>CM059580.1:7482091-8142091 GCA_030386875.1 Morinoia aosen
TGCATAGATGTAGGTGGAACACATTTTGAACAATTTTTGTAAAGTAAATTCAGAATAAATATCGCGAGCAATTGTGCCATTAAATTTCATCCTTAAAAACAATAAACACCTAATACCTCCCAACCCCGATTTTTTGGGGGGAAATTTCATAGGACAAAAAGTGTTTATTTGGCCATTTTCTACTTGATGTGCAATTTTGTACCTCGTGTTCTGAAACACTCAGTATACACAATTGTGTACACGACTCGTCATAAATGACGGGATTCGATATTGTCTGTATAGAAATCTTCCAGATGTGGATCATAAAGAAATATTTCCATCTAATAGCACCCGCGATTAGAATATTCTAGTACTGGTGCACTGGTGAAACTCGTATCACATATACAATCATTAAGCATCTTTAAGAGCGTGAAAGGGAGACAGACCAACCAACAAAGACGAACAGTCAATTTTATTTGTTCAATGAAATTTCCTGTTGAATGTCTTCCGTATTTCTGATGGCGGCTTTGTGGAAGAAAAAGTTTTTTTCAGTTGGCCTCTCGTAGTTCACAGACAAGAATTTGAAACTGTTGAAATTAGATCTTTTTGTTCTTTGTTTTTTGTTTTGAAGCTGCATCTTTTCTTTTCGTTTTTTGTGTTTAAATTTAACTTTCTAGAATTAAGCATGTTTGCGCTTCTAGCAGACCTGCATTAACCTTAAATCGCTGTAATTAACATTACTTGTGACGCTTTGGCGTTCACTCATTAAATTATCTTTGAGCTTGCTCTGCTTGGGCAGCATGTCGTCCTTTTAATAAAAGTGGGTCTGGTACCTCTAACTTATTTCTCTTGCGTGAAAAGCAGTCTCTTTCTGCGACTTGAGCTCCTCGACCTGGCTCTTGTAGCCTCTTGAATATGCACTTATTATTCAAGGTAATTAATTCTCAATTAATTGTTAAAATTTTAGTGCTATATGCAATCTTGCAATAAGATACGATATTCAGCTAGTCGGCGACCAGACATCTTAAAACTCTGTATCTCTCTACTCAGAACGCCTCTAAAATTTCCTACCGGAGTACCGTGCTGATTACCGGCCGCGTCCACTGGATGTCTTCTATTTTTAACGAGTTTCGTTTTAAAACTAACCTTACGTTAAAGATTTTAGTTCTCCATTTTAAAGGAATTTAATAATAAAAATATTACAGAGGACGCTGCTGTGCGTACTGTTGGAATCCTCAAGATCCGCCTAACTTGGGTACGGTTTCTCTTTTTGCGCATCTCGGGAAACGACTTGCTGTTGTTCCCTTGAAATTCTTCTGTAATTGAAATAAATGTTCGAACAGTAGCCCTTAGGTTTTAAGTCCTAAAACTCCATTGTATTAACATAGGAGAGATTACGCTCACGAAATAGCTAAACCTATTTATTTATATGTTTAAAAGAGACACTTGACCTTTTATTGCATAAGAACAACAATACTATACTGGGTGCCCCACAAAAATGTCCCGGACTTTTAAATTGATTATATCTACGCTTTAAATAAACATATTTTAATTGTCTTTTATTTACAATTTAGTCAATTTTGTTTCCTGTGCAAACAATTTAAGTTCTTGAAAATCTGTTGAATAACCATTTTAAGATGATCGATTTACTGAAAGGGGTAGAAAAATTGTTCAAAGGAAAAGTTTTAAAAACAACACTGGTGTTCTTCTTGATTCCTCAATCCCTACTGTTAAGAATAATTTCATAACGATGTATCCTACATAGCACCAAGTATTTAAACCCTCTGAGAGGTTTCAAGTTTCAAATGTTCTCACTAATAGTGTTTCAAGAACTGATAGAAAACGGTGGAATAATGGGTAAAACTCTTCGTTCAATGGTGGCTAGAAGTAATACTTGCCTTGAGAGAAATGGAGGGTATGTCGAAGGATACTAAATTACTTTATTTATTTAAACGTTATTTAAGGTAATGATTTATTACTCTTTAAAATTTTTGTTTGTTCAGTTTATGGAAAGTTCAAAATAAGGAAGAATTTCAATATTGTTTTAAAAAATTTTCCTTTGAACAAATAATTTTTCTACCCTTATCAGTAAATTGAACATTGTAAAGTGGTTTTTCAATCGATTTTCAAAAACTTAAATTATTCGAAAAGGAAACAAAATTTACTGCATTGTGAAAAAAGGCAATTCAAATCTGTTAATTCAAAGCTGAGATATAATTAATTAAAAATCGAGGACATTTTTATGGGACACCCGGTATAATAAAAAGCCAGGTGTCCGTCAATTTATAAATAAGTATATGTTCTCGTGCGTAATTTCCCCTATGTCATTACTATGGAAATCTGCTTGCTTGGACAGTATCATAAATACCATTGAAATATTATGAAAAACCTGGTATCTGCTCACTTATGTTTATAAGTAAAAAATATTGCGTGAAAATCGAATCTACTGTCAAGAAAATGTGGCTTATCGCATTTAAATTTAAAAGGCATTCAAATGCTTAAAAGGTATGGCAAATTTTTAAAAACTTCTTGCGAACAATAATTTAAATTATAATGCACAGTTGTTGCTTGCTTGGTTGTTGTGTGCGTCTGTGACGTTCTTAAAGATACTTAATGACCGTATCTGTGATACGAGTTTTACCAGTGCACAAGTACGAGAATACTGTATTCTAATGGCGGGTACTATTAGAATGGATATATTTGTTTGCCATTTTTATCTTGAGATTTTTTAAAACGATACCATTGAATCCCGTCATTTTTGGCCAATCATGTACACTAGTATCTTGATTATTAACAATCTATAGTCAATTTAAAAGTCGTTCGCTAATAAAGAATATAATGAACATATGCACAGGTTTCAACACCTGCAACCGTTTACTACTAAGTATGACTGTCGTGTGTTTATTTATACGTTTTGTGCCACGCTGTTAAGAATAATTGATAGGGAGAAATTAGCACTGGCGGTCTTGGTTTCAGTTCAAGGTCAATTAATACACTCATTTTCGTTGTGCAAGTGCTCTATAATAAGTCACTTTCAAAACAATTAGAGCGATCTAGAGCCTTATATACTCAAGTTTGTATCGTTCGGCGGGGTATTGTATATTGCAATGTGCTGTATTGTATATTACAATATACTGTATTACAATGTACTGTATTGCATATTACAATATACATACACAAATTTGCAGTTGCTTTCAGTAATGCTGAATTTCTGTATCTTGGATACGACACGAATGGCTACAACTACTTCTCTTGCGGCTCAAAAATACTGTGTTCTGAGTGTTTATTACTCTTATAAGAAAATTAAGTTACATTTGGAATAAGCTGAAAGCATGGAAACTCCACTCAAACGAAACTTTGTTGAAAAAAGGTATTGAATCCCGTCATTTTTGACGGTCCGTGTACACTAGTTAAGAAATGAAATATTCATCTAATAAATTATGAATAGGTGAAGTTGGAGTCACAAAATTGTGAATAGGCGGAGTCGGTGTTGGAGTCGCCAAATTCTGGAAAAGTGGAGTCGGAGTCGGAGTCGGAGTCGCCAAATTCTGAAAAGGTGGAGTCGGAGTCGGAGTCGCCAAATTCTGGAAAGGTGGAGTCGGAGTCGGAGTCGCCAAATTCTGGAAAGGTGGAGTCGGAGTCGGAGTCGCCAAATTCTGGAAAGGTGGAGTCGGAGTCGGAGTCGCCAAATTCTGGAAAGGTGGAGTCGGAGTCGGAGTCGCAAATTTATTGCTCCGACTCCGCAACCCTGATTCAAAGGTAGTACCAAGAACAAAATCATGAAATTAAGATAATGCCACAGATACAATCTGGTCTGAACTGACAACGGCACAAACAAAACCCAACTCAAGAGAGGACGGGCATCATTTCAGGAGGTCAATCGACACACATCATGAACTAATTGTGGGTGGTTGTCACGTGCTCAAAAATAGTCAGTTCCAAGGAGTAGTCCTCACAATAGCGTGCAACTCAAGAGAGGTCTGGAGTCGGAGTCACTCGATTATAACAGCATGAGAAATGCTCGCCAAATAGAGTTGCCCTGTTTCTAATACGACCAGTCAACAAACGCTGGCTTGCACAGGGAATCAAGGTGCGCCAATGAATCCAAATACTACAACACAACACTCCTACAAATGCTGCCACAATGAGGCCAGGAAAGCATATTAAGACACATTTATACAGTTAAATCAATAGCCTTAAGGGGATGAACATATTGTCCTAGGACACGTATAATCCGCTAGCAGGAGATCTAACATATCCTACAGTAATACAAAGAGTCGAAGTTCCAAGCCCAACAACAAAGTAATTACAAAATAGTCTCACATAACAAGGTTAGTAAGAAGTCGCCCAACCCTAAAAGTCAAAGTATATCCAGAATGAGCAATAAAATAGATGTGAATAATAAGTTGCTACACAACAAAATTATGGGAGCATTATTAGTTCGCACACCTGCTCATTAGAAAACGTGATATCTACTTTCCTACTAATAACTATAAAATAATATTAAAATGAAGGTTTGACATAAATCTGAAACATATTGCATTTGAAGCACTTTCAGACATTGGGTGTAGATGGACGTGTAAACGGGAATGCTATTTTGAGACCGCTCGTGGCACCACGGATAGATATCCATTCCCTACCCAGAATAAAACCATTGCATCCGAACTTAAAATTCATTTTGAGCTGAAGTTTTAACGATTCGCTGCGTGCACATTTGACCCGCAAGTGTTTTTTTCCCCAGGAGAGAAGAGGAGCAAACCTCCCTCATCTCCTCCTGATACGTAAGGAATGAAAAAAGACACATTATATTTCCAGAAAGTAATACCAATTTTAATGCATTAATTTTACAAAAGCTCCTATGGCAACTGGCCTCATATCTAATTGGTGCAAAAACTACAGAAGTATTCTAATTGTAATATCCATTACAGAGGATGGACCAACTGAGAACAAAGCAGTAAAATCCTATCAAAGTTCATAGCCACCTAAGAAAAACAGAAAAAGACTTGAAAGACTCGACTGACAAACGAAAAGGAAAGAATATTTAGACGTTTATACAGAAGAATTTTGAAGGACGAAAGAAAAAAGAAAGGAAAACCGTTTTTTCCAAACAATTTTGATACGTTGAATGCCAAACAACCTAATTAGGCTTTAAATATGGTCGCTAAATTGATAGACAAACCGTGAGATGTTGACATTACCTCTTTCAGAGTTGAATATGTAATTGAGAGAAACTACATTAGAGTCTATTCTCATGAATATTTCACGCTCTAAACTAGGACTTAAAGCCTAATAATGCTGTATATAGTACTGATAAACGCTATAAACAAGGACTATAAGCCTAAAAATGCTGTAAATACTACTGATAAACGCTATAAACAAGGACTATAAGCCTAAAAATGCTGTACATTCCACTGATAAACGCTCTAAACAAGGACTTAAGGCCTCAAAATGCTGTATATACTACTGATAAACGCTATAAACAAGGACTATAAGCCTAAAAATGCTGTAAATACTACTGATAAACGCCATAAACAAGGACTATAAGCTTAAAAATACTTTAAATACTACTGATAAACGCTTTGTAGGACAGTCTCCTCTTACATTCACACAAGAGCTAAGGCTCCCGCAGCAGCTGTTGATTTTGTTGTAGGTATAGTGGGTGGAAGTAAATGATTTTGCCCCTACAACCAAGAAATCAATTACAGGAAGTTGAAACTAGTTTTTCGTCCACACATATCAATGAGTGCGTGCCAGTTAATCTGATCGAAGAAGAGAATTAAATACATAACAAAATTTTCGTTTCAATTTTTTACCAAAATAGCTGGCACAAAAACTTCCCCATCGTCTGAAATGAGAAAAAGCTACCAAAGCACAAAGCTAAAAAGGATTTACCTGTAGAAAAACAAGTGAACCAAAATTGTGAACGTAAACAAAGTTTCAGGGGATAGTTTGAAAAAAAAAATTCTATTCTATTTTAGGAAACTCCTTAATATAAAACTACTAAAATCTAATTAGGAGAAGTAACACAAGAAGTAATTTGAAGCCTATGACAGTGATGAAATTCAACTAAAAACGCAATAATAATAATATAGAGACAATTCAGAAAAAAGATAGAACATAGTAGATAGAAATACCGTCTTGAATGATTTTCAAGAAATAAGAAAATATTTGTCAAATGTAATTTATGGAAAACCTAGCACAGCGCGCGCATCATGAACAGATGAATAAATATTCGTTCAAAAATTCCTTCATAAAGGTATTCTAGTAAGCCAAATTTCATAAATTTACGTAGGACATCAATTTTACCAAAATAAATTCGATAACAAAATCGAGATTCTGCGTGCCAAAATTTACAGATTTGGAACCAAAACCTGTAAAAACACTGTATCTTAGTCATAAAGGTTGTGGTAGATTACCACAAACATGTTTGCTCACGAACACAAACAAACAACGTGACACAACTGAAGACTGCGACCAGTAATCATTAAATATAAACGAAGAAAAACGAACACGCAGTTCAGGTTGGACAAATTTCACATGCACAAGACACGGAACTCTCAAAAAATAGAACATAAACAGCTGATTTTCAGGCGTCACCATCTGAAGAACCTCATTTTTTATAATAGTTTTCATTATCTTTAGAAATAAGCCTCATTAATCAATTAAAAATACGCAAATAAGTGGGGAAGACAAAGAATACAATATAAATTGATAAATAGAACCTCATCGCAGACAAAGCTCCAGAGGTGTTAGATTAGATTGGATTAGTATAAATACAATTGGAGCCTCCTTAATCACAAAAACAGGGTTCTAAAGAAAGGTAGGATAAAGCCATAATTAAGTAATAACTTGAGGGAACGCAGAATCTGTGCACAAAGTTTATAGAAAAACCCTGACGGAAAAGAAGTTCATGAAACAAGATAAAGTCGAAAAAATACAAAACATGAAAAACAGGACAGCAGTGAACCACAAAAAGCAGGTCATAAACAAAGAAATATATGTCATTTGAACAAAAAGGTGGTCAACCTTACTGGAAACTTAGGACCACACATTCTCCTGCCAACACTAATTTCCATAGATACAACATTTGTCTCCCTATGAGGGAGAAATTCTCAAGATCTTTGACTACACAGAACAACTCTACTATTTAGAGGCTTGGAAGCGCAGCGTAGATATTATACAATAACGCAACCCAAAAACTTGAATTTGACAGCTAAAAAGAAAAGGTATTGATGCAACTCGAAAGTTCCTATGCTTGACAATTTAGTAAGAGGCTCGAAGTGTCACAGTCACGTATGAATAGCAATATGTCAATTTTCGACACACGAGAGCACCAGTGTGCTGGTACGGGAAACAAGGGTACCAGCACGCAGAGCTTTCTCCACATCACATTCACATTGTGAAAACCTTGCTGGTAAACAATGCGTAATCCATATAGTAAACCATAGATGAAATATGGAGGTCTGTGAAAAAAGCAATTCATCAACGACGTGTTTACGAATGAGCTCTACGTCCACATTTTTTGGGCATCACATCTACGCTATACCAGAACACCTTTGGTTTGCAAAATCATCAAATTTTATGCTAGTAAAAATCCCATAAAAATTTCTTTCATACATTTAGTTCCCGCAAATGGAATAAACTAAAGTACAATACTCCTACACAAAGCAAAATTTGAGCATGTTGGAGCACTGTGTTGTTTCAAGAAATATTATTCCTGTGCAATGACATCTCACTACCCGAACCAGTGGTATTAATGTAAGAAAGTAAACAGATATCAATCAATTACAGGCAACAGGGATCATAGACTTTCGCTATATTATCAATTAAATTACTACTCTACAAAAAAGCAACAAAGTTTCCCCGCCGAAAAATGGTAAATGCCGTATTTTACAACTATCTGTAATTCTCCCACTATTGCTGTTGTACCATGTCTTGCTAAACAGTAATGCGCTCTGCTAATACATGTCATCTGAAACGGAAATGATAACACGATTCATTCATGTTTCTTAGCTTGGTGTAATTTCATTTTATGTTTATAAGCAGAGGAATAGTCACATAACTCACACCTAAATAATTCACCTTGAGCATGTTTGCTGGCTAGGTGTGATTTGAGAAGGCTGTTATGAGCACAAGAATAGTCACATAACTCACACCTAAAGAGCTGACCTTTACCATGTTTGCTAGCTTGGTGGGCTTTCAAGTCATATTTACGACCGGTGAAATAGTCACATAACTCACACCTAAATAATTCACCTTGAGCATGTTTGCTAGCTAGGTGTGATTTGAGAAGGCTTTTATAAGCACAAGAATAGTCACATAACTCACACCTAAATAGCTCACCATGGGCATGTTTGCTAGTTAGGTGTGATTTAATACGTCTTTTATACGCACAAGAATAGTCACATAAATCACACTTAAATACCTTACCTTTACCATGTCGGCTCGCTTGGTGATATTTCAAACTTGATTTACAAGCAGAGGAATAGTCACATAACTCACACCTAAACAATTCACCTTGAGCATGTTTGCTGGCTAGGTGTGATTTGAGAAGGCTGTTATGAGCACAAGAATAGTCACATAACTCACACCTAAAGAGCTGACCTTTACCATGTTTGCTAGCTTGGTGGGCTTTCAAGTCATATTTACGACCGGTGAAATAGTCACATAACTCACAGCTAAATAATTCACCTTGAGCATGTTTGCTAGCTAGGTGTGATTTGAGAAGGCTTTTATAAGCACAAGAATAGTCACATAACTCACACCTAAATAGCGCACCATGGGCATGTTTGCTAGCTAGGTGTGATTTAATACGTCTTTTATACGCACAAGAATAGTCACATAAATCACACTTAAATACCTCACCTTTACCATGTCGGCTCGCTTGGTGATATTTCAAACTTGATTTACAAGCAGAGGAATAGTCACATAACCCACACCTAAATAATTCACCTTGAGCATGTTTGCTGGCTAGGTGTGATTTGAGAAGGCTGTTATGAGCACAAGAATAGTCACATAACTCACACCTAAAGAGCTGACCTTTACCATGTTTGCTAGGTTGGTGGGCATTCAAGTCATATTTACGACCGGTGAAATAGTCACATAACTCACACCTAAATAATTCACCTTGAGCATGTTTGCTAGCTAGGTGTGATTTGAGAAGGCTTTTATAAGCACAAGAATAGTCACATAACTCATACCTAAATAGCTCACCATGGGCATGTTTGCTAGCTAGGTGTGATTTAATACGTCTTTTATACGCACAAGAATAGTCACATAAATCACACTTAAATACCTTACCTTTACCATGTCGGCTCGCTTGGTGATATTTCAAACTTGATTTACAAGCAGAGAAATAGTCACATAACTCACACCTGAATACCTCACCTTCAGCATGTTTGCGGGCTAGGTGTCGCTTATATGTTTGCTTGGTGAAGGTTGAATAGTCGCATAACCCACACTTGATTAATTGCCCCTTACCATGTATGCTGGCTTGGTGTAATTTGATGTTTTTTTTATAAGCAGAGGAAAAGTTGCATAACTCACACTTTAACAACTGACCTTTACCATGTTTACTGACTTGGTGGGTTTTCAAACAGCTCTTTTTACCGGTGAAATAGTCACATACCTCACACTTAAATAGCTGACCTTTGCCATGTTTCCCAGCTTCATGGAATTTTAAAGTTTGTCTACTGCCTGTGGAAAAGTCACATAACTCACATTTCAAAAACTCACCTATACCATGTTGACTCGCTTGATGTAATGTTAAACTGATTTTACGAGCTGTGGAAAAGTTGCATAAATTACACTTAAATACCTTACCTTTACCATGTCGGCTCGCTTGGTGATATTTCAAACTTGATTTACAAGCAGAGAAATAGTCACATAACTCACACCTGAATAGCTCGCCTTCAGCATGTTTGCTGGCTAGGTGTTTTTTGATGATACGTTTAGTAGCACAGCAATAGTCACATAACTCACACCTGAACAGCTGACCTTCATCATGTTTCCTAGCTTGGTGGGCTTCAAAATTATCTTTACGACCTGTGGAATAATCACAAAACTCACATTTTAATAACTTACCTATACCATGTTGCCTCGCTTGATGTAATGTCAAACCGATTTTACGAGCAGAGGAATAGCTACATAACTCACACTCAAACAGCTGACCTTTGCCATGTTTGTTGGCTTGGTGAGATTTGAAATTGCCCTTACGACCAGTAGAATAATCACACAACTCACACCTGAATACCTGACCTATACCATGTTCCCTCGCTTGGTGCTGTTGAACATAGTCTTTACGACCACAGGAATAGTCACAGACCTCACACTTAAACAACTGAGATTTATCAGATTTCCTTGCTTCATGAGTTGACTTGCGCTCACAAGCCAAAGGCTGCTCCAAATTTGTTTCATTAACTATTGGATATTCGAGAGCACTATCGTTAGGTGTAATTAAATTGGGCTTTGTGTGTGATGAATAGCTACAGAATTTACAGACCACAAGATTTTCAGGACCATGTTTTCCAAGTCGATGTTCCCAAATCATTTGTTTCATACCTGAATACTGATAATGATCTGATTGACACTTGCACGTATTTTCACCATCATGCTGCACCACTATGTGTTGTTTCAAAGTACTCATGTCTATAGTGGAGAAATCACAAAGTTCACACAGTAGGGGCTGCGACACGAGTATGTCAGGAAGTGTGGCCTCGGCGCCCTTTCCGCAGCTGCTACCCGACACATCTGATGGTAGCAAGTCAACGCTCTCTTGAGATGTTACAGCTAGTCCTTGATGCGCAGTATGCATGTTGTACGCACCACAGCTGCCTTCCCTCAAATTGTCTTTTGCTTCTGCATGCCCTGAACTATCTGAGGCAACATCGTCCACTTCTCTCTTGAAAGCAACTGCATGAAAGCCCGCACCTGAGCCGACCTATAGGAGAGGACTATTTTTACTTAAAAGTTTAAAGGTTTTGTCCAAATTAAAATGAAATAAACTTTCTTCAGAAAAATGTCAAATTGTAGACAAACGATATAAAATACATATTGTTAGTAATTACAAAGGTAGATGAATAATATTTTGGGCAAAGATGCAATTCGAAAATCACACTCTCTTACACAGTCCGTAAATGCAATACACATGATATATCTAAACAATATTCGATGCTTACCAAAATTCAACACCTATTTCATGAATCTGACACGCATTACATTACAAAATCAACTAAGAACTAATTTACCAAAGAACTTCATAAAGCAAATCTTTAGAATTAGAAACTTAAACCGTCTACTGTTAATGTTCGACTCTCAAAAAAACATCACTAACTCGATTATTCTATCAACAGTTGACAACAAGCGTATGATGAATGGTCTCTGAATAAACAACAAGTTGCTGGAATGATTTCTAAACAAGCAAAATAAATAAAACATTCATTCATTAATCATAAACAGGAAAAAAATTTACGCAAATCAAAAAACTAACTTCATAACTAAGTCACAAGGCTTTATGGGTGGCAAAAGGTCCACAGTCAAATTTTATTGAAAATTCAGCATTTATAATTCTTGAAGAAGTGAGAAAAAAAAGAGAACTACAAATGTTTCCAGTTATCTGGTTGTTACTGCTTTCTTGCTGTTGCTGGTATGTCATTTTTCTTGATTTTCCGAATATTTTTTTGTTTTGATGTTTCCAGTTATCTGGTTGTTACTGCTTTCTTGCTGCTGCTGCTATGTCATTTTTCTTGATTTTCCAAATATTTTTTTGAAGGACCTACTTCAATAGGAATTTTTTGTGTTAGATTTAATTATTAAATACCGCGTTTTGTACTTTGCTATCATTCACCATTGCTGATTTTTATGTCTTTTTGTTGTTTTTCAATGATGTTTGTAAACAAGTTTCATAATTTGTTTTTGTCCATTTCTGTCTTTTTTACATTATAACGAATTATAAAATGATCAGAAGGGGGTTCGAGTCAAGACGTATCTTGAAATTTAACTTACTGAGGCACAACGCAGGCAAAAAAGGGCTCCATGACACTTGGGGTACAACAAGCATGTTAAAATAGGCTCAACAAAAAATGAAATATGGGAAAAAATTAATTACAAAACACAACTGAATGACAGCAGAAAGAGATGCAGTAACATTATGCCTGGTAAAATTATTCTTGAGAATAAAATAAAAAAAACACAGATCATGTGGAAAAACAAAAAGACAATAAATTTTGACAACCCCCCAATGCAAACTCAAAAAAACCGGCTTGTGTAGCGAGGTCACTCCCTGGAACCAGAGTCAAACATCACTAGGCAACCAATGAAACAGCAGCTTAAGAAGAATTTGAGCAAACATAATGTGAGTTACTTTATATCATTCAAGTGACATTGATTGGAATGTTATCCCCGTAGTGATATGTTTTGACAATAATGTCAGAAAAGCTCAAGAGAATGAGGGATAACAGCAGTAATAATGTAATAAAAGTAACACAATAAGAGACATGAACAGGGCAATACAGATTATTTGACTAATTTACATGTTGTAAAGCATGACCTGAAATGTTCAATTAGTGTATTATTGTACAATTAGTGTATTTGTACCAAGCTTTCAAAAAGATAGCAAGGCTTCAAATGGAAGCATTCATGAGGAGAGTACGCAACCAAAAGTATACAATCAAAAAGAGGGCAAATGACCCACTGGATTTATTCAAGAAAAAAGTAATTGACTAATTGAAAGTATTTAGGAGAAATGTAAGTATCGAATTAAAAGCATTCAAGAAGGAAGTAAGCAACCAATTGGAAACATTCAGTAAAATAAGCAACAAATTACAGCACCTGGGGTTTTTGATTCCAGTCAAAGGGTTCGTCCTTCACTGTAATGGCCTCCAGCTCAGCATCAGGCGTTTCTTGTTTGATGTAAATTGCTTCTAGATGACTCCCAGAATTTGGTTCAACTGCAAATGACAGAAGATCATTGAAAAACAAGCCAGAGATAAAAAAAATTTAGAAAAAATTCTTTTTGAGCTGAAATACTAGGAAAATTGCTCATATTTGCAAATGATGAAAAATTATTTGTTTTTGAACATGTGAAGAACTAAAACAAATTTCTAGGGTTAATGGAATCATCCAGGCCCCTGTCGTTCCGATGAGCATTTTTCATGTTTTTGTTGAAAAAGGACTTAAAGGACTTTTAGGTGGTGGACTATTCAGCGGTAAAATTTTATGGCGCTACGGACAATAGATCCCCCCAGGGGGAGGGGGGGCAAAAATATTGAATTTTCGACTTCGTATAAAAAGAAAACAAAACGGGAAATGGACAATTTGAAACTGTACTTTTGTTAGAAAGGCTTCAAGGATTCTAAAACTGTCTTTGGTTTTGTTCTAGCATCAAAACTCAATGATGAGTTCCTTTTTGAAATATCTATAAAAATGTACCAAAAAACTAATTTTTCATAAAAAAGACCTAAATCGTAAAAATTGCGGGAGTAAAATAAAGTCTACTTTCAAAAAATACGTATACTGGCCAATTTTCAAACAAATCGGACAAAAAAAGTTGAAAAATCCCTTAATCCCTTATTCCCTTAAGAAGTTGGAATGGAATCTAGTAACATTTTCTCCAGTGGTGGAAACAAAACTGTTTAATTACCTAAATTATCAGTAGCTCAAAAACTTGAAGGATTTCAATAAACAAAATTATTTTTTAGCTCACCAGCAAATTTAACTGCTGATAAGTAGCAAGAAACAAAGTCTTTAGAATAAATAATTCATGTAAATCACACAAAACTTGCTAATACAATAAAATTTTTCATTGAAATCTGCAATTAGTACATCACCAAATTTTTGAATGACATAATCCAACTTACCATGGATAAAAAGGATTCAACTCAGCAGCAGGAAATATTACACAGAGTTATAATTTATAACTCCTCAAAACACTGAAGTCAGTTTTAGCAGACAAATGGTGTACATTTTAGGTCATGATTTTAGGGCTCTTTTTTTGAACCAATATCATTTGAGGCATTGTTAAAAACATTTTAGTTAATTTTTATACTAGCTAGGCAGGATTTTCTATTCTACTGTACTATCTACTAACTTATCTCTCAAATCTAAACCAAAATCAAGTCTCACCTTGCATCACATCTTCTTTTGGAACTTCCGGCTTGATGAAGTCATGCCTGCAACACGGCTTCTCCACTTCAGCATCAGTCAACTTCTGCACCATAACCACTTCATGCTCCATGCTGGGTGTTGAGGCACCTGGGCAGTGGACAATAGGATGTGTGTTTGTTTACATATTTATGACAAAGCCATTAACTGAAAACCATCATGCAATGAGATATTTAAAAAAAAAATGAGATGACAATGATGCTTAACAATAAAAATAGCAATATTCTTTCACATTGAGAAAATATAACAAATGGACTTAGTATTTGAACATAGCACTGCTGTACACTAAATGGCTCACATGACTTAATTTATTTACAGATTGCATTTGGTCTTCAAATATGTTGCTATGTATTACAGGTAAACGAATTCAAAACCTTATTTTGTTACAAAGAACACATAGGTACAATTCTTTTTACATTGAAAGTGCAAAATGTTTTCGAGTCCTTTCATTTATATTAAGCATACACCATTGAATTGTTTGGAAGGTTCATTTTGCAAGCTTTTTTACACTCAAGTGGTCTCATAGCTTTAGTGGCTTTAGTCGGTAAAATATTATGCTTGGGATAAGGTTTCTAATAACATATTTCATTCCACCAACAATTCACTTTCAGTCAAGCTGAGCCCATGCTACTCTTTTTTACACTGCCTTCAGTTATGACATAGATGTATTCTTTAAATTTTGTTTCAATTTAAATTTAAATTTAAATTTCTTGTTTAAAATTATCTTCCGTGCCACAGCTACCTAGCAGCTGTATAATAATTGTCTGTGTCACTGCTCTGCAAGCTTCATCACATGTTTGGTTACTAGGAATGGGGAAGATCATAGTTTCTTTAAACTTGGGCTAGTTAGCTGATTTAAGGAGCCACCTATCCAGAAAATTAACCTGCAATATTTCTATGTTTGAGTCCATGTACACTGGGAAGTGGTCTGACATCATGGTGTCTGGGTGAGTTTTCCATGTTAGGGAGACTGTAAATCTTCTATTTCTATCACTAGTGCTAAGTCAATACGAGTATATTTTCCATTTGATGATAAAAAAAAGTAGGGGCTGTGTTGTTTAACAAGATAAGATTAATGTCTGTAATCCAGTTCTCTATATTTCTGCTTCTTCTATCTATAAAGTCTCAGCCCCATGAATAGCTGTGGGCATTAGAATCCATCACAATGATGCTGGATCCCCTATTCAAATTGCTAATCTCTAGTAGGTTGGGACCTACTAAATTGATATCAAGTGTTGGTGGCAGATACATATTGATAATCTTGATAAGTTTCTTGTAAATGAATACTCTACAAGCTACAACTTCAACAGGAGTGGTGATTTGAATGGGTATACAAGGTATAGTATTATGGACATAAATCATTACCCCTACCTCCTCTATTATCTCTATCTTTTCTGTAAGGTTAAACATAGTTTATTAGTTTAGTTTGATTGTGATTTTGTAAGTGGGTTTCTTGTAGGCAGTGGGTTCATAGGGTTGCCAAGATTCTGTGTTGATTTGCCATGGCTATGATGTGAGCTCTCTGAATTGATTGCATCAGCATATAATAATTTTGCGTTCATATTGATTCATGGGCAGCTGCTAGAAGAAGAGTTTAGAAAAATATCCTCTTATATTCCATTTCAATATTGAAAGATTCATTATGGGCTTATAAAAGAGGTGACATTTAGTTTAGTTAGAACTTCTGTTTCAAGATCTTCTGCTTTCAGGATGATGCTAAGTTCTGTTAGTAGTTCAATACACTCAGTGATTAAATTGGAGATTAGCATTTTGACAATTGTAGGGAGAAGTTCAAATATTAAGGTCTTAAGTGATATTTCAATTTCGTTTTCTGAGATCCTTTTATTGCTATGCTGATTTTTAGAGGCAGGAAGGTTACTTACATTCAACTGAGTTTTTGCTGTGTCACAATTAGAAGCCAATAAGTTGTAATTTCCTTCTTTGACTGTGTTTTATGGCTTTATTTTCCATTGCTTTGTTTTAAGTAAGCTGCTTCTGCAGTTCTACCTTTTATGAGCATGCATTGCATAGGGTTGCCAAGATTCTGTGTTAATTTGCCATGGCTCTGATGTGAGCTCTCTGAATTGATTGCATTAGCATATGTTTTTTGTCAAATTTTGAGATTCTGTTTGGAGGTTCTTGAGAGTACATGTGGGGGGGGGGAGTGTCTTGATTATAATTCTGGAATGGTGTCTTGCTGCAGGCAAACTAGGGTTTGGTTTCGAATGATTTTCCTTGCATCTACAAATGAAATATTTTGTCTTGCTTGGAGTTTACCAACATTATGCTCTGAATCCAAACGGGGCACTCTTTTGAGGCAGCTTTATGGTTTCCCTTGCAGTTTACATACTAAATTTCAGCGGTGCAGTTGTTTCAATCATGCTCTCAAGATGAGCAATTCTTACAGACTTTCCGGTTTCAGCAGACTGAGGTAGTATGTCCCCATTGCCGGCATTTGGTACATTGAATAGGGTTGTTGTAGAAAGTATCCACTTTGTAATTTGAATAGCCTGCTTTCAGCTCTGTAGGGCAAGTCCCAAAGAAAACAAGTACAAACAAGGATGAATTGGCACGCTTTGAGTCCATGTACATTTCATGTATACCTCCTACACCAGAGGAGGCAAGTTGTTGTAGAAAATCTTCTAATGAGTCCAACAAAAATTCTGGAGCACAAATCTTTACATAGGAGGTATAAGCCCCCATACTATTTAAGTCTTAACTGGAATTTCACCAAACTTGAAATTCACCACGGTTTTCACTTGGCTTTCTGTGTTAGCTTTAATAATGTGATTGTTTGATCTTTTGTACTCAACTTTTTCACTTTCACGACAAATTTGGTGTATTGCAGCTTGTACTTAGAAAGGATTCAGTTTTGTTAAGTTTTGGTTATCACCTTTGTTCATTTATTAGTACATTCCTAACTGTTAACTGATTTGGGATTTTATTTGCATTTTCTGACAAGTTGAAGTCTATGTTAGCAGATTTTATTCCTGCAGGGTATAAAAGGTTTTGTTTTGGCTTTTCTTGATTCTTTGGAATTACCAAAGTTGATTCAGATGAGAATCATTGCTAGAAAGAACTCCTGAGGGATCTGACTCGCTGAGCAATGATACATTGTGCTCAGATATTTCTGAGTCAGAGGCATTATGAATTTCTGTCTTTTTCTGCTCTGCAAGTCCAAAAACTCTTGACTACTCTCTAATGTTATCTTAGAAGTTATAAATAAATGTGCCAAGATGCATGTCTTATATTCCATTTATTTAGGCAAGTCAATGAATAAAAATTGTTCTAGAAGGTTTCAACCTCCAGGGTCATGATCAATGTGTAAACAAGTAGAAAAATGAGTCAAATGACTAATTTACATCAATGATCAAAGAAGCAAAAAAAAAAACAAATGAAAGGAACAAAATAAAAATGTTCAGTATTAAAATTATGTTAGTTGTAGAGGAAAGGCTAATCGCATATCATTTAAAAAGTTTTTCTTTCAAAATGTGGAGATATTCTAAAATGCAGAGGTTTATTTGATGCAGAGGAAATAACTCTAAAATCGCCTAATCTAACAGGAATGTTGCACTTCTCCGCATGAGAGCAGACTGAAGAGTGGAAAGAAGTGGAAAGCAACTGATTAGTTCTAAAGCCCTTGCTGGGTAACTATTTCAAAAGCTGAAAAATTCTCATTTAATTTTGGATGATTTGTACCAAAGCCTTTTTATTTTGGGATCTGGTCCCTGGCATCTTATATGGATTGCCAAAAGTTCATAAACCAAATTTGAATTTGAATTTTACATTTCGTTCAATATTTGTTACCTACAAGACTCCTAGTTTTAACACTGCAAAATTCCTAGTCCCTATTTTAGCTGCATTTATATGTAATGCTTATACTGTGCCAAATTCAAAAACCTTTGTTGATGAAGTAACGTCTTTAGAAATTGTTGACGAACTGTTTATGGTTTCTTTTGATGTAGAAAGTTTTTCACCAATATACCACTACATGAAACTATTGACATTTGCTTAGATCATTTATTTACTAGTGTAGATTCCGTCATTGGCCTAACCAAATCGTTGTTCAAATCCCTACTTCAACTTTCTGTCTTGAATTCATTTTTCATCTTCAACAATAAATGTTATCAGCAAATAGAAGGATTAGGAATGGGTCTTCCATTGGGACCTACTTTTGCAATTATTTTCATGTTATCATGAACAGCACTGGTTAGATTCTTCTTCTGTAGATTTTAAGCCTGTGTTTTATAAACATTATATTGATGATACTTTTTTGTTGTTTAGGAATAGTTCGCAGTGCAACTTATTTTTAGAATTTTTGAACTCGCATCACCCTAACATCAAATTTACTACGGAGACCAAGAAGAATAATTCTCTATTTTTTAGATGCTACTATAACACGCAAAGAAGGTAGGTTTCAAAGTTCTGTTTTCCATAAGCAAACATTTACCGGGTTAGGAATTAATTTTTTCAGTTTTTGTACATTCTCCTTCAAATTGAATAGCATCGAAACATTGTTGTCTAGGGCCTGTTGTATATGTTCATTAAAAACTATGCAAAAGGAATTTGAATTTTTTTAAGTTTTTTAACAATAATGGATTTCCTTTATCACTAGTTGATTATTGTGTTAGGAAGTTTTTGAACACAAAATTTTTACTGATGTAACTCTACCTACCACTCCTGAAAAAGAACTCTTTTTCTCGTTTCCATTCTTCGGTCACCAATCAGAGAAACTAACAGACCTTGTTGTCATTCTTCTATTGAAACATTTTCTGCAGATTGATTTTCAATTAGTGTTAGGCAATACATGTAAAATAGGATCATTTTTCAATTATAAAGATAAAACTCTTAAAGGAATTCTCTCATCCAAGGAAGAATTTCAGGGAACTTTTTCAAGCCAAGACACAATGGCAAATTGGAACTAGATGTAGCAATCTAGCAAATTTTTGTGAACCATTTAGAAGTACCTTATAATCGAAATTGACACCATATATTAAAAAAAATATAATCTAAAATTAGTTTATAAAAAGTTTTATCATAAAAAATATTATATACATCTTTCTTTTTTTACATGAAAGAATGAACTTAGATTGAATCAAATGATAGGAGCATTTCACATCTCCTCAGACCATGTTTGTTAATGAACTGACAAGCAAGACCAAGTTATCGATGCCGCTGAACAAACGCGTACAAGGAAACATCATTCATCATATTAAAAGACAGTTTCATGCCATATATCTTGTTTTAAATCATCACCAAATTATTTCGTTAAAATAAGGAAACTTTCAGCTTTAGGAAAAGGTAAGTTTCATGGTCAAAAACCCCTTCAGAGTAATAGTAAATTATTGTTCCATGTGAACGAGACAGGGAAGAATACATCTATGTTATTTACCCTACGATAATTAATCGCTCTTCGGCCTTGTAGGGGACACAAATTCAGCTTGTCCCTCAGAAATGAACTTTGGAGAAGTTCCAGTGGCTAGTCCGGAGAGTTGCTTCTTCTACGCTGCAGCTACCTAGCAGCTGTATGCGTGGTGGAGTATATGTGCTGTGGAATAGTTATATGGTAAATTCCATTTTTCCTTTACATTGCGTAAATATTCACATATTTCGGTTTGTCTTCGAATAAGTTGTATGAGACTTTTTATTTTCTGTTCATAATTTGATGGTGTCATGAAGTTGGAGAATACTAATTTCTGCCAACCAGTTTGGTAGTTTGAAATTAAATATTAGGCAATGGGGTTACAAAAATGTAATGTGAGCAAAGCGTGACATTCGAAATGACAGTGGGTGTCATGAAGAGGTATGTGGGAATGATTTTCTTTTTTATTCATGTTTGTGAATGAAATGCAATGAACGGTTTTTGAGTATAAAGTACACAAAGAGAACATCTATGTAAATCAATAAAATCAATCCCACAAATAATTTCCACATTGAAATATGTAATTGATTGTAAATTCAGTAGTTATTTGAGGTCCGATCAAATTACTCTAAACAAGTTTTTACTGGATATTTCTTAATGAATTTAGATGGCATAAGAAAGACAACTGGTTAATTTTTGAAAAATGTGATACATGAGATGCATTACAACATACGGGTTCTAAAAAATTTCTTAATAAAAAACGTACTTAATTGACCTCATAACATTTCATTGATCATAAAATTATTAATCACAATCATCGTAAAACAAAATATTAAACATGACACACTTACGCTCAGCAGAGCAAGTTGATACATGTAAGTTACAATGTTAGAAGATTTCAAAATTCAATTTTGAACTTTTTATAAAATATTTCCCTACATTACTGTTTTTTGTTGTTGTTCCAGGTCAGAGAAGAAAAATTGTTTGAAATAATGCAATTAATGACTCTAAACATGCTATGCAATTTGTGGAGACATTGAGTGTTCCATTTACAATTGCAGCCAGTGCTTTGACATTCAAGTGATCAACCCATCCACAGTCATAGTCATTGCGCCAACGGTTATTATTAAAGTCAGTAAACTGTTGAAGGTTGAAAGGTTGGGATTGCCTGGAGCATTCCTACTCACATTTATTCTGATGCGGTGCACTTACCAATTGTAGATTTTTACCTCTTTTATTCATAAATAACCAATGTTTTATAGAGATTTTCAGCAGAATGTGCAATAGTTGTTCAACTAGTTAGAATTTTACAGTCTTTATAGAAGTAAATACACATGCCAGAGTAATGCCCAATCTTCTGAGGACCACAAAATTATTATTTCTAATTGTTATTTTATCAGCAAATTACGCAGTGCAAATGAGGTTTTGCTTGCTAGTCATTTCAACTCCTGTAAAATATTTCAACAAGATTTTAATGAAATATTATCACACAAGGGCCTGTTTGAAATACACGGAACTAACTCATTATTGTCAGTCGTAGTAGTTTGAGTTACATCAAAACAGCACTTCATCGTAAGAGCTGAATTCTAGAGGTATATTTTTTCTTTGCTTTCTCCATAGTTTTATTTTGCTACAAGATGATTAACTGTTCAAAAGAGTTTGGTTTAAAAAATGATGATTTTTGTTGTCTGGGAGTCTGGGACTCAACAAGCTCTTGTAAGTAACAGCTTATATGTTGGTAACATAATATAATTTTTTTGCAATAAATGCAAATATTTTTAAATTTTGCTGTGATTCACCCAATGACAAGAGAAAGCTGAGAACTTTTGAAGGGTTTGTCCAGATTCCCAAAAAAGACAAAGTTGGACAGTGGACAAGGAGCGAGAATAGTCGAAGAGTTAAGATTTTTTCATTATCAATGCTTTGCTGGTCTCTTTTTGTTCTGAGATGTTTTTATTTTCCAGAACATTGTGGTTAAGCTCATAGAACTCAAATGATTAATATTGCAGGAGAAAGGTTTGAAATATAGTCATAGCAGTTTTGCGTATTATGCAATTTAATTTTGAGACTAATTTAGACGAGCCCAATAATTTAATATGTGGAAGGAAATTAAAAACTTATTTGATAAAAAATAGGGTAAATGTGTAGCGTTTGGTAGGAATTGATTTTGCAGTTTTTGGGGCCTAAACTTAGTTAATTAGGTTAAAATAAACAAGTTTTCTTCTATGCACTTTCCGTTGCAAATGAGTATTTAATGAGATATAGCGGTAGGTTAAATTTTGTCTTTGATAACAAATGCGCTCGAATAAAGAGATACTAGTCAATTTACGAATTTTTGTTGCTTGAAACATTGTAATAACATCGAAATAAACTACTTTTCTTCTATATAATTTTAGCGGGAAATGAGTATTTTACAAGTTAGAGCGGTAGGTTTTACTTTTTGTGCGATTGAGCTGTTAGAGTATGTTTGAATACTTTCTAAATTATTATTAGCCTACCCCACGGAGCTTGAACTCACTTCTTAGTTCTTTTATTTAATAACACAATAGAAATTATTATCCAAAAATAACGAATTATAGCGGTATGGTAACTTTTGTCATCGATGGCAAGAACCGCTTGAGCATTCGAGCGCGTCGGATCAGAGCGCCCATGACAGTATTCCATGAATTACTTGCCACTTCAAACACTAGAGTTGCCGTAACTAATTCACCGCTATAACTTGTCAAATACTCTCATTTGGGACGGGAAGTGCATAGAAGAAAACTTGCTTATTTTGACATAATTAACGATAATTACGCACCGAAAAGTCACAAATCGATTCTTACCCAACGCTACACATTTACCAAAAATAGGTTTCCTACCGATATTTAAAATTTGGTATTGCCAAACATGGTAATAATGAGAAAGAATATCAACAACAAGGATGCAAAATAGCAATTAATTGCTTCAGCAGCTTACTTATCTTACTTTAAAACTTAGCTGAATTCAATAATTGAAAAGTTTAAGGAAGTTTAATTTATTTAATATTAGGTAGCCTCATAAATAAACCAATGACATCAATATAACAACTATAGACAGTTCAATAACTTCTAAGGATTTTAATCAAATGAACTGTTCATGAAAATATTTTGAAGTTTTTCCAAACTAAAAGCACTTGGAAACCGTGAACGCCTTATACGTGTGATCAAAAAAATTTTGGAACTTTTTTCTAATTTGTGTCCAATTCTGAAATTGCAGGGTCTCAAGCAACAAAAGAACTACTCTGACGAGCACTCCATACAAAGTCAAAAACTATACTCACGTGAATATACAAACTAAATCAGTTTTTCAAGTAACTTCACTTTAATCCACCAGAATTTTCGTCAGAGGATCAGTAGCACACGTACTGACGTACACACAGCTCAATCGGCACACATGAACTGATGTTTGAAAAAATGAAAATTGATTCTATAAGCCATCACGTCCTAGCGCCACCACATCCGCACTCGATCAAAAGCAAAATCAATGACACCACAAACTCGGATGAATCGTAAAGGATGGACTAACTAACTAATGAAGGAACAAGCAGAAAATGTTGAGATTCAACTTCAGTTCATATATATATATTTGAACATACATCTAAGTTGTCGCAGTCACCCATTGAATTACTTCCGTTTCATTTTCTATGTTCATGTGTAAGCTTCCTGGGGGGACTCACTAAGTCCCTTCTTCTTCTTGTCGTACAGTGTAATTAAACGCCAGGTGTCCCCGTATAAATAAATAAAAAATTTTCTGTGCGTAATTTCTCATCAGTTGTAAAAATGAGGATTTGCTTGCTTGGTTATGTATCACAGACACCATTCATTCATATGATAAAAAAAAGGCATTTGCTTGCTTATGTTCACATGTCAAAAATATTGAGTGAAAATTATATCTACGAGTGCACACGGCCCGTTAAAAAAATGACAGGACTAGATATATGATCAACTGAGCTTCAACATGGTTTTCCCATGATTTTCCACGCTATTCTATGGCTTTCCAATACTTTCCCAAGTCTCAACCGCTGATGTTCTATTCAACCTAACCTAACGTACCAATTCACGTGATATTCATTCTGACTCCCATCCTGCTGAGTTAAGGCACCGAAAAGTGTGGAGTTGATGAAGCTTGTATCACAGAGACTCTCATCTCGCATTTCCGGTCGGTGGGACACACAGACAGACGGACGCGGCTTTTTTTAAAAATAGATATTGTAAAGAAATTTGTTTGGATCTGACCGAGGGGTATAGCCAGTCCTCACGAAACCTCGACAAGCATCTGGGAAAAATTATGAGAGGGATAATAAGGCTCTTTGGACTCAGCTTTTTTTTGTATGGTTTAATTGGAAGAAGCCGGGAAGGTCGCCGAGACTTGATCCTGCGGATCGACGAGACTTGATCCTGCAGATCTTGACTGAAGATACTTCGCAGTCCGGAGGCAGTCGCTCCGGCCGGTGGATGAGATTTTTAAGTGTATTGTGTTCAGAATATTATATTTACTGAGGGCAATTTGTAAACAAGCACAACAATCGGTGCGTAGCTATTTGTGTGGGCAAAGCCTGTTTAATTTTGAGCAGGTGAGTTTGATCAAGGTGCCGAGCCTGATGGCGATGATGACTCTTGGTTTGAATAGTAATTATGATCCAGGCACGCTGAATTCGGCAATCGAGGGGCTAATTCAATTGTGCCCGTAATTTTAGGCAGTTGAGAATTAAGGCCCGTAATTAGGGAATATATAAGGCTGAAGGTTTTTGAGCATAGCCAAATCTAATCCAAGTAGAGAAATCCCAAAAGCGGCCCAGGGAGAATGTTGCAAGTGGTGTGTGTGATGACGTGGAGGTCCTGCAAGGAGTCCAAAAAGCTGGATGAACAGTCCAAGGAGACATCAAGGAAACACCACTGACAGTCCACATCATAAAATAATAATAAAACTCCCACACGGCAGAATCCGAGAATTCCTACAGATTTGACTCTAGTTAATTTCATTTGTTCTCTTCCTCGTCAAGCTCGAAAGTGGAGAGATAGGACAGAAGCCATTAAGAAAACTCTTATACAGCTGCTCCTGCTTTAAATACAAGGCATAAAGTTCAAGAATTTTTAGTAATACTATTGGTGATTATCTAAAGCATAATCGGGGATCAAATCCCTGGAACCATTTCAAAACACATGACTTAACAGGACATGGTTCAAGAAGCAGAAGAAAAGAATTACGGCAATTAAGAATTTCCTATAAAGAGAATTAATGCTTCTTTAAGTACTCTAGAACATCTCTATAACTTGTACAAGCAATAACAGAGAAAAATTCTAAGGTTTCATTTGATATAAATCCTACTGAAAATCACGGGTAAATATCAGGTGCAATTAATAAATGGTAAGGAATAATACCCAATAATAAGAAAAGGAAGCACTAAACGTTTTTGCTTGCGCGGAAAGGAAATGTGCGCGAGATGAAACATGAAGATCAGTGCGGCGAATAACCCGGCGGCTCTACACGTCGGCATTCGCCCAAAGCCGCCGGCATAATTTGTGCGCACTGGTGAAAGGCAAATGGTAGTGGGTATTTTTGTCACTAGAATGAGCAGAATGAAATTAAATTGTTATTAAAATGATTTAAATTGAAATAAGTGCGATTACGCAAGGTTCAAGGAGTATGAGCTATAAAAAAGACGACTCAAAACTTTAGCAAGTATAGACATGAATAACCTTCGTAATTTGTACACATACGAGATTATTAGGAGACGTCTTTAATTAATATTTCGCGTTGAAACATTATTTAAGAGAAAC
Organism: Morinoia aosen; assembly: GCA_030386875.1. Lineage (NCBI taxonomy): Eukaryota > Metazoa > Arthropoda > Malacostraca > Amphipoda > Talitridae > Morinoia > Morinoia aosen. The sequence goes on from CM059580.1 coordinate 7,507,394, forward strand.
TACTGCAAGTACGCCTTGTAAAAAAAAGAAGATACTATTATAACACATGCTTATAGTGCAGTTATGGTTACGGCGTAGTGACGGAAAACGGCAGTATCTGCTCCGCCATTGAAAACAACAAAGACACCTATCGACAAAGAACGCCGGCGATTTAGCCGCGTGCGTTCACGAGTCAGTTTTTATGAGTAATTCTCGATATGATACTGACAACCACAATATAAGTTTTGCCGTAAAAAGAAACAATGACGTTAGCTGAATATCTAGTATGAAATTTCAACACGTGAATCTGGAAATGACACGCAATATTCACTCTATATCACCGAGTTAGCACTCTAGATAACACATGCTAGTCTAAGAATCTTAACACTATTTGAGAGTTTATGACACTGAGCAGTTCTTTAAGTTTAACACAATCACACGAAAAAGAAACACATGGCACATTTAATTTTACCCGGTTTCTTTCTATTCTAAACCTAAATTTCACTTGCACTTACAAGATGATGTTCGCACGCTAAAGCCACAAGCAAGAGTGAGCTAGTTCAAGTGACGCTCTTCGATGTTGCCATATCAGGCTGCTTTAAACTCGAAATGTCGAATGATTATTTGATCTCTCATGTATTTACACGAAAACTTCAATGATTACGAATTAGAAGTAGAAAATAATTAATAATAAATTATAGTAAGATTTTTAACGCCAATGATTAATTTTATTTAAGTGCGAAAGGGAAAATTCATAATTCTTACGCTTTGTAGCGATATGCCACAAATTGCAGCTAACCTGGAGGAAAAGATATAACAATTTTTTCAGAAACTTTTTGGCCAATAATAATTAAATAACACACAGTTGTTGCTTGCTTGATTGGTGCGTGTGTCGGTGACGTTCTTAAAAATACTCAATGACCGTATCTGTGATACCGAGTTTCACCAGTGCACAAGTAAAAGAATATTTTAACCGCAAGTACTATTAGGATGGATATATTTTTTATTCATCCTCATCTGGAGGATTTGTCTAAAATAAATATCGAATCCCGTTTATTTTGACAGATCGTGTACTTCAGTCACCCTCAACAATCCTTAAGTTGTTCTCCAGATGTTCATTCCAGCGTGACGGTGTTCACTAGTTTACTTTAGTTACCTTAGCAAAACTGCTTTTTCAACTTGTTCTTTTTAAGTTATCAGGTTTTGTAATAGCTGTTTGCCGTGACATTCGTTTCCGCTCAGATTAAGAAAATTGAAATTTAATTTTGAAAGGAAATGATTCCTTAACCTACATAAGAGAAACGAACTGATGAAGAACAGAGCCGAGTAAAAAGAATAAAATAAAATAATCAGAATAAAACGATGAACTTGCTTGCCAAAACAGTGTAGTCAAGACGGAAGTGGCAGTTGATGTTGACGGTTAGGTGGTAGGCAGCGAAAATAATACACCGACTTCACTGCACGAACACATTTCATGCGAATTGTATAAGTTATTGCATGACCGGTGTTTTCAGCTTGTATGCGAAAATAAATTTTAAATAAGGTATTAAAAAATAAATGCACCTGAGTTGTGTGCGAGAATGAGCAGTGTGGTACACATGTGTCCCAATACGTAGTCAACGTGTTGATAATAGCGATATGAGCTGGTGCTTGAAATTAGACTTGCCTTCTTTTGTTGAACAGAAATGTTTTCTGTATTGTAGCGGACCATCTTCACCCCTTTCACTAACGTCCAATTACAGCACCTAATCCATTTTTCTCCTCATTATATCTTACGTTTTTATTTCACAATATCGGATGTAACATGTCTCCAAAAGTCCATGAGATCCACTCTCATTTGGATGTTCTTGCTTAGAATCTCGGTGATGTGAGTGGTGAACATGGCGAGAGATTCCATCGGGATATTTCAGTGATGGAGCAACGATGCAAAGGAGAATGGAACCCTGGCGTGTTGGCAGACTGCTGCTGGAATGTAAACAGAGAAGATCGCACTCCACACAACAGCTAGGCTTGGGGGGGGACAACATTAAGTGCTGTTCGAACTGATAGGGGTGTTTGCCATTCATGACCAATAATAATATTGATGTATAGTTTAGGATACATGGATATAACATCTAATCAGGAAAAATTACGGTCAGATTCTGAATTAAAACATTTCTTCAACCTTACTTAAAATAGATTTTACTTAACACATACTCTATTACGTAGAATTTGTTGCAGAGTAATAAGTTAGTTTCAGCGTCTCGTACCACGACAAAGTCGCTCAAGAAATGGGAGTCGGTAAACAACATTTGGTGTAGACTTGAGGGAACGCGGAAACTATGCACAAGGTGAGTTACTGCCCAGGATCACCTGTACATAGAATCAGTAAGTTGAGTAAGGTGAAAAAAACAAGATATAATCATAAGAAAAAAGGAATAGTTACTGAAAATTGGACGGTAGTGCATGGGGTCAGGGCTGCCACTAATGGGGGATTTCCCCTAGATCTGGGGGAAACGCTTGTAGTCTAGGGGAATGGGGGAAACTTTCTGAAATACTACAAAATTTGGGGGAATTCGGCCAGGAATTATTTCCTATTTAAAAAATGTATATCTTGAATAATTTTGAATTACAAGTGGACGTAAGCTCATTCGGATGAAGATATTATGATGCAGAACAGGAAATATCCCCATTAACAACGAATAAAAGGCAATAAAACGAAGTTTGAACGAGGATCGAACTCGATAGACTTTCAACAAGATTCACATCGGAACAGTAAACAGTGTCAGTCTCGTTCTCACAGCTTACAGAGCTGTCTCGATAGTGCGCTCTATAAAAGGAATAAAAAGGCAAACAGTAACCGTGACGGTTGCTAGCTTTCTTCCTCTGAGAGAGTACTTTTTTATCAACATTCCCCGCATTAACTTAAATTATATGGTAATTATTCTTAAATATTAATGTGTGAATTCAGAGATTTTTATCATATTTTCTTCGGCAAAGGAGGCGGAACGGAGGAGTTCTTGAAGATTAAATACTTGTGTGGCTCAAAATTAAGAGATGCTAAATATGTGCAGCGGGCCTAGTTTTCATTCAGTAACTTTTAATGATAATGTTTTTAATTGTCTGTCTTGTCATAACTTACATGCGTTACAGAGGCTAACTCTGTTACATGCTCTTCAGCAATAAGTTCTGCAATTTTTAATATTATATTAACGCTTTAACAAGCAAAACTTTTTACAGATAACAATAAGGTTCATTGTAGAGATTAATGCTATTTATATAAAGATTTCATTTTTTATAATTATTTTGTTTTGCTTCAAAATGCTGATCATTTTTTCTTAATGGCTTACTGAACCGAATCATCTTCCAAGAAACGAAAGTTCTGTACGCAGTCATTTAGAAATGATTGGCTCGGTGCACCCGAATTAAAACTTGCCTGAAATGAAATAGTAATCCCAATTGTCGTTATAGTTAAATGCAGCAATATTTCTTAGATAAATTAACAGAAAACTATGCTCAGTGTAACATAAGAGAAACGAAAACTTTGACTAACATGACCTTTCCTCAAGTATGTATAATTTCTTACATGTGGGTAAAACAATTTACCCTTACAGCAAAATAGCTTACAAGCTGTCAATGAAAAGAATGAAATTACATTTGGGTTTAATATACACTAAGTAATGTCAGTTTCTGTTTAATATATATCATAATACGTTTTTTCTCAATTTTGGGGGATTTTTGCCGATTATGGGGGAATTTCTACCGTATATCTGGGGGAAAGAAAAAAACCTCAGTGGCAGCCCTGCATGGGGTAAAGATGGTCCGGTACAATACAGACGTCTCTTTTCAACAAAAGCAGGCAAGTCTAGCACCAAGCTCCAGCTCATGTCGCAGGTATCAACATGTGGATGCTACTCACGACTCACCACAACACTTATAGCTGCCACACGATCCTAGCCAATATATGTTCTATACTAAATTTCAGATGTAGTAATAATGTACATGCATCACTAATATGCATCGTACCCTGAGTGGTCCATCGTCTCTGACATACCGAAGACCTTTTAGAAGGGAATTTTTCCTTTCAAAATTTAAAATTTACCAGTAATTAACATAACGTTGACGCTGCAGAGTTATACATTCGTATTAAAAAAACTGAAAACTTACTTCTATCAAGAGAATGATACATTTTTGAAGGGTAACTAAATAATAATATTCACTCCACAATGAGCGTCCTGGGAATAACGTCAGGTTTGTTGAAGCGTGGCTCAATATTAGATGACTAGCGTACACGACCCCCCAAAAAATTGGGATTCAATTTTTGTTTAGAAAAATACTTCAGATGTGGATGACAAACAAATATATCCATCCTAATAGTGCCTTCGATTACAATATTCGAGTTGTTGTGCACTGGTGAAGCTCGTATCACAGATACGGCCATTAAGCATCCTCAAAGAGCGTGGAAGAGAGACGGACCAACCAATTTAATGTGTTCATTGAGATTCCAATAACATAACAGAAATTCCGCGCAAGAAATGCATAAATTATTTTCATATATTAATTTGAAAATACCCCTGGCGTTTTTATCACATAATAATGATTATTTTCAGCGAAATATTATCGAGTTCGTGCACCTCCATTGGTGTATATAACAAATGTAGAAGACATGATGAAGCAAGAGAGCAAAGCCCTTCATTCCTGCAGCCTGCCCTTCCCTCACTCCTCTCAGGTTACGAAGGTGGAAAACAACATTGCCACAGCACGACTGTAACACTGGAGAGATCAATGTGGATGTTGTCGCTGAGTTTTGACTCGCGTTGTGTTGCCTGAACCCCCGTCACGCAACACTCCCGACCGACGGTTCCCAATACATATGTTTAAGTAACTTGTGTCGTATATTTCCCCACAGCTCCATAGTTCTGCGCTGCAGTAATGCGCCACGGCTCAACAATCACAATTTTTCTCTTGAAACTTTTATTGAAGCGATACGGTAATTCAATTTTTTCAAAAGTTATCCTAAGAAAACAGCGCGTTTAACTTTCACTGCCAAATTTTCAGTCAACTCCAGCTGGATGTTTCATGTCAGCCTGTGTAGGAGATTAGCTAAAAGTAGCGTAAAAACTATGAAAACGTGACGCACACTAATACTTGGGGAAATATTAGCAAAATGTTGAGGTTACGGCAGCGCGGTACGACACGCTGCCAAAGTATTAAGGCAACAATTATTCTTTAGTATCTATCAGAGTTCACAACTGAGATGTGCAGAAAAGGCGTGCAGCTTCGGAAAATGTGCGTAACTTCTTTATACACATATAAAGTCATTATAAACTAGCCTGTAACAATATTTAGTTGCGTAATATTCTTTAATTTTTCTTATATGTGTGCATGTATTTACATGAAAAATGTATATTTTGAGTCCCTTGAGGAGGTAGAAGATGCTACATTTTCATGAATTTACATCTAAAATATTGTAATTTAATTTATTTCCTGTCATTATATAAGTGAAACTAGATGAAAATGTTAAAAATGAGAAGTGTTAAAAAATGAATAAAAAATTAAAAATATATTTGAAAAATAAAAAAAAAAATAATAATAAAAGCAATGATAAATATCCTAACCTAATTAAACCTATCCTATCCTGATAAAATGTCAATCGTATTAATACATGTAAAGGCGATCTTTTTATGTTACACTGAGGGATTTGGTATCCATGATACCTTAGTTTCCAGGGTATTAATGTATAGAGACAAGACCGCGCTCACCTGGATAGAGTGCATGATTTTAATGTAGTAATCGATACTTATTTAATGTAAATGAAAGTGTAGTAATCGCGTTAGTTTGTTGGCTTCAAAGGTTGGGTTTTGGGTTGTTTACAGTTGTAACATAGGGCACAATTTAACACCCTACCTTCAGTAATAACATAGGGCACAATTCAACACCAATCTTTCAGTAATAACATAGGGCACAATTCAACACCAAGCTTTCAGTAATAACATAGGGCACAATTCAACACCAAGCTTTCATTAATAACATAGGGCACAATTCAACACCAAGCTTTCAGTAATAACATCGAGCACGATTCAACATCAACCTTTCAGTAATAACATAGGGCACGATTCAACACCGAGCTTTCAGTAATAACATAGGGCACCATTCAACACCAAGCTATCAGTAATAACATAGGGCACCATTCAACGCTGCGCTCAGTACAGAGAGTAAACCAAGAACCACATATTCGCCCTATTATAAATAAAGGTTTCCACAATTTAATAATCGTTCTGGAGGAAATATCCTCATTAAAATTTACCTTGCAGAGTTGGCATATAGTTAGAAGACATTAATCTTTGATGAAAAGTAGGTATCACAAAAACTGATGACACACACGAATGAAAAAGCAATTTTTGAAGGGTAACCAAAGGAAAATAAAGAACTTCGTCACATATCGATAACATACCGAGAACAAATTTAACACGTTAAGAAGTTCAATATTCAAATTTTAAGTAAATTGTAGTAATCAACTTTGAAAATAGCAAACATTAACTGGATCCGGCTTTCATTTAGCTTTCATTAAGTATTTATAAAAAAATGAGTAAGTGGTTGCAGTTGAGTTCGCAGCACTATGAAAATCACTTAAGTGACCACCGGTGGGTCACCTCGCAGGAAATGTGTTAAAGATTCATGAGTCGTGGCTCATTACTAGGTGACTAGTGTGCATGACTCGTCATAAATGATGGGATCCGATATATTCCTAAAACAAATCCCCCAGATGTGGATGACAAACAAATATCTCCATCCCAATAGTACTCGCGATTGAAATGTTCTTGTACGTGTGCACTGGTGAAACTCGTATCACAGATACGGTCACTAGTATCACAGGTGCGGTCACTAGTATCGCAGGTGCGGTCATATGTAACACATATACGGTCATTAGTATCACATATACGGTTATTAGTATGACAGGCACGGTCACTAGTATCACAGGTACGGTCACTAGTATCACAGGTACGGTCATTAGGGAGCTGGGGTAAGGATGGTTGTTCATACTTTCGATGTATCAATATTGGAAATCATTGTTTGATGAGTATACTCAAGTCACTTTACCATTAAATTGTTAATTTACATCATGGTCTCTACTGGATCATGAAACTTTGGTGTTAGCATTTGTTTGCTAGGGAGTTACAATACGCAGGTTCCGCGTTGTTACGAGTGATAACATAGGGCTAATTTTAACACCCTGCTTTCAGTAACAACACATGACAAAACACAACACCTATAGTCGCATTCATCGAATATTAAACTCTAAAATACTCTTGTTAAACACCGTGCCAAACCAGTTCCATTATATTCTCATTGAGGACCAGATATCCTTACAAAATTGATGTTAAGTTATCGATTCTTAATCCCAACTTGAAACTGAAATCACAACAATGTATTACAAAAACTGATAACTTACTAAAAAAAGTTATGCATCTAATTTCCTGAGGGTGTCTAAAGTAAAATATTGAACATTGTCTCTAAAATGAACGTCCCGGGAACAAAATTATGATAGCAGAAGCGGGGGACATTATTAGACACAAGTCATTACTGTATCACCCATCAAAAATGATGGGATTCTTTATTTTCTTTCGACAAATCATCCAGATATGGATGACAAAACATATACGTCAATCCTTATAGCCCGCGATTAAAATATTCTTGCACTTGTGCACGTTTGAAACTGTTCACCTTTGGATAACGAGCAAGGAGAATTTAGACTTTCCACCGTTTATCACATGAGAATATTAACTGCCATCCACTCTACCCCACAGGAATAATTCCACTCTTTATTTTTTTTATTTTGCAATTATTTTTTTCCCGCACTAAACATGGTCAACATTAGTTCCATCTAAAATAGACTGATGACTTACAAAAAACAATAGTATTATGAGGGTAACTTTTGTATGTTAAAAGAGTTGCCCACTGAAAAAAAACTTTGTAAAATAACTTAAACAATTTAAACAATTTAAACAATTTATTTACCACAGGTGATACAGAGGTAGAATGTTTCTTAAGTCTAGTACAATGGTCAAATTTGAGTATAGCTACCTGTGGGCCCGAACAAGTTCAGCGACTTCTAGGGCATCCTATCATCACGTTATTCTAAGGTGTACAATAATGTTTAACCTAGTTTACTTAACCTAGTTTCGCATAAGGCTGATCATTGAGATAATTTACTCGATATTTTATGTTGTATTTTACAGTATAGGTCAAATCGGCTATATTTAACAGTATGTTCGATAAAACGATTCAAGAGCAGACTGAAGATCGGTTATGTTACCCAAAGCAAGTTACATTATTACATTATCATTAGTTACATGTAGGAGGCAAGATTTGACATGGTGATCTTACACGACTAGTATTCTGATAGGAAGTAAGACTCAAGATGTCTTTTGAATACTTTGTACGAATTACATTTACGGATCTCTGCAGGTATAGAGTTCCAAGTTTTGGTTCCAACGAAGAGGATACTGTGTTGCGACCGGGCCTTCGAATAATAAGGAAGCATGAATTTACTTCTATTTCGGGTTAAATGGTCGTGATGACCAGTTTGCGCAGTCAATAATTGTCTTAGGCTATTGTCGCCATCATTTCTTAATGTTTTGTAAATGAAATTACAGATGGAGATTTTGTAGAGATCCGAAAGTTTAAGTATTTGTAAATTTTTGAAAGAATCATTTGTGTGAGCATTATATTCTAGGTTCTTTACCGCTCTGACAGTTCTTTTCTGCAGAGTAAAAATTTTGTTGGTTTTATTTTTATCAGTTCCGTGCCATGCTTCTATTCCGCATTGCAGGTATGGAGAAATAAGCGTTCGGTAGAGCATTTGTATAGCTGTTTCAGGCAGAAAATTTTTAACTTCATTTAAGATTCCGATGGATTTTGATAATTTAGAACTAATATGAGTGATGTGCTCTTTGAAGGTCAGATGTTTATCTATTATGATGCCCAGAAATTTACATGAGTTGGTTTCTTCGATTTCACCTTCGCCAATTTTAATGTATGGGAGAGATACATCTTTCTTGTATGAGAATGTAATATAATTTGTTTTATCAATATTAAGGCTTATTTTATTAGCTTTGAGCCACGATGAAACCTTATGAAGTTCATTATTTATACTCTCCACAATCATAGCGGGATTTTGGTTCGGAAGGACCGCAGAAAGCGTCCTGTCATCGGCAAAAAGTATGAATTTGAAGAATGATGTAGATTTTACAATATCATTGATAAAAATCAGAAACAGGAGAGGCCCAAGAACAGATCCTTGTGGAACTCCATGGCTAATTGTCTGTGGGTCTGATTTTGCGTCGTCAATGACAACGTATTGCTTCCGATTTGTTAGGTATGATCTGAACCAATCATGGGCAATCCCTCGAGTGCCATAACAGTGTAGTTTCGAGAGTAGTATTTTATGGTCCACACAATCAAATGCTTTTCGAAAGTCAAGAAATACAGAGAAGACAGGCTTTCCTTCATCTATATTAGAATAGAGGAATTGTAAATAATTTAATATAGCCTGTGTTGTTGATTTTTTTAGAGCGAAAGCCGTATTGTTTATCGTAAAGAAATGATTTTTGTTCGAAATAATAGTACACTTTTTATACACAATCTTTTCGAATACTTTGCTAATAATTGGTAGGACGGAGATAGGTCGATAATTGTTTACACAGGTTTTTTCACCACTTTTGAAGATAGGGGTTACTCTAGCAACTTTGATGGAGTTCGGGAAAGTGCCTAGTAAGAGAGACTGGTTAATAATATTTGATATCAGCGGGGCTACAATGTCAGCAATAACTTTAAGTACTTTAGTCGGAAATGTTTGTAACCCACTCGACACATAATTACATCGGAGGAGTTTGTAGGCGTAAAGAAAAAGGAGTTGGGTTCTCGAATATGATCCATAAACTCCAGGTGGTCAGTAGGTTCACTTGGAATACCATCAGCTATAGTTTTCCCTACGTTTACGGAGAAGTTGTTAAAGACATTAGCAATTTCTTTCTTCTCATGGTATTTCACATTATCTTGAATGACATATTCAATTTTCTATTTATGGGCATTATTCGGTTTACAGCAAGAGTTTAGGAGATGCCAAGTCTTTTTACCGTCAGTTTTGAATTGAGTACACTTGAGCGTAAAGTAGTTCTTTTTTGATGTTCTTATCTGGTTTGTTACATAGTTTCTGAATCGGTTATATGTTTCTCTAGATATTCGCCCTTCGCGAAGGAGGGCTAGGTACGCTTGACGTTTCTTTATATTTATTACGATGTCTCTAGTAATCCAGGGCTTTTGTTTATTTTTCGGGGTAACTGTATGAGTTACAATTGGGCAACACTGATTGTATGCGGTCATTATAGTTTCAGTCAACTTTACTACTGCTTCATCAATGCTCGTAGCATTATTATTTTGTTGAGAGATGTGCAATGTAGGCATTGATTCTTCTAGAACGGTGCGCATTTCTTCAAGATTTGATTCGTTTATTTTACGATATGAGTAAGTTTCAGCCCGTGCCTTGGTGCAAGCAATATAGACATTTTTCTTAATAAGAAAAACTGGGAAGTGATCTGATAAGTCAGAAGTAATTATTCCAGCAAGAAAATCACTTGGGTCTGTCATAAAGATATTGTCGAGCAGCGTACCGCACTTTGAGGTTATTCGTGTAGGCTTTGTAATGATCGGAAGGAAGGGTTGAGACTGAAAGGTTGTTAGTAAATTAGAGATTGGTTCATAGCTTTCATGTTTCAGTAGATCATAATTGAAGTCACCGCATATTATTATGTTATTGTATAAGGGCCTGTTGAACTGAGAAATAATACGATTCAGCTCATTCAGGAAGGAGATAGGACAGGCTGTAGGAGGCCTATACACCGTTCCAAGCACAATGCGTTTACCATCTCTAGACAGTTCCACGAAGAGTGATTCTATATGATCCTGATTCATTGTTGCACTTGCTATGGTTCTCGAGTCTATGTGGTTAGATATATACATATGTGCTGATGCCTCCGCCCCGCTGGTTTTTTCTTAGCGAATGGTAACTATGATAATTTTCAAATCGAATCATGTCTTTAGTCGAGTCATCTAGCCAGCTTTCGGTGAAGCTCATCACGTCTAGGTTATATTTAAGTTCAGTAATAGTACATTGTATCTCTTCCAATTTTGGATAGAGTGACCTACAGTTCCAACACAGGAGTGAGAAATCTCGGTCAGTTATTCGTATAGTTTCGTTGAATTTTGATATATTAGTATACCCACACTCTTGAGAGTCGTTTAGGTTTGGATATATTCTGTTCAAATGATTGAGATCTGGGTCGATTTCTTCGAATATCTCAGGGTTTATCAGTCATTTAAAATTAGTAAACAGTAAGAAGTAGGTACTATAGAGCTTAAAAACGAAATACAGAGTCAAGCTTTAAGGGATATTCCTGTCTAAAAAACTAGCTTATGAAGTACGAGAGAATAGTGTATAAAAAAAATCTAGTGCGATTACGTGAGTACACATAAACTCAGTCCATGAGCGAATAATATTGGAGTTCAATATCACAACATTGGTGTAAACAGATTGCCGCGTGAAGGCGTTTTTACAAGTTCACATACAATAGGTAATAAGTTTTAAAGATTATAACGACAATGATATAATCAGCTAATATGGTTTACGCGTAATAATAACTTTAGTGGTAAAAAAAAAAAATTCACAGTAACATTGAGAGGTAAAAAATTGCTGATTGCGTTGTTTCAAAAGTTCACACACAGCTGTCATAAATGTTTACAAACACATCTGTTATACATTTGTATAGATTCAGGTTAAACTAACATCAAGTTGAGGTTAAACTGACATGATACCTAATTGAGGTTAAACTAACACGAAACTGACATATCTAATTTAGGGGATCACCTAGTCTAGTCACCCATGACCTGCTTCGGTGTCATATGAAGTTGTTGCATCAGGTATTGCTCGAGGTCATCTGGCGTGTTGATCTCGCGGCGTCTTGAATCTTGGTTTCCGGGGTTAAATATGAAGATGCTTCCATCCTGTGTTCTTGGGATTCCAATTATAACCGGGAATTTCCTTTTGGCCATCCTCAGAATGTACATGACGTTAGCTCGTGAAGGTATGAGGTATTCATTTATGAAGAAGAACTGGGGTTTCTTTTCTCGGCAGGCGTTGAGAATTTCACGTTTTTTTATAATGTTTTAGTTCAAATGCAATGTTTCTTTGATCTACGTTCCCAGTTACTGTTTTTTTCCCCATTCTTGTAGCTGACGTGATGTCAGTGTCGGAGAGGTCAATGTTGATCTTGTCCTTCAGGAGTTGGCAGACTGTATCCTTACAGATTTCGTCTGCGTGAGATTGCGGTATTTCCCTTCCAGAAATGACGAGAGTACATTTTTTGTCTTCAATGTCTCAGCGCTGATCATTTTTTTCCACTTCGGGATTGTTCAGGATTGAAAACTTCAGGATTGTTCAGGCGTGGTTCGTTATTATATTATTATTTTCATAAAGTAAACTTTTTACAAATAAGTATTACAAATTATTATTATAGAATTCAATACGTTTAGACTTTTAATCTCATTATTACAATGATATTTACCTTGCAAATAATCGTTTGTTTCGACCAACGACACGGGCACATACTACGATACTCATACGCGTGTGTGTACCACTACGGGTTATTACCTTGAGGTATTTAAAAAAAACGTTTTACGTTTAAAAATGCCATAATAATGTTTATACATTAAAGGTAAATAAAATGTTAATGATAAACAACAAATCAATGTTGAATATTTTAAAATACTTTAAAAGTGTTGATTTGTTAGTCATAAATAAAATTTTAATGAATAACAAAAACCAATGTAATACATTTTAAAATGCTATAAAAATGTTGACATGGTTATAATAAATGAAATGTCATTAATAAATGAAAACCAACGTAAAGCATTTAGTGAATCAACTTTATTGGAAATATAATTTTTCTTTTGGTACTTTTCTTTCCTTAATCCTGCTGTGGAAAAGATGGCTTCCTTATTAAATGGAAATATTAAGCCGAGCGGAATATATTTTTAATGTTTTTAGTAATTCAATTTCTAATTTCAATTTTTTGCTGTCATTGCTAAAGAAGTAATAACAGTAATTGGTGTGTTGGCATTTAATTCCTTTCTTTCGTAATTAATGATGGTTGATTTAATAAGAATTGGAAATTTAACTAATTAACAACGTTCAATTTCAATTACCAAAGTAATTAATTACCAATGTAATTAATTACCAATGTAAGTAATTACCAGTGTAAATAATTACCAGTGTAATTAATTACCAATGTAGTTAATTACCAATGTAATAATTAACAGTGTAGTTAATTACCAGTGTAGTTAATTACCAGTGTAGTTAATAACCAGTGTAATTAATTATCAGTGTAATAAATTACCAATGTAGTTAATTACCAATGTAATTAATTACCAGTTTAGTTAATTAACAGTGTAATTAATTACCAGTGTACTTAATTACCAATGTGTAATTAATTATAGGTGTAATTAATTACCAGTGTAGGTAATTACAGTCGAGGGTTAATTACGTAAAACTGCATCATTCATTACGAAAGAAAGTAACTAATCACTTCCTCTCACAATTACCTCTGGGACATCAGACGAGCCCCTGTCACAATGTGCACTCCGACCTACCCACAAAATAAATAGGTACATGGCAGGCAATACGTATCCACCTTCGAGCCGAAAAAAGAATACCAAAAATTAAATTTTAGTCCACAAACTCGCATGAGCAAAATTTATAAAAGGAAAATTAAACACAAAAACATTTTCTGATTTTTCTCGACATACAGTTAATGTACAGCAATTATATATATATACCCACGTGCGTATATATATATACAAACATATGTATATATACTTTATATGTATACATGGTGCATATATGTACACCCATACACACACATTACAAATACAAACGAACTCACGTTTCCGCCAGAAGAAATTCTTCAAAATGACATTTTTCACTAAAAAAAAGTATGAGTACGTAGGTATTTCAGCGAAGGGAGTGAGGAGTTATGCACAAAGGAGTGTACGTAGTAACGTAACAAAACAACCATCCAAAATGTGTATATGTGGCGCACATTACACTTCCTGTTCCACATGACACAAAAACACATACACAGAGCTGTACAAAGTACACACACACAAAGCAACAAACACACACACACACACACAGAAGCGGGCTACGGCAGGTCCGTGGAGGTGGAGAGGAGGATGGAGGCGCTCACGTCTGTGATGAGACATGGAGATAGATGAATAAATTATTTATTCATTAAATCATTGAATGAATAAATATATCAATAATTAATGAATATATTAATATATGAATCAATTAATTGATAATTTTATATATAAATTCATACATCGATATATTTAAATAAATAAATATATGTATCAATCAATAAATTAACATATAAATCGATATATTAATATACAAATCAATAAATTAATATATAAATCAATATATTAATATATAAATCAATAAATAAAATATAAATCAATAAATTAATGAACAAATAAATCAACAAGTCAATAAATCCATATGTCAATAAATCAAATAATCACTAAATTGATAAATAAATCACCAAACTAATGAACAAATAAATCAAGTCAATAAATCCATAAGCCAATAAATCAAATAATCACTAAATTGATAAATAAATCAATAAATTAATAAAATTATAAAAATAACTACATGATAGAACAAAGAACAATCCATCACCTGGTCAGATTCTAGTCACATATTCATCACTACGGACAAGAAATCAAATCCAGGGATAGTCGCCTCTAATGGCTGGCTAATGGCGAAAATTTGTTGTTTTGTACATAGATTATGATCGATATCAAAATTTCATTTGATCTGGAATATAGCATAGATTTGCTACTGTCCGTTACGATGATAGATGAACTTGCTCGACATTCCAAACCTTGACTTGCTTGCCACCCATGGAACACAACACATACCTACACACATGGATACATAGCACTCATATACATCTTACATACGAACATCTACACACCAAACACACATGTACATAATCACACAACTACACATCACGCAACTACACATCACACACCACACCAACATATACACACACCAACATGCACCACAGCCACACACACACCACAGACACACACACACCACAACCACACACACACCACAACCACACACACACCACCACACACACAACCACACACCACCCACCCAATATGCCAGGTCCCGCCACCATGGTGTGGTAGTCGTGGTAGCGGTCTGACAACCACCGCCCGCCGCCGCTATTTTACCGCCCAGCGCCGCCAGACGCGCTCAACCGGCGGGGAAAGCTGAAGCTCTCTGAAGGAAGGGGAAAGGAAGCCCTGAAATGGTGGCAAGGGAGCCCTGCAATGGTGGCAAGGGAGCCCTGGAATGATGGCAAGGGAGCCCTGAAATGGTGGCAAGGGAGCCCTGAAATGGTGGCAAGGGAGCCCTGAAATGGTGGCAAGGGAGCCCTGAAATGGTGGCAAGGGAGCGATTATTTTAAATGTAAGTTTAGGCCTCCATAACCACAAAAACAGCATTCCGAAGAGAGGAAGGAGGACGGCACCATTTAGGATAGAGATAATGGAATGCGGAATCTATGCAGAAACACATTGAAAAAGTAATTTGAGGAAGAACTACACCATAGCAACTATCCCCTCACCTTTAGCTATCTGGATGCCGACGTTTTGGTCCGCCAGAAGTGCCGAGTCACTCTCCCCCACACAAGATGGAGTCTGTGAGGCTGGAGAATACGGAGTCCACGGGCAAGGACTGGTTCCCTTTGCTAAGGGCTTCTCCTTCGTCAGGGTCATGCTGCAGGAAGGTCACGGCCACAGCGCCATCCAAGAATTCGTCGTCTGCAAACCCTGGTGTTCCACAAGGTTCTGTCTGTGGGCCCATGCATTGAAGATAAAGTGCATATATTCCCATTGTTCTCTAACTATGCGTTGATTCCTATTTTCTCAGGTGCTTTTAAGGGAACCATTTTGACAAAATGGTCAACTTTGGTTCTATTGGACGTACGTCTATGAAAATTTGCAGACTACTAGATCTCCACATTTGTAACAACTTATCTTAAACAAAAATTTTTCATAAGGCCATAGAAAATTTTTTATTTGAAAAAAAAAAAATTATATATATACATATATTATTTGCTAAGGCTTTTTAATTTACAAAGCTAGAGCAATGCGGTTTGTTGCATTTGAAAGTCAAACGTGCGCTCTATCCATAATACGGGGATAATTTTTGATTTATTTCATTCTGAATTTATATGAATTTTTTTGTCAGAGTCTCAATGCAAAAGTTATAATTTTAGGGTAAAAAGTCTATGGAAAGCTTTACAGAAACAATTTGGAAAATCGTCCCGTATTATAGGTAGAACACACATTTCACTTTCAAATGCAACAAACCGCATTGCTCTAGCTTTGTAAATTAAAAAGCCTTAGCGACAAACGTCTTGATAAGTTACTTTTTTTATAAAACCTATTTTTAAGAAACAAAATGCTTCTCCTCCTACATTTTTTGAGCTACAGTAATGATTTTGGTATCATTGGATGCAGAAAAACAAGGGCTTTACAATGTATTGAGAAGTTTTTCAAAATTCATTCTTGTTTCAAAGTTATGACGTCATAAATTTGAATTTTCTTGAGAATATTTTGATTTTTTTTCTTTTTAATTTTTTAAATTTTTATTTCGGAAATTTGAGGAAAAGCATTCAAGTTTTTGGAATGTCCACGTTATTCTGCATCCAATGATACCAAAATCATTACTGTAGCTCAAAAACTATCAGAGAAAAAGCATTTAGAAACCCCCCCCCAAATGTCGTTTTCTATGATTTCCCATTTTCTTTTCAAGAAAATCGCATTTTGTCATGAATGATAAATGATTCTAAATTGTATTCCCTATCAGTATACCAAATTTCATTGCTCTAAATTCAATAATAAAAAAAATATTCGGATGGGGATGAGGAATATGAATGATAAAATATATAAAAAAATGAAATGGAAAAAAATTGAAAATTTCAGATTTTTTTTTTTTGTTTTGTCCACGTTATTCTGCATTCAATGATACCAAAATCACTACTGTAGCTCAAAAACTGTAGGAGGAGAAGCATTTAGAAAACCCCCCCAACAATGTCGTTTTCTATGATTTCCCGTTTTCTTTTCAAGAAAATCGCATTTTGTCATTGATGATAAATGATTCAAAATTGCATTTCCTATCAGTACACCAAATTTCATTGCTTTAGGTTCAAAAATGAAAAAAAAAGGTCCGTAAGAGGGATGCCCTCCCCCCCCCCGGGAGGGACGTTAGCTCTGGGGTAGGTTCCTGATATTTTTACAGACATTCGGGGACATGTCTCTAACTCATTTAAAGCAATAAAAAAAAAATCGGGAGAATCAACTTTTGGACTGCAGATGCCCCAAAATGGTTCCCTTAAGATGAAGTGCATATATTCCCATTATTCTCTGATTAAATTAGGTACATTTCTCGTTCACAAATATCGCGTTATTTCAAAGTTGAATGAATTCTTGAATAGAAAATCAATTTATTAGTTTAAGAACAAAAATTGATCATTAGATTACAATGGATGAAGTTACTTCATGTTGAGAAGACAAATTTAGATGCAAACTACTCTTTTTTTGAGCAGAGGGAAGCTTTTGGAGACGTAGGCTTTAGCACACAAAAATAACTGAGAGCGCTTGTCTGCAGGATGTATTTACTAAAGTCCTCAAGCAACTTCCTTCTCATGTCGCAATTCCTAGTTTTATGAGATTATAAGCTCTTATAACTTTGATGTTGAAGAAACTAGTAGGTTAATTAATGTGGTACTTGCTATGTCGCAACCTAATCTCAATGAGGGTCAATTGTCTTTGAAAATGGCTGCCAAATGTAGCCTAATTTTTAGCTTTTTACTGCAAGGGCTCTAATTTAACATTTTGACTGCGACGTGCGCCACCGGTGGTACACGGAGGTAATTTTCACAATGCTGCTGACCGACCAGTAGTCGCAAACTCAATTTTTATAAATACTTAATCAAAGTTAAATGAAGACAAGATCCAGTTCATGTTTGGTATTTTCAAAATAGTTTACTACAATTGACTTTAATTTGGAGTTTGATGCTGAACTTAATATTAAGTTGCCGCAGTCAAAGTGTTAAGAAGATGGATTAAAAGTGACGGGCAGAATCTCTGAGGAATAGAATGATCCATGAGATGATCTTGTTTTGCTGAATAGCGTTACAATTATTGTACTTTCTATACACAAGGCCAAATATGGAAATTCAAACTTCTAAGCTGGAGTTTTTGGAGTATCAGGGCAAAGATTTGCTCTCTTGAAATTTCTTTTCTAGTGATGATGCTTTGTGCAAAGAAATAGCTCATGAACACATGTTGGTTCAGTAGTCATTGATTAGATTATTAGTTAGTTTAATCCTCCCTATCCGAAGGCTATCCAAAGAGAGGAAGGAAGAAGGCACCATTTAGTATGGAGTTAAGGAAACTCGGCATAGAAAGGCCATAGAAACAGTAAGATAAGAAAGAAGTTCAGTTCACGAAACAAGATTGAAGTTGATGAAGAAAGTAGTAGGTGCTGAAAAAACAGGATAGCAGTGAACCAAAAAAAGATGGTTAACATAAAATAAGCATTTCATTTCAACAAAAAGAAAGCATACCTAACTGTTAGCTCGGGCCCTCACATTGTCTCCTTAGGAGTGCTAATTTCCATAGATACAATAGTTCTTTTCCCCCTGAGGGGAAGAATAAAATATAGTTCAGAATGTCAATATCACTGCGTCGTTGAGTTTTGACTCGCGCTGTGTGAGTGATAAATTCTGAGACCAAATAGGAGCTATTTCACAGCTATTTCTATTGTGCACTCCCTTAATTCTGGTAACATTTTGGTTCTGCCATTTATATTGGCAGTGTTACATAACTCCCTTGCTACCCCTCACAGCTACTGCCAGCATGGCGGCTTTGACATTACAATGTGGGAGATGTTCAAAGAAATTCCACGGGCGAGGGAAAACTTGTCAGAAGCAGCCGTTAATAATAGGCAAAAAAAAACATCCCGAAAGAGAAAAGTTTAATCAGTACAATCATACAACAAAAATGTACAGTTTTTAGAGGTTTGTGAATTCGACGATAGTTCTCAGTACAAAATCATGAAATTAAGATAATGCCACAAGTACAATTTGGGTTGAACTGACACAACGGCACAAACAAAACCCAACTCCAGAGAGCACGAGTATCATTTCAGGAGGTCAATCATCACACATCATGAACTCATTGTGGGTGGTTGTCACGTGCCCAAAAATAGTCAGTTCCAAGGAGTAGTCCTCACAATAGCGTGCAACTCAAGAGAGGTCTGGAGTCGGAGTCACTCGATAACAGCATGAGAAATGCTCGCCAAATAGAGTTGCCATGTTTCTAATACGACCAGTCAACAAACGCTGGCTTGCACAGGGAATCAAGGTGCGCCAATGAATCCAAATACTACAATACAACACTCCTACAAATGCTGCCACAATGAGGCCAGGAAAGCATATTAAGACACATTAATACAGTTAAATCAATAGCCTAAAGGGGATGAACATATTGTCCTAGGACACGTATAATCCGCTAGCAGGAGATCTAACATATCCTACAGTAATACAAAGAGTCGAAGTTCCAAGCCCAACAACAAAGTAATTACAAAATAGTCTCATATAACAAGGTTAGTAAGAAGTCGCCCAACCCTAAAAGTCAAACTGTATCCAGAATGAGCAATAAAATAGATGTGAATAATAAGTTGCTACACAACAAAATTATGGGAGCGTTATTAGTTCGCACACCTGCTCATTAGAAAACGTGATATCTACTTTCCTACTAATAACTATAAAATAACATCAAAACGAAGGCTTGACACAAATTTGAAACACATTGCCTCTGAAGCACTTTCAGACATTGGGTGTAGATGGACGTGTAAACGGGAATGCAATTTTGAGACCGCTCGTGGCACCAAGCATAGACATCCACTCCTTAACCCAGAATAAAACCATTGCATCCGTAACTTAAAATTCATTTTGAGCTGAAGTTTTAACGATTCGCTGCGTGCACATTTGACCCGCAGGTGTTTTTTTCCCCAGGAGAGAAGAGGAGCAAACCTCCCTCATCTCCTCCTGATACGTAAGGAATGAAAAAAAGACACATTATATTTCCAGAAAGTAATACCAATTTTAATGCATTAATTTTACAAAAGCTCCTATGGCAACTGGCCTCATATCTAATTGGTGCAAAAACTTCAGAAGTATTCTAATTGTAATATCCATTACAGTGGATGGACCAACTGAGAACAAAGCAGTAAAATCCTATCAAAGTTCATAGCCACCTAAGAAAAACAGAAAAAGAATTGAAAGACTCGACTGACAAACGAAAAGGAAAGAATATTTAGACGTTTATACAGAAGAATTTTGAAGGACGAAAGAAAAAAGAAAGGAAAACCGTTTTTTCCAAACAATTTTGATACGTTGAATGCCAAACAACCTAATTAGGCTTTAAATATTTCGTAAAATATGGTCGCTAAATTGATAGACAAACCGTAAGATGTTGACATTACCTCTTTCAGAGTTGAATATGTAATTGAGAGAAACTACATTAGAGTCTATTCTCATGAATATTTCACGCTCTAAACAAGGACTTTAGGCCTAAAAATGCTGTAAATACTACTGATAAACGGTCTAAACAAGGACTTTAAGCCTAAAAATGCTGTAAATACCACTGATAAACGCTATAAAAAAGGACTATAAGCTAAAAATGCTGTAAATACCACTGATAAACGCTCTAAACAAGGACTTAAAGCCTAAAAATGCTGTAAATACTACTGATAAACGCTATAAAAAAGGACTATAAGCCTAAAAATGCTGTAAATACTACTGATAAACGCTATAAACAAGGACTATAAGCTTAAAAATACTTTAAATTCTACTGATAAACGCTTTGTAGGACAGTCTCCTCTTACATTCACACAAGAGCTAAGGCTCCCGCAGCAGCTGTTGATTTTGTTGTAAGTATAGTGGGTGGAAGTGAATGATTTTGCCCCTACAACTAAGAAATCAATTTCAGGAAGTTGAAACTAGTTTTTCGTCCACACATATGAATGAGTGCGTACTACTTAATCAGCTCAAAGAGAAGGATTTGATACATAACAAAATTTTCGTGCAATTTTTTTCATCAAAATAATGCTGGCACAAAAACTTCCCCATCGTCTGAAATGAGAAAAAGCTACCAAAGCACAAAGCTAAAAAGGATTTACCTGTAGAAAAACAAGTGAACCAAAATTGTGAACGTAAACAAAGTTTCAGGGGATAGTTTGAAAAAAAAAATTCTATTCTATTTTAGGAAACTCCTTAATATAAAACTACTAAAATCTAATTAGGAGAAGTAACACAAGAAGTAATTTGAAGCCTATGACAGTGACGAAATTCAACTAAAAACGCAATAATAATACAGAGACAATTCAGAAAAAAGATAGAACATAGTAGATAGAAATACCGCCTTGAATGATTTTCAAGATATAAGAAAATATTTGTCAAATGTAATTTATGGAAAACATAGCACAGCGCGCGCATCATGAACAGATAAATTAATATTTGTTCAGAAATTCCTTCATGAAGGTATTCTAGTAAGTCAAATTTCCCAAATTTACGTAGGACATCAATTTTACCAAAATAAATTCGATAACCAAATCATGATTCTGCGTGCCAAAATTTACAGATTTGGAACCAAAACCTGTAAAAACACCGATTCTCAGTCATAAAAGGTTGGGGTAGATAACCACAAACATGTTTGCTCCAAAACACAAACAGACAACGTGACACAATTGAAGACTGCGACCAGTAATCTTTAAATATAAACGGAGAAAAACGAACACGCACTTCAGGTTGGACAAATTTTATGTGCACGAGACACGGAACGCTAAAAAATAGAACATAAACTGCTGATTTTCAGGCGTCACCATATGAAGAACCTCATATTTTATAATAGTTTTATTATCTTTAAAAATAAGCCTCATTAATCAATTAAAAATATGCAAATAAGTGGGGAAGTTGAAGAATACAATAGTAATTGATAGATAGAACTTCGTCGCAGACAACGCTCCAGAGGCGTTAGATTAGATTGGATTAGTATATATACAATTGCAGCCTCCTTAATCACAAAAACAGGGTTCTAAAGAAAGGAAGGATAAAGCCATTATTAAGTAATAACTTGAGGGAACCCAGAATCTGTGCACAAAGTTTATAGAAAAAGCCTGATGGAAAAGAAGTTCCCGAAACAAGATAAAGTCAAAGAAATACAAAACATGAAAAACAGGACAGCAGTGAACCACATAAAAGCAGGTCATAAGTAAAGAAATATGTCATTTCAACAAAAAAGGTGCTCGACCTTACGGTAAACTTAGGACCACACATTCCCCTTGGCAACACTAATTTCCATAGATGCAACATTTGTCTCCCTCTGAGGGAAAAATTCTCAAGATCTTAGACTACACAAAACAACTCTACTATTTAGTGACTTGGAAGCACAGCGTAGAATTTATACATTAACGCAACCCAAAAACTTGAATTAGACAGTGTAAAAGAAAAGGTATTGATGCACGTCGAGAGTTCCTATGCTTGACAATTTAGTAAGAGGCTCGAAGTGTCGCAGTCACGTATGAATAGCAATATGTCAATTTTTCAACACACAAGAGCACCTGTGCGCTGGTACGAAAAACAAGGGGACCAGCACGCAGAGCTTCCTCCACATCACAGTAGGCATGACACGTTGAGGTTACCGACATCAACGTCGTGAAAACCTTGCTGGTAAACAATAAGCAATCCATTTAGTAAACGATAGATGATAGCACAGAGATATGGGAAAAGCCAATCATCAATGTTTACCAATGAGCTCTACGACCACATTTTTTTAGCATCACATCTACGCAATATCAGAAGACCTTTGCTTTGCAACATCGTTGAATTTCATGCTAGTAAAAATAACATTTAAGTTTCGTTCATACATTTAGTTCCCGTGAATGGAATAAACTAAGGTACAATACTCCTACACAAAACCAAATTTGAACATGTTGGAGCACTGTGTTGTTTCAAGAAATATTATTCCTGTGCAATGACCACATCTCACAGTATCCAAACCAGAAGCATCGATGTTAGAAAGCAAACAGAAATCAATCAAAACATGGATCATAGACTTTAGTTATATAATCAATTAATTTCGACCTCCCTAAGAAACCACAAAAGGTTTCCCTGTAGAGAAATGTTAAATGCCCTACAATTATAAATTATTATTACTATTATCTGGAATTCTCCCACTATTGCTGTTGTACCATGTCATGCTAAACAGTAATTCGCTCTGCTAAAACATGTCTTCAGAAACAGGAATGATCACACGATTCATTTATGTTTCTTAGCTTGGTGTAATTTCATTTTGTTTTTATAAGCAGAGAAATAGTCACATAATTCACACCTGAATAGCTCACCATGAGCATGTTTGCTAGCTAAGTGTGTTTTGATAAGGCTTTTATAAGCACAAGAATAATCACATAACTCACACCTCAACAGCTGACCTTTACCATGTTTGCTAGCTTGGTGGGATTCCTAACTAATTTTACAACCGGTAAAATAATCACATAACTCACAATTGAATACCTTACCTTTACCATGTCGGTTGGCTTGGTGTAATTTCAAACTTGATTTAAAAGCAGAGGAATAGTCACACAACTCACACCTAAATAGCTCACCTTCAGCATGTTTGCTGGCTAGGTGTCACTTATAATGTTGCTTAGTAGTTGTAGAATAGTCGCATAACCCACACTTGACTAGTTGCCCTTACCACCATGTTTGCTGGCTTTGTGTCTCTTCAAACAGTTTTTATAAGCAGATGAATAGTCGCAAAACTCACACTTCAACAGCTGACCAATACCATGTTTGCTAGCTTGGTGGGATTTAAAATAGTTTCTACGGCCGGTGGTATAGTCACATAGATCACACTTGAATAGCTGCCCTTTGCCATGTTTGCCAGCTATATGGATTTTCAAAGTTTGTTTACGATCTGTGGAAAAGTCACATAACTCACATTTGAATAGCTTACCTTTACCATGTTGTCTGGCTTGGTGTAATTTCATTTTTTTATTATAAGCAGAGGAATAGTCACATAACTCACACCTAAATAGCTCACCTCGAGCATGTTTGCTAGCTAAGTGTGATTTAATAAGTCTTTTATAAGCACAAGAATAGTCACATATCTCACACCTAAACAGCTGACTTTTATAATGTTTGCTAGCTAGGTGGGATTTCAAGTCATATTTATGACCGGTGAAATAGTCACATAACTCACACTTGAATACTTTACCTTTACCATGTCGGTTGGCTTGGTGTAATTTCAAACTTGATTGAAGAGCAGAGGAATAGTCACACAACTCACATCTAAATAGCTCACCCTCAGCATGTTTGCGGGCTAGGTGTTGCTTATATGTTTTCTTAGTAGTGGTTGAATAGTCGCATAACCCACACTTGACTAATTGCCCCTTCCCATGTTTGCTGGCTTGGTGTGATTTGATGTGCTGTTTATAAGCAGATGAATAGTTGCATAACTCACACTTAAACAGCGGACCTTCACCATGTTTACTAGCTTGGTGGGTGTTCAAATAGTTTCTTTTAACGGTGGAATAGTCACATACCTCACACTTAAATAGCTGCCCTTTGCCATGTTTCCCAGCTTCATGGAATTTTAAAGTTTGTCTACTACCTGTGGAAAAGTCACACAACTCACATTTGAATTGCTTATTTTTACCATGTCGGTTGGCTTGGTGTAATTTCAAACTTGATTTAAAAGCAGAGGAATAGTCACACAACTCACACCTAAATAGCTCGCCTCCAGCATGTTTGCTGGCTAGGTGTAATTTGATGATATGTTTAGAAGCACAGCAATAGTCACATAACTCACACCTGAACAGCTGACCTTTACCATGTTTGCGAGCTTGGTGGACTTCAAAATTATACTTACGACCGGTGCAATAATCACATAACTCACATTTCAACAACTTACCTATACCATGTTGACTAGCTTGATGTGATGTTAAACAGATTTTACGAGCAGAGGAATAGCTGCAAAACTCACACTTAAACAGCTCACCTTTGCCATGTTTGCTAGCTTGATGAAATTTGAAATGGTCCTTACGACCAGTAGAATAATCGCAAAACTCACACCTAAATCCCTGACCTATACCATGTTCCCTCGCTTGGTGCTGTTGAACATAGTCTTTACGACCACAGGAATAGTCACAGACCTCACACTTAAACAACTGAGATTTATCAGCTTTCCTTGCTTCATGAGTTATCTTGCGCTTGCAATACATATGCTGCTTAAAATTTGTTTTATTAGCCATAGGATATTCGAGAGCACTATCGTTAGGTGTAATTGAACTATGATTTGTGTGTGATGAATAGCTACAGAATTTGCAGGCCACGAGGTTTTTCGGACCATGTTTTTCAAGTCGATGTTCCCAAATAATTTTTTTCATACCTGAATACTGATAATGATTTGATTGACACTTGCACGTATTTTCACCATCATGCTGCACCACTATGTGTTGTTTCAAAGTACTCATGTCTGTAGTGGAGTAATCACAATGTTCACACAGTAAGGACTGTGACACGAGTCTGTCAGGGGGTGTGGCCTCGACGCTGCTGCCGCTACCCGACACATCTGATGGTAGCGAGTCAACGCTCCCTTGAGATGCTCCAGCTGGTCCCTGATGCACAGTACGCGTGTTATACGCAACACAGCTGCCTTCCCTCAAATTGTCTTTTGCTTCTGCATGCCCTGAACATGCCCCAGAGGCAACATCGTCTACTTCTCTCTTGAAAGTAACTGCATGAAAGCCCGCACCTGAGCTGGCCTATAGGAGAAGACTATTTTTAAAAGTTTAAAGGTTAAAAGTTTAAAGGTTAAAAAGGTTAAAGGTTTAAAGGTTAAAATGAAATAAACTTTCTTCAGAAAAACGTCAAATTGCAGACAAACGATATAAAATATATATTGTTAATAACCACAAAGGTAGATAAATAATATTTTGGGCAGAGATGCAATTCGAAAATCACATTCTCTTACACAGTCCGTGAATGCAATACACATGATATAACTAAACAATATTCGATGCATACCAAATTTCAACACCTATTTCAAGAATCAGACATACATGACATCACAAAATCAACTACGAACTAATTTACCAATGAATTTCATAAAACAAATCTTTAGAATTAGGAACTTAACAAAACCATCTACTGTTAATGTTCAATTCTCAAAAAACATCACTAACTCGATTATTCTATCAACAGTTGACAACAAGCGTATGATGAATGGTCTCTGAATAAACAGCAAGTTGCTGGAATGATTTCTAAACAAGCAAAATAAATAAAACATTATTCATTCATCGATCATAAACAGGAAAAAAATTTACGCAAATCAAAAAACTAACTTCATAACTAAGTCACAAGGCTTAATGGGTGGCAAAAGGTCCACAGTCAAATTTTTTTGAAAATTCAGCATCTAATTCTTGAAGAAGTGAGAAAAAAAAAGAAAAATACAACAAATTATAAAATGATCACAAGGGGGTTCGAGTCAAGACGTATCATGAAATTTAACTTACTGAAGCACAATGCAGGCAAAAAAAAGGCTCCATTAACTTAGTGTATAAGAAGCATGTTGAAATAGGCTCAACAAAAAATGAAATAAGGGATAAAGTTAATTACAAAACACGACTGAGTGACAGCAGAAAGAGATGCAGTAACACTATGCCTGGTCAAATAAAACAAACACAGATCAAGTAGGCCAACAAAAAGACAACAAATCTTGACGCCCCCCAATGCTAACTCGAAAAGATTATATTAGATTATAAGTTAGTTTAAGCCTCCCTAACCGCTACAAAAATAGAGCGTATCAAAGAGAGGAAGGAGGAAGGCACCATTTAGTATGGAGATAAGAAAATGAGGAATCTATGCAGAAAGGGCATAGAAACAGTAAGATAAGAAAGAAGTTCATGAAATAAGATAAAATTTGAAGAAGAAAGTCAGAGGTGCTGAAAAACAGGACAGTAGTTAACCGAAAAAAGGTGGTCCTTAACATAAAAAAAAACTTATTTCAACAAAAAGAAGGCCTACCTAACTCTCAGCTCGGGCCCTCACATTTTCCCCCCTGGGAGCGCTAATTCCCATAGCTACAATAGTTGTATCCCCCTGAGGGATGCTAACTCGAAAATCCCGGCTTGTATAGCGAGGTCACTCTCTGGAACCAGAGTCAAACATCACTAGGCAACCAATGAAACAGCAGCTTAAGAAGAATTTGAGCAAACATAATGTGATTTACTTTATATCATTCAAGTGACATTGATTGGAATGTTATCCCCATAGTGATATGTTTTGACAATAATGTCAGAAATGCTCAAGAGAATGAGGGATAACAGCAGTAATAATGTAATAAAAGTAACACAATAAGGGACACGAACAGGGCAATGCAGATTATTTAATAACTTATTTAAATGTTGCAGAGCATGACCTGAAATGTTCCACTGTACAATTAGTGTATATATACCAAGCATTCAAAAGGATAGCAAGGCTTCAAATAGGAAGCATTCATGAGGAAAGTACGCAACCAATAGTATACAATCAAAAAGAGAGCAATGGACCAATTGGATTCATTCAAGGGAAGAGCAACTGACCAATTGAAAGCATTCAAGAGAAAGATAAGCAGCATTGAATTAGAACCATTCAAGAATGAAGTAAGCAACAAATTACAGCACCTGGGGTTTTTGATTCCAGTCAATGGGTTCATCCTTCACTGTAATGGCCTCCAGCTCAGCATCAGGCATTTCTTGTTTGATGTAAATTGCTTCTAGATGACTCCCAGAATTTGGTTCAACTGCAAATGACACAAGATCATTGAAAAACAAGCCAGAGATAAAAAAAATATAGAAAAAATTCTTCTTGTGCTGAAATACTAGGAAAATTGCTCATATTTGCTAATGATAAAAAATTGTTTTTGAACATGTGAAAAACTAGAACAAATTTCTAGGGTTAAGGGGGTCATCCAGGCTCCTGTCGTTCTGATGAGCATTTTTCATGTTTTTGTTGAAAAAAAGACTTTTAGGTTGTGGACTATTCAGCCCTAAAATTTTAGAGTACTACGGACAATAGATCCCCCCCAGAGGGAGGGGGGGAAGGAGACAAAAATCTTGAATTTTTTACTTCGTATAAAAAGAAAGCAAAACGGGAAATAGACAATTTGAAACTGTACTTTTGCTAGAAATGCTTCAAGGATTCTAAAACTGTCTTTGGTTTTGTTCTAGCATCAAAACTGATTGATGAGCTCCATTTCAAAGTATCCATAAAAATGTACCAAAAACTAATTTTTCGTAAACAAGGGCCTAAATCAAAAAAGTTACCGGAGTAAAAAAAGTTTACTTTAAAAAAAATACGTATACTGGCCAATTTTCAAACAAATCGGACAAAAAAAGTTGAAAAATCCCGATGATTCCCTTAAGAAGTTGGAATGGAATCTAGTAACACTTTCTCCAGTGGTGGACACAAAACTGTTTAATTACCTAAATTATCAGCAGCTCAAGAACTTGAAGGATTTCAATAAACGAAATTATTTTTTAGCTCACCAGCAAATTTAACTGCTGATAAGTAGTGAGAAACAAAGTCTTTAGAATAAATTATATATGTAAATCACACAAAACTTGCTAATACAATTAAATTTTGCATTAAAATCTGCAATTTGTACATCACCAAATTTTAATTATAAATAGGAAGACTAATGACACAACGCTTAGACTCATTTTGTACTAATTGGATGATAAAATCGATAGAAGTGAACGTTTCGACCAACTAGCAGTGGTCATTCTCAACACTGTAAAAGGTAAGATTACAAATCAGTCATCATTCAGAAAATCACAATGGTAAAAACAAACATGAAATTAAAAACATTTGCTAACAAACTATTTGTAGGGGATAGGCAGACTGCATATCATTGAGCTTTGGTTTTAGTCTATAAATGAAAAGAGATTCTAATATTCTGAGTTCTATTGGGTTACTTCCTCGGCCTAATACTTCAAAATCAGATAGTCTAACAGGCAGGTAGCATTTTTCTGCATGTGTGCGTATTGCAGAGAGAGAAGGTGCTGATAAAAGGTTATTAGTACGGTGACTTTGTCCAGCATGCTCAGCCACACGAATACGAAGGCTACGGGATGTAGATCCAACGTATTCAGATGCACCACATCGTGCACAACTATGCTTGTATACAACTGAGCTAAGCATGCCTTTAGGAAGTTCATCCTTAAATTTGAAAAAAGATCCAACTGACAAGGAATTGACAAGAATAAATTCAAGGGTCACAATAAAAATCATCTATTTGCACTCAGACCAGCTGGTTTCGACTTTTCATTTTCAATGAATGCTTCTGAAACAAAAGGACAAAAATTTTTTTATACACTCAAAATTACAAAGTATTAAAAAAAAACACTTGTAACACTTCATAGGAAATTTACATGGGTCCTTGTTAAAAAATATATATAAAAAAAAACAAAAACTAAACTAAATCATTGGGTGTACAGGGGCACGGCAATTTGATCGGTGTTGAGCTGCGGTCTATGTTTGGTTATATAAAGGGATTCTAAAATTCTAATATCTGACTCCTGAGCTGATCCTATGATTTCAAAATTATCTATAGAGAACGAATGATTGGTCTGTTCACAATGATGTCTGGGAGGAGAATGCGGCAAGGATGCTAGAGGCCGGTTTGTTCTGAAGGAACGGCCTATGTGTTGAAAAAATCTGATCTTCGACTGTTTCTGAGTGCTTCCGATATAAGAACTCTGGCAAGTTCCGCACGTAAATTTATAGACAATATTCGAAAGCAATTCAGAGGGCTGCCTGTCTTTATACCTAAAGAATTTTTTAATTTGGAAGTCATTCTTTAAAGCAAAAATAAAGTCAATCTGGGGGTAAAATTTAGAAAGTAATTTCCTGAAATACCTAATCATTTCTTCAGATGAGGGGCCTATGTAAGGAAGAGATATGTACACCTTACATTTACTTACTGTGCACAAGGTTTGTTTCGGACGAGAAAATATATTGCATAAAAAATCACGGACAAGCCTGTCAAATAAACCGTGTGGATAGCCGTTGTCAGAAAAAAAAGATATTAAAAAATCTAATTCGGAAGAAAAGTTGGAGTATGAGGAGGATAGGTTATATGCACGATGGAGAAGGGTTCGTATTGAATTAAGTTTATAGCGGAAGTGACAGAAACTGAAGAAACTGCAGCCTAACCCAGTAAAAGTTGGTTTGCGGTATACACTGGAAACGAAACCCTGCTCTGTTCTACTGATATTGAGATCTAAAAAAGGTAATCTATTGTTTTGTTCAGGTTCCATAGTAAAATTGATATTCGAATGATACTTATTGATATGATTTAGAAATAACGGAGCATGGGATTCATCTTCAAAGATTACAAATGTGTCATCCAAGTATCTTTTGTAAAACACAGGTTTAAAAAAATCAGGGCATTCCTCAAGGTACTTTTGTTCCATATTGCATAAAAAAATGTTAGCAAGAGTAGGCGCGATTGGGTTGCCCATCGATAAGCCATCTATTTGTTTATACAGTTTTTGATTAAAAAAGAAATACGTCTCAGTAACTGCTAGTTTCAAGAAATGCATAAAACTCACATTATCAAACCCGTAAAATAATTGACTAGATGAAAAACACTTATTGCACAACAATTGCAGAGTTTCTACGACTGGGATGTTTGTATACAAAGATTCAACGTCGAAGCTCGCCATGAAATGGTTAGATTTGCAAGGAAATTTCACAATATCATTGAAGAACGTATATGAATTCTTTACTGTATATTGATTGGTAGAATACGAGTCAATGAAAGGAATGAGATATTTTGCTAATTTGAACATAGAGGTATTGAAAGCTGCAAGAATTGGACGTAAAGGAACATTATTTTTATGAACTTTGGCCAGACCGTACAGAATTCCAGGAGATGAGCCAGAGGCATACAATTGTTTATAAGTAGTCTCGGAGATTGTGCCCAAGCGTTTAATTTTGTTCAAGAATCTATTAATTTTATCTTCAAGTCTCACCACTGTATTTAACGGATCTAAGTTAGGCATAAGTTGAAATTTAGTTCCATCGGACAATATATTCATCATTTTTTGCACATAATCCATTTTATTCAATAGTACTACGCCTCTACCTTTATCCGGCGAACATACGACAATGGATTCATCCGAACCTAAGTTTTTTAGCGTGGCAATATCAGCCCTACTAAAAATTGGAGAAAAAACTCTATTCGCTCTAAAACCATAAAATGCAGCGGATGCCTTCTGTTTGACCAAATTTGCAACTAAGTCAAAATTTCCGTTTTCTACAATAGCACACGATTTCAGCACTCTGATGAATTTCTCAATGGACAAAAAATATTTAAAAAAATTTAACTTTCTCACTGGTAGATTGAAATATAAACCAAATGACAATAAATATCTTTCTCTGCGCGCCAAAGTACGATTTGAAAAATTGAAAATTACATCATCAGGGTTACATGAAGAGAGTGCGGATTTTACACCTAACTGGGACAATTTCCTATCGTGAGTCTGCTTCACAGTATCAATATATTTAACGGTTTTACGCTGTACAAACAGTTTAAGACTTGAAAAATCTAATGTACTGACTATGGTTGACAAAGAATTTTGAATAGACAACAGTTGGGCTTCCAGTCCAGTACATTAGATTTTTCAAGTCTTAAACTGTTTGTACAGCGTAAAACCGTTAAATATATTGATACTGTGAAGCAGACTCACGATAGGAAATTGTCCCAGTTAGGTGTAAAATCCGCACTCTCTTCATGTAACCCTGATGATGTAATTTTCAATTTTTCAAATCGTACTTTGTCGCGCAGAGAAAGATTTTTATTGTCATTTGGTTTATATTTCAATCTACCAGTGAGAAAGTTAAATTTTTTTAAATATTTTTTGTCCATTGAGAAATTCATCAGAGTGCTGAAATCGTGTGCTATTGTAGAAAACGGAAATTTTGACTTAGTTGCAAATTTGGTCAAACAGAAGGCATCCGCTGCATTTTATGGTTTTAGAGCGAATAGAGTTTTTTCTCCAATTTTTAGTAGGGCTGATATTGCCACGCTAAAAAACTTAGGTTCGGATGAATCCATTGTCGTATGTTCGCCGGATAAAGGTAGAGGCGTAGTACTATTGAATAAAATGGATTATGTGCAAAAAATGATGAATATATTGTCCGATGGAACTAAATTTCAACTTATGCCTAACTTAGATCCGTTAAATACAGTGGTGAGACTTGAAGATAAAATTAATAGATTCTTGAACAAAATTAAACGCTTGGGCACAATCTCCGAGACTACTTATAAACAATTGTATGCCTCTGGCTCATCTCCTGGAATTCTGTACGGTCTGGCCAAAGTTCATAAAAATAATGTTCCTTTACGTCCAATTCTTGCAGCTTTCAATACCTCTATGTTCAAATTAGCAAAATATCTCATTCCTTTCATTGACTCGTATTCTACCAATCAATATACAGTAAAGAATTCATATACGTTCTTCAATGATATTGTGAAATTTCCTTGCAAATCTAACCATTTCATGGCGAGCTTCGACGTTGAATCTTTGTATACAAACATCCCAGTCGTAGAAACTCTGCAATTGTTGTGCAATAAGTGTTTTTCATCTAGTCAATTATTTTACGGGTTTGATAATGTGAGTTTTATGCATTTCTTGAAACTAGCAGTTACTGAGACGTATCTCTTTATTAATCAAAAACTGTATAAACAAATAGATGGCTTATCGATGGGCAACCCAATCGCGCCTACTCTTGCTAACATTTTTTTATGCAATATGGAACAAAAGTACCTTGAGGAATGCCCTGATTTTTTTAAACCTGTGTTTTACAAAAGATACTTGGATGACACATTTGTAATCTTTGAAGATGAATCCCATGCTCCGTTATTTCTAAACCATATCAATAAGTATCATTCGAATATCAATTTTACTATGGAACCTGAACAAAACAATAGATTACCTTTTTTAGATCTCAATATCAGTAGAACAGAGCAGGGTTTCGTTTCCAGTGTATACCGCAAACCAACTTTTACTGGGTTAGGCTGCAGTTTCTTCAGTTTCTGTCACTTCCGCTATAAACTTAATTCAATACGAACCCTTCTCCATCGTGCATATAACCTATCCTCCTCATACTCCAACTTTTCTTCCGAATTAGATTTTTTAAAATCTTTTTTTTCTGACAACGGCTATCCACACGGTTTATTTGACAGGCTTGTCCGTGATTTTTTATGCAATATATTTTCTCGTCCGAAACAAACCTTGTGCACAGTGAGTAAATGTAAGGTGTACATATCTCTTCCTTACATAGGCCCCTGATCTGAAGAAATGATTAGGTATTTCAGGAAATTACTTTCCAAATTTTACCCCCAGATTGACTTTATTTTTGCTTTAAAGAATGACTTCCAAATTAAAAAATTCTTTAGGTATAAAGACTGGCTGCCCTCTGAATTGCTTTCGAATATTGTCTATAAATTTACGTGCGGAACTTGCCAGAGTTCTTATATCGGAAGCACTCAGAAACAGTCGAAGATCAGATTTTTTCAACACATAGGCCGTTCCTTCAGAACAAACCGGCCTCTAGCATCCTTGCCGCATTCTCCTCCCAGACATCATTGTGAACAGACCAATCATTCGTTCTCTATAGATAATTTTGAAATCATAGGATCAGCTCAGGAGTCAGATATTAGAATTTTAGAATCCCTTTATATAACCAAACATAGACCGCAGCTCAACACCGATCAAATTGCCGTGCCCCTGTACACCCAATGATTTAGTTTAGTTTTCGTTTTTTTTATATATATATTTTTTAACAAGGACCCATGTAAATTTCCTATGAAGTGTTACAAGTGTTTTTTTTTAATACTTTGTAATTTTGAGTGTATAAAAAAATTTTTGTCCTTTTGTTTCAGCATTCATTGAAAATGAAAAGTCGAAACCAGCTGGTCTGAGTGCAAATAGATGATTTTTATTGTGACCCTTGTGTTTCTTTTTATACTAAAAATTAGGTTTCCTGCCAATCGTCCAATTTCCGATAGAATAAATTCAAAATCACACTGTGTAAAAAACTTCGATAAAAGGAGGGATAGTTCAGATTTTAGTTTTTCGGTCTGAGCACCAAAGTATAATAGTGAAACATAACATTGTTTTCTATCAACAGAGGCAACCGATGGAACATTTGTGCGAACAGAGGAGAGAAATTTTCTAATTGAGTCGTCTACTAGGCGAACAGGGAACCCATTCTCAACAAAGTAGTTCTTTAAGAAAATAAATTCCTTGTGAAGGAAATCAAATGTGCTGCAAACACTATAAGCCCTATACAGTAACGTTTTGATACCATTTATTTTGAAATGAAAACAGCAAAAGCTAAAAAAATTCAATCCTAAACCAGTAAATGTTGGTTTGCGATAGACTGCACATTCAAAACTATGACCCATTCTACGAACATTGACATCTAAAAACGGGAGGCAATTATCTCTTTCTGTGTCCATGGTAAATTTGATATTCGGGTGCTTAGTATTCAAGTAAACTAAAAATAATGAACAATGATGTTGGTCCCTGAACAAAATGAAAGTATCGTCTATATACCGCTTGTAAAAGGCTGGCTTAAATTCAATAGGACATTCCTCAATCCAGGATTTCTCGTGATGACACATAAAAATATTAGCCAACGTGGGACCCAAGGGGAGGCCCATACCCAATCCATCCAGTTGTTTGTAAAGTTTACCATTAAAAATGAAAAAACTATTAAGAACCGAAAGTTCAAGAAATTTCCGAAGCAATTCACGGGTTAGGCCCAAAACTAGATTGCTGTTACTAAAAAGATAATTCAAACAGATCGAAATAGTTTTGTGCAATGGGATATTAGTGAACAGGTTTTCAACGTCAAATGATGCCATATGAAGTGAATTTGCATTTTTAACAGAGGAAATTTGCTGCAAAAATGATTAAGCTCGGTTGTATACAAGCATAGTTGTGCACAATGTGGTGCATCTGAATACGTTGGATCTACATCCCGTAGCCTTCGTATTCGTGCGGCTGAGCATGCTGGACAAAGTCACCGTACTAATAACCTTTTATCAGCACCTTCTCACTCTGCAATACGCACACATGCAGAAAAATGCTACCTGCCTGTTAGACTATCTGATTTTGAAGTATTAGGCCAAGGATGTAACCCAATAGAACTCAGAATATTAGAATCTCTTTTCATTTATAGACTAAAGCCAAAGCTCAATGATATGCAGTCTGCCTATCCCTTACAAATAGTTTGTTAGCAAATGTTTTTAATTTCATGTTTGTTTTTACCATTGTGATTTTCTGAATGATGACTGATTTGTAATCTTACCTTTTACAGTGTTGAGAATGACCACTGCTAGTTGGTCAAAACGTTCACTTCTATCGATTTTATCATCCAATTAGTACAAAATTAGTACAAAATGAGTCTAAGCGTTGTGTCATTAGTCTTCCTATTTTTAATTAAGATCTCCAAGAATTGGAACTTTGACTTCTTCACCAAATTTTTGAATGACATCATGCAACTTACCATGGATAAAAAGGATTCAACTCAGCAGCAGGAAAAATTACACTGAGTTATAATTTATAACTCCTCATAACACTGAAGTCATTTTTAGCAGAGCAATGCTGTATATTTTAGGTCATGATTTTAGGGCTCTTGAAATAACACAATGAAGGAAGAAATATTACAATCATACATTATGGATTTAAGTCAAGGTTTTGCTTTTTGCAAAGTCTAACAATGAAAAAAAGAGCAAAGAAAATCGCTTTAATAGAAATCATATTTCTTTAAAAAAACAATTCAATAAAAAGAAACGTTTTGACCAATTTTTTTGGTCATTTTCAACCATCTGAAAAAATAAATAATTTCCTTCGCAAACTAAAGAAATCGGCTATAATTACAGATGAACTGTATAAAACTCTGTTTGTCTCAGGATCCAGTCCAGGCATTTTATACGGCCTGCCAAAAATTCATAAACCTAATTTTAAAGTTGATTATCCATTCCGTCCAATATTCGCAGCTTACAAA
Source organism: Morinoia aosen (assembly GCA_030386875.1). Classification (NCBI taxonomy): domain Eukaryota; kingdom Metazoa; phylum Arthropoda; class Malacostraca; order Amphipoda; family Talitridae; genus Morinoia; species Morinoia aosen. Next base: position 7,543,678 of record CM059580.1, read on the forward strand.
ACCCCAAGCTTCAATCTTGCTAAATTTTTAGTCCCTATTTTGTCACCATTCACTTGTAACATGTGTACCGTGCCTAATTCAAAATCTTTTGTTGAGGAAGTGACTTCCTTTAATAATGCTAACGAACTATTTATGGTTTCCTTTGATGTCGAGAGCCTGTTTACTAATATCCCGTTGCATGAAACAATTGACATTTGCCTAAACTATTTATTTGCTAGTGTTGACTTAGTCATTGGCCTCACCAAGCCTCTGTTCAAAACCCTCCTTCAGCTCTCTGTTCTTAATTCATTTTTTATGTTTGGTGACAAATTTTATCAACAACTTGATGGGTTGGGTATGGGCCTCCCACTGGGGCCCACATTAGCTAATATTTTCATGTGCTATCACGAACAACGATGGCTTGACTCTTGGCCTGTGGATTTCAAGCCGGTATTTTATAGACGATACATAGACGATACTTTCTTACTGTTTAAAAATCCCATGCATTGTAATTTATTTTTGGCGTATCTGAACTCTCAACTCCCCAATATTAAGTTTACTATGGAAACGGAGAAGCACAATTCTCTCTCATTTTTGGATAGTAAAATTACCCGTAAAGATGGCAGTTTTCAAAGCTCTGTTTATCGAAAGCAAACATTCACTGGCCTAGGAATAAGTTTCTTTAGTTTCTGTCCATTTATATTTAAAATTAAGGGTCAAAACATTACTCTCTAGGGCGGGCCTACAGTGTCTGCTCTTCATTTGATATCATTCATAGTGAATTTGAGTTTTTGAAATTGTTTTTTAGTCAAAATGGTTTCCCTTCAGGACTAGTAATTTCATGTATCAAGAATTTTTTAAATCATAAATTTTATTCCCGCGTACCATTACCTACTGCTCGAAAGAAACAATTTTATTTTTCATTTCCGTTCTTTGGCAAGCAGTCCGAAAAGCTCAAAAAAGATCTCTACTTGTTGCTCTCTAAATACTTTTCACATGTCGACTTCAAAATCGTATTGGTCAATGCATATAAAATAGGGTCTCATTTCAATTACAAGGACAAACCCTAAAGGCATGCTCTCATCCGTCATTTATAGATATTGTTGCGCACGGTGTGCGTCTGAATACGTGGGTTCGACCATTCGAGCCCTGGATATTCGTGTGGCTGAGCATGCCGGCAGGAGTTTTCGAACTAAACAGTTACTCTCTTCTCCTCACCAATCTGCTGTTCGCTCTCATGCAGAGAGTTGTCACTTTCAAATTCGGTTAGACGATTTTAAAATAGTTTCTTCTACATCCGGTACAATTAACCTTCGCATTTTAGAATTGCTGTTCATTTTAAAAGATAAACCTACCTTGAACAATACGCAATCGGCCTTCCCTCTGCAATTAGTGAAGTCTGTCTCTTTTTTCCTTTTTTTTTCAATGTCATATTTTAATGTCATAATGTCATTGATGTATGTATATTGAACTTGTTATAACGCGGTGTTTTTGTATTTTTTCAGATGGTTGAAAATGACCAAAAAAAATTGGTCGAAACGTTCCTTTTTATTGAATTGTTTTTTTTTAAAGAAATATGATTTCTATTAAAGCGATTTTCTTTGCTCTTTTATTCATTGTTAATCATACATTACCAGCAAATGCAACAAAAACAACACTTTAACATAATTTTTAATATTACAGTTTTTGATAGTTTTTCAGCACATTCGGCCTCATATCAAGGTTCGACAGATTAAAAAAGTAATATTACTGTAATAATGCTAACTCTATGTGTACAGTACCTCTCATCAAAATACTTTGTGTTAATACCACAATTTTGAAAAAAGAAACATTACACTGAAAGCACGGTTCAAAATAGAATGGAGGGTTACCAATAAGTTAAGGCTTACTTTGTTAATAATTCTTATTAAAATCTATTGAGTAAATGCCAATGTTTCTGACATGAAGTTGTGCCATACTAGACTATAAATAAATTTCAGTAATCAACAACAAACAGAAACACACGTGCAGTATTACACTTTCAATAGTTCACACATTATCTCCAGACATGGCTGTGTGGGTACCAAAATTTATACAAAATGACAGCCAGAACCACAGAGCAATAAGTTGCAAATGATGTTCAGAACACAGACTATTTGCATTTATATCTCCTAATGTTGTCATTTCTCCACTTATGTCATGACACATCCAAGTTTGCCATGCTGCCAAAATTCACGAAACCAAAGTACAAATTGCATTTTATTCAAATTTTACTGCACCTTCTGTTAGATTTACAAAATTCAACTCATATAAAAACAGACTACAGAGCCCATCTCAAAATCATGATTGAAGTATTTTATATTACCAGTTTTATTAGTTCTTCTATATCAATCTTGGTAGATAATATCCTATAGTTTTTTTGTTTTTAGCTTACATTTTAAAAGATAAAATTGCTTGTCTAATTTTTGAAGTAATATCATTTAAAGCATTGTTAAAAACATTTTAGTTAATTTTTACACTAGCTAGGCAGGATTTTCTATTCTACTGTACTATCTACCAACTTATCTCTCAAATCTAAACCAGAATCAAGTCTCACCTTGCATCACATCTTCCTCTGGAACATCCTGCTTGATGAAGTCATGCCTGCAACTCGGCCTTTCCACTTCAGCATCAGTCAACTTCTGCACCATAACCACTTCATGCTCCATGCTGGATGTTGAGGCACCTGAGCAGTGGACAATAGGATGTGTTTGTTTTCATATTTATGACAAAACCATAAACTGAAAACCATCATGCAATAAGATATTTTCAAAAAATGAGGTGACTATTATGCTTAAGGAGATCATCCCAGGTCTCTGCCAGGCCCCTGTTGCTCCGGGGGTCATTTCTCATGTGTTTGTTGGGAAAGGACCCTTAGGTGGTGGACTATTCGGTCCTAAAATTTTATGGCGCTACGGCCCGGGGAGGTGAGGGGACCAAAATCTTTCATTTTCGACCGACTTTGACCCCATATAAAAAGAGAAAAAATGGGGAATGGAAAAAAAGGCCGATGTGGGGTTGTTAGAAATGTTCCAAGGATTCTACAACTGTCTTTGGTTTTGTTCTAGCATCAAAACTCAATGAGGAGATACGTCTTGAAATTTCAATATCAGTGAAAAGTACCAAAAATTTTCAATTTTTTCCCGATTTTGACCCCATATAAAAAGAGAACAAATGGGGAGTAGAAAAAAGCCCATGTGGGCTTGTTAGAAATGCTTCAAGAATTCTACAACTGTCTTTGGTTTTGTTCTAGCATCAAAACTCAATGAGGAGATACGTCTTGAAATATCAATATCAGTGAAATATCAATAGGTAAAAACCAAGAAGTAAATTTTTTTCAAAAACTAAGGACTAAATCAAAAAAACGAATGGAATAAATTGTGTTTCTTTTCAAAAGTTACATATCATAGTCAAATTTCATGAGAATCAGACCGGAAAAAAAAATTTTATGTAAAAAAAAGTAATTTTTTATCTTGGAAATCACAATTTACAGTGCGAATATGAAGTTATGTATGGACATTATCGAAATAAAAATTCAAGCTGCATTCAATTACATAAATTGTCATTATATTACAATTCTACAAAAAATTTTGTTTCGGCTTACACCCAAAAAAAAACCTTTCGACATTCAACCCGTATCTCCTCATTGAGTTTTGATGCTAGAACAAAACCAAATACAGTTTTGGAATCCTTGAAACATTTCTAACACCCCCACGTTGACTTTTTGTTGAAATTCGAATTTTTTGAAAAAATATATAGCTCTAAACCCAAAAAATTGTGGTTGATTTCAGAAATTTGAATTTTTTTTGAAAAAATCGAAAAATTTGAATTTGAAAAAAAGGCCAACGTGGGGGTGTTAGAAATGTTCCAAGGATTCTAAAACTGTCTTTGGCTTTGTTCTAGCATCAAAACTCATTGAGGAGATACGTCTTGAAATATACATGAAAATATACCAAAAAAACTAATTTTTCGTACAAAAAAAAATAAATAAGGCCTAAATCGAAAAAATGACACGAGTAAAAAAGGTTTACTTTCATAAAATACATAACATGGCCAATTTTCAAACGAATCGGACGAAAAAAGTTCTCCAACTGGGATGATCTCCTTAACAATAAAAATAGCAATATTCTTTCATATCGAGAAAATATAACAAATGGACTAAGTATTTGAACATAGCACTGCTGTACACTAAATGGCTCAGATGACTTAATTTATTTACAGATTGCATATGGTTTTCAAATATGTTGCTATGTATTACAGGTAAATGAATTCAAAACCTTATTTTGTTACAAAGAACACATAGGTACAATTCTTTTTACATTGAAAGTGCAAAATGTTTTTGAGTCCTTTCATTTAAATTAAGCATACACCATTGAATTGTTTGGAAGGTTCATTTTGCAAGTTTTTTTACATTCAAGTGGTCTCATAGCTTTAGTGGCTTTAGTCGGTAAAATATTAAGCTTGGGATAAGGTTTCTAATAACATATTTCATTCCAACAACAATTCACTCTCAGTCTAGCTGAGCCCATGCTACTCTTTTTTCCACTGCCTCCAGTTACAACAAAGATGTATTCTTTAAACTTTGTTTCAATATAAATTAAAATTTTTTAAATTTAAATTTAAATTTTTCAAATTTAAATTTCAATTTCTTGTTTAAAATCATCTTCCGTGCTGCAGCTACCTGGCAGCTGTATAATAATTGTCTGTGTCACTGCTCTGCAAGCTTCATCACATGTTAGGTTACTAGGAATGGGGAAGATCATAGTTTCTCTAAACTTGGGCTAGTTAGCCGATTTAAGGAGCCACCTAACTGGAAAATTAACCTGCAATATTTCCATGTTTGAGTCCATGTACACTGGGAAGTGGTCTGGCATCATGGTGTCTGGGTGGGTATTCCATGTTAGGAGAGACTGTAAATCTTCTATCACTAGTGCTAAGTCAATACGAGTATAGTTTCCATTTGATGATAAAAAAGTAGGGGCAGAGTTGTTTAACAAGATAAGATTAATGTCTGTAATCCAGTTCTCTATAATTCTGCTTTTTCTATCTATAAAGTCTGAGCCCCATGAATAGCTGTGGGCATTTGAATCCATCACATTGATGCTGGATCCCCTATTCAAATTGCTAATCTCTTGTAGGTTGGGACCTACTAAATTGTTATCAAGTGTTGGTGGCAGATACATATTGATAATCTTGATAAGTTTCTTGTAAATGAATACTCTACAAGCACAACTTCAACAGGAGTGGTGATTTGAATAGGTATACAAGGTATAGTATTATGGACATATATCATTACCCCTACTTCCTCTATCTTTTCTGTAAGGTTAAACATAGTTTATTAGTTTAGTTTGATTGTGATTTCGTAAGTGGGTTTCTTGTAGGCAGTGGGTTCATAGGATTGCCAAGATTCTGTGTTGATTTGCCATGGCTATGATGTGAGCTCTCTGAATTGATTGCATTAGCGTATAATAATTTTGGGTTCATATTGAATAATGAGCAGCTGCTAGAAGAAGAGTTTAGAAAAATATCCTCTTATATTCCATTGCAATATTGATAGATTCACTATGGGCTTATAAACGAGGTTGTTGAACCCAGGTTCGAATCCTGGTCACGGCACCAAAAACACAATGTTGTGGAACACATAGGTACCATCATAGGTCCAGGCTTCCTCAGGCTTCCTACCATCAACACGTGTAGCGTAGACCGCTAGCACTACTCTACATTGGTTGTGGATGAACTATTTCCTATTTCTATCATGTCTCAAGGTGAATAACGAGCCAAACACTCCCAGGTCATGGGATTACTTTTCACTTTCTTTTTTTGTTTATTTACATACTTTTAACAATAATAACACAAGTAAACACAAAAATATAACCAGATGTGGACAGTAATACCCTACCTACTTACACATTACCCTAACAAAATACACACAACTATAACGCAGAGGTTACCTATACTAGGGGTAACCCAACGTGGCAGCAACCCCAAAGCAACCCAAGACTGACTTGCAGGAGTGCAAGGGTGACCAGGGCGCAGCGATACAGGGGTGCAGAAGCAATAGGTGCGAGAGCAAGGCCGCAGCCAGCGATGCCAGAGTGCAACAGGAGCTGCCTGAGCACAGCAGGAGGTGCAAGGTGCGGCGGTTGCAGATGCCGGAGTACGGCAGGCGATGCCGAAGTGCTGCAGTGGCAGATGATGCCAAGGCACAGCAGCAGCAGCAAGAGATCGGCAGCACTTGAGGAGGAATCAGCTGCTGTTGTAGGCTATCCCTTGTCCTCAAGGTTGTGACGGACACGACCGAGCTTCGGGTGATGGCACTGGTGTCTCCCGTCGGGTTCAACTCCCGCTCTCCGATTGGAGATAGACTGGAGGGTCGGAGGTCGATTTGGAGTACAGCAGCCGCAAGAGATCGGAGGAAGACTCAGCCTTTGTGGACTGCTCCTCAGTCTCAAGCTGTGGAGGTTTATTGGAGGTCTTCCTGCCAATCCACCACGCATAATAAATAACTTACACTAATACAAGCAATAGAGTACATAATTTCTCACTTTTACCTAATTAATAATCAATATCATTTACAATAAAGTATTTCAACCATTAAATAATTAAATATACCTATAACTTCTTTTATTTCAATCCTATTGCTGCCTATTACTCTTACCCTTGCTGGATGGTGCCGCTCTTAATAATTTGCCTCTCTACTGTAATGCTGCACTTAGAAATTTTCTTCTTTACTATTTTATATTAATACATCTGTTCTGAAACAGAAAAATAGGGGTTAGAGGGATAGGCAGATTGCACCATCTCATCAGCAAACACGGTTTAGGAGACTGGTGAATCGCCCCATTACAAGGTGACATTTAGTTTAGTTAGCACTTCTATTTCAAGATTTACTGCTTTCAGGGTGTTGCTAAGTTCTGTTAATAGTTCAATACACTCAGTGATTGAATTGGAGATTAGTATTTTGACAATTGTAGGGAGAAGTTTAAAAATTATGGTCTTAAGTGATATTTCAATTTCGTTTTCTGAGATCCTTTTATTGCTATGCTGATTTTTAGAGCCAGGAGGGTTCCTTTCATTCAACTGAGTTTTTGCTGTGTCACAATTAGTAGCCATTAAGTTGTAATTTCCTTATTTGACTGTGTTTTATAGCTTTGTTTTCCATTGCTTTGTTTTAAGTAGGCTGCTTCTGCAGTTCTAGGTTTTTATGAGCATGCATAGGGTTGCCAAGATTCTGTGTCGATTTGCCATGGCTATGTGAGCTCTCTGAATTGATTGCATTAGCGTATGCTTTTGTGTCAAATTTTGAGATTCTGTTTGGAGGTTCTTGAGAGTACATGTGGGGGGTTAGGAGTGTCTTGATTATAATTCTGGAATGGTGTCTTGCTGCAGGCGGACTTGGGTTTGGTTTTGAATGATTTTCCTTGCATCTACAAATGAAATATTTTGTCTTGCTTGGAGTTTACCAACATTATGCTCTGAATGCAAACGGGGCACTCTTTTGAGGCAGCTTTATTGTTTCCCTTGCAGTTTACACATACTAAATTTTCAGCAGTGCAGTTGTTTCAATCATGCTCTGGAGATGAGCAATTCTTACAGACTTTCCGGTTTCAGCAGACTGAGGTAGTATGTCCCCATTGCCAGCATTTAGTACATTAAATAGGGTTGTTGTAGAAAGGATCCACTTTGTAATTTGAATAGCCTGCTTTCAGCTCTGTAGGGCAAGTCCCAAAGAAAATAAGTACAAACAAGGGTGAATTGGCACGCTTTGGGTCCATGTACATTTCATGTATACCTCCTACACCAGAGGAGACAAGTTGTTGTAGAAAATATTCTTATGAGTCCAACAAAAATTCTGGAGCACAAATCTTTATACAGGAGGTATAAGCCCCCATACTATTTTAGTCTTAACTGGAATTTCACCAAACTTGATATTCACCACGGTTTTCACTTGGCTTTCTGTGTTAGCTTTAATAATGTGATTGCCTGATCTTTTGTACTCAACTTTTTCACTTTCACCACAAATTTTGTTTATTGCAGCTTGTACTTAGAGAGGATTCAGTTTTGTTAAGTTTTGGTTATCACCTTTGTTCATTTATTAGTACATTCCTAACTGTTAACTGATTTGGGATTTTATTTGCATTTTCTGACAAGTTGAAGTCTATTTTAGCAGATTTTATTCCTGCAGGGTATTAAATGTTTTGTTTTGGCTCTTCTTGATTCTTTGGAATTACCAAAGTTGATTCAGATGAGAATCATTGCTAGAAAGAACTCCTGAGGGATCTGACTTGCTGAGCAATGATACATTGTGCTCAGACATTTCTGAGTCAGAGTCATTATGAGTTTCTGTCTTTTTTTGCTCTGCAAGTCCAAAAACTCTTGACTACTCTCTAATGTTATCTTAGAAGTTATAAATAAATGTGCCAAGATGCATGTCTTATATTCTATTTATTTAGGCAAGTCAATGAATAAAAATTATTCTAGAAGGTTTCAACCTCCAGGGTCATGATCAACGTGTAAACAAGTAGAAAAAATGAGTCAAATGACCAATTTACATCAATGATCAAAGAAGCAAAAAAAACAGATGAAAGGAACAAAATAAAAATGTTCAGTATTAAAATTATGTTAGTTGTAGAGGAAAGGCTAATTGCATATCATTTAAAAACAGTTTTTCTTTCAAAATGTGGAGATATTCTAAAATGCAGAGGTTGATTTGATGCAGAGGAAATTACTCTAAAATCGTCTAATCTAACAGGAATGTTGCACTTCTCCGCATGAGAGCAGACTGAAGAGTGGGAAGAAGTGGAAAGCAACTGATTATTTCTAAAGCCCTTGCTGGGTAACTTCTTTCAAAAGCTGAAAAATTCTCATTCAATTTTGGATGATTTTTACCAAAGCCTTTTTATTTTGGGATCTGGTCCCTGGCATCTTATATGGATTGCCAAAAGTTCATAAACCAAATTTGAATTTGAATTTCACATTTCGTTCAATATTTGTTACCTACAAGACTCCTAGTTTTAACACTGCAAAATTCCTAGTCCCTATTTTAGCTGCATTTGTATGTAATGCTTATACTGTGCCAAATTCAAAAACCTTTGTTGATGAAGTAACGTCTTTAGAAATTGTTGACAAACTGTTTATGGTTTCTTTTGATGTAGAAAGTTTTTCACCAATATACCACTACATGAAACTATTGACATTTGCTTAGATTATTTATTTACTAGTGTAGATTCCGTCATTGGCCTAACCAAATCGTTGTTCGAATCCCTACTTCAACTTTCTGTCTCGAATTCGTTTTTCATCTTCAACAATAAATGTTATCAGCAAATAGAAGGATTGGGAATGGGTCTTCCATTGGGACCTACTTTTGCAATTATTTTCATGTTATCATGAACAGCACTGGTTAGATTCTTGTCCTGTAGATTTTAAGCCTGTGTTTTATAAACGTTATATTGATGATACTTTTTTGTTGTTTAGGAATAGTTCCCAGTGCAACTTATTTTTAGAATTTTTGAACTTGCATCACCCTAACATCAAATTTACTGCGGAGACCAAGAAGAATAATTCTCTTATTTTTAGATGCTACTATAACATGCAAAGAAGGTAGGTTTCAAAGTTCTGTTTTCCATAAGCAAACATTTACCGGATTGGGAATTAATTTTTTCAGTTTTGTACATTCTCCTTCAAATTGAATAGCATCGAAACATTGTTGTCTAGGGCCTGTTGTATATGTTCATTAAAAACTATGCATAAGGAATTTGAATTTTTTTAAGTTTTTTAACAATAATGGATTTCCTTTATCACTAGTTGATTATTGTGTTAGGAAGTTTTTTGAACACAAAATTTTTTACTGATGTAACTCTACCTACCACTCCTAAAAAAGAACTCTTTTTCTCGTTTCCATTCTTCGGTCACCAATCAGAGAAACTTACAGACCTTGTTGTCATTCTTCTTTTGAAACGTTTTCTGCAGATTGATTTTAAATTATAGTACTTATTGGACGATTCTTAGGGAATCTTATGCGTAAGATTTTAAATTAGTGTTAGTCAATACATGTAAAATAGGATCATTTTTCAATTATAAAGATAAAACTCTTAAAGGTATTCTCTCATCCAAGGAAGAATTTCAGGGAACTTTTTTAAGCCAAGACACAATGGCAAATTGGAACTAGATGTAGCAATCTAGCAAATTTTTGTGAATCATTTAGAAGTACCTTATAATCGAAATTGACACCATATATTAAAAAAAATATAATCTAAAATTAGTTTATAAAAAGTTTTATCATAAAAAATATTATATACATCTTTCTTTTTTTACATGAAAGAATGACCTTAGATTGAATCAAATGATAGGAGCATTTCACATCTCCTCAGATCATGTTTGTTAATGAACTGACAAGCAAAACCAAGTTATCGATGCCGCTGAACAAACGCGTTCCAAGGAAACAACATTCATCATATTAAAAGACAGTTTCATGCCATATATCTTGTTTTAAATCATCACCAAATTATTTCATTAGAAAAAGGAAACTTTCAGCTTTAGGAAAATGTAAGTTTCATGGTCAAAAACCCCTTCAGAGTAATAGTAAATTATTGTTCCCTGTGAACGAGACAGTAGAAGTAGAACGAGACAGTGGAAGTAGAAGTGAAGCATCGAGTGAGTGAAGGTTGTAAGACATTGGGTGCAATGAGGAAAGTTTTTGAATGCAGGAGTTTGAGTATGAATGCTAAGAGGGGACTGTATGAAAGTTTGATTGTGCCAGTTTTGTTGTATGGAGCAGAGTCCTGGGGGTTGAGAGCAGCTGAGAGGAGGAAGTTGGATGTGTTTGAGATGAAGTGTCTGAGGAGCATGTATGGAGTAACTAGAAGAGATAGGATCAGGAATGAGTTGGTTAGGGGGCAGACGGGTGTTATCAAAAAGTTGAGCAGGCGAGTGGATGAAAGAGTGCTTGGATGGTTTGGGCATGTAGAAAGAATGAATGTTGGGCGGCTGGTGAAAAAGATATATATGTCGGAAGTGAGTGGTCTTCGAGCGTGAGGTAGACCACGGATGAGTTGGATGGATGGGGTGCGACGTGCTTTGTATGAGAGGGGTCTGACTGTGGACGTGGCGAGAGGGATGGCTGCGGACAGAAGTGAGTGGAGGCAGTGTATAAGGAGGTAATTTTATTTTTGACGCGTTACTGGTAGCTGCCCGCGCGTGATGGGGTTGACCTGTCATGTGCGGGGGAGGGGCTGCACTCAATGAAGCGGTCATGGTAAACCAGCTGTTGCTGTCGGGCCTGACTGTGGAAGGTGGTTGTGCTGGGCTGCTGCTGATCCTGGCAGTTCAGGTGCGGCCAGTGCTGCCTCTCTCGCCTCCTAGTGACTAAGTGTGGTGATTGTGGCCTGCTGTCGGCTACCCTCCCATGGGGAGGATAAGCCCGGTATATATATATATACGAGACAGGGAAGAATACATCTATGTTATTCCTACCCTACGATAATTAATCGCTCTTCGGCCTTGTAGGGGACACAAATTCAGCTTGTCCCTCAGAAATGAACTTTGGAGAAGTTCCAGTGGCTAGTCCGGAGAGTTGCTTCTTCTACGCTGCAGCTACCTAGCAGCTGTATGCGTGGTGGAGTATATGTGCTGTGGAATAGTTATATGTTAAATTCCATTTTTCCTTTACATTGCGTAAATATTCACATATTTCGGTTTGTCTTCGAATAAGTTGTATGAGACTTTTTATTTTTTGTTCATAATTTGATGGTGTCATGAAGTTGGAGAATACTAATTTCTGCCAACCAGTTTGGTAGTTTGAAATTAAATATTAGGCAATGGGGCTACAAAAATGGAATGTGAGCAAAGCGTGACATTCGAAATGACAGTGGGTGTCATGAAGAGGTATGTGAGAATGATTTTCTCTTTTATTCACGTTTGTGAATGAAATGCAATTAACGGTTTTGGAGTATAAAGTACATAAAGAGAACATCTATGTAAATCAATAAAATCAATCCCACAAATAATTTCCACATTGATATATGTAATTGATTGTAAATTCAGTAGTTTTTCGAGGTCCGATCAAATTACTCTAAAAAAGTATTTACTGGATATTTCTTTAATGAATTTAGATGGCATAAGAAAGACAACTGGTTAATTTTTGAAAAATGTGATACATGAGATGCATTACAACATACGGGTTCTAAAAAATTTCTTAATAAAAAATGTACTTAATTGAACTCATAACATTTCATTGATCATAAAATTATAAATCACAATCATCGTGAAACAAAATATTAAACATGACACACTTACGCTCAGCAGAGCAAGTTGATACATGTAAGTTACGATAATAGAAGATTTCAAAATTCAATTTTGAACTTTGTATAAAATATTTCCCTACATTACTGTGTTTCGTTGTTGTTCCAGGTCAGAGAAGAAAAATTGTTTGAAATAATGCAATTAATGACTCTAAACATGCTATGCAATTTGTGGAGACATTGAGTGTTCCATTTACAATTGCAGCCAGTGCTTTGACATTCAAGTGATCAACCCATCCACAGTCATAGTCATTGCGCCGACGGTTATTATTAAATCGTGTCAGTAAACTGTTGAAGGTTGAAAGGTTTGGATTGCCTGAAGCGTTCCTACTTACATTTATTCTGATTCGGTACGTTTACCAATTGTAGATTTTTACCTCTTTTATTCATAAATAACCGATGTTTTATAGAGATTTTCAGCAGAACGTGCAATAGTTGTTCAACTAGTTAGAAGTTTGCAGTCTTTATATAAGTAAATACACATGCCAGAGTAATGCCCAACCTTCTGAGGACCACAAAATTATTATTTCTAATTATTATTTTATCAGCAACTTACGCAGTGCAAATGAGGTTTTGCTTGCTAGTCATTTCAACTCCTGTAAAATATTTCAACAAAATTTAAATGATATATCACACAAGGGCCTGTTTGAAATACACGGAACTAACTCATTATTGTCAGTCGTAGTAGTTTGAGTTACATCAAAACAGCGCTTCATCGTAAGAGCTGAATTCTAGAGGTATATTTTTTCCATGCTTTCTCCATAGTTTTATTTTGCTACAAGATGATTAACTGTTCAAAAGAGTTTGGTTTAAAAAATGATGATTTTTGTTGTCTGGGAGTCTGGGACTCAACAAGCTCTTGTAAGTAACAGCTTATATGTTGGTAACATATTATAATTTTTTTGCAATAAATGCAAATATTTTCAAATTTTGCTGTGATTCACCCAATGACAAAAGAAAGCTGAGAACTTTTGAAGGGTTTGTCCAGATTCCCAAAAAAGACAAAGTTGGACAGTGGACAAGGAGCGAGAGTAGTCGAAGAGTTGAGATTTTTTCATTATCAATGCTTTGCTGGTCTCTTTTTGTTCTAAGATGTTTTTATTTTCCAGAACATTGTGGTTAAGCTCATAGAACTCAAATGATTTATATTGCAGGAGAAAGGTTTGAAATATAGTCATAGCAGTTTTGCGTATTATGCAATTTAATTTTGAGACTAATTTAGACGAGCCCAATAATTAAACAAAGTGCAAGGAAGTTAAAAACTTATTTGATAAAAAATAAGGTAAATGTGTAGCGTTTGGTATGAATCGATTTTGCAGGTTTTGGGGCCTAAACATAGTTAATTAGGTTAAAATAAACAAGTTTTCTTCTATGCACTTTCCGTTGCAAATGAGTATTTAATGAGTTATAGCGGTAGGTTTATTTTTGTTTTTGATAACGAATGCGCTCGAATAAAGAGCTACTAGTCAATTCACGAATTTTTGTTGCTTGAAACATGGTAACAACATCAAAATAAACTACTTTTCTTCTATACAATTTTAGGGGGAAATGAGTATTTTATGAGTTAGAGCGGTAGGTTTTACTTTTAGCGCGATTGAGCTGTTAGAGTATGTTTGAATACTTTCTAAATTATTATTAGCCTACCCTGCAGAGCTTGAACTCACTTCTTAGATCTTTTATTTAATAACACAATAGAAATTATTATCCAAAAATAACGAATTATAGCGGTATGGTAACTTTTGTCATCGATGGCAAGAACTGCTTGAGCATTCGAGCGCGTCGGATCAGAGCGCCCATGACAGTATTGCCAGACAGACGCGTGGTCCATAAATTACTTGCCACTTCAAACACTAGAGTTGCCGTAACTAATTCACCGCTATAACTCGTCAAATACTCATTTGCGACGGAAAGTGCATAGAAGAAAACTTGCTTATTTTGACATAATTAACAATAATTATGCACCGAAAAGTCACAAATCGATTCTTACCCAACGCTACACATTTACCAAAAATAGGTTTCCTACCGATATTTAAAATTTGGTATTGCCAAACATGGTAATAATGAGAAAGAATATCAACAACAAGGATGCAAAATAGCAATTAATTGCTTCAGCAGCTTACTTATATTACTTCAAAACTTAGCTGGGTAAATGTTGAGGACTTGACCATAATTGCTTTTCGAATTTTCGATGCCGAAATATGGTTAATGAGATCAAAAGAAACAAATTTTCTTCAATGCACTTTCCGGTGGAAACGAGTATTTTAAAAGTTATGGCGTTAAATGAGTTACCGGAACTCCAGTGTGCATCACCCTATTACAAACGTAAAGAGGTTGGGTCGTGAGGGGTAGCCACAGTTCTTTTAGTTTTATAGTTTTCACTAAAAGAACTGTTGCTACCCCTCACGACCCAACCTCTTTACGTTTGTAATAGGGGGTTTGCTCTTCGTCGGCTTGGTTGGCGCGCGGGAACGCCTGTTTACTTTCACGTCGGACCGCGCGGTGTATTTTTCCCTGCCTCAAACACTGGAGTTACGGTAACTCATTTAATGCCATAACTTTTAAAATACTTATTTCCACCGGAAAGTGCATTGAAGAAAACTTGTTTATTTTGGTCTGATCAACAATCTTTGTTGATCAAAAAGTGGAAAATCGATTATGGTCAAGTCCTCAACATTTACCCTTTTTTCTAATTTGTGTCCAATTCTGAAACTGCAGGGTCTCAAGCAACAAAAGAACTACTCTGACGAGCACTCCATACAAATCTCACGAGCACTCCATACAAAGTCAAAAACTATACTCACGTGAATATACAAACTATATCAGTTTTTCAGTAACTTCACTTTAATCCACCAGAATTTTCGTCAGAGGATCAGTAGCCCACGAACTGACGTACACACAGATCAATCGGCACACATGAACTGATGTTTGAAAAAATGAAAATTGACTCTATAGGCCATCACGTCCTAGCGCCACCACATCCGCACTCGATCAAAAGCAAAATCAATGACACCACAAACTCGGATGAATCGTAAAGGATGGACTAACTAACTAATGAAGGAACAAGCAGAAAATGTTGAGATTCAACTTCAGTTCATATATATATATTTGAACATACATCTAAGTTGTCGTAGTCACCCATTGAATTACTTCCGTTTCATTTTTTATGTTGATGTGTAAGCTTCCTAAGGGACTCACTAAGTCCCTTCTTCTTCTTGTCGTACAATGTAATTAAACGCCAGGTGTCCCCGTATAAATGAATAAATAAATATTTTTCTGTGCGTAATTTCTCATCAGTTATAAAAATGAGGATTTGCTTGCTTGGTTATGTATCACAGACACCATTCATTCATATGATAAAAAAAGGCATTTGCTTGCTTTTGTTCACATGTCAAAAATACTGCGTGAAAATTATATCTACGAGTGCACACGGCCAGTCAAATAATGACTGGATTAGATATATGACAAACTGAGCTTCAACATGGCTTTCCCATGATTTTCCCCGCTATTCTGTGGCTTTCCAATACTTTCCCAAGTCCCAACCGCTGATATTCTATTCAACCTAACCTAACGTACCAATACACGTCGTGATATTCATTCTGACTCCCATTCTGCTGAGTTAAGGCACTGAAAATTGTGGAGTTGATTAAGCTTGTGTCACAGATAAGATTATCTCACTCTTCCGGTTGATGGGTGTGACACACAGACGGATGGACGGACGGACGCTGCTGATTTTATGATATAGATTGTTAAGGAAATGCAGCTTACCACGAGGAAAAGATATAAAAAAATTTTCAAAAACTTTTTGGATAATAATAATTAAAGAACAACACACAGTTGTTGCTTGCTGGGTTGGTGCGTGTGTCGGTGACGTTCTTAAAGATACTCAATTACCGTATCTGTGATACGAGTTTCACCAGTGCACACGTGAAAGAATATTTTAACCGCAAGTCCTATTAGGATGGATATATTTTTTTAGTCATCCTCATCTGGAGGATTTGTCTAAAGATAATATCGAATCCCGTCATTTTTGACTGATCGTATACTTCAGTCACCCTCAACAATCCTTAAGTTGTTCTTGGGACGTTGATACCATCGTGACGGTGTTCACTATTTTACTTTAGTTACCTTAGCAAAACTGCTTTTTCAACTTGTTCTTTTTAAGTTACCAGGTTTTGTAATACGTGTTTGCCGTGACATTCGTTTTTGCTCAAAATAAGAAAATTGAAATTTAATTTTGAAAGGAAAAGATTCTTTAACCTACATAAGAGAAGCGTACTGATGAAGAACCAAGTCCGTCACCGGCGGTGTAATCGTGAATATAACGATGAACTTATGAGACAAAACTAGTCAACACGGAAGTGGCACTTCATGTTGACGGTTAGGTGGTAGGCGGCGAAAAAAATACACCGACTTCACCGCACGAACACATTCTATGCGAATTGTATAGGTTAATGCATGACCGGTGTTTTCAGCGTGTATGCTAAAATCAATTTTAAATAAGGTATTAAAAAATAAATGCAGCTGAGTTTTGTGCGAGAATGAGCAATGTGGTACACATGTGTCCCAGTACGTAGTCAACGTGTTGTTACCTGCGATATGAGCTGGAGCTTGAAATTAGACTTGCCTTCTGTTTTTGAAAAAAAGTTCTCTGTATTGTACCGGACCATCTTTACCCCTTTCACTAACGTCAAATTTTCAGCACCTAATCCATTTTTCTCCTCATTAAATTTTAGGTTTTTTCTCCCATTATCGGATGTAACATGTCTCCAAAAGTTCATGTGATCCACTCTCGTTTGGATGTTCTTGCCTAGAATCTTGGTGATGTGAGTGGTGAACATGGCGAGAGATTCCATCGGGATATTTCAGTGATGGAGCAGCGATGCAAAGGAGAATGGAACCCTGGCGTGTTGGCAGACTGCTGCTGGAATGTAAACAGAGAAGATCGCACTACACACAACAGGCTTGGGAGGACAAGTGATGTTTGAACTGACACGTGTGTTTGCCATTCATGAACAATAATGATATTGATGTACAGACTTAAATACAAAGAAATAGTATTTAATCTGTAAAGAATACGGTCAGATTCTGAATCAGAATATTTTTTAACTTCGAAACAGGTTACGTGACACGTACTTTTATACCTAGCATATATTGTAGAGTAATAAGTGAGTTTCAGCCTCCCGTACCACGACAAAGTCGCTCAATAAGAGGCAGGATGGAGGCAACATCTGGTGTTCACTTGAGGGAACGGGGAAACTATGCACAAGTACGTGTGTTACGGCAAAGGATCCCCTGTACATAGAATCAGTAAGTCGAGGAATGTTAAAAAACCAAGATATAATCATAAGAAAAAATAAGTAGTTGCTGATAATTGGACGGCAGTGCATGGGGTAAAGATGGTCCGTTACAATACAGACAACGTCTCTTTCCAACAAAAGCAGGCAAGTCTAACACCAAGTTCGAGCTCATGTCGCAGGTGTCAACATGTGGATGCTACTCACGGCTCACCACAACACTTATAGCTGCCACACGATCCTAGCCAATATATTTTCTATACTAAATTTAAGATGTAGTAATAATGAACATGCATCACTTATATGTATCGTACCCTAACTGATCCATCATCTCTGACATAACGAAGACATTTTAGAAGAAATTTTCCTTTTAAAATTTATAATTTACCAATAATTCTCGTATCTCAGATCGTTCGTTCGTTCGTTCGATGCTTATAGAAAAGACGGAAATAGGGTTTGAAGCAGAGTGTGTCGGAAAGAGTAGGGGTGAAATGGAAAAGGATATATAGGAAACTGATAGAGATGCGCTTTGCGCATTTCATGCTATTTTTTGGGGGGGGGGGGTAATTTCTTTTAGGTTTTTGAAGGGGTTGCAGAGTTATAAATTAGTATTAAAAAAACTGAAAACTTACTTATATCAAGAGAATGAAATTTTTTGAAGGGTAACTAAATAATAATATTCACACCACAATGAGCGTCCCGGTAATAACGTCAGGTTTGTTGTAGCGTGGCTCAATATTAGATGACTAGCGTACACGACACCCCAAAATGATGGGATTCGATATTTGTTTAGAAAAATCCTCCAGATGTGGATGACAAACAAATATATCCATCCTAATAGTACCTCGATTACAATATTCGTGTACTTGTGCACTGGTGAAGCTCGTATCACAGATACGGCCGTAAGAGGATGGAGGAGAGATGGACCAACAAATTTAATGTGTTCAGTGAGATTCCCATTGTAATAAAATGGCAGAAAATACGCGAAAGAAATCCTTAAATAATATTTATATAACAATTTGAAAATACCCCTTGCGTTTTTATCGAATAGTAATGATTATTTTCAGCGAATTGTTATTGAGTTCGTGCACCACCTTTGGAGATCATAGCAAATGTAGAAGACATGAAGCAAGAGAGCAAAGCCCTCCATTCCTTCAGCCTGCACTTCCCTCACTCCTCTCAGGTTAAGAAGCTGGAAAACAACATTGCCACAGCACGACTGTAACACTGGAGAGATCAATGTGGATGTTGTCGCTGAGTTTTGACTCGCGCTGTGTTGCCTGAACCCCCGTCACGCAACACCCCCGACCGACGGTTCCCAATACATATGTTTAAGTAACTTGTGTTGTATATTTCCCCCACAGCTCCGTAGTTCTGCACTGCAATAATGCGCCGCGCCTCAACAATCACAATTTTTCTATTGTAACTGTTATCGAAGCAATACGGTAATTCAATTTTTACAAAAGTTACCCTAATAAAACAGCGCGTTTAACTTTCAGTTTCAAATTTTCAGTCAACTCCAGGTGGATGTCTCATGTCGGTGACAAGCAACCGTCGGAATAACTTAAAAAATTATAGAAAGTGATCCCCTATCATGGGTAATAAGGAAGAACTAGGTAGAGGTAACGGCAGCGCTATTCGGAACGCTGCTAAATATGAAGGGAACGAGTGTTCTTTAGAATCTATCAACTTAACAAATCTGGTGTGGAGATAAGGCGCACGAGGTCATGAATAGTTATCGTTTCAAACTGATAGTATATACACAAGAAAACAGGACAGCGAACTTATACGAAGTGATAAAGATAACAGTGTGAAAATTGTGAATATTTTTGAATACTCGATACGAGTACATTGGGGGTCGATTGGAAGCTGTAAACGCTTGGAGAAAGATCTACACGCGTCACGAGTTATCGTTTTGGGAATTTTGGCCCAGTCCTTGCAGAGTTTAGCCTTCAGAGCCTCCAAACTTTGGTGGTGGTTTGCCGAAACTTTGGTCTTAAGAAAGGACCAGATGCTTTATTTTTAATCAAGCCTGATACATATCACCTCGTATGTTGGTATATCAAATGCCTCATAACTAACGCCATGACGGTTACCCCCGGTACCCATTTCAGACACCTGGGTAGAGTGGGGTATTGTGCTTAGAATTTTTCCCCTATACCCAACAGGAAAAATCGCCACCAGCGCCGGGACTCGAACCCTCGATTCCTTCACGGAGGGGCGGGTCCTTAAACCACACGGCTATGACGAGCACAAGTTGAGTTGAGTAGAGAGGGGTTAAATCTGGTGATGAAGGAGGCCATTCCTCAAAAGATTTACCTGTTCCCAGACATCCAAATCAAAAAATAGGGAAATGTTAAGTTCCAGCTGTGCAGATATTAAGTCCAGGGGTGAATATGTGGAGTCCTAGGGTGGAGTGTAATGATAAATAAAAATATAGGAAATAAATAAGCAGAAAGATAAAATCAATAATCTAATGGGGATAGCTCTAAAAATAAAGTGTTAGCACGAATTACGAAAAGTTACTATTTTATGGTCACTTTATAGTGATGTTGAGGAGATAGAAGATGATGTCATACCATCGGGAAGTTTGAGTAACTTCTTTATACGCATATAAAGTCAATATAAACTAGCCTGTAACAAAATTCAGTTGTGTAATATTCATTAATTTTTTTTTTTACATTTGTATGCATTTATTTATATGAAAATTGGATATTTTGAGTCCCTTGAGGTAGAAGATGCTACGTTATCGTGAATTTACAACTAAAATATTGTAATTTAAGTTATTTCCTAGAATTATAAAAGTGAAACCAGATAAAAATGTTAAAACGAGAAGTGTTGAAAAAATAAATCAAAATAATAAAAAATTTATTTAAAAATGATAATAAAATTGAAAAAAATACTAATAAAAAATAACAGTATATATCCTAACCTAATCTAATTCAACATATCCTACTAATCCTATCCTGATAAAATGTCAACCGTATCAATGCATGTAAAGGCGATCTTTTTATGCAACACTCAGGAATTTCGTATCCGTGATACCTTAGTTTCCAGGGTATTAATGTATACATATAAGACCACGCTCACCTGGCTGGAGTGCCTGATTTTAACGTAGAGATGAAGCTGTAGTTATCTTGTTTGTTTGTTTGTTTCAAAGCTCGGGTTTTGGGTTGTTTCCAGTTGTAACATAGGGCACAATTACCGTTGCCTTCAGTAATAAGATAGGGCACAATACAACACCCTGCTCTCAGTAACAACATAGGGCACAATACAACACCCTGCTCTCAGTAACAACATAGGGCACATTACAACACCCTGCTCTCAGTAACAACATAGGGCACAATACAACACCCTGCTCTCAGTAACAACATAGGGCACGATACAACACCCTGCTCTCAGTAACAACATAGGGCACAATACAACACCCTGCTCTCAGTAACAACATAGGGCACATTACAACACCCTGCTCTCAGTAACAACATAGGGCACAATACAACACCCTGCTCTCAGTAACAACATAGGGCACGATACAACACCCTGCTCTCAGTAACAACATAGGGCACAATACAACACCCTGCTCTCAGTAACAACATAGGGCACAATACAACACCCTGCTCTCATTAACAACATAGGGCACAATACAACACCCTGCTCTCAGTAACAACATAGGGCACAATACAACACCCTGCTCTCAGTAACAACATAGGGCACAATACAATACCCTGATCTCAGTAACAACATAGGGCACAATACAATACCCTGCTCTCAGTAACAACATAGGGCACAATACAACACCCTGCTCTCAGTAACAACATAGGGCACAATACAACACCCTGCTCTCAGTAACAACATAGGGCACAATACAACACCCTGCTCTCAGTAACAACATAGGGCACAATACAACACCCTGCTCTCTGTAACAACATAGGGCACAATACAACACCCTGCTCTTAGTAATAACATAGGGCACAATACAACACCCTGCTCTCAGTAACAACATAGGGCACAATACAACACCCTGCTCTCAGTAACAACATAGGGCACAATACAACACCCTGCTCTCAGTAACAACATAGGGCACAATACAACACCCTGCTCTCAGTAACAACATAGGGCACAATACAACACCCTGCTCTCAGTAACAACATAGGGCACAATACAACACCCTGCTCTCAGTAACAACATAGGGCTCAATACAACACCCTGCTCTCAGTAACAACATAGGGCACAATACAACACCCTGCTCTCAGTAACAACATAGGGCACAATACAACACCCTGCTCTCAGTAACAACATAGTGCACAATACAACACCCTGCTCTCAGTAATAACATAGGGCACAATACAACACCCTGCTCTCAGTAACAACATAGTGCACAATACAACACCCTGCTCTCAGTAATAACATAGGGCACAATACAACACCCTGCTCTCAGTAATAACATAGGGCACAATACAACACCCTGCTCTCAGTAATAACATAGGGCACAATACAACACCCTGCTCTCAGTAACAACATAGGGCACAATACAACACCCTGCTCTCAGTAACAACATAGGGCACAATACAACACCCTGCTCTCAGTAATAACATAGTGCACAATACAACACCCTGCTCTCAGTAACAACATAGGGCACAATACAACACCCTGCTCTCAGTAACAACATAGGGCACAATACAACACCCTGCTCTCAGTAACAACATAGGGCACAATACAACACCCTGCTCTCAGTAACAACATAGGGCACAATTCAACACTCAGCGCACAACAAAGAGAGTAAGTACCTCTAGCACCTCCACTGTAACCTATTTTTCATGTAGTTATTCCCCAATTTCAACACTGTATACAGATATTAATCCTATTTAAAATTATCTAGCAAAAATACGTGAACGACCTCCAGTATTTCTGATGAAACGTGGGTATAACAATTACTGATGACTTAATCTGAGAAAAAAACAATTTTTCAAGGGTAACAAAAGGAAAAAATGGAACATCGTCATACTTCGATGAACATACCGAGAATAAATTTAGGATTGTTCAGTCGTGGCTCAATATTAGGTGACTAGTGTACGACTCGTCATAAATGACGGAGTCCGATATATTCCTCAAACAAATCCTCCAGATGAGGATGACAAACATCTCCATCCTAACAGTACCGGCGATTAAAATATTCCTGTACGTCTGCACTGGTGAAATTCGTATCACAGATACGGCCATTAGTATCACATGCACGGTCACTAGTATCACAGGTACGGTCACTAATATCACAGATACGGTTATTAGTATCACAGGTACGGTCATTAGGGAGATGGGGGAGGGATGGTTGTTGATATTTTCGATGTATCAATATGGCAAATCATTGCTTGATGAGTGTGCTCAAGTTACTTTACTATTAAATGGGTAATTTACATGATGATCTCTACTGGATCATGAAATTCGGTATTAGCATTTGTTTACGAGGGAGGTATAATACAGCTTCCGCGTTGCTACTAGTGATAACATAGCGCAATTTTCAACACCCTGCTTTCAGTAGTAACATTAGTCACAACACACTTAGAGTCACTCACACGGTACTTATAAGCAATAAAAACTTAAGGTAAAACCTGTGTCAATACCATTTACATAATACTATCATTAAGGATTTGAGTCCTTTCAAAATTAGTATGAAGTTGTGGATTTTGAGTCAGGGTTGATATCCGAAAATAACAACCACATATCACAAAAACTGATAACTTACTGAAAAAAGTTATCCACCCAATAACTCAAGGGTAACAAAAGTAAAATTTTGAACATCGTCTCTAAAATGAAAGTCTCTGGAACAAGTTTAGGATTGTAGGGGCGGGATACATTATTAGGATACATTATTAGACACTAGTCGTTAGTGTACGACCAGTCAAAAATGATAGGATTCTGTATTTTCTTTAGACAAATCCTCATGATAAACATGATGATGTGGATGACAAACATGATGGATGGACATGATGATAATCATGGATGACAAACATGATGTGGATGACAAACAAATATGTCCATCCTAATGGTAGCCGCGATTAAAATATTCTTGTACTTGTGCACTTGTGAACTCGTATCACAGATACGGTCATTATTATTACAGATACTGTCATAAGCATCCTTAAGAACGTCACACACACACACGCACCAACTAAGTGCAGTGTAGCTTCTTTCGGTACTACTTGATGTTTGGTAGCAGAAGCTGTAACTTCAGTTCACTTAGCTGAATACTAAGGAGAAGGATAAGGGTACGCACAGCAACGTTCCTAATCTTGTACTGCTTCCATCAGAGACAGACCTTCCTTAAAACTAGTCGTGCCCGGAAATCAAACAAAGACTTTCCGGTGTTCGTAAAGGCAATGCACAACAAAGGACTTCCGTCGGCCTGTTCCCGCCATTAGGACGCTTCCGGCTCCGAAACATTCGAAACCAAACGCGATAAGATATCCGGCGATGCCTACGATGCGAAGCTCACTCCGAGATACAACGCCAAGCAATCAAAAACTATTTATTGTTATTGTTTAATATTTATAAACTGAAATTTTTTTAAAAAATCCATATCTTTTTCATCGCGATTAGCTTTATTTTCTCTACAATATATTCAACTTTCCCGCACAATTTTCGACTTGCAAAAGAAGGGAAGAGAGGAGAAGTTTTTTATATCATTTGAGTGGTATTTATGATACAAACCAAGCAAATCCCCATCAAAATATCATGGAAGAAATTACGCACAAAAAACATGTATTTATTCATAAGTTCAAGGAGACACCCGGCTTTTATTATCTAGTCTTGATTTTTGATTGTGGATTAGATTAGATTAGTCGTTATTTTTAGCCTCCATACCCGCAGCAATAAATGTGTTACAAAGAGAGGAAGGGGGAAAGCACCATTTAGTGTGGAGTTAAGGAAACGTGGAATATATGCAGACAGAGCACAAAAACCGTAAGTTATGAAAGAAGATTATAAAAGAAGACCAAAGTTGAAGAGGCAAGTAGTAGGTACTGAAAAAACATAACAGCAGTGAACCGAAAAAGGTAGTCCTTAACATAACAAAAACATTTTAGTTTAACAAAAAGAAAGCCTACCTAACTTTCAGCTCAGGCCTTCACATTCTCCCCATGGGTGCGCTGCTTCCCATAGATACAGTAATTGTATCCCCCTGATGGGTTTGATTGTGGAGTAAAATATACAAGTTACCCAAACATATGGATATGTATTATTTAAACATACGTGCTGGGAACCGTCAGGAGGGTAAGCCATCACTGCAATAATTTTTTAATATTTTACTTTATGAAAAGAATATAATAATGAACCACGCCTCAACAATCCTAAAGTTATTCTACGAAGTTTCTTTTCAGTTTGCAACTATTATAATATACAGTAGTTACCCTAATAGTGCTGTTCATTTTTGCAGTGTTAGAAAGTTTTAGCTTCCCTTTACCGCGATAAATATGTTCAAAGAGAGGATGGATGAAGGTATCATGTAGTTTGGAGATAAGGGAACGCGGAATCTACGCACAAGGTGCACACAAACAGTAAGCTAAGAAAGAAGTTCATGAAACAAGACAAAAGTAGAAAAAGAAAGTATTAGGTGCTGAAAAACATGACAGCAGTCAACCGAAAAAAGATGGTTCGTAACATGACAAAAACCTATTCTATTTCAACAAAAAAAAAGGCCAACCTTACCTTCATCTAGGGAGCTCACGTATCCCCCCTGGGAGGGCTAATCCCCCAAAATGTTGTGTAACGATGCGAGGTTTGGCCGCTACATATATATGTCATGTAGATTATATTATACATAGAATGGAACTGTACGAAAGATTTGAATGCGGTACAGTTAACTTCGTACCAGCATACAGGGGGTAAAATTTTTTTTTAAAAATTAGCAGACCGAACTTCGAATGTTATTCAAGAAGCTCTGCAATTATTGTTGATAATTTTGTTATAATGAAAAAATATTATTCATAGGTAACGAGGCATAGATTGATTATTATAGAATTTTATACGCTTAAACTTTTAATTTCATTATTACAATGATATTTACATTGCAAACAACCATTTTTTCCGACCAGCGAAACAGGCACATCCTCCGATACTCATACGCGTACCACTACGGGTTATTACTTTAAGGTATTTTTAAAGAAACCAATGTTGTACGTTTAAAAATGCCATAAAAATGTTTATATAATTATTACAAATGAAATGTTAATGATCAACAAAAACCAATGTTAAATATTTCAAAATACTTTAAAAATGTTGATTTGTTAGTAATAAATAAAATGTCAATATAAAGAAAAGCCAATGTTATGCGATTAAAAGTGCTACAAAAAATGTTTACATGTTAATAATAAATGAAATGTTATTAATAAATAAAAACCAATGTAATACATTTAGTGTATCAACTTTATTGGACATATAGTTTTTTTCATAGTCATGCTGTGGAAAAGACATATTTCTTATTGAATGAAAATATCATTCCGGGGTGAAGACATTTTTAATATTTATAGTAATTTTTTTCAATTTCAGGTTCTTACTGTCATTCCTAAAGAAGTAATGGGTGTGTTGACACTCATTTTCTTTCGTAATTAATGTTGGTTGATTTAATAACCTTTGGTAATTAAATTATTCAACGTTCAATTTTACGAGTAGTTACCAATGTGAGTAATTACAGTTCAGAATTGAATTGGTAATTAATTACATTTAATTACCAATGTTATCAATTGCAGCTCAGAATTGATTGAATCGGTAATTAATTGCATTAATTAACAATATAATAAACCACCCATTAGTGACTTCAAACGTGCATCCTTCATTACGAAAGAAAGGAATTAATTACCAGTAATTAATCACTTCCTTCCTTCCGTAATTACCTCAGGCACATCAGACTAGCATTAGTTTCGAATGTGCACCTCACAATTGAACCCCCACACACGGGGAGCCTACCTCTATAATTATTGGTGAGCCCCCAATAAATATATATATACATATCTCGTATATCTATCTACGTATATATATATATTATATATCTATATATATTGTGGGCCTACCAATAATTATAGAGGTAGGCTTCCCATGTGTGGGGGTGTATATATTTGCCTACCTACATTGGAACCTACCTACATAATAAATAAACAATTAAATACACGGACAGGAAATTCGCCCCCAGCTTTGAGCCGAAGTTTGTTTGTTTGTTTGTTGGTTTAGTCGTCAGTTTTAGCCTCCCATTCAACAAAATGAGATCTGGTGCAAAACGTGATTTGATATTGAAGGACAGCACAGTTTTTACATTTTAGTCTCATTGATTAAAAAAGGGGAGCGTATCTTAGCGTGCAGTCTCATCTTCAGTCTTTTCCTTCGTTCGGATGGGCTTCCTTTCACTGCGGTAATTTTGTAGGAAATTTTGTGGGATCAAGAAACACATCGTCTGTAGGATGACTAACGCTTTTAGTGAGAACATATTTGAATTACAATTCAAGGCTAGTTGCGCTTTTTAAATTTAGCAGGTATGCTGCATTGGAGTACTGAAAATACAGTATTAATTTCTTATCCACGAGCTAGGTTATGTGAGTTATGCCAGTTCGTTATTTTGTAAGCATAAAGCTCAAGGGAATTCAGCATTCGTATTCTGTTGTAGATCTGAGTGCCAGTCATGTCAGTTGGTGTTTTGGTCACTTGAGGCTGGAGTGAATTCAGCATTACATTGAGTTAGTGGTCCTGAGTGCCAGTGATTTAGTTCTTTGCGGACCAAACTCTAATATTTGTAACGAAATTTATCTGAAAATGTTGCAGGTTTGCTCAAGCATGAATTTCAACGAAATTCTAAGAACTGATTTACATCTGAAAAAAATTTACTTCTAGATATTTATTTTAGTGCCTAAATTTGGACTGCGGTACAATAGGTCGAAATGGAAGTCAGTCAGAAAAAATGTGGGCGAAAAAAAAATTAGGTTGAAGAGATGAGTCGAAAAAGAAAACGGGTAGTAGTAAAATAGAACGCATATCAAAACAATACGTAAAAAAAATGGAAAAAGGGAAAGAAAATCGAAAAAATACGTCCGAGAAGAAAAAGCAATTAGGAAATTTTCGAAGAAGAAAATAAGACAAAATAGGTCGAAAATAAAATAAGAAGAAAATAGGTCGAAAACGAAAAAGGGCGAAAAAAAAAAAGATGAAAAGAAACATCGTGAAGAATTGGAATCAAACATGGAATCGAAATTCATGATTCCAATGAAACATCAAATGCATAATGTCGCACACATCGTTGCTACTCACCAGGCGTGCACAGTATACATTCATAGTTCTGTGTGTTATACAGGCGGCCTGCACGCAGTGCTCACTGACACTGCATTCATACAGCCAGCTGCCTGTATATTCATGCTGAAGTTGCAAAAAATTCATTTATTGAATTATTTCACAATTGCACTAAAATCTCTATTATGAACTCATTAGTTATTGTGTTTATGCAATAATGTTCATTCGATCAGTGAACAAAATCATGTAAAATCAACGCGCATATATTTTTCTCAATGAATTCGATACGGTATTCAATTTAGTAAATTTAAAAATGGGATATGGTATTTATACGTGTGTTGTTTTGTGATCATCCATTTGTATTGAAATAAAATGCTGATCAATTAATGACCGTTTTGTAAAATTGTTTAATTAGAAATACAAATCCTGTAATTTTTGTGGTCCTCATGCTTTTATATGTGTATATTAATTTTTTTCGTGCTTCCTTAAAATGACATTTGTGAACATCTTCCGAAACAAACAACTCAAATATTATTTCCTGGCGCCAAGAATTGCTAAGTTTTATATCATGTATGTGTATATTCTAAAAAGTGTTCTAAACCCACAATGAAAATGCATCGTCTATGAAGTTGTGTTGTCTCTTATAATTATCATTACATGTATCATCAATTGTAGATTAACTAGGGAGCACGTTATAATTATTATTACATGTATTATCAAATGTAGATTAGGCAAGATTAGGAGAACATTGCCCTCAATCATTTATTTTCGACTAGTGACATGAGTATAACAATACTCGTGTGTGACCCTCAGGGGGATACAACTATTGTATCGATGGGAATAAGCGCTCCCAGGGGGACTATGTAAGGGCCTGAGCTAAAGGTTAGGTAGGCTTTATTTTTGTTGAAATAGAATAGGTTTTTATTTTGTTACGGACCATCTTTTTTCCGTTCACTGCTGTCCTGTTTTTCAGCACCTCCTACTTTCTTCTTCTACTTTGATCTTGTTTCATGAACTTCTTTCTCATCTTACTGTTTCAGTGCCCTTTCTGCATAGATTCCACGTTCCCTTAACTCCATACTAAATGGTGCCTTCTTTTTTCCTCTCTTTGGATCGCCTTTGTTGCGGATAGGGAGGCTTAAACTAACTAATAATCTAATCTATACTCGTGTGTATGTGTATCACCTAAGTGAAGTAACTTTAAGATATTTTAAAAACCAATGATAGGAATTTTGTACTATAACTATTGGAAATAAAATATTTTTCTTTCTTTCTTTTCTTTTCTTGTGACCTTCAGTTCCTGGGCGGAAACAAGCTACAGATTTTGAACATTTCTCACACGCTCAAAATCACTTCAAAATAAAAAACCTGTTATAAATTCATTATTGATTCTATTCCCTCAATTCAAATACCATTTAATAATTACATTTTTTTATGCGCATAGGTCTTGAAAAATACTTTTTCCAATGAAAAAGAAAAAAGAAAATGGAAAGAAGAAGGGGCTTACCAAGGAGAACATAAAACTGCTAACACTTCAACATTTGACCCCATTGAAAGCCAATGAGAATCAATAAGTTTTTAATTTCTATCAATAATATTCATAGATTACTATCACTAAAAACTCAATCACCAATAACAACAGATCAAGTTGCCGAAGTGAGGAAAATTACACGCCAGTTTTCCAAAGCACATTTTAATGTTGACAAAATAACCGTTACCGTAGTTTATATACAACTTAGAACACTCAAGTTCCCACATGAACATGGTCCCTGCATCCTCAGGCCATTTCTGCGCTCCTGTATGATCCACTCCTGATCAAAAGTCTAAAACCACTTGAAAATTTAGAAAAATGTCAACTTTTCAGTGATAAATAATTAAATGCATTCAACTAGGGATAGGTAATTACTAAAGGTAAAAGGTGAGAAAGACAAAAAATATTAATTGTAACAATTTATTAAGAAATCAACATTTCTAATGAATACTGACTTTTTCAGTTGATCAAATGATAAGACAACATACAAAAATCATAGGAAATCTTTCTACAACGACGTTGAGGTGAGCAAACATTGAACTTAGTAATGAGTACTGCCTCCATTCTTGTTAATAACCTCAAAAATTCTTCGTGGCATACTAGAAACAAGAGTTTCCATGAGAGCTATAGGGATGTTGTCTCAGCTCCAGAAGATGGCAGCACGAAGTTCCTTTACTGACGCAAATTGTTTACCATTTCCATAAACCTCTCTCGCCATCCTCTCCCAAATATTTTCTATTGGGTTCAAGTCCGGCGAACCTGCTGGATGACGCAAAACAGTGACCCCATTTTCTTGAAAGAAAGTCGTAGCCTGGCGGGCGGTGTGGACTGCTGCATTATCCTGCTGAAAAATCCATCCATCACCACACAGACGAGGACCCTCTGCTGACAAAGATGATCTTTGCAGCATTCCGACGTAACCAGCAGCTGTTTGACGACCCTGCACCTCCTGAAGCTCCATGGTTCCTCTGTAGGAAAATGCACCCCATACCATAACGGAGCCTCTACCACTATGGCGAGTGGAAAACATTTCAGGAGGGTTTTCTTTGTCATGCCAGTACCGTTGGAAGCCATCAGGGCCATCCATATTGAATTTGTTCTCATCAGAAAACAAAACTTGAGACCACTTCTCAACGTCCCATGTTTGGTGCTCACGAGCAAACTGTAAACGGGCCACTTTGAGACGTTGAAGCAACCGAGGACCTTGTAGACGCTTTTTATTCTTCATGCCGTTTTGTCGTAAGTGCCGCCTGATCGTTACTGCACTGCAATCAGCATCTGTGCTTAATTTGAATGGAAGACCGTCCTCCGTCATGAGAAACCACCCGTTTTTCCTCCTACCCAATGCAGGTGAAATTTTTTTTGGTTTATCACTGGATTTTGCCGTTCCATAATTCTCTGGGTCTTTTAGGAAGTTGCAAATTACAGTTTTACTGCGGTGAATCTCAGCTGCGGTTGCGCGTTGCGACAAGCCTTGCTTATGCAGTTCGACAATTCGACCACGTTCAAATTCGGAAAGTTTGCTTGCTTTGGGCATGGTGAAACCTTTACACTATCAGTGCCAACCTGTAACTAATTTAAATGCCGGAAATTACCCTTGAACTAAACTTTTTTACCCTGGTCTTATAATTATGATCAACTGAAAAAGTCATTATTCATTAGAAGTGTTAATTTCTTAATAAATTGTTACAATTGTCAATTTTTGTCTTTCTCACCTTTTACCTTTAGTAATTACCGATCCCTAGTTGAATGCATTTAATTATTTTTCGCTGTAAAGTTGGCATTTTTCTAAATTTTCAAGTGGTCTTAAACTTTTGACCAGTAGTGTACCTCGAAGGCCTCGCAGCTGTGCGCTCACAAGCGATGCCGTCATAGACTTCTGCTGTGCACTCTTCCGATTCTTAAATGGGCTAACGAAGCGAAAGAGCTTAGCCTGTCTACAACACGCGCTGAGCCGCCAACTCTCCCTTTATTTTGGAAGCCTCGTACGCCACATGCTTTATTCGCATGCAATACAGTAAAAACGAACTAGGGAATCTGCGCTGAGGTTGTAGAGAGAAGCGTACCAATAGAAATATACAGACGCAGAGCGTCAGGTAAACCAAGCCAAAGATGACCAGATGAAAATGCACGCAAGAATTGAGGTGTCCAGATAGTATTTTCAAGGACTTCATTAACCATTCGAAAAAATTATCGCTGAATCTTTTGCAACGCAATTCGATTTAAAGAATTAATGTGCAACACGCATGTAACACCCCCAGCAAAACTGTAAAGAAAAAAGAAAAGAAAAACAGTTGATTTAGAGGCATTCAATAAGATGTTACAAAAAGATCATACATCATTGATTTTTAAAATATCTTGAAGTAAATACCCCTATTTGATAAACAAACGAGTATTTTATCATTATTATTATTGTAAATGTTTAACCCCCGTTACCACTAACAAATGATCTGCACAGTGAGTCGCAGTAGTATATTACATTTCAAGCACAATTTAAACTAAAATTGTAAATGGCATCACTGTTAATTTACATGGTCTTTATAATTTTAAATGACATCACTATTAATTTACATGGTCTTTATAATTTACAACTCATGGGAGACTAGATTATATAATCTATCACTGGTCAACAACCAAAATGCTTCGGAGACCAAAGTAGCATTTTCCATATAATTTTAGGTTGCTGGTTACAAATATCGTGGTTAAAATTGTTTGGTAGCTACACTTTTCGTGATACGCCTTCATGTCTCAACACGTTCCTACAGGCTGGCGGACGTATATTACTCACTATACGCTCAGTCTCTCTGCCCTCAGTATTGTTTCATCAGTCACAGAAGGTGTTTGTGCTGTACAAGTTAAGCGTCGATCAAAAAGGCAGAGAGTAGATATGGATTAGAGTTTAAAACATAATGACATACTATATATAACAATAAATTAATCAATAGGAATTTAAAAACGAAGCATGCTCTATATATTGAAATTATATGTATATTTAATTAAGATTTTTACACTAACTATATATTCAAAATTAAGTAAGTTCTATAAAACGTTTCGGAAACCAGCTCCATCTTCAGCTGACAGTCTGCAAGTAAAGAGTAAAGAAAATCAGTCTTCTATACAAAATACAAGGATACAATAAAATTGTACCCTTGTAAAACCCTTGTACCCTCGTAAATTGAAAATTGTAAATTTTATTGTACCCTTGTATTTTGAATAGAAGACTGATTTTCTTTACTTTTTACTTGCAGACTGTTGACTGAAGATGGAGCTGGTCTCCGAAACGTTTTACAGAACTTACTTAGTTTTGAATATATAGTTAGTGTAAAAATCTTAATTAAATATAAATATGATTTCAATATGTGGTGCATTCTTTGTTTTTAAATTCCTAATGATCATTCGCCTTAAGAAAAGCAACTTTTCTGACTAAATTAATCAAATATTGCATGCCTTGTATCTTTGAACCTGTCGCCAATGCACATTTTTCAACTTTAAATTTTGATTCATTGAATGAAAATACATAAGAATTAACTAATATCATTCAAGAAGCACACAACTTTACAAAATATCTTGACCAGTGTTACATAGAATAAGTCCACAAGTATTTTAACACCAAATTCACTAGTCGAAACAAATGATTGAAGAGAATGTTTTCTCAATGTAACTTAATCTAGCTTTGATGATTATTATAATTATTATATAAGAAAGTTTTAGCCTCCCTTAACCACGACAAAGATGTTCCAAGAGAGGAAAGAGGAAGGCACCATTTAGTATGGAGTTAAAAGGAACGCGGAATCTATGCACAAGGTGCACAGAAACAGTAAGCTAGGAAAGAAGTTCATGAAACAAGAAAAAAGTTGAAGAAGAAAGTAGTAGGTGCTGAAAAACAGGACAGCAGTGAACCGAAAAAAGATGGTCCGTAACAAAACAAAAACCTATTTTATTACAACAAAAAGGAAGCCTACCTAACCTTTAGCGCGGGCCCTCACATGGTTCCCCTGGGAGCGCTAATTCCCATAGATACAATAGTTGTATCCCCCTGAGGGGAGAGTTGATGATACATGTAACTACATTTATAAAGTTAAATACAATTTCAGTGACGATGCATTGTTACGAACACTCTTTTTAGGGCACATTTACACTGAAATACGAGCTCAAGGACTTGTGTGAAAATGATTTTGTTGAAAGGAAACCGGGTGGATTAAAATAATTCTGCGTCTGACACAGCGAGGTTGACATTCAGAACTATACTTTCACTCCTGCGTATAAACTGGTATTCTAATCAAGGGACTCAATAGAAAAAGTTTTTATCAAGCCACGAATTTATGATATTTTCACGCTAATAATAGCGACACAAACTCAGGCAGAAACATGAAAACGATAGTTCTACAACGGCTACCAAGACATGTACAACATAATTGTAATAACACGTAAAAATAACTACCTAGATAAGGCTGTCATAATATACTCAAGAGCGGAAGAAATGATATTATTTGCACAACAACAAGCCTAACGAGAATATTTCAGGACGCGAATAAGAGAAGAAAAAATGAATGTTCTTTAAGGTTTACGAATTCGAAAAAGTTACATTATATTCGAACTACATACATATGTACATACATATACCGGGCTTATCCTCCCTAGGGGAGGGTAGCCGACACCAGGCCACAATCACCACACTTAGTCACTAGGAGGCGAGAGAGGCAGCACTGCCAGGATTAGCAGCAGCCCAGCACAACCACCTTCCACAGTCAGGCCCTACAGCCATAGCTGGTTTACCCCGACCGCTTCATCGAGTGCAGCCCCTCTCCCCGCACAGGACAGGTCAACCCCATCACACGCGGGCAACTTCCAATACCGCGTCAAAATAAAATTACCTTCTTATACACTGCCCCCACTCACTTCTGTCCGCAGCCATCCCTCTCGCCACGTCCACAGTCAGACCCCTCTCATACAAAGCACGTTTCACCCGATCTATCCAACTCATCCGTGGTCTACCTCGCGCTCTAAAATCACTCACTTTCGACGTATAAATCTTTTTCACCAGCCACTCAACATTCATTCTTTCAACTTGCCCAAACCATCCAAGCACTCTTTCATCCACTCGCCTGCTCAACTTTTTGATAACACCCGTCTACCCCCTAACCAACTCATTCCTGATCCTATCTCTTCTTGTTACTCCATACATGCTTCTCAAACACTTCATTTCAAACACATCTAACTTCCTCCTCTTAGCTGCTCTTATATTCGAACTAGGATGCAAATGACTTCAATTGATGAACATACATAGGTGCCATGATGGTCCAGTTTTAATGCTGGTACAAAAACGAGGAGCAAAACATAAAAATGTCCCCTATATCTGGTTAATTGAAGTGGAATAGCGTTTGTTAATTCATGGGAACTGATTAGATTGGTCGTTAGTTTTAGCCTCCCTACCCAGCAACAAATGCGATCCAAAGAGAGGAGGGAGGAAGGCACCATTTAGTATGGAGTTAAGGAAACGCAAAATCTAAGCAAAAAGGGCATAGAAACAGTAAGTTGTGAAAGAAGATCATGAAACAAGACCAAAGTTAAAGAGGAAAGTAGTAGGTGCTGAAGAACAGGACAGCAGTGAACCGAAAAAAGGTCGTCCTTAACATAACAAAAACATTTTATTTCAACATAAAAGAAGGCCTACCTAACTCTCAGCTCGGACCCTCACATCGTCCCCCTGGGAGCGCTAGTTCCCATAGATACAAAAATTGTATACCCCTGAGAGGATTAACGGGAACAATTAAGATAACTAACTTTAAGGGGCTAGAACAGTTTTCACATACACTGACGCATAAGCTTTGGATTTCTTGACATCAAAAATGAAATAAGTGAGCTGACTGCCCTGAAGAGCAGGCTTTAACTCACACAACAAATTGATGAGATTTCTCATTCAAATGCTTGACCATAACGTAGGGAGAAAATAGAAAAAGTACGATCTTTATAGGAAGGAATTGCAAGTCGCTTGACTTGAAAGTTTGCAAAAGCTGTCGTGTGTAAATGTACGAATGTACATACGTACATATATGTACATAAATATATGCATACACACACATGTACACAGATACTAGGACATGAGCAGGAAAATTATGTTTTGCTTTTCTAATTAAAATTAACACAAAGGTTATTAGTTGATAAGCATCTTATTAAACGTATGTGGATGCTCACACAACAAATTTATATTTTTATACAAATGCTTTACAATAATAAAGAGAAATGACGACTTAGGTAATGTTACAAGTTGAGTGAACAGAAAAAAAGCGGTATTTCTAGTTCTCATTAACATTTACGGCTAGTGAAAAATAACTCCAGGTCTGAATTATTAGCTCAATTATATGCTGGGGTCAGAAAGTGGCGTGTGAGTTTGAAGTAACATCTAAACAGCAGGTCTTCCCTTCGCAGTTCTGAACTAGGCTCATTGCAGATGACGTGCAAGTCAGCTACCGGTGTTGTCTGGAGCGCCCCTGTGCTATACGCATTGCCTCACTCACAATATCAAGCTCTCGCAACACAGTTCCGCTCGCAGAGCCATCGACTACACAGCCACAGTCAATCTTGGAGTGGATGAGATATCGATATAGATGCATTAGGATTTCATAATCTGGATTCTAAGAAAAGGACACCGATTTCACTAAATTTAGATCAATAAAACAGGATATGCCTCACAAGTACACCTCATATAATTTGTCTATTGGTACACCTCGTATGGTTTGTCTATTAGTAGATCACGTATAGTTTGTCTATTGGTACGTCTCGTATGGTACGTTTGTCTAAGGAGATTCTCTTCTACCGAAATGGGTAGTTGGTTTAGTTGATGCAGCTGCCCATCTTTAGGCTCTGTGATGCGTCACATACTTCCACTGTGAATACTGTTTTGTTGCGAGACCTGATCGCTTTAGGTTTACTGCCAAGGTGTTCAAGGATGCACCTTTCCAGGAGCTACGGCGACATTTTCCGCAGGTGAGCTTCATCAATCTTGCAGTCGAAGTAGGTGATGAATTTGTTGGATGGTTGCACTTGCTCGATTACACTTGTACCTTCTCTAATCTGCTTTGCTCGTCTCATAGTTACTTTCACCCTCTCTATAATCTCTAGCTAATTTCTCCCCTCCACTTCCCTCAGATGCTTCCCGCAGAGTAAAACCCCCTCAGTGAGGACACTTCAGCTGATCAGACGTGTAGTTATGAGAGGTGTGCCCCACCTCAGCGCATTTCCTGCACACAGCTGAGGTGTTGCGACAGCACTTGGCGGTGTGTCCATTTGCTTGGCAGTTAAAGCACATCATTGGCTCTTGAATGGGCACACTTTGGTCTCTTGCCTTTCCCCTGGAATGTAAACGCTATATGGGACGGTCGGTTGTCTGAAAGTTATAAGGAAGGCTTGAGTCTCTGGATATCTTGGTTTAATGAAGGTTGCTTTGGTAACTTCCTCAATGTTGTATTGATCCTGGAGTCCAGTCTTGAATTCTTCTGTATCCGTTATGCCAAAGTTGTCGATGTACTCGTAGATAAGGCCAACTGCATGATTAAAACGGCTATACTTAGCTGTTTGACACGGCGCACCCTCTTTGCATGTTAGGCCAACAATCCTCTCCGCTTGCTTTGCACTCCGCCCCTCCACCATTATCATTTCCCGACTCATTCTAAAAATAATCTTTGGTTTAGAGCCAGTTACTTCTCCAGTGCTTTAAATGTTGTCAAAAGGGTTCGCTATCTTCTTTTTTTCAGGGCCCAACGTGACGTAGAAGTACCTAGGAAAGCACTTTTTCTCGGCAAGCATTAAAGGGACATGTTTCCTTCTCTTTTTTCTTGCAACCTTTCTGTTATTCGGTCCTGGCACTTTCAAGATTTCCAGAGTGCCAGACTAAGCAAACAACACCGCCTCAATTTCTGCCAACTGCCTCTCAATCTTTGATTTCGCAGTGGCACTCAAGTCGGCAGGCAGGCTGTTCTCACTTCCTTCACTAAACTCTTTCAGCCATGAATCTACTGCTTTTTCGATCCTTCTCTTAGTACTTGCAATTTTGATCACTCGCTCCAACTCGCTGAAAGCACCGCCTTTGGTTCCTTCGTTGCATAACCGTTGCAAGCCTTCCATTCATCCTCATTGAGGGCCCGCTGGATACTCTTCACTCATTTTGAAAAATTTTTCATTTAATGGGCGGGTACCCTTAATAAATCAAGAGGGCCGGGTTTTGTCACACTTCAAGTGCAGAACAATTTGAGATAATCACACAAAACTGAAAATAAATAACTCTAATGCTAGTGGATGCCCTCCCCGATTGTTCAACCCACTGACAAAATTTCAGTAAATAACCTTACAAACACTGTGTTAACAATTTACGTAGACAATATATACTGAATTAAAACTCCAAGTGGGTATACTAACAGTACCACCTCGGGAAGGTGCGGGTGGGCTGGAATACTTGTTGTGAGTAAGCAATCCTGATCAAATCCTTGTCCGCAGACTGTTCGCTTTATAATACAAATATATATAGCTAATGCAATTAGGCACCAGTAAAACTTTGTTAAGAGAAGAGCGAAAACTCCCACGAAGTATAGTCACACAGCTCACATTTCATTAGCACTCCAAAATTGATAACTAGCTCAACAAATTCTTATAAATAAAAAATTACTCCCAGCAGCAGTAGAGTAGTTACACAGGCCACATTTCAGCTCTCTTCCTATGCTGTGCTCGCTAGCACGGTGCCTATTCAAGTGCAAGCAGTAGAATACTTACACAAGCCAGACCTCAACAGTTTCCTTCAAAGTTATGCTTGCGAGCTTGGTGCAGCTTTAAATGATAACTTGAACCACTTGAATAGTCACACAGCTCACATTTCAGTAGATTCCCTAATTTGTGTATGCTAGCTCGGTGTAGTTTTAATTTACTAGTATCATAAGTAGAATAGTCACACAGCTCACATTTCAGTAGATTCCCTAATTTATGTATGCTAGCTCGATGTAGTTTAAAACATTTGGTGTAAAAAGTAGAATAGTCACACAGCTCACATTTCAGAAGATTCCCTAATTTATGTTTGCATGCTTGGTGCACTTTCAAATTCTTAGTCGCATAAGTAGAATAGTCACACAGCTCACATTTCAGTAGATTCCCTAATTCATGTATGCTAGCTCGGTGTAGTTTCAAACTACTGGTGTAAAAAGTAGAATAGTCACACAGCTCACATTTCAGAAGATTCCCTAATTTATGTTTGCAAGCTTGGTGCACTCTCAAGCTCCCAGTCTCATAAGTAGAATAATCACACAGCTCACAGTTCAATAAAGTTCCTAATTTATGCTTTGTATCTTGGTGCCGTTTCAAGTTCCTAGTCTCATAACTAGAATAGTCACACAGCTCACATTTCCATAGATTTCCTAATTTATGCTTGCTACCTTGGTGCCGTTTTAATTTACTAGTATCATAAGTAGAATAGTCACATAGCTCACATTTCAATGAATTTCCTAATTTATGCATCGTAGCTTGGTGCCGTCTTAATGTACTAGCATAATGAGTAGAATAGTCACACAGCTCACATTTCAGTAGATCCCCTAATGTATGCTTGACAGCTTGGTGCACCTTCAAACTACCTTCATAAACGGTGGTGAATGCACACTGTTTGCACTTTAACAGTTTTTCGTTGCTGTGCTTCCTGCGTTGGTGTTGCTTAACATTGCTTTTGTATGCTGAAGAATAGTCACATAACTCGCAATTGTAAATTTTTTTTACCTCCGGTTTTGCACTTCCACATCGTTTCATTAAATTCTTTTCAAAATATGAACCTGATTTTGACATATTTCCCATATTAGGTTTCACCTCTAAACGCAGTTTTGATTTATTGGAATGAGGACCAGAATAACTAGAAGACTCGTACTCGAAATCAAGCCCTAATTTATGCTCGTCACAAAGGTGCAATTCAAGTTCGTCCTTCCGAGTACTCAAGTAATCACAATGTGCACACAGGAAGCATACTGATTCGAGTGTGTCCGGAGGGTTGACCTCAACACCACTGCCGCTACCCGACACGTCTGACTGTAGCAAGTCAGCGCTCCCTTGAGATGCTGCAGCTGATCTCTGATGAGCAGCCCTTGTGTTACACGCACCAGAGCTGCCTTCCCTCAACTCGTCTTCTGCATCTGCTTGCTCTGTACGCGCCTCAGCACAGGCATCGTCTACTTCTTTCTTGAAAGTGAGGGCAAAGGGGGCTGCGCTCATTTGGTCCTGGAACCAATAACGTGAATTATTTGTAAGCACACAAATATCACATTTCCAAATGGGCATGAATATCCCTTCAATATGAACTGCAAAAACTGGCACCTGTACTACAACCCAAATTTAGCTTTCATAATGTTCAATTCAAGGAAAACTCTGTTGAAACTAGGAAAAATCTATGTAAAACACTGACTAAATAACAAAATTAACACAACAACCAGCCTAACAGCTGCTAGCCAGTTAGTCAGCACTCTCCAAATCGACTGTCAGTTAGTCAGTCGGAAGTCTATTACAAGGAAAACAGTCACTCAGTTGATAGGTAGTCATTTGTCAGTCAATGAGTAGGCAGTCAGCCAGCCAGGAGCAGTCAGGTGGTAGTCGTAGTCAGTCACATTCAGTCCAGAGTTTGCGACTGCATACAGTCTGCCTGAGTACCAACTAACTGCTGGCTGACGGGCTGCCCCATCAAGCTTAACACGACGACCAAGGCTTCAGAGGCAGAAAATTAAGCCAGGCACCCCTGACTTTACGGCAGACATCTTGCAAAACGATAAGTAAAGACCGCAAGGAGACAGACCAGGTTAGACAGGACAGCAAGGAGACAGACCAGGTTAGACAGGACAGCAAGGAGACAGACCAGGTTAGACAGGACAGCAAGGAGACAGACCAGGTTAGACAGGACAGCAAGGAGACAGACCAGGTTAGACAGGACAGCAAGGAGACCGACCAGGTTAGACAGGACAGCAAGGAGACAGACCAGGTTAGACAGGACAGCAAGGAGACAGACCAGGTTAGACAGGACAGCAAGGATACCGACCAGGTTAGACAGGACAGCAAGGAGACAGACCAGGTTAGACAGGACAGCAAGGAGACAGACCAGGTTAGACAGGACAGCAAGGAGACAGACCAGGTTAGACAGGACAGCAAGGAGACAGACCAGGTTAGACAGGACAGCAAGGAGACAGACCAGGTTAGACAGGACAGCAAGGAGACCGACCAGGTTAGACAGGACAACAAGGAGACAGATCAGGATAGACAGGACAGCCACCAAGGAGTTCAGAACAGGAGCTTCATTTAGGTAAGACACCAACAAACGGTGTTTAAGCAGAAAATAAAGTCAGGCACTATGGCAGCCACTAAACTCAGGGTAGACTACATTACCTGTCCAATAATTCTAAGAACAAGCAACTTCACAAGAAAATTGCAAACTTTAATTCCCACATCGCTCAAAACTCCAGAATAAAATATTTTGATAAGATGCGAGTAGCTAACATCAGCAACAACAAAACTTTTAACTCATTGGTTCGTTGCATGGATGACCGAAATGCTCAAATGTCCGTTCTTGTCTGCAATCAGAGAAACTTAAAATGGAGCTTGTTGTTCTTCATTCAAAACATTTCATGCAGATTGATTCTAAAATGGCGTTAGTTAATAGGTTCAAAATGATATTTATCACTTATAATGTAAATTACCTATCATTCACATATACTGTTGCGCACAACGTGCATCTGAAAACGTGAGCTCAAGCCCTCTGTATTTCGTGTTGCGGAGCGCGCCCGCAGTTGATTTGCAACCGACCAGTTACGTGCCACACCTTCCCATTCTTCAGTCGGCTCTCATGCAGAGAAGTGAGATATTCCACTACGATTAGGTGATTTGAATCAAATAAAGAACTGAATTTAAAATTTTTCACATTTAAAAAAAACTGTTTTAACCCTTAGTCTACCGACAGTAACTATACTGCCAAGATGGCCACTGTTTTAACCCTTAGTCTACCGACAGTAACTATACTGCCAAGATGGCTACTGTTTCCAGTTTAGGGCAACTCACAGAATTTTGAAATAATTTCACTAGTAGGGGAAGATTTCAAGTGAATAAAAAATAGAAAAATTAATTGGAACCATGAAAATATTACAGATTTCAGAAGCCTTACATTTCAAATTTGCTATTCATTTGCTCTGAGCTCAAGTCATATGATCCGTGTAACATATGTGATCATTTTTCATTTCACCTAAAAACTTTTTTCTGATGGCTATGATTGTCTGGTAAGTTCTTGATAAAAAGTCAATTCATGATATTTAAAGTAGAAAATCTATGGCATCAAACAATCTTCTTGCTAAGCGCACAATTTCAAAAATGCTCAATTCTTTTTAGAAAATGAGAAGTACATACTTTTGGAACTGGAAAAGATCCATGCTAGGGTAATTTCAATGATAAATCAGGGTATCGATAAAATTTCTCTGTGAAAACGTTTCTCTAAGCTACTCAAGTTTTGCTACTCAAGTTTCAGTACTCAAAGGGTTAAAGGAGTTGCAATCATCTTTCGTTTTAATACTAATGTTATACTGACACTGAACATTTACATTTTCGTCAGTGAGTTGTTTCTTTTGTGTTTAGTTTTTCTTGTCCCATGATCGATTTTTTTGATTTAAATTTGACTAGTTTTATCTCTACTCCATTTCAGGTTGAAAATGACAAAGGAGGTTGAAATGTGCTGCATAATTTTATTCATTACCTTTCTTGACTATGATAATGATATCATTATGGACGAGTTTCTTTGCACTTTTATTTATAAATCGAATTTGCCACAGGCATACCCTTCAAATATATCCAACTCACATAAAGGTTTACCAAGGCCAGATTCAGTGACAATACCCATTTGTACTTCCTCCTCCTTTGTCCCTGCCTTAGAATGTGCCACTACAGCAGACGTAATTTACTGTAGTAGGACCTTCCATTTTCGGATATTTTTCTCTCTAATTTTTACATTGAAATTGGGAAGAATTACTCAAAAACATTATTGAAATTGTTGTCTAGGAACATAACGGATCAGGAAAACATAATTTAATATTTTTCACTATAAATAAAATTGGACCAATTCCCTCAAGAATATTTTCAATTTCAATATAAACAATGAGACAACGAAGGATCTCAGAGGCAAAAATGAAACAAACACAACTGTGTAAGAAGAGAAGATGTATATATAGGCAAGCAATGTTTAAAATGCAAAATTTGGATAACAATAATGAGCAGATTCAATGAATTTGAATTACAGCATTCCAGAGCAGAGCAGGCAACCAACTGACGCACCTGAGGTTCCTGATGCCAGTCAATGGGCTCCTCCTTCACTCTGATGAACTCCAGCGCATCTTCAAGCAGTTCATCTTTGACCATCTTGTTTATTGGAGAATCTTCACTTTCTGGAATGGTACCTGCAAAAAAAAAATTAAAATCATATAAAAAATCCCTAGGAGCTTGTAAATATGTGTTTCATTATTCATATATCCCCAATAGATGAAAAATAGCTAACATTTGAACTCACAACTTGAGTATGCTGAAATGAATTCATTTCCAGGCACATCCTAGAATGCTGCTGTTGCTGACAAAAACAGTAAAAATGACTAAAGGAAATTTGTACCAAACACAACCAAAAAGTTTTTTCAACTTAGAGCTCTTGATGTTCATTCAATGTTTAGTTCAAGGTGTTCTATTCATTTCTGCTAAGTAATGACAAGGGTTACAGAAACACACAAGCTTAGGTCCAATTGACTGCACAGAAGAAGAAAACATCCGAGTCTTGGTTAAAGCAGCCCATAGACGATCAATTTTATTGTCAATATAATTGCCAATAATGAATATTGACAATTAAATTGATCGTCTGTGGGCTTGATTGACAACAGTCAATTAATTGACTTGTTGGGCAAAAAAAATTTCATCAATATATTGAGTCAATGATATTGACAACAAAATTGATTGTCTATGGGCCGCCAAACACAGCTTGCAACATCAGTGAAAAATATACCATTTGGATGGTACAAAATTAGAAAAAATAACACAAACAAATGAGGAACAAAGCCACGTAAGATTGGTTAAAAGCATGCTGGCCATATTTTGAAGGAAGTGAGGAATAGAATGAATATACAGGCTACATAAGTACACATCTAAGCTCCAAACCGATTTCTGCAAGCAAGAGTTCCAGAGTTTTGAAGAGTAGCTAGTGTTACAACTGATAATGACCGCCCAAAGAGGGCAGATACTATCAGCATACTGCCCAAAATTAAGCTAATATATCCTACATGTCTTCAAACAGTAGTAGGTTCCAAGGTGCACTGAAGGAAAACATCTCCAGGGCCACTAGACGGTATTTCTACATCTCCATAGGCTATTTCAAACAGTTTGCTCTCATGTGCATTGTTTTCAGCAGTAAGTCAATCTTGGGCAAATTGACTTGAGTTATCATTCACTACACTAAACAACACTAGAGTGTTTAGGATACATCAAATTCAAATAGCTCCACTACTGATCCGGGCAGTTCTGGTGCGGCCAGTGCTGCCTTTCTCACCTCCTGGTGACTAAGGGTGCATGGTTGTGGTCTGCTGTTGGCTACCCTTCCGTATGGAGAAGCCTGGTCTATGTATGTATGTAAATTGTTCGATGATTTAAAATCAAATGATGTAAGGAAATTTTTTGCAGAAATTAATAGAATAAATAATGAGAAAGTCTACGCCTTTCTAAATGCAACAAATCAAGGAAGGCTTTATGAAACATGATTTAGAATAAAAATGAAAGCAGTAACAGCTGAAGAATATGAGAGCAGTAAACTGACCACCGATAGTCCATAAAAAGACAAACTATTCCTCTCAATTGATATAATTCTTCATATCTCGCATTCAAGAAAATTTTTACGCTCTGAAATACTTGGAGTGCTACAACAGGCCTGCGTATTCACTTCAAATCTCCAATAAGGGCAGCCTACATCATTGTACTTGAAGTGACATTTCATGGCGAGTTCCCTATGGAAGCAAGTGTGCTCATTCAACGAATATTCTCAAAGCCTAACATCTCGTCAAATCTCCAATACACGGCGTCACTGTCTCGGACACGTCACATTGAGGCCCCTCATCGGGCAGGCTTGGATCTTCCAACGATCTTCGCTTGAACATTTTTGCAAATGTAATTCT
This sequence comes from Morinoia aosen, assembly GCA_030386875.1. NCBI lineage: Eukaryota > Metazoa > Arthropoda > Malacostraca > Amphipoda > Talitridae > Morinoia > Morinoia aosen. The sequence goes on from CM059580.1 coordinate 7,588,262, forward strand.
TCTATTTATAGCAATATTTCTTGCATTTTTGTGAGGATTTCATCATAGGAATCACTGTGTAGGTTATTAATTAAATGAAGCATATTTATATGTATGCTAGGATGACTTTCTTAATTTTATATGACGATGTTCAATAGAGGGCGCCCAGCCTTAGTGGTTGTCCTTGGCAGCGCAGGCTGTGGGAACTGTGAGTGCTCAGTGAGGCGCCAGACACCATCAAAGACATAAGTGCGTAGTAACTCTTGCTGCCCTCACCCACATGGGCGCAGGCTATCACACTCATCATACATGATTAGAACTATCGAGTGGAAATCGAACATAGACTCATTGCAAAATCCACTTTACGTCATACCATTTCATTGTTAAAGTGCCCGACAACCAATCTAGCACTTAAGACGCTTCCATGTACTGATGTAGCTGCATCCCAATAATGGCATCTAGGGCGCTTCCCTGTGCTGACGTACCAAACACATCCTCAGCCTGTCTATCGAAGCTGAGTTTCTCTTGTTGTTTATAGTCAATCTGACCAATTTAATAACAAGGCGTGTCCGTAAAATAAGTTCCACGGGCTGCTGCTGGCACTAGGATCGTTTCGATGCGTGGCCAGGCAGCAGAAGCAGGTTGTTTGGTTCCCCCACTTCAATCCCTTACCAAGCCAGCGTTGCTGCGACGTTTCGTCTTGGTTCAGCAGCCGTCAGCGATGGAGCTTCTTCTTGCGTCTCCCACCAGCTGCGAGTTGCAGTCTGTTATTCACCTACCTCACAAACAGACCAGAAACAAGACTCACCATGCACCCTGTCCTCTGCTGCAGCTTCTTGCTTGATGGAGTCATGGCTGCAACACGGCCTCTTTACTTCAGCGTCTGTCAGCTTGTGCACAACCTTCACACGCTTCATGCTTGAAGACCAGGCCACACTGCACAAAGTGTTACTGAGGATCAGCTTTGATGGTTTGAGTTTTCAATAGGACAGGTTACAAGCATTTGCACATCATGACAGGTAGCTATTTTTGACCACACAGTGAGGGTAATAAAATTTGTTTGAAAAATGTTCAAGGTTTAGTGAGGAACAGATAATTATTTATGTGAAACAAGTGACAGGGCTTGGAAACAATGAAGACAAATCAGGAGAAGCCTCTATAAATGAAGCCCTCGTAACAGACAACACAATATGAAAATGCAGTAAAAATAAATAAACCATACGTGTACAATTAGATTCCTCAAAATTTACCTTAGAAAATAAGTAGCATAATGAAACAAATTATGAGAATTCATGCTAATCAAGGTAAATGCATTGACTTAATATAATACAAAGCAACTATATAAAGGACTATGAAATGAATATTTATGAAATTAAACTCTGATCAATCATTCAGCAACAAATTCCAAGGAGCAACTTAGGTTAATTCTTATTACAACATGATATTGAAATCAAACAATACTGAAAAACTTGAATTTTCTCACACATAATAAATAAAAAACATGCCAAAAAAAAAAAAAAAACATGGGCAACATATATCAAATGTCAGCTTAGAGCAACAAAAATATATATGAGCAAAACAAAACTGAACAATGCAGCAACACTTACCTGATCCACACTTTGTTATAACATGTGAAGGAATAGCTTTGCAAAGAAACACTGCCTGAGTTTTACTATAAAGTTACTGAAAGTGGCAAAAGACAGTGCATTAAGAAATTATTTAGCCACAAAAATGCAGCAAAATCAAGAAATGCAGAACTACCAATAAACACTTGAAGAACACACATTTAAAAACTATTACTTGTATATGAAGTTAAACATCTGTTTTAAAGAGCAAACACAATCTATTCAGACTCATGCAAGCCGAATGTCAGACACTCAAGAGACATATTTTGGGACATGTTTTATGAGATTACTTCTCAACATGGAGTAAAAATCTCCTCCAAACCCACATTATGAGCTATATTTTATTGAGCACTAGTAGTTAGGTCATTTGTATCAGGTTGCAATGAAGGATTATAATCTCAACTTTCCCCTGAACACCATGAGCAGGTGCATTTCCTAGCATAGACCCAATAATGTTTTGAAATAAATGACCTCTCATCATTTAGATACAAATTTGTAACAAAGCAATAGAATATTTCACAAATAATTTCCGAAGAAAAACAAGCTGATGTGGAAACAACAAAAAAACACATTTACTTATTTTCAACGCAAACTGCTAAGGTTTACACTCTTATATGCAATGAATGGAAAACTCTAAACATGTTTAACTTAAGAATGTACCAAATTTCACACCCACAGCCCTGAAAACTATCAATAGGATTCATTCAACATCAACTCACTTAAAGCTTCTGTTTACAAGAAATCAGGGTATTAGAAGTTCAGAATATCTGTTACCAATCAAGTAAAGTTTATATTTCCTTTTTCCAGCACTTGATTAGGATACAGTTCATATAAAAAGAAATTAATGGATCTATTCTCATTCATTTAGTGATGTTTTTATTCTTTTCTCAATTTCTCAACCTTACGGAGTTTTTATAGTTCTAAACCCTTAAATGATCATTATTCAAATACCAAAATTTTATATCATATTGTTTAAAAAAAAAAAAAACATTCAAATAATAGATGCATTCCATACTCATAAACTTAAACTCGCCCTCAATGAAAATACTACCGATTCTTTTGCTCTAAAACTATTCAATAAGACAGTACCTTAGAAGTATGATACACCTGCTTGACCGCTCATTTTGCCCATGCCTCTGGTGCCGTAAATATGCAACTTTTGATCAATCTCAACTTGTCATCTAGCAATCAGTATTCCTGTCCTACAGAGTAATTGCCTCTAGTCATCTTGCGATGTGATCCGTGTTATTTTTTTCATTGTCCGATTCTGTTTATGCATTTGATTGATAATTTTATCATTGTCACTGTAAAATTTACTGTTTTTTTTCAGCCTGAAAATGAGGGGTAAATGTAAAGGATTAGGTACTTTCAATTTTTGAAATTTTGTTGCATGAATCATGGTAATTACATCAAAATAAACAACTTTTCTTATATGCGCTTTCCAGGGGAAATGAGTATTTAACAAGTTATAGCAGTAGGTTACTTCCTAATCATAGTTCTTCCAGTTCTATTCTTTCAAGCGGGAGAAATGGTTATGTTAATGTTAATTGTTATGTTAATTTATGCAAAGTTATGTTGGGTTAATTTATGTTACATTTCCTAGGGTTACATTAGGATAGGTTAGATCAGTTCAGTTTTGTTATGTTACGTATGTCACCGCTATAACTCGTTAAATACTAAACAAATGTTCACTTTGCTTAAATTGCATATTCACTAATAATTTAAAAGCAAAGAAAATGCTAACAAAATTAGTCATTTTTATTCAAAAGAAAGAACAAAAGGTTGAAAACGTTTTTGAGACCAGCTCTATTATCAGTTCTGTAAAATACAGAGTATAATCAATTTAACGCAAGTATGAAAACACAGTTGACACTAAATTCTAGAGTATACAAAAAACAACTATGCATTAACTATCTGAAAGAGATACAACCTAAGCATGATGTTTAAAATTGTTTTTTCCTTAATTAAGGAATTCTACTACCCTGGATTACCCTTGGACTAACAAATTTTAAAAATATCTTTTTTTCAATTTCTATTGCAATTAGGTAAACAAAAATGCCTACAGATATGTAAAATTGAATTCCAAACATATTGGTTACTATAAATTTTCAAGATTTTTGCTAAAAAATGTCAATTTTTGGATTTGAGGAAAAAATAATACTGCGCCAAACCTGTCTTGCTCCACAATTTTCAATGTAAAAGCATGATTTTGGTCTCATTCGACGTGGAAGGACTGTACTGAGACCATAACAACGGATTTGTTTGATTTTTGAACTAGAAAAAAGTTATAGTTACGTATATACGTCATGTAAAAAATGAAAAAAAATGTCAGTTTTTTTCCCAAAAATAATTTAATTTGAAATTCAAATAGAATTTTGCTTTGCTATGCTGTTCTTACTGTTAAATTGCATTGAATGAGATTAAAATCATGCTTCTAAGTTTAAAATTGTAGAAGGGATGCAGTTTTGTGCAGAAAAAAATATTTAGATATCTAAATATGTTCGCTCACTAACTTTTTTCAATCGCAAATTTTGAAATTTTTCTGAGAATCTAATGTGTTTAGAATTCAATTTTACATATCGTTATTCATTTTTGTTCACCTAGTTGCAATAGAATCTTGCATTCTTAGATTAGAAAAAGTTTATTGAAAATTTCTTTTTTATAACATTTTTCATACATATGTAACCATAGTTTTTCTTTCTAATTAGAAATTTTAAAAAATCCTTCGTTACGGTCTTGGTACAGTCTTTGCGCCTCAAATGAGACCAAAATCACGCTTCTACATTGAAAATTGTGGAGTGAGAAAGGTTTGGCGCAATTTTGATATTTTTCCTCATGTTTGAAAATAAACATTTTTTCCGCAAAAATCTAAAAGTTTTATAGAAGCATATGTGTTTGGAATGAAATTATACATCCATGTGTGAATTTTTGTTGCCATAGGTGAAATAGAAATGTGTACAGTGAAGTTTGAATGATGAGGTCAAGTCCAGGGTAGTAGATTCCCTTAAAAATATGCAAAGATTCTAAAATAATGTCAAAATCACGGAAAGACCTGTCTATTATTTTAAAATCACTATCACAAATTATTACACTTCACTTCTCAGCATGGCTGCGTATTGCTGAATGAGGAGGATTAGCCAACAAGTTACCAGTAGGAAAAACTCCTTCCACGGTGCTTTACCACTCTTGCGTAAATATTGCGCGACGTCATTTTGACCTACGCCGATGCGCACTATGCACAACTTTTTACCTTCAACTGTTAACAAAGTGCATTTTTCTACAATTTTCAACTTTTTTCCTTGGCAAGCTCTTAGAAAAATTGATGTGGTTTATGTTTTTGAAAGCTATTTGAACATGCGAGTAACTTTTCTTGCAAGTTTTTTGTTGTTCCTTGAAGGAAATGGTACCACAGGTATCACAGACAAGTATGGAACTAGTATCACTGATACTCATCACCGCTCCAGGAGCACACGTCCTCCTCGACTCGCTACATCTCCACCCGCCTTTGTTTACCCCTCTCCCGAAGCAAAGAACGTTGTGTAGCTTTGCTAGATTGTAAACCAAGGAGTTCTGTGTCAAATAGACTAACAAATTAAAATCAAGATTTTTCTGGTTCGTGTCTAATGCAGTTACTGTCAAATACAACCCCTCCCCCGTTTCCCTCTCTCACAAAGCCCACAACATTCTGAAACTTTGCTAGCTTGTAAAAAATGGACTTCTGTATTGAATAGAGCAATGAAAACAGAAGAAAAAAAAATTTCAGGAGCATGGCCCATGCACTTGTTGGTAGGCACTAGCTGCTAATTGAACCCCTCCTCCCTTTCCCAACCCCAGTTGCCCCACTTACGGTGCTCAGATAGTTCTGCAAATTTGACAGCTTGTGAAGTAAGCTTAATATCTCTAGCAAATAAAGCAATAAAAAATTCCAGAATCAGTTTGGACATTCTCCTTATATAATTTCAAACCACCCAAACCCTTACAAAGGTGTTTCAAAGATAGGAACGAGGAAGGCACTATTAGGTATAAAATTAAAAAAATGGGGGGCAATATTTACTTTAGCACAAAAACGATTATGAAATTTTTTGACATATTTGGGCAACTGGATATATTTTAAGACGTTTTACAAGACCTTTTACTTGCAAGTACTTTTAGAGTTATAGCATAAATAATGCTCAGGTAAGAATAGCATTAATGGCAGTTTTGATGTGCTATTTGGCTTTTTGCATCATTGCTGCATAGTTGGAACACATTCAGTTTTTGGTGCAAAACATCAGTCTTAGTATGGCTAAGTTAAGTTATGTTAGGTTTACTTAGATTATTTCATTTAACCAACAAAACTGTATTACATGTTAATCCTATATTACACAATATTTACAAGTCTATTTCTTCACTTTCATACCTGACATTCTTATAACTTCAAGTTAAATATCTTGAAATGTAAGCATTTGCGAGCAAAATTTCATAAGCGCAAACTGTCTTAAAATGTCTCTAATACCTACATATGGCAAAAAATGTCAAAATCCCTAATGCACTAAAGTAAATATTGACTAAAAGGGAAATCTACGGATGAGTTGTTCTCCTACAAGATTGCTCATGCACACAAATTAGAAGTTGGGATAGGAGTTTATATAATAGATGCAATGATGCAAAAATGCAAGGGCAATTTTGAATTTAGCGCATCAATAATTTTAAAAATTTTGTTTCCACATTTATGTAATTGGAGACATTTTAAGGACACCGTCTAGGTTGAAAAAAAGTCCATTATTTATAGAGGGATTTCTCTGACATTTACACAGTAGGTGTGAAATGATGCATGGATCATTTGTTATTTCGACAAAATTTTTGTATCTGCACTGGATTTTTTTTATTTTCAAAAAATATGATAAAACAGGGTTTTTTTTAAATCTATCTTCTACAATTTTGAAGTTACAGAACCAGTACTTCGTTTTTAGATTGCTTAGATGTCTATATAACCACTAACAATAGGGAATTTCGATAACTTCTTTTCGTGGATTTTGGGAATTAAAAAAAATGAACTTTTTTTCATTTTTTTTTTATGTTGTGTAATTTTCAAAATAATAAATGTATCAAAAAATGCTATTGCGAGTGGCTACACCTTGCTAAGCCCTATCGAATGGTATATAAACCATTCTTGTAGCTCTAAAATTGTGGAAGGAGATACATTTGAGAAACCAATTATCAAGTTTCCAGAAAAACGTGTTTTTTCACAAAAAAAATTTTTTTATCTTTTGAACTACAGGGTTTTCTAATATAATGAGCTCGTGAGCGTTTGTAGCTCTTTTTAAGCCCTTTCGATTGATACAATTTACATTGCGGTTGCTCTGTAACTCTGGGAAAAATTATACAACAAAAGAGAATAGGTGTCATTCTTGAGAGCAACCAATTTTTTTAAATTTTCATTTTTTTTTGACCAAAATTTGTTTTTTTTGTCAAGTCAACTCCTTTGTTTTATAGCTCTTTTGAAGCCCTTTGGATTGGTGTGCTCGCCATAGCTGTAGCTATGATACTGCAGCTGTCATTGAGCTATGAATGAAAGCTGCAGTATCATAGAGCATAGTATCACGGCAGAACAGCTAAATTCTGAAATTGTCAAAAATTATAAAAAAATATTTACTACGCATTAGAATGTTTTGTTTGAATAATGGAAGCACTTTGAGTAGCCCATTAACAAACTATAAAGCCATTCCCGCAGAGAAACACGCTCAATTGACCCTCAATAATGAGGAGGAGAGGGTTCAAGGTCACTCCATCCCCATCGCTTTCCGTCCCTCTGGTGGGCGCACTATTCGGAGTAGACGTAAACGGAAAGTACCAATGGAAGCGCAAGAAAATCCTCTATAAGATGCACATAAAAGCAGAAAATCAACACATATCCTGATTTCTACCAGACGGTGTCCTAAAGGAGTTTCACATCAATTAAATTTTGCTTACAAATATTTCCTTTTCGAAGCATTTAACTTTGAAGTTCTAGGAACGTTGTATACAAAACTGAACAAATGGACACATAAATGAGCTGAAATACAGTATTGACATATTGATAGGTCAGGTTAGGTTAGTTAAATAAACCAATTTAAGTGTAGGTTAAGTGTAGGCTTCCGCATTGTGCTAAGCTTCCACTTATTCAATCCATTTGCTTTTGTTTGCCTCTCAATCTCTTTTTTCCATCTCTTGTAGTCCCGCATCAGGACCTAAACCTCCAACATTTATTAAACTCCAGTCATCCACAGGTTTCCATGAATAATCTTTTGCATACTAAGTTTCCTTGCATGCCCCCAACACACTTTCTCCCAATAGCTTACACTCAGATTCCATTCAAAAATTTGCTTTACCCACCTGCTATTCTGCATTCTTTCAATTCTCACCTTATATTTCAGCACCGCTTTCATCATTCTTTCAGGAAATAGGCTCCACCCTAGGTCACCTCTAATGGCTTCTGTAGCTGTCCATTTCAAAGCACCCAATGCTAACCAACCTACCTTAATTGGTATTACATCCAGCTTTCCAAGATCACTTCCATTCCAGGCAAGAGCACTCATACCATACATGACACTAGGTACAGCAACATACTTCCACATTCCTCTCACACATTCATACTTGTTTGCTCTGTATCTGGTCACACTACTTAACAACCATCCACTCTACTTCATTGCTTTTGCCACTTTCTCACCCTTAGTTCTAGTGCATCCATCTTCACTTATCATACAACCTAGATATTTGTATTCTTTTGTTCTACCTTTTCTGATTTCTCCAATATTCCACAGTCTGTCTCTATCAGTCTCATCACTATTTATTACCATAACCTTGCTTTTGTCAGCAATAAAGATCATCTTGAAATCTGTACTATATCCATTCACAATGTCAAGCATCCTTTGCAGTTCATGTTCACATTCACTAACCACATCATCAGCATACAACCAACAGCTCAGTCTCTCATTACCAACTTTCAGTCCTAAGCCACTCCTTCTCAGTCGAACTGCTAATTCTTCTGTGTACAATCCAAACAACAGGGGAGACCGAGTACAGCCCTGTTTCACTCCTCACTTGCCCTGTTTTCAAATTTCCTAACCTGTATATTGCGCTTGTGTTCTCATACAAACCTTGTACAATTTTTACTATTTTTCTGCTAAACCTAACTTTTCTCAAAACTTCAAACAGCCTAACCCAACCCACTGTGTCATACGCCTTTTCAATATCCAGGAATGCTAAATATACTTTCTGATCATTCTTCCTCATTCGCTCAATTATTTCACTCACTACAAACAAATTATCCTCCCCACATCTATCTTGCCTAAAACTATTCTGTTCTTCTCCCAGGACTCCTAATTCCTAAACTAAATTTTCATTCTCTCATTCAAAATACTACAAAAGATCTTACATACAGTGTCAGCCAGTGCAATTGGTCTGTAATTTTTAAGTTCTTTCATACCTTATGTCAACCCTTATGCAACAGAACTACATTACACTTGTTCCAGTCAACCGGTACTCTTTCACTCTTCCATATCTCATCAAATAAACATTTCAACATACTGACTACACTCTCTCCTCTACATTTAAAGAACTCATATGGGATCTTATCAGGGCCACATGCCTTTCCATTTTTCACTTTCTTCAAAAAACTTACCATCTCTTCACAAGTGATTTCATCTTCCATTCACAGTTTATGTTTATCAATCAGAAAATTTACGGGTTCATCATCTGTAACCTGTTCATTTATTCCAGCAATGTCCTCCCAGTATTCTTCAACTGCTTTCACCATTTGCATCCTAGCTCGCACACTGCAACCATTGACTACTAATTCATCAACTTGAACTTCACTACCTCTATCATTACCTTGTATAAACATGTACCAATTATTTATTCTATCTGGACCTTTCTTTCTTAGATTTTCAACCTGGTGTCTCTCCTCTTTAACTCTAGCCTCATTAATCATTCTCCTTACTTTCTTCTGCTGGTCCTTGTACTCATTCCATGCACTCTGCCATTCATCCTCAGTAATTCTGTTTCTTTCATACATTCTCATCATACTGCGTTGTTTCTTATTTGAAGTCTTTCTTCTCATTCGTTCTCCCTTTATCTCACTTGTAAACCACCTGGCATTTTCTGTCCCTTTCCTACATTTTATTCTACCAATCTTTTGCTCTGCCACATCATACAAGGTTCTTGCAATCTCAGCATTAAGGTCATTTTCATTTCCACATCTGTTCCAGTTACACCTACTCAATTCATGATTATTCTTAAATTCTTCCCAGTTTGCCATTTTTATCTGCCAACTTTCTTTCACACTACTAACCTTTTGCATTGACTCCTTTCTACCCCAGTTATATTCAAGCACAAGCATTTTATGGTCACTATCAATATCAAAATCATCATCATCTACAAAAATTTCATTGACACACTCTCTTGCTCTACTATTCACAATCATATAGTCAATTGCAGTTTACATTCCCTGCTTTTTCATGTATGTAAGTCATTTCCTAATGTGACATTTAGGCTTTCAAGTTCATTCTTATCACAAAAATCTATCAATTTTTGTCCATTTGCATTCACCGGCTTACCAAGTATACCAACATGGCCATTCATGTCACCCATCACAATCAGAGAGCACACAGAACCTTCTACTAATATGAAAAACCACTTGAATTCTTACGCATCCTTCTTCTTCTTCTTCTCGAGGTGAGGGATGGTCTATCCCTCTTAAAGCCGCTAGTCTTGCAAAGAGAACCGTTGGACCTGGGAGCTTATTATCGTAGTTCTTCATCCACAGGTTTCTTCTTCCTTACTGGTTGAGTTTACAGAAAAGCAGAAAAGTCTGCATTTCAAGTACAGTATTTTGTACAGCTCCTCTAACATCATAACACAAAAGCGATTAGTCTTCCAACACACAGAAAAAAATTTTATCAGGACTCTATTCTGAGGACATTTATCTACCTTACAATATAGATAACCTGCCAGTACTTTTCAGGAAAGTACCCAGTGAACTGAATATTCTTTTCTCAGAGCTAATAGGATAATTTCCTCCTCCTAATACATTTTTCAGATTAAATTCAACCGCTTCCGTCTCTCTGTGACTCTGATTAATAACTGTATCAATGATCCGAGTTTAATCAGTACACATTTACAAAAATATTTTAACTGCGGGTGCTACTAGAATGGATGTATATTTTTACATTCACACTTGTAAAATTTATTTATAATATTGCATTCCATCTTTTTTTGATGGGCAGCGGGACTAATAGCTCACTAATGCTTGTCGTAGCTGTGTGGTTAAAGGACGCACCCTTCGGTAAAAGTGATGAGGGTTCGAATCCTGGCGCTGTGTGATAACTGGCTACGTTGGGTATTGAGGAAAACTCACAGCAAAATATCCGGTCAATATTAGGTTTAATGTTGTCAACGGCTTTCATAATTCCATTGCCATAGATAGGTAGTATATTAGATTTTAAAACGTTTAACATGAATGACACTGTGCTCGGAAATGCTTAGTTTTTGAGTTAATTAGGCTTGAAGTTGTCTTTCGAGCGCCAAAGGAAGCGAGCGCGTCAAACGGAATTTAATTAATAACGGATGCTAACCACCTATTACAAACGTAAAGAGGTTGGGTCGTGAGGGGGAACCAGAGTTCTTCTAGTGAAAATTATAAATAAAGGTTTCTAATGACGTCCGTTTACATCAGCTCCAAGACGGCTGCTGCCATCTTGGGTACCGAGTGGCCATCTGCCATCATCGGAGATGATGTAAACGGACGCCACTAGAAAACTTTATTTATAATTTTCATTAGAAGAACTGTGGGTCCCCCACACGACCCAACCTCTTTACGTTTGTATTAGAGGGTTAGCTTCCGTAAATAATCAAATTACGCTTGGCGCGCTCGCTTACTTGGCACGCGAAAGCCAACTTCACACTTAAATTAAACTCAAAAACTAAGCATTTACAAGCACATTTCTTCATGTATTCCTTTATTGATTCTTGGCAACGAAATTATGAAGATCGTTGACAATGTAGTGAAGAGACTTCACTACGTATTGTGTACGTCAACTGTACCGCTGGCGTGTACATAGAGCTCCGTCCGGCTGCTGCTTGGCTGCAGCTAAAGTGGGCGGCTGCTCGATTGAAGCTAGTCAGTTGCGTTAGGATCTTCCTAGAGTGCACTCGTCTACGAGCAGGCCAATAAAGCTGGTTGCCTGATGTCGTAAGTTGTCCTTTGTAGTGCTTGCTCGGATCCGATGCCTATATTACTGGGTGACGCTTAAGGTGTTCTGCCAGGGTGTTTAGTCAGCGGTATAGCCACGATTTCGTGTATGAAAGGCGGCTACCGCGAGACCCGCCCTGAGTCTGTTCTGTGAATTATCATTCCCCTGTTTTAATATATACTCTTGACTTATCCGTGCCGTACTTTGACCTCGTATCTGGCCTTAGTTATTTAAGCCTGAGTAGCTATTCCCTGTCTGGCCGGCATCCTGACAGGTCGGTTTCCAGTAACTAAACGTTATCAGGCTCGTGGTCGTTACATTTGGAGTCAGGAGTGGGATTTGGCTTCAGATGCGGGGACAGTCGGTAGGATAAGGAGTAGTGCAATAAATTGGGATTTTTTAATAAAACTTATTATCGTTGCTGTCAGTAGACATTTTTTGGCTTAATTTAGGATGGAAACAAAATCTGAGTTAGCTGACGTAATGCTTAGTCTCACTGAGGCAATCAAGGGCTTACGTTCAGACAAGTTGCCTCCACCAGGGAAGTTTTCGGGCAAGCCTAGCGACGGTCAGGTCTCGGTTTTCTTGACTAAATTCGAGAACTATGCAAGTTTTAAGTATCAGGAAAACAAGTCGGCATGGGTTCAGGAATTGCCAGAATTTCTTGAGGGGGAAGCCAAGAATATAGTTCAAGCATACGGAACGGGAGCTGACTATGGGGAAGTAAAAAATAGGTTGATTCAGGAACTAGAGCTTCACGAAAAATTAAGTGATGATGGGTACACAGAATTCTTGCGGGCAGAAAGAAATAGGGGTGAATCACTGACTTGCTATAGTATTAGGCTTGAAAGGTGTAATGTCGTGCGCTAGCGGAATTGATCTTCGCTTCGGCACGCCATTGAACGGAACTCGGTAGGATGCCCAAAGGGAAACGAGGTCTCTTCAGGTTTTTTATTTCTTATCCCCTGGTTCCGTGAATCTGCCCGGAAAGGTATGATTCAGAGTCGGACCACGAATTGCATGACATGAGAAGCCTAATTCAAGATCATAGTCGAATGATTAACTGATGCATATAACACCGCACAACAAGAAAGTAACTCACACCTCAAGGGTACACGAGAAATAGCTGAGTGGGACATAAGAGGCCATAGAATAGTAACACATAAAAAGAGAATTCACCGCCCTGCTAGCGACGTAGCACCACAAAAATTCGCATTACCATTACTAGTATTACTATATAAGAAAGTTTTAGCCTCCCTTGACCGCGACAAAGGTGTCCCAAGAGAGGAAAGAGGAAGGCACCATCTAGCGTGTAGTTGGGGGGACGCGGAATCTACGCACAAGGTGCACAGGAACAGTAGGCCGAGAAATAAGTTCACAAACAAGAAAGGTTTCCGTTGCATCGACAGGGAAGAAAAATACGTCTCCAGTCGAGTAACACATTTAGAAAGAGCACATCTATGATATACGCACACGAACATTGTAAACTCGCGTCACTAGTCGAAGGGAATGATTGAGGGCAATGTACTCCTAATCTTCCCCAATCTACATTCGATAATACATGTAATGATAGCTATAAGAGGCAGCGCGATTTCATGGACGATGCACTTCCATTGTGAGGTGAGAACACTTTTGACAGTTTATATATACATGACATAGACTTCGTAATCCTTGACGCCAGGCAACAATACATGAATCGCTTGTTTCGGCCAATGTTCAAAGTGTCCCTTTAAGGAAGCACAAAGTTACAAACATGAATGTACATCCGTATCCAACAATCCTAACACAGCGGTCATTAGTCAATAAGCACTCTGTCTGAACAAAGGTGGACGATCGCACAACAAGTTTTAGTTTTCACACTGCTTCACAATATAAAGAGATGACGAGTTAGGTAACATCACAAGTTAAAAGAGGATACTCTAAAATACTTACAGACGATGAGGAAAGGTCCCTCAGTTTAGACCTGTGACATCTTATTTTAGTCTGCAAATTAAGTGCCTACTCTGGCTTTCTTTACCCTATCTGTGGAAAAGAGACAGCAGAATTAGGTCTCTGAAGCAGGGGCGAGTCACTAAGGTTATCAGATCAGCTATTATCAATAAATTCTATTATCAAAAAATGAGAGAGGCAAGTACACGTTTATCAACGTCGCTTTGAGAACACAAATCGTATGAGCTAGTGGTCTCGAATTCCTGCGCCTATTCTCAGTCTACTGAATGCCGTGACTTTAGGCTTCCACCTTGCTGACTGGCGCAACTTGCCCAGCACAGCTCATAGGTAAGAAGCCACTCGACTAAATTTATTTTACTTTGCCTCACATCTTTCTATTAATGAATGTTATAAATAATACAAAGACAAGAAATAATACAAAGACAAGAAAAACACAAAGACAAGAAAAATCATGTTCCCAAGTTGGTGCAGGTCCAGCACGACGTGCCGTGGATTTTTTTATATCAACAACTGATGTCTAATCCATGGAAGAATCACCATAGTTTTTATTTTCAGCACACAAATCTCTCAATAGTGAAGCAGTGGTTGGTTTGCATTATCAAATAAATATATGATTTTGCTATCTTATGTTAATCTATGAAATGTGATAAACTTCAAGCAATCTTGTGTCAAACTAAAAAGCATTGAAATGTCAGTCTCTCCATGTTGCATTTACTGCCCTTGACACTGTTTACAATATTATATATGACAACATAGCTTACATGGCCTGGCTATTATGCAAATGGTGCTGAGCAAAAAAAAAACATTTGGACATTAATACAAAATTACTTGGAGCAGTGAAATAGAGATAGGAAAGTTCACCAGTTAAATCACACGCTTTTCTTCTAAAGTACTGCCAAAATGGAACCTGACATTTCCAAACATTACACTGCAGCGCACTTGCTATGACACGTTACGACGGCTAGTCTAGCTTAATGTGGGTGGTTCGCCAGCGACCGGAAGCATCCTCGAATGCTCTAGAAGCTGGCTGTTCACCGCTATCTAAACACAAATATGTTAAAAACACCCGAAAATATAGCTAGCGCGGTAACACGTAAACCGAAATGAGTTTCCCACTCAAGTTCACTCTCTAACTACACAAAAACTCAATATTATCCGGGAACCTGTTCCTCCCACGCACTTCAAACAAATAAAACGTTGGCGTCATTCTTGCGGACGAAGCGCGGATCCGCAGAATGTTGCCGCAATAAATTTATAGAAAATTCTTCAAATTTCCTCACGTCTTGTACGACGTGACACTCCCCCCCCTTGGTGGCTCTGGCCACCAATAACTGCTTTCGGGGGGGGGGGAGCGCTGGTCAAGGGCTGGTTCAGTGGCGGGGCGCCACCCACTGCGTGCTCATCGCAGTCGTCTCGCCCCGCGGGACGCGTCGGTGTTGTCTTCAGCGACGTGTGGGTGGCCTTCCACCTGCTGCGCGGGCGTGACTCATAGAGGAGTCCTCTCTGCTTCCCCGACCAACGTCGAACTTTCCGTCGCTGGCGGGTGGTGGACCTCTGGAGGGGTCCGGGTGTTGTCTCCTGGTCTTTCTCGACACTGCCCGGCATTCCTCGTGCGTCGGCGAGTGCGTCATGCTTGTCCCGATGCTTCGGATTCCGACGGTAGCTTGTCACGTAGGCGGTACTGAGAGGCTGGTAAAGGGAAGATGGAGGTGGGTGCTCGGCGTTTCCTGGAGGGTCGGGAGTCGCGTGGCCGCCTCCCCCTTTGCTTGGCCCGTTCTGTCGAGCTCTCCTGTCAACAGATGTGCGCTCAGCATGGTGCGCGTCGTACTTTCTCTTCCGATCACCAGGGTGCGGAAGCTCCCATTTCCGTTTCTCCTTGGACTTTGGTGATGCGCTGTCTGGATCGCACTGAGCGTCCATTTCATCGTTTGTTGCTGACTGGTTGATAAATCTCGTCGTTGGCGGGGCTTCCGCTTGATTGTCTTCCTCTGCTCTTGTGTTTTTCATCTTTTCAGAGTCTCCACGACCGTCGGGGGGCCGCGGATGAGGGGTTTCATCGCTGCGCTGCTGGGCGATAGCATCTTCTCCTGAGAGCGGTTCAAGGCACGTCTCCGGGCCACAGGTTTTGAGAGTGGCTTCGGCTACGATTCTTGCGGCCGTGTAAGAGTGCTCTCCTTCGGGGCTGACGTCGTCGTTCACCTTGCCGACCACTGCCCAGCCTAAGGCAGTGTGGTGGACGAACGGAGCCTTGCGGCGTTGTTTGTCGGAGTGACTGTAGAGTAGGTCTCCACAGTCCGTCCCCAGGAGCACCGCGACTTCTGCGTGTTTGTCCAAGGGCAAGAAATGCTGAGCGAAGTGCGATATCTCCGGGGTTCTTGCGACGCGTTCGTAGGTCGCGACTGCTTTCTTTCTATCGGGGATGGAGTTGCATTCCAACATCGGTGGGAGCTCGAAGGTTCGGTCTTCGGACACTCCCTTTATTTTCAACCCTGACACGCGTCTGCCGTATCAAGTAGCGGATTGGTCGGTCAGCGTTTCCAGCTCGTAGTGAGACTTGGGGGTTGTCACGCGGAGGGCGTTCAACAGCTTAGGAGAGCAGAAGGACGTGGTGCTTTGCTCATCTAAGATTACGTAGGCGCGGCACGACCGACCCGTGTTCTCGTCGATAACGTCTGCCAGAACAACTTTGCTGCATGCACCCTCCTCGGCTGTGGGTACGCGAGAGGCCAGGGCCACAGCTCTCAATCTCTCCCCGAGTTCGCTCTGAGCTCTGTCGTCGCTCGGTTCTCGACTGGGTCTCTCCTGACGAGTGGTTTCACTCGAATTTCCAGCTGCTCGCCAGTTAATGTGGGCGGCCGTGCTGTGACTGCTGGCTCCGCAGTCATCGCACTTCACAACTTCATTGCAGTGCTTTGCCCAGTGAGGGCCTAGACAACGGTAACATAACTTATGCTCGCGTATGAAGTCCTTCTTCTTCCGAGATTCCATCTTTCTTACCGTTTGGCACGAGTTTGTCGCATGTTGTGCACTCTGGTGGAGAACGCAGTTGCCGGTTTGATTCTCCGAGAACGTGTAGAGAACTCGCGAGGCTCTTGGATTGAGGCGAGCGGGGGCGGCCGTGTCGAGTCAATTGCTCACCCAGTTGAGGTTCGATGCCCCAAAACTATCACACTGGGTGTCTGACAGCGTTTTGATGAACTCGCAGAACCCGGCGAAATCAGGTAGCGATCCGAATAATCTTCTGTGCCTAGTTCGTTCGCTTCTCCAGGCGTCCAGAACGAAGAAGGGTAGTCTCTCAACGATGGGAGACAGCCCTACGTCGGTGTTCAGGAAGGCGAGGCCTTGGTTGTGCTGCATTGTGTGATGAATCGCTAGACAGGCGTCGCTGAACTTCCGCAGCTTGAGACCGACCGTGCGGTCGCCCTTCATGCCCTTTATGTCCGAGGTTTGGGCGAGGCGTTCGAGCAGGCTATCGGCTACCCTGTCATCGGAGGCGAAGCGGGTCTTCAATTGTTCGACGATGAGGGTGAGCAGGGCCGCTGTGTCCAGGTAGGTAGCTGCCAGGGTGTCGTCAATAAGGCTTCTTGGCTCGCCGCAGGTGTGGTTCGTGAGGATCTCGATGGCGTCGATGGGCTCCACGGCGAGCCTCTCCATCCTTCTCTTGATGGCATCGAACCATCTGTGGAACAGGTGAGCCTCTCCCGCGTAAGGTTGGCTTGGCGCCTTTTTTAGATCTTCGATCATTGAGAGCCTCATAGCTCCGTCGATCACTGGTGGCTTCGTTTCAAAGACCACGGCAGGTGAGCCGGTGGAAGCCCGGGGCTGGAATGCTGGTGCGGAGGGATTCATCGGAGGTGCGAGATCGGTGTCACGGGGCGAAGCATTCGCAACCGCCGTTGTGCCCCCTGCGGGTTCAATGACGTGATGCCGGAAGGCTTGGTCGACCCAGGCTCCTGTGCGGTCCTCTTTGCACTCGGTATTCTGCTCACCGAAGTGCTGATCGTTCTCCGTTCGGTTCCTGTTCCTAAATTTCGACCTCTCGATGGCGATTTGCGCCAACAGTACCGATGGCTCTTCAGTGATGTCAATAAGCATCTGCTTATTGCCTTGGCTAGGGGGCTCGCGGCGCTCGGATTCGCCGTCTTTGTGACGAGAGCTGGCACTGAGAAGGCTCTGGCTATGATCGCTCTCACTGTCTTGACTCTGGCTGTAATAGCTCGAACCTTGGTGACTCTGACGACGATGGCTGGGGCTGGCCTGGTCTCTGTCCCGACGGTTGGAACGGTGTCCGTTCCTGTTCTCAGCCAATGATGATTTTGGGGGCTTGTTCTGATGGGCAGCGCCTTGCTGCTGGTTCTTGGACGAGGTCCTCCTCGACCTCGAGCTCTTACGCTGGGAAGGTTCCGCTGTCACACTCCGTGAGGAGCTCGCACCGAGCTCTTCGTTTCTGTGGTCCATTGAGTCCGCTAGTGCTTTCCTGCGAGCTCTAGCGCTCGTCAATGAGCCTCGGATTACCGTCGCTTCTGCGGTGGCTCCTGAACCCTCGAGAGCTAGGACCAGCTGGTCTCCGATTCGCTTGACGGTCTTAGCCTTTGCTCGGATTCCAGCGTGGACTTGATCCACCTCGCTGGGAGTCTCGAGATCTCGTGGTACTGCACCATTCAGGAGACTGTTCAAGGCTGCTAGCTCCGTATGGAATTGTTCTTCCAGCTGTGGAAGTCTAAGCTTGCTCTTTCTTCCGAGAGAGGTCATTTCCATGGTCTCGGATATTCGCCGCGGGCGGCTGAGAATCTGCTGTGGGCCTCCTCTTTGGAGAGCTTCTTCGTGGGAGGGCACCTTCCGCTGCCGTCTATTCACTGTAATGTCGTGCGCTAGCGGAATTGATCTTCGCTTCGGCACGCCATTGAACGGAACTCGGTAGGATGCCCAAAGGGAAACGAGGTCTCTTCAGGTTTTTTATTTCTTATCCCCTGGTTCCGTGAATCTGCCCGGAAAGGTATGATTCAGAGTCGGACCACGAATTGCATGACATGAGAAGCCTAATTCAAGATCATAGTCGAATGATTAACTGATGCATATAACACCGCACAACAAGAAAGTAACTCACACCTCAAGGGTACACGAGAAATAGCTGAGTGGGACATAAGAGGCCATAGAATAGTAACACATAAAAAGAGAATTCACCGCCCTGCTAGCGACGTAGCACCACAACAATTCGCATTACCATTACTAGTATTACTATATAAGAAAGTTTTAGCCTCCCTTGACCGCGACAAAGGTGTCCCAAGAGAGGAAAGAGGAAGGCACCATCTAGCGTGTAGTTGGGGGGACGCGGAATCTACGCACAAGGTGCACAGGAACAGTAGGCCGAGAAATAAGTTCACAAACAAGAAAGGTTTCCGTTGCATCGACAGGGAAGAAAAATACGTCTCCAGTCGAGTAACACATTTAGAAAGAGCACATCTATGATATACGCACACGAACATTGTAAACTCGCGTCACTAGTCGAAGGGAATGATTGAGGGCAATGTACTCCTAATCTTGCCCAATCTACATTCGATAATACATGTAATGATAGCTATAAGAGGCAGCGAAATTTCATGGACGATGCACTTCCATTGTGAGGTGAGAACACTTTTGACAGTTTATATGTACATGACATAGACTTCGTAATCCTTGACGCCAGGCAACAATACATGAATCGCTTGTTTCGGCCAATGTTCAAAGTGTCCCTTTAAGGAAACACAAAGTTACAAACATGAATGTACATCCGTATCCAACAATCCTACCACAGCGGTCATTAGTCAATAAGCACTCTGTCTGAACAAAGGTGGACGATCGCACAACAAGTTTTAGTTTTCACACTGCTTCACAATATAAAGAGATGACGAGTTAGGTAACATCACAAGTTAAAAGAGGATACTCTAAAATACTTACAGACGATGAGGAAAGGTCCCTCAGTTTAGACCTGTGACATCTTATTTTAGTCTGCAAATTAAGTGCCTACTCTGGCTTTCTTTACCCTATCTGTGGAAAAGAGACAGCAGAATTAGGTCTCTGAAGCAGGGGCGAGTCACTAAGGTTATCAGATCAGCCATTATCAATAAATTCTATTATCAAAAAATGAGAGAGGCAAGTACACGTTTATCAACGTCGCTTTGAGAACACAAATCGTATGAGCTAGTGGTCTCGAATTCCTGCGCCTATTCTCAGTCTACTGAATGCCGTGACTTTAGGCTTCCACCTTGCTGACTGGCGCAACTTGCCCAGCACAGCTCATAGGTAAGAAGCCACTCGACTAAATTTATTTTACTTTGCCTCACATCTTTCTATTAATGAATGTTATAAATAATACAGAGACAAGAAATAATACAAAGACAAGAAAAACACAAAGACAAGAAAAATCATGTTCCCAAGTTGGTGCAGGTCCAGCACGACGTGCCGTGAATTTTTTTATATCAACAACTGATGTCTAATCCATGGAAGAATCACCATAGTTTTTATTTTCAGCACACAAATCTCTCAATAGTGAAGCAGTGGTTGGTTTGCATTATCAAATAAATATATGATTTTGCTATCTTATGTTAATCTATGAAATGTGATAAACTTCAAGCAATCTTGTGTCAAACTAAAAAGCATTGAAATGTCAGTCTCTCCATGTTGCATTTACTGCCCTTGACACTGTTTACAATATTATATATGACAACATAGCTTACATGGCCTGGCTATTATGCAAATGGTGCTGAGCAAAAAAAACATTTGGACATTAATACAAAATTACTTGGAGCAGTGAAATAGAGATAGGAAAGTTCACCAGTTAAATCACACGCTTTTCTTCTAAAGTACTGCCAAAATGGAACCTGACATTTCCAAACATTACACTGCAGCGCACTTGCTATGACACGTTACGACGGCTAGTCTAGCTTAATGTGGGTGGTTCGCCAGCGACCGGAAGCATCCTCGAATGCTCTAGAAGCTGGCTGTTCACCGCTATCTAAACACAAATATGGTAAAAACACCCGAAAATATAGCTAGCGCGGTAACACGTAAATCGAAATGAGTTTCCCACTCAAGTTCACTCTCTAACTACACAAAAACTCAATATTATCCGGGAACCTGTTCCTCCCACGCACTTCAAACCATTAAAACGTTGGTGTCATTCTTGCGGACGAAGCGCGGATCCGCAGAATGTTGCCGCAATAAATTTATAGAAAATTCTTCAAATTTCCTCACGTCTTGTACGACGTGACAAAAGGCTGGTAGCAAAAGTGGATAGTGTAGGAAAAGAGGGCAAAGAACTCTTGGCTCGAAATAAATTTATTAGCTCAGTGGCACCGGAGCTGGTACGTCGGCTTAAGTTATTCGTTGGCAGTCAGGAGTCCATTGCACTCAGTGCAGTGGCCCGACTAGCAGCCAGTTTAGAAGCCGATATGACAGCTACCGAGGAAAGGATAGGGAATCATACTCGAGCGGAACAAATTTACTTAGCGACGCCATACGCGCCAGAAGCAAGTAATGATAGCATTGAACACTAGGAACGCAGACCGGCCCGATCAATGCGTTGTTTTCGTTGTGGACAGGAAGGACATTTTGTGCGGGACTGTACACAGCAGGTAGCAAATAGAGACAGATTCGGGGAAGTTGTCGGTTCGGAACGCGGGTTGAAATGTGCGTATTGTGGCAAGAAGGGGCATTTGATGAAGGACTATCAGGGATTTTTGGAGAAATGCGCAGCTTGTGTATGGTGTGGGGAAATCACACATCGCAGTTTCCAGTGTGCGCATAAACCAGGTCGACAGTCGGGAAACTAGGTGACTCCGGTTTGGAAGGGGCACAACCGGAGCAGTGTCATGATAGTCCCCAAAATATTGAGATGGTACGGCAGAAGCGTGAGGTAGCGGTGACGTACTCGGTGGTTGTTGAGGTTGGGCAGTTACAGGTCGATGGCCTGTTAGACACAGGCGCATCGGTCTCATTAATTACAGAAGAGCTGCTCCATAGAATTCCGGGTGTTCAGGGAAAACTTCGCGCTTCCGCCGTTAGTAATGTTGTAGGAATTTCAGAAAACGAGATTCGAATAGAAGGTGAGATACACTTGGCAGTAACGATTGGCAGAACGAAGTTCCCAAGGCGTAGGTTTTTGGTGATGACTAAGCCGGTACAGTCATTCAGTTGTGTGTTGGGCTTGGAATTTCTTGATAGCTTCAAACTTACGTTGAATGCATCAGATAGGACTTTGGAGAAAGGAAGTAGTCAAGATCGTACAAGAATAGCTCGGTTGAAGGTGGTGACTTCGCGCAGAGCGGAATTTCCAGTTTTCAGTGCGGCGGAAGTGACTGTACCTTCTAGGCAGATGTTGCGTTTGTCTGCTCAAGTGAAGAGGGCACCAAATAAATTAGAAGGGTATTTAGAGCCAGTCGAGAATGGGACTCGTCCATTGATGGTAGCTTCATCAGTAAATGTCGTAGACGATGAGCATATTCGAGTAGAAGTAATGAACCCATTTGACAGCGATGTGAGGTTAGCCAAGCACACAAGACTAGGTACTTTGGTGGCTTCGTGTCGGGAAGAAGTAGAGCAGGATGAAGAGATGGACGAGGTGACGGGTGACCTTAGCTTGGACGGTACGGATCTGACTGCAGAACAAAGGAAGATAGTTGCTGCACTGATGACTGCGCATAAAGACGTTTTTGCGACAGATGAGGCAGACGTGGGGTGTACCGAGACAGTGCGGCACCATATAGATGTTCAGGGGGCAGCGCCTGTAAAACAAAGAAATAGACGTTACCCGGGGCCCATGAGAGAGGAAATCGACCTAGAGGTAAAACTATTAGCGGAAAAAGGTATTATTGAGCCATCTAAGTCAGCATGGTCGTCTCCGTTAGTGCCAGTTAGGAAGAAGAACGGAAAGCTAAGACTTTGTGTGGACTTTAGAATGTTAAACAGCTTGACAAAACCAGACTGTTTTCCGCTGCCTCATATAGGAGATACGATAAACAAACTTTCGGGAAATTATTATTTTTCGACGCTTGACTTGAAGTCGGGATATTATCAGGTACCTCTGACTGAATCTTCTCGAGAGCTGACTGCTTTCTTTACTGGTACGGAACTGTATCAATTCACTTGGCTTCCGTTTGGAGTATGCAACGGGCCGGCTACGTTCTCACGCCTAATAAGTTTAGTAATTAAGGGGCTACCGAGTGACTCTGTGCAGGCTTACCTTGACGATATTTTGGTCGCTAGTGGGACGTTTGCTGAACATGTCCAGGCGCTGGAGAGAGTGTTCGGCCGGCTTCGGGTCCACGGGCTTAAGCTGAACTTGGAAAAATGTTGTTTGTTTCAGGAGCAGGTCGATTACTTGGGTCACTCCGTCGGTAGACTTGGCGTGAGTCCGTTAGAAAAGAATATAGGGGCGATCAAAGAGTTTCCGGTGCCACGAACGGTGCGGCAGTTAAGATCCTTCCTGCGTATGTTGAATTATTATAAGAAGTTTATAAAAGACTCCGCAAATTTGCTACACCCCTTATACCTGGCGACAGCCACGGGGAAATAGGAATGGACTGCCGAGTGCCAGCAAGCGTTTGAGGACGCGAAAACCGTGTTGGTGACCGCGCCAATTCTAGCATACCCAGACTTCGTGACGGGACAGCCATTTGTGTTGACGACTGACGCTAGCGGATGGGGAGCTGGCGCGGTGCTGTCTCAGGTGCAAGGCGGTCAAGAAAGAGTAATCGGTTATGCCGGGGTCAGTTTTAATAAGGCCCAAATGAGATACAGCGCGACTGACAAAGAGCTAGCGGCAATCAGGTTTGCAGTAAATCACTTTAGAATTTACTTGAGTGGTAGGAAATATGTGATTCGAACGGACCATCAGCCTCTGGTATATCTTCACAATATGAAACGTACCGACGACCGATTGATGAGGACGTTAGCTGACTTGGCTATTGGCCAGTATAGCATCGAGTATGTGCCCGGGAAAACTAATGTAGTTGCTGACTGTCTGTCCCGTGTGAATTTTCCTTGGTCAGTTCCAGAGGGAGACGAGAATGCTCCCGAGCCAGAATATGGGGAATACCAGGTAGCCGAAGTAGAGGGGGGCCCAAATTCTTTGTTTGTGGCGTTGAGCCGAGCCTCGGGTCTGGGAGACGCGTTGACGCTCCGAGAGCAGGCGATAGACAAATTATTGCAGGAACCCAAAGCATTCGGTAGGACTGGTAAGGCCGCGGATCGTAGGATGATTTCGAGTTGGAAAAATCCTGATGTTTTCCCTCCATGGGAGGCTCTCGTGGCGTTTGCGCAGTTATTTGACTTGAGAGTGGAGGTAGTTTGCAAGCCAGGAGGGTTGGTTGTTGCGAATCCTGTGGGGGAGAATGGAACTGTTAAACTGGAATGTAAAGGAGGCGTGCATTTTAATGTTATTATAGCATGTATACCAGCAGAAAGGGTCAATATAGCAGCGCCTCACGGGCAAGGTAGCCAGGAGGGTACTCCCAGTTGGCTGACCTCCGGTTAGGAGAGGAAATACAGACGTTCGCGCCGCATCAACGGCAGGACCGGAGGCTGGTGAGAGTGCGCGAGGCTCTGGAAAGGAAGGAAAAAGACCCGGCATTAGGATATTTGCGACATTTTAATAGCTTAGTGATACATAGCGGTGCCATATGTTATAAATGCAAGCTAGGGGGCGATGAAAGGCTCCTACCAGTGATTCCAGACAGTCAATTGAAGGGCTTAGTTACACAGTTTCATGAACATGTAGCACATGCGGGGCAGACTAAGGTTATCAGGGCATTCCGGCGGTGTTACTTTCATCCCAGCCCATACAAGACTATCAAGGAAGTGATAAGAGAATGTCGGACGTGCCAGTTGCATAAAGGAGTAAGTCCAAAAGACTACCCGCTGTATGGGTTGAGTACTAAATGCACGGCGCCGTATGATATTTATGCGGTGGATCTGATGCAATTGCCGCGTACACCCAGAGGACATATAGGACTGTTGGTGGGTATTGATTTATGCTCTAAATTCGGACACGCAATACCTATACGTTCAAAAGCTGCGCCGGGAGGTGCGCGTGCATTGGAGTATGGTATATTGGCTAGTTGCCCTAGAACCCCTAAAATTTTGCGGTCCGACAATGGTCCCGAGTTTCGAGCTAGGTTGTTCGGACAATTGTTAGACCGGTACGGGGTGCGGCATGAGCGCTCGATCGCCTATGCTCCGCATACCAATGGAGCTGTGGAGAGACTCAACCGGACCATCAAGGAGAGACTCGCCACGGCCTGCGCTGGTAACCCTGGGAGCTGGGATCTGGAAATAGTAAGAGTGATGTCCCAGTACAATAGACTTACCCACAGTGAGACCGGTCAAGCCCCGAGTGAATTCTTCGTGAAGGAGGCTGCGGTGCCAGATCTGCCAAGGCCACCCCGGATGTGGCGACCCGCTGGACCGAAGATTTTTCCCCGCCTCAAACACTGGAGTTACGGTAACTCATTTAACGCCATAACTTTTAAAATACTCATTTCCGCCGGAAAGTGCATTGAAGAAAACTTGTTTATTTTGGTCTGATCAACAATCCTTGTTGATCAAAAAGTTGAAAAATCGATTATGGTCAAGTCCTCAACATTTACCAAATATATAGCTCTAAACCCAAAAAATTGTTACTGATTTTTTAAATTTCCAAACATTTTGAAAAAATAGAAAAAATTTGAATTTGAAAATAAACAGAACGAACGCTTGTTAGAAATGTTCCAAGGGTTCTAAAACTGTCTTTCTTTTTGTTCTAGCATCAAAACTGAAGGAGGAGTCCCAATTCGAAAAATATACCAAAAACACATTTTTCGTCAAAAAAACTAAGGCCTAACTCGAAAAAATGACAGGAGTAAAAAAGGTTTACTTTCACAAAAGACATACTGGCCAATTTTCAAACGAATCGGACGAAAGAAGGTCTCAAACCCGGATGATCCCCTTGTCAAGTATATTCGTCGAAAATATTTTGTTTCCCACGTTTATTGTTCCTTTCCGTAACAACCACCCACTTTTCTGGAAAAAAATACTTGAAAATCTTCGATCATGAAAAAAATAGTAACTTCATGAGTACTTAACTTTCAGGTGACGAGTTTTTTTTTACAATGAGAACGAGAAAATAAAGGTAAATTCTATTTTTGAATTATTTTTTCCGATGCGAAGCATTTTCACTTTCATTCTATTTCATCTTCAATTGAACGACCAATACCATGTTAAGCCATCTATTAGGTACTTGAAATTAAGTTCAAAAATTTGAAAAAAAAGCACAGACCCAACCGTTTCTACCACCGCTTGTAGCATTGGCAAATTTCGACACATAGTCAGAAGACCTGTTCGATGCATCCACGTAAAATGTTTTGAAACACCAACTTCGTCGCTCCGGAGACCTAGTAACTCATATCAATCATCTCAAACTAACTAACTTAAAATAAACCAACTTAAAATATCAATAAACATGAATGACCCCTCAGTCTTCCTTTATTTTCATAAATGCACACACTCGCAGATGCTAACTCAATGTGTGTTGGTTATGGGTGGGAGTTATATCTCTTACGTCAGTCTGTATACGTTTTATTTCCCACTTACGATCTATTATGCTGTCTCCACATTTTTCAAAAGCATTGGGACAAAAAATGTTTCTTGAAGTTTGTGTCCATTATAGTAAATTTCTGTTCAAACTTGTGCGAATTTCGATTCATGGACAGAAGTCATCTTAAATGCTTCAGTATCTCAATCTTGCCAATTAGTGTCTCACTCATTACGCTGTTCATATTTCATGGCATCCGTGAAAAGTATGAACAATAGTTGACCATGAAGTGCAATGACAGTAACAGTTAATTGAAATAGTAGGTGACAATTTTGACGACCAACATCACATCACGGAGACCTGTTTGGTTTCGGCAGTGGGGTATAGCCAAACCAAAACGTTACCTCGATAAGCGTTCGTGAGCCATGAGAAAGGATAATGATTGGCGTGGAAACTCAGCTTGTTTGTGGTTTATTTGAAGGAGCCGAAAAGGGACCGCCGAGTCTTGAGTTACTGAAGAACTTGGCTGACGGTGATTTGCAGTCCGTGCGGGCGGTAGGCTCCGGCTAGTGACGAAGTCGATAGTGTGGTTGTGTGTTTGGAATTATTAGGAGGGGCCCAATTCATAAGACTTGAAAGACCCTGACGTCGGTAGTCTCAATTTACGTATCAGCTTATTTCATTTCAAGCCGGGCAATATAGTTATTGTATTGAAAGCAGGGAGTTGAATTTTAAGGTGATGCTGGTAGTTTTTCAGTTAATGCCAGACAAGGCCAAAAACAAAGTCCCAACAAGAGAAGGACCCAAAACTAGTTCCAGAAAAGTCTCCGAAAAGCGGCCCAGTTCAGGTAAGGCCAGTTTCAGGTAAGGCCAGTTAAGTTAAGGCCAGGTCCAAAACAAAGACCAAAATTAATCCAAGTAAGGCAATCCCATTAAAGTAAGGCCCAGGGGAACTGGTGTGTTGGCGTTGGTGATGACGATGAGGTGAGAATTGCTGTAACACCGCTAGAGTAAGACGCCAATATGAGAGTGCGCTTTTTGAAAAGAGACGCCACTGCGCAGTATTGCCATACAGGGGGTCCCCTCTCGAGAAATGTCGAGTGTTATTTTATTGTCTCATGCATTTACCCAAAAACTTCAATGATTACGAATTAGAAGTAGAAAATAATTAATAATAAATTAGAGTAAGATTTTTAATGCTAATAATTATTTTAATTAAGTGCGAATGGGAAAATTTATAGTTTTTACGCTTTGTAGCGAATGCTACATTACCCCCCAAGGCGCAGACCGAAAGGTCCACCCGCTGCAATCATTTGTAGCGGGAAGGAGTTCGAACAACGCGACCATGCCGGGTTTGGCGGTCGGAAAACCTTACTAAGCGGGGAAGTTTCACCAAACGGGTGAGTTACTGCAGCGGGC
Source organism: Morinoia aosen (assembly GCA_030386875.1). Lineage (NCBI taxonomy): Eukaryota > Metazoa > Arthropoda > Malacostraca > Amphipoda > Talitridae > Morinoia > Morinoia aosen. Next base: position 7,615,993 of record CM059580.1, read on the forward strand.
TCGTCTGGTCTATCCAGACTTGTCGCTGTTTCAGTAAGAGGGCTAGAATTAGAATCTACGATAGGCTTAGGGATAGGGTTTGTGTGTACAGGCACATAGAAAGGATTACACTCAAGTTGACTAGGCAACAGCGCAGCCAACTGAGGAAGCTGAGATGGTAGATATGATCGAGTCTCAGTGGAAAGGGAATTCTGTGGAGAGAATGAAGGTTTAGAAGTTACACTATGATCAGAAGTGTAAGCGACTTTTAATCGATCAATGCTCACAGGGTCGTGTGAACCAGATCTTTCAAGGATGAAATACTTGGGCGTCCGTTTGAGTATTTTGAATGGGCCATTATAAGGGCGCGTGAGTGTAGGTTTGATGGCGTCATTACGGACGTACACATGTGTGCAGTCTTGCAAAGCAGGATCCAGTTTGTCCTTAGTCTGAGGCATTCGTGGAGCCACATACTTGATCTGACGCATGCAATCTTTTAGACAGGTTACATATGCAGAACGGTCAACGGATGAAAATTCAGGCAAAGGTTTCGGGTCAACAATGTCGCCGGGGAGACGAAGTGTTTGCCCATAGAGCATCTCTGCTGCTGTGCACTGCTGATCTTGGCGATACAAATTCCTAATACTCAGCAGTACTACTGGAAGTCTGTCAGTCCAATCGTGACTGCAATTAAGACAGCGAAGTGCAGCTTTGAGGTCTCTGTGGACTCTCTCAATAAGTCCATTCGACTGTGGATGATAAGCGGTAGTGCTGGTGTTAGTACAACCTAAGGCGGTGCTGAGCTCACTCCAAAATTTGGAGGTAAATTGTGATCCCCGATCATGCGTGACACTTAAGGGAACTCCAAATCTGGAAATCCAGGTGGACATGAAGGCGCGCGCTAAAGTCTCAGCTTGGGTATCAGGAGGAGGGACAGCCTCAACCCAACGTGTGAACCTATCTATGATGGTCAACAAATAAGAATAACCGCGCGATAAAGGCAAAGGACCCACCAAATCTAGGTGGACCGCGTCGAACTTGTGACCTGTGAACGCACAACTCTGCAGCGCTGCACGATTATGTTTCACCACTTTACTACTCTGACATTCATGGCAATTTTGCACAATTTGCTTGACCTCCTTACGCATCGCTGGCCAGAGGAAACGATCGGAAATCAAACGCAATGTACGGTTAATACCAGGATGAGAGAAAGAATGATAGTGGAGAACAGCTACTCTGCGGAGAGTCGCGGGAAGATACAAACGAGTAGGTCGCTCGGCATCACGGTACACGCCGTCAACCAAGGTTAATTTCAGAGAGGAAGTGTTAGAAGGTTTGAGAAGGTCCTGAAGTTCAGGATCCTCCTTCGGAGTCTTGGAAATATTACCGAAGGTGATTTCACCACTGGTTTGGACAGTGTTGATGCGGGATAGACAATCAGCGACAGTATTGTCCAACCCTTTTATGAAGCGGATGTCAGTGGTGAATTGGCTAATGAAGGAAAGATGTCGAGCTTCTCTTGGGGAATGTCTTTCAGAAGGCATCTTAATCGCTGAGGTCAAAGGTTTGTGGTCTGTGTAGATCACGAACTCCCTTGCCTCTAGAGCATAGCGAAAGTGTCTCACAGACAGATAGATAGCAAGGAGTTCCCTACCGAACGCGCTATAAACACGCTCAGTGGGCGACAGCTTTTTGGAAAAGAAGGCAAGAGGAGAGATATTAGTACCTACTTGTTGTTGCAAAACAGCACCTACGGCAGTACTGGATGCATCAACAACGAGACTGAAGTCAGCATTTGCAATAGGGTAGGATAATTCAGTCGCGGTAGCTAACTTATGCTTTATCTCATCGAAAGCTCCCCGTGCTGCGTCTGTCCATTTTACCTCAATAGATTTACCTTTTCGTTTCGGTTCGAGCAAATCTGACAAAGGAGCTAAGGTTTGAGCACAGTTGCGTATGAAGCGATGATAGAAGTTAACAGAACCTAGGAACCTTCTCAGTTCCTTCTGGGTCTGTGGAAGAGGAAAGTTTTTGATCACTTCTACTTTGGAAGGCAAAGGTTTTAGACCTAGGCTAGAGATTTCATGACGTAAGTAAATCAGTGTTGGCTTCCCGAGCTCACATTTTGCAGGATTTACCAGGAGTCCATTGTCGGACAATCTTTGAAAAACGACCCTAAGATGGTCTTTGTGCAACTCCGGGGTTGTGGATGCCACTAGGATGTCGTCTAGATAGACATAAGCGAAAGTGAGATCAGAGAAAATTTCAGCCATGTGCCTTTGGAACGTCTGAGGAGCGTTCTTCAAGCCGTATGGCATCTTTAGGAATTCAAAGAGACCAAACGGAGTGATTACCGCGGTCTTAGCGATAGCACTCTCATCAAGTGGAATTTGATGGAAGGCATGCTGAAGGTCTATCTTTGAGAAAATTTGAGCTCCCTCTAAATTTGCACTGAAATCATGCAAGTAAGGAATAGGGTAGCGATCAGGTAGAGTAACGGCATTCAACCTGCGGAAATCCCCGCACGGTCTGAATTCACCGTTAGCCTTGGGTACTAGCAAAAGAGGGCTAGCCCAAGGGCTTTTGGAGCTGCGGATAATGCCATTTTCGAGCATCCTAGCGAATTCTTTCTTGGCTAAAGCCAATCGATCAGGCAGTAATCGCCTTGCTCGGGAATAGACGGGCGGTCCCGTAGTTTCGATGTGGTGTTTCGTGCTAGTCTGCATTGTTTTAGTAACTAAGTTAGAATTTGTCAATGCAGGGTAATCTTTTAGTAACTGCTCAAACATGCACTCTTCCTTCAAGGCGATAGAGAAGGAATGCAAGACATTAGCTCTAGTTATGCTACAAGCGGGAATTGAGATCTGTGTCTCCTCGTCCCTAATTCTACGGTTTTTAACATCTACAATTATGCCAAACTTGGCTAGAAAATCAGCACCTATTATGGGCTCTTGAACCTCAGCTATCAAGAAAGTAAATGTGAATTTTCTCCTCAATCCCAGACTGCACTCTAAAATTCTTTCCCCATAACAGGCTATTGGAGTGCCATTTGCGGCGCGTAGTGTCGCCACCAGGTTGTTATTTTTACCTTTACCCGTGGCTGGGATAATTGACACACTAGAACCAGTGTCGATGAGAAATCGATATTTGGTAGTGGGATCGTGAATCAACAAGAGGCGAGTAGTCTGGGAGTGAGGCAACGCAGTACTCGCTACTATGCGTCGCTGTTGGCGTTTCCCGAGGTCATTTCGGTATAACGAGGGCAAAAGCGGGACCCGCACTTTCGTGCTTGGTCACCATACTTTGTGTGGTACCAGCATAAATTGCTACTAGCATCACGAGAGCGCGACCTGAAGCGGCGGTCTTGATTTGATCTATCATAAGATCTACCTCTATCAAAGCGTTGAGGAGGAGGAAAAGGATGATAGTTGGAGGGATAGTCATAGGGATAGTCGAAGGTATTTTGGTGGCTTTGGAATCTCCCTGGGCCTTGCTGAATGTGAGCTACACTCTGACCTAACTGGCAATTCTGTAAAGCTTGCTTTATCTCAGTGATGTCTTGCTGCATCTTATCTATTGTGGCTGCGGATTGGTTATGAGCAGTATTTGAGGGGCTAAAATTTGCAGCTGCTACGTTCAATGACGCTACCTGCGGTGCTTGTGACACGTTTAGGTTTCGCATCACTGTCTCAGTGGACTCTGCAAGCTTCTCTAAAGATTGATCAGGGCCTGCCAGCGATAGGAATGGACGCACATTGTGAGGAAGCTTAGTCATATATACTTCTTTCAGAAATCCCTCAGCTACGGCAACACCCGCTGCGAGTTTTCGCAACTCTTTAACGAAGTGGGAGAGAAAGAGACAGAGACAGATGGAATTGCTGAGGCGTCTACAAGGCTTCTGAATTTGTCCGCATCGGACATCTGCAACTTCTGCAATATCTTTCTTTTCAAGGTGCCGTACGGATCAATATCGGGAGGGTTTTCTAGCAGGTTATTGGAGTCATTTAATAATTTCGTGGGAGCTGCGGACACGAGGGCATAAAACTTGTCAGTTTCATCCCTTATTTTATGATACCTAAACATAGCCTCCACCTGGTTGAACCAGGTGTGGGCATCCCCTGGAATGAAGGGAGGAAGACTAAGGGGTTTTGTGCGGGCTCGATCTTCATTATCTGATTCCGTCATGCTAGCAACTTTCTTTCAATTTTGCGTAATCAACGCCTATGACTTGGAATTAAAGTGACAAGGGTTTGCGTTATTTCTTTACCTACACAATCATTCAAATTAAGTTGAAACAGAAAGAAGGAAATATGAAATTGGAAACGAAAAATTTTATGCGGTATGCGGCAATTAGCGTAGGCACAAAAACAGGTGAGAAAAATTATTTTTCTACCTACTCAATCGATCAATAACGTTGAAAAAGAACGGAAAAAAAGAAAAATGAAACGAGAATTTCACGGTAGTCAGAAATAAGCGTAAAGCACGAAAATAGGAGAAAAATATTTTTCCTACCTACTGAGGCACATAAAACAAACAAGGACAGGATAGCGCTGAAAAAAAAAATTTTTTGTTAGAGCTGCTCAGAGAATCTCCATTAACACGGTAAAATCTAAAGAAATTCCCAAAGACTACGACATGGGAAATTTATCACTACAATGATATGCCAAAATTAACCTCTCTCACAACCTCTCAAACACTTATCGAGTTGAATAGTTTTCAAGTTTTCTTTTAAGAAGGTTTGGGGTTTTAAAACTCTGGGTTTTTTCACCAGTGTTATTTATCTTTGGGAGTCACCAGTGTTATTTTTACTGGGGTTATTTTAACTGGGGTCACTCTGGGGTCACCAGTGTTTGGTTTCGGCAGTGGGGTATAGCCAAACCAAAACGTTACCTCGATAAGCGTTCGTGAGCCATGAGAAAGGATAATGATTGGCGTGGAAACTCAGCTTGTTTGTGGTTTATTTGAAGGAGCCGAAAAGGGACCGCCGAGTCTTGAGTTACTGAAGAACTTGGCTGACGGTGATTTGCAGTCCGTGCGGGCGGTAGGCTCCGGCTAGTGACGAAGTCGACAGTGTGGTTGTGTGTTTGGAATTATTAGGAGGGGCCCAATTCATAAGACTTGAAAGACACTGACGTCGGTAGTCTCAATTTACGTATCAGCTTATTTCATTTCAAGCCGGGCAATATAGTTATTGTATTGAAAGCAGGGAGTTGAATTTTAAGGTGATGCTGGTAGTTTTTCAGTTAATGCCAGACAAGGCCAAAAACAAAGTCCCAACAAGAGAAGGACCCAAAACTAGTTCCAGAAAAGTCTCCGAAAAGCGGCCCAGTTCAGGTAAGGCCAGTTTCAGGTAAGGCCAGTTAAATTAAGGCCAGGTCCAAAACAAAGACCAAAATTAATCCAAGTAAGGCAATCCCATTAAAGTAAGGCCCAGGGGAACTGGTGTGTTGGCGTTGGTGATGACGATGAGGTGAGAATTGCTGTAACACCGCTAGAGTAAGACGCCAATATGAGAGTGCGCTTTTTGAAAAGAGACGCCACTGCGCAGTATTGCCATACAGGGGGTCCCCTCTCGAGAAATGTCGAGTGTTATTTTATTGTCTCATGCATTTACCCAAAAACTTCAATGATTACGAATTAGAAGTAGAAAATAATTAATAATAAATTAGCGTAAGATTTTTAATGCTAATAATTATTTTATTTAAGTGCGAATGGGAAAATTTATAGTTTTTACGCTTTGTAGCGAATGCTACAGACCGATGGGCCGGCAAACTGTAACCATACTGTTATACTTCAGCCTAACGTGTCATATACAGTTCATTTCGTAGAGCTCATTAAATTGACTGATCATGATACATGGTGCAGTGATTTTTCAACTAATTTGTCAGAAATAGATGTAGATAATTAAGGTAATAAAGGAGAGTAAATACGCGGAATCCAGTAATAGGAAAAATTGTCTTAATTTATTGCGAGAAATGTCGGAACGTCATTTGAACGAGAAGCATAAACCACAAAAACTAAGGGCAACAAGATTATGAACTCTTCAGAGCCGGACTTGAGGTAGACAGGCGGGCGCTGGACTTGCGGTCTGCGACTGTGCCGTCCAAGGAGGTTTGTGCCGTCATAGGAAGCAAGCACCCGTGCTCTGTGGAGTTAGTTGCAGTTAGTTAAGATTCAGTTTTAATCTTAGGTTTAATACAGCTATAGTTTCAAGTTATAGTTTCAAGTTATAGTTTCAAGTTATAGTTTCAAGTTATAGTTTCAAGTTATAGTTTCAAGTTATAGTTTCAAGTTATAGTTTCAAGTTATAGTTTCAAGTTATAGTTTCAAGTTATAGTTTCAAGTTATAGTTTCAAGTTATAGTTTCAAGTTATAGTTTCAAGTTATAGTTTCAAGTTATAGTTTCAAGTTATAGTTTCAAGTTATGGTTTCAAGTTATAGTTTCAAGTTATAGTTTCAAGTTATAGTTTCAAGTTATAGTTTCAAGTTATAGTTTCAAGTTATAGTTTCAAGTTATAGTTTCAAGTTATAGTTTCAAGTTATAGTTTCAAGTTATAGTTTCAAGTTATAGTTTCAAGTTATAGTTTCAAGTTATAGTTTCAAGTTATAGTTTCAAGTTATAGTTTCAAGTTATAGTTTCAAGTTATAGTTTCAAGTTATAGTTTCAAGTTATAGTTTCAAGTTATAGTTTCAAGTTATAGTTTCAAGTTATAGTTTCAAGTTATAGTTTCAAGTTATAGTTTCAATTTATAGTTTCAAGTTATAGTTTCAAGTTATAGTTTCAAGTTATAGTTTCAAGTTATAGTTTCAAGTTATAGTTTCAAGTTATAGTTTCAAGTTATAGTTTCAAGTTATAGTTTCAAGTTATAGTTTCAAGTTATAGTTTCAGGTTATAGTTTCAGGTTATAGTTTCAAGTTATAGTTTCAGGTTATAGTTTCAAGTTATAGTTTCAAGTTATAGTTTCAAGTTATAGTTTCAAGTTATAGTTTCAAGTTATAGTTTCAAGTTATAGTTTCAAGTTATAGCTTCAAGTTATAGCTTCAAGTTATAGCTTCAAGTTATAGTTTCAAGTTGTAGTTTCAAGTTGTAGTTTCAAGTTGTAGCTTCAAGTTGTAGCTTCAAGTTATAGCTTCAAGTTATAGCTTCAAGTTATAGCTTCAAGTTATAGCTTCAAGTTATAGCTTCAAGTTATAGCTTCAAGTTATAGCTTCAAGTTATAGCTTCAAGTTATAGCTTCAAGTTATAGCTTCAAGTTATAGCTTCAAGTTATAGCTTCAAGTTATAGCTTCAAGTTATAGTTTCAAGTTATAGTTTCAAGTTATAGTTGCAAGTTATAGTTGCAAGTTATAGTTGCAAGTTATAGTTTCAAGTTATAGTTGCAAGTTATAGTTGCAAGTTATAGTTTCAAGTTATAGTTTCAAGTTATAGTTTCAAGTTATAGTTTCAAGTTATAGTTTCAAGTTATAGTTTCAAGTTATAGTTTCAAGTTATAGTTTCAAGTTATAGTTTCAAGTTATAGCTTCAAGTTATAGCTTCAAGTTATAGCTTCAAGTTATAGCTTCAAGTTATAGCTTCAAGTTATAGCTTCAAGTTATAGCTTCAAGTTATAGCTTCAAGTTATAGCTTCAAGTTATAGCTTCAAGTTATAGCTTCAAGTTATAGCTTCAAGTTATAGCTTCAAGTTAGTACCCGTGAGCCTCAGGACGTGCTGGGAGGCGCAGTCAGGCGAGTGGACGGTGAGCGGTGCAGGCAGCAGCGGCGCCTCAGCCTCTCATCTTCCGTCCGTTCGGTACTCGATGGAAGGGAAGGGAAGCGAAAAAAACCACCTACGCCCCTGAGTTGGTTGAAGGGAAGTTCCCCGCGGCGTCCGAAATTAAGGCTGAGGAGGCTCAAGTTGTACAAGGAATAAAGTTGAAGGATCAAGTTGTCTGGTCAAGGGCTGGAGGCGATCTGCTTTGGCATCCAGAAAATTTACGAGGTAAGTGCGGCTTGGCTCGAATGGTGCGTTCATTAGGTTGTATTCAGAGAAAAGTAAACTACAATTCAAAAACCAAAGACAAGCCACCGCTAGAGCTGGGTTGTTTAAATTTTTATATATTAAAGTATTGAATTCGCTGCATTATCTTCAAATCTTAGCTTGGATTTCCTAGATTCATGTCCTTCAATTAGGCCTTTGTGAACAATTTATTTTTGAAATATTACTTTACAACTGTTATAAATTAAATTTTTCAATACATATAAATCGAAAAATTAAATGATTCTGACTTAAACTATGATTCAAAACATACATTTCAATGACCGTTTCACAGACGCAGTACACGCAACAGACGCGCAGTAGGCAGTCGCTCACTCACATCCGGACTGCAAAAGCCGAGCACAAGTGGTCTTAGGTCTGACTCACGCTCTGCGCAGGCAATAATCAGTTAACTCAAACATGAGGCTCGACTACTGAAGCCCAGAGTGTTTAGAAAGACGTCAATCAAAACTCCACTGACGATAAAAATGTTTCGTTCAAAGTTTTCATGTTCACGAAGTAACTTCAAAACTTGGCGAACTGGCCTAACGAAGTGGCTTTCCACGAGCGATATTTTAGAAGGTTGCGATATATGAAGACAAAAATGTTTATTGAGACAACTCGGCAATATTTACAACCTGCAGTGCGGCTGTCAGGGCATCGCCTAATGAGGCCTTAGGTAAATACCAGAGACATCGTTTCCAGGCGAAAGCTGAGTTCCTAGTGCTGCGTAAAAAGATCCCTGTTGCGAAGCGGGCTAACAGAGGTGGGGAAGCTGGGGCCTTTTTTACACTAAAGTATTCATCATTTCTTCTTCTTCTAATAATGAGTGTGCATAAAATCACATATTATGTACCTGTTATCATTATTTATTGTTGTATAATATCAACGTTCAACGGGCCAAGTACAATTGTCATGTATTTAGTAACGAAAAAATATGTATTGACCGTCCTATTATACAATTGATCTTTTTCTACAACTTTAGGCAGAGTGAAAAAAATCGCAAAGGTGACGTGGGTCTCCTCTAAATTTTGCCTTATCTACCCTTTGATTTTTTGAAATTACATCTGGAGCTGCCTGTTTTGAATGATATATTGCGCCATCGAGGGAAAATTGAACCGTGAATTTCTTTCCTAAAATTTACACATTTTATGAAGGTAAAATTGAACAATTTTCCCATCGAGTCACATCAACATCAAGCCAAATTCAGTGTTGAGAATTATGCTCGGGCACAATTGTGTCAGAGCAACTCAAACTGCCCTATTCTTTTAGTGAACAATGATTTTCATATAATGAAGAACATCTTTTACTTGCCGATAACAACGTTAAATTAATATGAAAAATGTTCTTCTACTTGAACTGAGATGCATGCTGCAATCTGAACTTTTTATAACAGTATGTAATTATTTTCCCTGAAAATTTTGATTGTTCATAAGATTATGGAAAAACTTGTTACATAACATTTATCACAGACCTTATTGCGTTTGCATTACATCAAGAGTAACATTTTCTTAGCTGGTACAAAGCGGAATATTTCACGCTGTGAGAGAAGAATTTACCACGCACAAACTCACAGAAGATGAGTGGACTTCACTTCATACATTTTTTGACCATGCAAGCATTTTACTTCATGAGTGTGAATGAAGCGTTTCGTTATTTCGTTATTTCATGAGTGTGAATGAAGCGTTTCGTTATTTCGTTACTTCATGAGGGTGAATGAAGCGTTTCGTTATTTCGTTACTTCATGAGTGTGAATGAAGCGTTTCGTTATTTCGTTACTTCATGAGGGTGAATGAAGCGTTTCGTTATTTCGTTACTTCATGAGTGTGAATGAAGCGTTTCGTTATTTCGTTACTTCATGAGGGTGAATGAAGCGTTTCGTTATTTCGTTATTTCATGAGTGTGAATGAAGCGTTTCGTTATTTCGTTATTTCACGAGTGTGAATGAAGCGTTTCGTTATTTCGTTACTTCATGAGTGTGAATGAAGCGATTATTACATTGCGTAATAATCTGCGGGGGATTCAATGGCGATCTTCTAAAACATGAAAGCTGTGAGCCAATCTAAAATTTCATAAATATTTTCAGTGTAAATCCTTCCTTCCAATCATCACGAAACATATACGTGTTTTATCAGTTTCCACTACGCTGCTCGATATTATTTTCATGGTAGATCCAACTGATTTTCTTACCGGAATAATAACTTATCTGACTTATCTGACCATTTCCCGGTGTTTCTCATCTAGAAAAATGTCTACACTACTTGAAACATACTCATTTCGTTGTGAAAACAATTTTAAACAATTTAAACAATTTAAACAATTTATTTACCACAGGTGATACAGAGATAAAATGTTTCTTAAGTCTAGTACAATGGTCAAATTTGAGTATAGCTACCTGTGGGCCCGAATAAGTTCAGTGACTTCTAGGGCATCCTACCATCAAGGTTAGTCTTAGGAGTACAATAATGTTTAACCTAATTCACTTAAACTAGAGACGCATTAGACTGATCAATGAGATAATTAACTCGAAATTAGACACTTCATTTCACAATATAGTTCATATGGACTTGATTTAACAGTATAGTCGACAAACGATTCATGAACAGACTGAAGATCGGCGAAATTAACCACGGCGAATTACATTATTAGGACCAGTTATGTAGGTGACAAGGTTTGACTCTGTGATCTTACACGACTAGTAATCTGATAGGAAGTGAGACTCAAGATTATTTTTGAATACCTTATAAGAATTACTTTCACGGATCTCCGCAGGTATTGAGTTCCAAGTTTTAGTTCCAACGAAGAGGATACTGTGTTGTGACCGAGCCTTTGAGTAATAAGGAAGCATGAATTTACTTCTATTTCGGGTTAAATGGTCGTGATGACCAGTTTGCGCAGTTAATAGTTGTTTTAGGCTATTGTCGCCATCATTTGTTAATGTTTTGTAAATGAAATTGCAAATGGAGATTTTGTAGAGATCCGAGAGCTTAAGTATTCGTAAATTTTTTAATGAGTCATTTGTGTGAGCATTATATTCTAGATTCTTTACCGCTCTTATGGCTCTTTTTTGAAAACGAAAATAACTTGTGAACTATGCAAACTGTTCTAGACGAATTAATGCCATCAATGGATATTTATCACAGGACAATAATATTAACATTGATGATGTAATAATAATTTTACCTGAAATTATGATGACCTCATACAATCAGTGTTGTCCAATAATCACATGCACAATTACACCGAAAAATCGACATAAACCCTGGATTTCAACAAATATCGTAATCAATATAAAAAAACGACAAGCGTAGCAAACCGTACCGTGTGAAGTACGAATATCTAAAGAAACATATAACATACGTAGGAATCACGTGACAAATCAAATTCGAACATCGAAGAAACTACTGAACGCTCAAATTTACTGAATACTAAATTGCTTTTAAAAAATTGGCGCCCATTTAGTCATGCTATAAACCAAATAATAATGCTGCGAAAACAACTGAGACCATTGTTCAAGATAATGTGAAATATCTCGAGAAAAAAGAAATTGCAAACCTATGAAAAACCTGCACCTGGAAACGAAACAACTGTCATGACAATTTACAATACCTCATTCTCGTTGGGGCGTGAGAATGAGCTGAGGCTCGAAACGTTCAAAATAAATGTTTTCAAAGTGTTTCTTCTCCATTTCTTATATTTTATATTGCAAAAGTGTTAAACGAATTTTTGTAAACATAAAGAAAATATAGCTAATAGTGTTTTTTTAGAGAACCTGCAGACCACTTGCACTACAGGAACCATGTCCGTGAACACAACTCTTTTTTCATGACAACCATTCCTTCCGATGTAATTGTATGCATAAATAACTTGAAAAAAAATCAAGTGGACTAAAGACGTTCTCGGCTCAAGTTCTTATGGCTATAGCCGATATAATAGCACTGTGCATATCTAGTATTATTAAACAGTCATTTCTATAGGTCACCTTTCCGAACTCTCTCAAAATTGCCGGAGTGAGCCCTATTTTTAACAGAGTGTTATAAATCGCATTACCAATTATGGTCTTGTCTCTGTACTACCAATTTTTGGCAGAATATTCCTGGAAATTGTGTAGGAAAAAGTGTTCTCTTATTTTGAACAAAAATCTCTTCTCTGTGACACACAGTACGGTTTTCGTTTAAAAAAATCGACAACACAGGCTGTTTTAAATAATTCAAAAAATCTTTACTGAAATACAGATGATGGAAAGCTTGTTTCCTCCGTGTTTCTTGACTTCCGAAAAGCGTTCGATTGCGTGGGCAGTAAAATTTTACCATCGAAAGTACACTGTTATAGCATTGGAGGAGTTTTTGCATCTGCTAAAAATATTATGGAGTATATTTTCGATATTTTAAACGTATTTTCTACATTTTAAGTGAGCCTAGAGTTTTGTGCGTTTTACGTGGATACTATATTTTTGATTTTCATTCTCTGCTACATATAGAAGGCAGCTTACTGGCTTCTGACTTGTAAATTATCAGCATACCTTTAAAAATTATTTGAAACCTTTATTTTGTTGTTTAAAATATTTTATCTATACGTCCTGATAGGAAATGATTCTTCAAAACTCCTTCCCGAATGTGCTTTTTGACCACCTCCAGCAATGGTACCAACTTGCAGCTCACAGCTCACGCCCGCATCCAGGTTGCATCAGCCGCCTAGCACAAGTGTCCCTAGGTCTGAGTCATATGCTGCGTGGGGCGGTGGCGCCTCGAGTTGAACAGGAGACTTTACTCTGGCCACCCGAAGTGTGCGCTATGACGTCAATCGCACTTCCTCGTACGATATAAATGTTTTCTTAGTCTTCACTATCTCGGAGCCACAAATAAAACTTAGCAAGGTGAGGCAAAAGCGCCAGCCTAATGAAGTGCTTTCTGTCAATTTTTGTTTGGAAGACGATGTTCCCAAGATTGAAATGTTGGCTGCAATACCACAGAGTTGTTTAAAACTCGTCGATCACCTGTCAAACTGCGGTCTAATGAGGCCTTCGGAAAGTTACTGGATGCGTCATCTTAAAATAAAATTGTACTCGAACTCCGTGTGGAAACACAGTAGCTTTGAGCATAGTTCAGTATTGTAACCACATAGTTACAATGCTGAAGACCAGCATGCTCAGGATCACTAACACGCTTAACTCAGGTTCAGTTAGGTTCATATGATGGAAGTTCAGGAAGCACAGGGACTAAAAAAGGAAACTTTATACCAATGAATCAAACCTGATACATTTCATCTCGTACATTGTTTTTTTAAATGCCTTATAACTAACAGCAGGACGCAATGACGGCTTCCCCCGGTCAAACCGGAACCTATTTCTAACTCTTGGGTTGAATGGGGAATAGTGCTTAAGTTATCCCTTTCCCCAATTTAGAAAAATCGCCGTGCAGCTTCAAAATTTGAACTACTGACACCTTCACGGAAGGACGGGCCTTAGACACACGGCCACGACTACACTTTTATTTTAATTAACACCCTAAACTACAGAAGCATCGTGTTGGATATCAGAGACCGTCAACACACAGAAGCCGACTCGTATACCTATAATCTCAAATGAAAGGTGGAGATAACGTCCCGGTAACGAGCACAAGCGTAGAGCGAGCGTAGACACCTTAGTATATCACATTGACTGAGATACGACCCACCGGCTGGTTGTGCTTAAGTTTTTCCTGCCGTGAAACGACCCATCAATGGGTCGTTTGGAGAATTCTAACAATCTTTTAATTTTATTTGTATGTAATGAATGCATTTAATGTTTGTCAATTATAAATTTGCCAATCACAAATGACTTTATATATGAGTTGAATATTGAACTTCAGTTAAAACCATTCAGTTGAAACCAATGTATTAAAGACACGGTCTAACTTCAAGGAATACGTGAGGGTAAGGAGTCTTTTAATCTAATTTTAACGGCTATAGGTAGTGGTCCTGTCAGCAGGTAGTGGTCCTGTCAGCAGGTAGTGGCCCTGTCAGCAGGTAGTGGTCCTGTCAGCAGGTAGTGATCCTGTCAGCAGGTAGTCTGCCTGTGGGGAGAATATGCCTGTGGAGATGCAGTGAGGTACCTTGGATATTCTGCTGACTCACAATTTCACAAAAAGTAGTCTCTTCATGAAAAGTTCAATCACTGACACATGAATCAGAAATTTTATTCAAAATGAACGAATCTCATTCAACATTTTTCACTGTGCAAAGCCAGGCTTGTTTTAGATCCTTCTATGGCTGGGTTCTCATTGATTCAGAAATACATGAAATCTCAAGTCTACTGACGAGGCTCCGAGACCGTCGGGTAGAACCAAGCAATCATGGGAACAATCCACGAGGTGTCCAAGCTTAGAAGCCAGCAACGCTCCTTAAGGGATCATCCGGGTTTGAGACCTTTTTTCGTCCGATTCGTTTGAAAATTGGCCAGTATATGTCTTTTGTGAAAGTAAACCTTTTTTACTTATGTCATTTTTTCGATTTAGGCCTCAGTTTTTTTCTTTTGACGAAAAATGTGTTTTTGGTATATTTTTCAAATTGGGACTCCTCCTTTAGTTATATGCTAGAACAAAAAGAAAGACAGTTTTAGAACCCTTGGAACATTTCTAACAAACGTTCGTTCTGTTTATTTTCAAATTCAAATTTTTTCCATTTTTATAAAATTTTAGGAAATTTCAAAAATCAGCAGCAATTTTTTGGGTTTAGAGCTATATATTTCTTCAATGAATTAGAATTTGAAAATGAACGGAACAAACGTTTGTTAGAAATGTTCCAAGGATTCTAAAACTGTCTTTGGATTTGTTCTAGCATCAAAACTCGAGAACTAGTCCCAGGATGAATGTTGAAAATTCGAAGTGTTGGGTGTAAGCAAAAAAAAAATTTTGTGTTGAAGTGTAATATAATGAACAATTGATGTAATTGAATGCAGTTTTAATTTTCATTTCGATACTTTCCATACATAACTTCATATTCAAACTGTGAATTGTGATTTAAAAAAAAAAATTTATAAATATTTTTCCTTTTTTATCAACAAAATAATTTTTTTCTTTCTTCAGTCTGATTCTTATGAAATTTGACTATGATATGTAACTTTTGAAAAGAAACACAATTGATTCTATTAATTTTTTTGATTCAGGCCTTAGATTTTGCAAAAATTTGACATATTGGTTTTTAGGTATTGATATTTCACTAATATTGATATTTCAAAATGGGACTCCTCCTTCAGTTTTAATGCTAGAACAAAAACAAATGCAGTTTTAGAATCCTTGAAACATTTCTAACACACTCACATTCGTTTTTTCTATTTCTCATTTGTTCTCTTTTTATATGCGGTCAAAATCGGGAAAATTGATATATTTTGGTCCATTCACCCCCCCCCCCCCGGGAGAGGGGGAATTATTGTCGTAACGCCATAAAATTTTAGGAACGAATAGTCCGCCAACTAAGGGTCCTTCTACAACAAAAACATGCAAAATGACCATGACATCGCAAGGGCCCCCAAGGGCCTCCGGATGATCCCCCTACTTAACCAAAAAAGTCGTGCATCTTGCTTAGAGCGGCAGCCTTGCAGGTGCGCAGGGTTACCAATGAAAGGGATGAATACTCGTAGATTAACAGCGCTGTACAGGTGAAGTTCGGACACTTCTAAAGAAAAACACACGAGGGTCGTCAAAAATTAATATTGTATCACTAATGTTGGACAAACAGCCTAAAAAAAAGGCTTTAATACGACACGTCTTCTGCCTCCTGGCGCTAAGGTAAAAAAGTAAATTCAGGCCAAAGATTCCGACTTCGGAGACAGTCGTCTAACATTGCACAGGAAAGGACACTCTGGGTAAGTCGGAATTGACCAACTAACTGGAATATTTCGATGATTTTTATCAATTTCACCACAGTATAAGTAATAAGTTCCACACAATATTACATAGCACATTTATCTGACCTGCTGTTTATTTCTTGTACCATGAGATGATCAATTTGAAAGTCGTCAGAGCAGGACTGGTTGATTTTAAGGTAAAAGTAGGGCCGATCGCAGTAGAGACGGGCTGGGACGCACAGTCTCAGGCATGAATTTTGAGTCTTCTGAGCAACAAAATAGTATAATAATATATTACCAAAGAAAATATTAATATCCGACACATTTCGTTCACTTTATACCAAGAAGTTGGTAATAAATCAGAATTAAAGCAGAACCAATCGTGAAACATTATGGGCACATTCCAAAATGCAACATATAAGGGCTTTTAATAGGCAAATAAAACAGTTAGAAAATGAGAAGACCTTCTCATTTTCATGTCACGTCGAATGTAAATAAGGATTTCAAGATCTTACTTTTAAGTCATGGTGAGCTTCAGAACAGGATGGCAAGGCATTGCCTGAAACAGAAGCAAAGACATACTAGGCCTTTTATCTCAATTATTACACAGGAACACAACTGTGCAAAATGTAAGTACATTGAACATGAAGAAAAGCGGCAGAATGATCACTTAAACAAAAAATTTACAATGATGCGGGCTTGTTTAATCGTCCTACCGTGAAAATTGCCTTCAAACGCTCTACGACTCAAGCATTTCTATTCTGCACAGCTTTTCTTCTTTTTCTGTGACAATTTAAACAACCCGTATTTTATAAAATTATCTGAAACAATAACCTGCCCAATTTGATGTGATTTTCTCTGTTAGTCGTATATGCGACGTTCCTAACCCGCTATTCAACGTGTTCTTACCAGCGCACGTACGAATGACGCACTCAGAGCAGCTGTTCTATGTTTGAACAACCGCACAGGTCGACTTGGTTGGGCTCCTTGCCTCGAGCAGCAGCAGATTTAAGAAGTATATTTCTAACCTAGCTTCTTCTATAATTCTGTTTAAAGAATCTTTGAACTTTATTACTCAGCTTAGGTATGGAAATGTATCATAAGTCGTTGTTGTCTCACGATAAGGAACAATGTCAGAGAAAACCATAGATTTTGCAAAGTCAATGGTAGGAAAACGATTAGGTTTGGTAAATGATACTGTACAGTATGTCCTTCAAGCAGAACAAAGACTTTAATGTGTGAATGTACAATACCTAATTTATATCAATTGACCTTTAATCGATGCTATTTTCATACAATGACGTGAAAAACGGAATGTCCTGGTATATACCAGTTGGTATATACAATACCAGTTGGTGTATACCGGCTGCATTGGTATACCAACTCTCACTCAAGTCCTTTATATATATGTACAATCAAGTACTTCTAAATCCTTTCATGAACGTTATGGCACTAAAGGTTCGCTATAAGTTCACTTAAAAAACTATATATAGAGTTAAAGTAATAGGAAATAAATTCGGACCTAGAATCGAAACACTTATTCAAAATGCAATTAATATTTCTTTTCAAGTTTGGGAATTATCTTCGTTTCACGTATGGGATAAATGTTCCAGGAGAAAATTCGAAGAACGCATGAGTGCTCGCAAAGCAAATTAGAAACACGCTTCCACCCAAAGTTCAGTCCATGGTAGCGACTTAGGCTAATGACAAATAAACAATACAATTGGAGCTTTCAGCGGACACTTATACGTCTAAGAATTTGCTGGGAAAAAATGCATTCTTCATAAAAAGTTGTTTTTTATCACTGCGAGTCGCACAAAATTGCCATGAAACTGATTCGAAAAGTGATCTATCGTGACCGTCATTACTCTTCCATGAGAAGGATGTTAAGAATTTTTGGCATCAATTATTGTATGTATATTTTTATCATTTTTTCATTTATTGACTATATTAAACGCCTACGATCTCATCCATTCTTTTTTCAGTAATGAAAGAGCTGATCTCTGAGTTCATGCCACTTTAGCAGCCTGGCTTCGTCTATCATGAACGGCTGAAGGAATAATAAAATCAAACGAAATTGAGCTTTGCAGTTAGTTTTGAGTTGGTAAAGTGGGAAGCAGTCAAGAGACAGCATTTCCAGCCTTCTCAACTTGTTCACTACGTTTCCGGTCGGTTTCGTTTAGTTAAAAGAAGTAGAATTTAAAAGCCATAATTACTGCTTGATTACTTTCTTATCCTTTCTAACAAGCGGGTCAAATATAATTATACGATAACATTTTGACTTGAACGCCATATTATAATTTAAATAAAGGCAGTGAAATCAGTGAAATGATAGCTATTGTTACGGGTACAAAAATGAGCAATGTACCAAGTGGTACACATAAGGCCCAATACGTAGAGAAAGTATTAAGACGTTAGACCAATCTCTCTTGAGGTCACCTATCAAGAGAAGTGAGTGTGTTAACAAATTGGAGTCTATCAGGATGTGAAACGAATGACAGCAAAAAGTGAGCTTGCCAGGAAGTAGTCAGCGTATCAGTAACTATCAGGTTCTTGAAAATTTTGCGAACAATTCAGTACGTTGAACTGAAAAGCGATAACTTCGGGGAGACCCAACAATGATGCACGCGTGCCAAATCTCAGATCAATGTAAAACAAGCGCTCATTTTGTACTTATTTTAAAAGCAGAAAATTTGGGTTTTCCTTCGTAAAATATGATAAATACATTTCCTCACTAATGTGCAAGGTTTTATACAAAACTGTTTAACTATATGAATAAAAAGGTTCAATTTTGGTTGGAACTATACTGCGAACCTAACGTGATTAACAATATATAAAATAGCAAGGATAGTCGCTTTTAAAAGATCCATTATCAGTTAGTTGTTTAATAAATAGAAAGACCTAAAATGATATATAAAATTGAACGTTTCGACCACAGGGGTCATCATCAGCATTAACAAAGACGTGATTAAAATCATTAACGTGATTACAATCTGGTTATCGTTTAATGAAAAGTATATGAAACCAATTAACATGAAATTTAGACTATTGTACATGATCAGAGACATTAATTTCAGGTTCACTACACTTAAATCATTGATGAACGCATTGGCTCTTAAAATAAATTGAGTGTTTTTTACGACCAACTGTACAGAGAATCGTTTTTTCTGCTTGTTCCACGGAACATACAGCAGAAGTGTGACATTAGAGTTATCACACTTGGGTGACAACACTGCTATTGAAGAATAGGAGATTGAAAGCTGAAACTCCTCAATTTTGTTATTTAAAAATTTGACACAAATGAACATCAGGTAAGTCCGTGAAAATAAAGGTTTAAGGACTTAGATATACGTTTCTGTGTTGTAAGGGACCTTGAGTTACGATTCATGATCAGCGGCCGAGTGTGAACACTGTGGCGGAGTTGTTTCAAGAAGATAAAAGACCACGCCCAGCAAACATCGCTTCAGCCAATGAGTGTGACTGTTCGAATGTGAAACCCACCTATATAAGGCCACTGATGTTCAACTATATCATCAGTTTTGTACTGTGCCTTAAAGATGCGTTCATTGGTGGGTAACTCAATTTTTTTCTACTTGCATTAGATTTATTGTTGTGCAGCATATTTAATACCGTTTCCAAACGTATATTTTTTTAATTTTATGATCATTTGAAAATATCAAACACAAGTAAATGGAGTTGAATTTTAATTCTTGCCCATTCTATTTTTTGTCGCATTTTAATTCTTGCCTCATTTCCAGGTCTCTGTTTTGTTTCTGACTGTGGGAGTTGCTGTGGCTTTGCCCAGCCCCAACCCAGACCCTCTGGTTGGAGGTCTCGTGGACGGACTTCTCGGAGGAGGAGGAGGTGGAGGTCTTCTCGGAGGACTTCTCGGAGGCGGACAAGGAGGAGGAGGCCTACTCGGAGGAGTTCTAGGCCAGAATGGCCTGGTCGGAGGTTTGTTGGACGGTCTTCTTGGACCTCAAGGTGCTGTGCCCGGTCTGTTGAACGGTCTCCTCGGAGGAGGTGGACTTCTTGGTGGCCTTCTAGGTGGAGAAGGCGGACTTCTTGGTGGCCTTCTAGGTGGAGAAGGCGGACTTCTCGGTGGTCTTCTTGGAGGAGGAGGAGGAGGAGGAGGATCAGGAGGAAGAAATCCTCTCAGCATTGTCACTGGTCTCGTGAACTGCTTGATTTCTAGCCTTGGCTTGGAAGGTCTTATTACCAGCGCCATCGCCATCGCAGTCAACGCTGGAATCAAAGTCGACTTCGAAAAGATCATTGCTGCCATACGAAAGATCCAGGCCAGTGTACAGATCAATGCAGGCGCATCTGTCGGTAATATTTAAACCAAGGAAAATTTCACTCACCTATCAGACGGCGAACACCAGGATCCCATTCAGAATGAATTGTAATCTTTTGTGCAGAAGTTGCATTACATTGCAATGTTTTTTCAAAAATACTTGTAATTTAATTTTATCTACCATGAAAAATTTCATTCTGTAACGACATATTATTTGAAACACTATTCGAGTAAAATTTCTGGCAAGCATGGCGGTTGTTCATTTTTTCCTTTTTTTAGCTTCAAACAGTCCATCATGAATGTATATTCTGAAAATTTTTGAAAAGCTTCGGTAACCACTCATACATTATTTCATTAAGACTACATGAAAATTGTTTTAAAAATAAACGTGAGCAATAACGTCGGTAACGAGACAACCTAATACGATTCAACTTAACGATACAACTTGAAGGGATTCGATGTATGCAGTGAGATCCTTAATCAAGAAAACGCTTCACAGTAAATATCGCTTATAACATCAGCAGAATAGAAAAGGTAATTTTCACCCTGACATGTATTAAAATTAATATTGATGAAGAAATTGACCTACATATTGCAATTTAGAATAAAAATTAGAAAATATTCCTTCCACAATTCTTCTAACAGAAAAAGGAAGAAAAAGAGATTTGTTAAATAATTAAGTTTTAATTCGAAGATGTTTTTTCTATAACCGAAAGTAATTCGAAGCATCCGTGAATATAATGTAAATACTTCAATGAACGAGTCAAATAAACATTGAGTAGTTAGTACTAATTGAAAACTAGTGTAAAATTTATGAATACTGCCAAGGAGCCGCAGCATCCTGAGTAAGAACCAAAGAGCAATACAAGTGACACTAAATACCACTTATAGCGGGGATGAAATTGAATATCACACGTTTCTGCGACCGGCCATCATCTCGAAGTAAGAAACTGGCGAGGGGAAATGGTAGAAAAGCGAAACTAGCCATTTGACTTATTCAAAATGCAATATAAGCAGAATTGATTACCTGTTTTCTATGCCAAGTAAGTATGAACTAGTGCTATCATTGAAAACTAGTTTGATCTCAGAATGTATGACTCTATAATTCGTAAATCGCTATGGAATTCCACGTTTCCTTGGATTAAGACTTATCAATTGACACTGGGTATTGACGTTAGTCACAATGCTCTCTGCTCGCAGAAAATGGTTGTGTTAATAGTGAACAAGTTTGAAAACTCCGCCTACAGCGCTGACAAACTCTGATGCGACGAATGCTTGATATGTTTCCATATTACCGGATAACCTAATTCTCGACTAAGTTTAAAACAAAAGCAGGTGGCCCTCGGGGATTTTTTTTATATCTGTAATTAAAATAGTGCCTGGCTGTTCAATTATTCGTCACAGCAACACTGTAACTTATTGTCGGAATCGACGAACACTGTAACTTATGGTCGGAATCGACCAACACCGTAACTTATTGTCGAAATTGACCAACACTCTAACTTATTCTTAAGTGAAGAATCTTGAAAAGACAACCGTCAACCGTCAAACATAAGGAACGAATGACACAAAAAGCATTCCATTTTCCCTAAGATTGTTTCGTGTAAGTAAATTTTCTGAGCATTAAATAGTTTCTTCAATTTCAAATTGAAGTGACGAATTTTACTCCATTACATTTTAATTCGTACTCGAGCAATCACTCCATATAGACTACAAC
Source organism: Morinoia aosen (assembly GCA_030386875.1). Lineage (NCBI taxonomy): Eukaryota > Metazoa > Arthropoda > Malacostraca > Amphipoda > Talitridae > Morinoia > Morinoia aosen. The sequence continues at coordinate 7,637,826 of CM059580.1, forward strand.
ATTGAGTCTGTCTTATATGCACTAGTGAAACCTGCATAAGACCTGTTTTTTGACTCGGGAAACCCAGGGACGAATATTTCATTTTATTCAATAAATAAAATTGTTTTATCGCGACTGCCGCCTGCATGGCTCCCCATCCTCAGTTCGTGTGAAACGAACGACTATTCAGTGCAGTGTGGCACTAACTTCCTTCTTTGAAGTTTATCAGAAGCTCAGCAGTGAAGTCAACTGAACCCACTCAGCATGTCCCCGGTTACAGTACTCTAGTCTCCGTGCGATGAGACATTACAAGAAGCATTCTTTGCTGTGCAGCTTCACTGTATACTCTTTATACATCAATAGCCACTTCCCGCTGCAGTCCTCTATACGATATACTCCTCAATACGATACACTCATCTATACGATACACTCCTCAATACAATACATTCATCAATACTATACACTCCCCAATACTATACACTCCTCAATACAATACTCTCCTCAATACGATACACTCCTCAATACGATACACTCCTCAATACGATACACTCCTCAATATTATACATTCCTCAATACGATACACTCCTCAATACGATATCCTCCTCAATACGATATCTTCCTCTATACGATACACTCCTCAATACGATATCCTCCTCAATACCATATCCTCCTGAATACGATACACTCCTCAATACGATATCCTCCTCAATACGATACACTCCTAAAAACGATATCCTCCTCAATACGATATCCTCCTCAATTCGATACACTCCTAAATACGATATTCTCCTCAATACGATATCCTCCTCAATACGATACACTCCTAAATACGATATCCTCCTCAATACGATATCCTCCTCAATCCGATACACTCCTAAATACGATATCCTCCTCAATACGATATCCTCCTCAATACGATACACTCCTAAATACGATATCTTCCTCAATACGATATCCTCCTCAATACGATACACTCTTCAATTCGATACACTCCTTTTTTATTTACCACCCCTGTTCAATCGTTTCAACCTCGGGCATGGAGGAAAAGGTCCCTGCACCTGGTCGAATCCAATAGTTCGCTCAACTCGGAGCAACAAGGGCAAGCGATACTTCCCTTTGCATGATATAGAAGGAGAATACATTAAATCACACCGATCAGATCACCTGTGGTGGAAAATCAGCTGCTGCTGGAAATATGATTGGATCACAGAGAAAATTGTGGTTTGATTGTCCCGACAAAGTTAATGCACAGAAAAAATGTTTCACAACTAACTCTCATAAATTCTGCTGCAACGTTCATGGTAGAGTAGTTTTGAAGATATCACCACTGCTGATGTTTAGAAAGAAGTTGTTCGGTTTCGTTCGGGTGTTGCAGGTAGTTGGTGTGTGCAGAAAATTTACAGGATTTCCTGTACTCGTGACATGTTTGATAACTTTAACATTTCTTGCTTTTGAACTTACTTTTAAGACTAAATTTAATCTTGATAGTTATAATCTTGAATTGCAATTATAATCCTGATATTCGCATAATTTTTGATGTTCATATAGTTTTGATGTTCATCTTACGTGGTAAATTGGAAAAGCCTGATACTGATTGAGTAGTGTGACCTTCGATGCGATATAATTCAAATAACTGAAGCGCTAGCAAACCCATGATACTATACTACTTCTAAATTTAATCGGTACTAAACTTAAAGTAGGACGTCAGAAATTAATATCGAATTTAGTTACAGATAATTTAGCAAATTCAATACTTTAATATATAACAATATATACAGCCCAGCTCAAGCGGGGGATTGTCTTTGGTTTTGAACTGTAGTATACATATCTCTGGATACTACGTAATGAACGCACCATTTGAGCCAAGCCTCACCTACATCGCTAACTTTCTGGATGCCAGATGAGATTGCCTCCAACCTCTAGGCAGCCAACTTCACTCATCTACAGAATAAATCTTTGTTTAAAAAGCCTACGCTGTCTTCGTCTGCCTCTGCATCACCTGCGGAACCTCCCATGCAACCAACTCTGGAGCGCTGTCGCTTTCCGTTCGCTGCGTTTAACTCCGCCATGAAAGAAACTCCGCCATGTCCTAACGTTCGTTAGAAGGCAAAATCTTGTTTTCATTGATTGCCGTACACACATTCAGTTTAACTCAATTAGAAAATCCCGTGAGCCTCACGACAAAGTACCCGTGGGCCTCAGGACAATGCCGCACAGGTGAGTCGACGGGTGAGCGGTGCAGGCAGCAGCAGGGAAGGCGCCTCTGCTCAGCATCTAATACTGGATCTTACGTTCGCACGTTCATCGGTAGAAGTTAAGGAGGCCGTCTGGGTAAGAAAAGTTCGTTGTTTATGGATGGATTTCTCTGAAATTTTCACAGTAGGTGTGAAATGATGCAACGATCATTTGTTATTTTGACAAAATTTTTGTATCTGCACTTTTTTTTCGAAAAATATGATAAAATAGGGTTTTTTTAACATCTATCTTCTTTTACAATTTTGAACTTACAGAACCAGTACATACTTCATTTTTAGATTGCTCATATGTCTATATAACCATAAGCATTAGGGAATTTCGATAACTTCTTTTTGCGGTTTATGGGAATTTAAAAAAATGACCTTTTTGCATTTTTTTTATGTGGTGTAATTTTCAAAGTAACAAATGTGTCAAAAAATGCTATTGCTTATTGATACCCCTTGCTAAGCCCTATCGAATGGTATATAAACCTTTCTTGTAGCTCTAAAATTGTGGAAGAAGATACATTTGAGAAACCAATTATCAAGTTTCCAGAAAAACGTGTTTTATCAAAAAAAATTGTTTTTCGTTTTATCTTTTGAACTACAAGATTTTCTACAATGAACTTTTGAGCGTTTGTAGCTCTTTTTAAGCCCTTTCGATTGATATAATTTACATTGCTGTAGCTTTGTACTTCTGGGAAAAAATATACCACTAAAGAAAATACATTTTACATTTGATGGTTGGGTGGACTTTTACGATAATACCAACTACCAAAACGCAAATGAGCTCGAGAAGGAGGTTTAAGATCACGCTAACGAGAGGGTAATGACGACGCGGTTGAGACTCAGCTGTGTTAGAGTTTTTATTTGAAGAAGCCGGAAGGACCGCTGCGTCTTGTTTTACTGAAGAGCTTGGCTGAAGATGGTGCGCAGTCCGTGCAGGCGAAAGGCTCCGGCGAGTGACGAAGTCGACTGGGGTTGTGCGTGTGTGTGTGATTTATGGAATTCACTTAATGAGTGAGGCAATTTGCAAGGCTAGAGAAATCAGTGTGATTTCAGGGTTAAGCTCAAAGTCTGCGTAATTTTAGCAGGGGAATGATATCAAGTTGAGCCATGATTGAAGGCGGTAATAGATCTTACTTGGTTCTTAATTTAAGACCATTGCACACTGAAGAAAAGTGTCCGTGGCTGGAATCAGTTTAATATTTAGCCAGTCATTAGATAATATACCAGGCTAAAGGCAAATCAAAGCCGAGATAAATGCAAGGCAAATAAAGCCAAGGTAAAAATCCGGCTCACGGCAGAACAAAAGGCAAAGTAAAAGTGAAACTCAAGGCACAGGGATGAATGTGTTGTGGCAATGTTGACGTCGAAGAATCTGGAATATTCGAGGACGCTGAATGACACATTTCCGGAGAGGCACCAAGACAACCCACAACAACTGTTTTCCCTAGCAGTGCAGCGGTAAATTCCCATTACGGAGAAACCCTGAGTTTCTTCCTACAGATTTAACCTCGAGCTTACCATTTCTCTTTTTTAAGCTCATGAAGAATAAGGATAGGTTTAAACATGCTAGCAAATAACTGTTCTCTATGCTCTTGATTTAAAATATAAGCATGACATTAACAAGAATTTTTGATTGTGAAAAAGTCATAATTTGTTACTCATATTATGAAAACTACATGTGATTTCTGTACACGATCGGCGATCTAATTTAAGCACACGATCGGCGATCTAATTTAAGCACACGATCAACAATAAGAATCCCGGTAACTTCATAATATGCCCGTGTGACGCTACACTAATGTTTCTAGCTCAAAATCAATTATTTACGAAACCTACAGGCAGCACTAAACTGTCCACGTGCCAATTATACATGTAAATATATTGAATACTACCAAGTATACTGAATAGAAATATAATACTGAAACACTGTAAGAGTATACTGCAGGTGGAAAGGAAATACTGAGTATATAATGTAATCTTGAACATAAAATGAAAATGTTACACACACCATTCACGGCTACGCCATTTTGAGAACAACCCAGAATATGCTATGCAATTCGCACGAAATATCTACGAACTATTTGCACATCTTTAAATAACACAGCACTGGTAAAAATCACTTAGAACTTAAACACGGTAAAAAACACGTAATCTTTTAAGCAAGATTCCAACTGAATTAAAACACTTATTTCCACTTACGAGACGCTGACCCACACGAGCTCACACAAGAAGGAAAGTGACGCTTCGACAATGGCGTGGGCTATGCTGTTGCCACCACGACTACTTAAACTCGAACGGCTGTCGATAATATTTTTTTATTTTGTGCTTTTACCCAAAAACTTCTAAGATTACTAATTATAAGTAGAAAATTATTAATAATAATTTAAAGTAAGATTTTTAATGCCAATAATTATGTTATTTAAATGTTAATGAGAAATTTACTGAATTTATACATTTTGTAGCAAATGATACATACATGTAATTCTTCAAAACCACCACTTTTTCAATTTTTCATTTTTTCGACCAAAATACTTTTTTTCAAGTCAACTTCTTTGTTTTATAGCTTTTTCAAGCCCTTTGGATTGGTGTGCTTGCCATAGCTGTAGCTATGATACTGCAGCTGTCATCGAGCTATGAATGAGAGCTGTGGTATCTTAGATACGGCAGAACAGCTAAATTCTGAAATTGTCAAAAATCATAAAAAAGTATTTACTCAGCGTTAGAATGTTTCGTTTGAATAATGGAAGCACTTTGAGTAGCCCATGAACGAACTACAATGCCATTCCCGCATATAAACACGCTCAAATGACCCCCAATAATGAGGGTGAGGAGGGTTCAAGGTCACGCCCCCCCATCGCTTTCCCCCCTCTGGTGGGCGTACCATTCGGAGTAGACGTAAATGGAAAGTACCAATGGAAGCGCAAGAAAATCCTCTATAAGATGCATATAAAAACAGAAAATCAACACAAATCCTGATTTCTACCCAGACGGCCTCCTTAAGCGCAGCGAACGGAAAGCCACAGTGTCTCTGAGTTTGTTGCAGGGGAGGTTTAGCAGGTGATGCAGAGGCAGATGAAGACAGCGTAGGCTTTTTTAACAAAAATTAATTCTGTAGTTGAGTGAAGTTGGCTGCTTAGAGGATGGAGGTGTAGCATACCGCTACATAAGCGTAAAAATTAGAAATTTGCCATTCTCACTGAAATAAATTAATCATTAGCATTAAAAATCTTACTATAATTTATTATTAATTATTTTCTACTTCTAACTCGTAATCATTGAAGTTTGTGTGTAAATACATGAGAGACCAAATAATCAATCGACATTTCGAGCCTTTAAGCACCCCGATTTGGAAACATTCAAGCGCGTCGCTTGAACTGCTCACTCTTTCTTGTGGCGTGTTAGCGTGCGAACATCACCTTGTAAGTGCGAGTGAAATTTAGGTTTAGAATAGAAAAAAACGGGTAAAGTATATGTGCCTTGTGTTTTTCATATGTATTGTGTTTTACCCTAAAGATCTGCTCAGTGTCTTGAGTTGGGGGTAAAAATTAGTGTTAAGATTCTTAGACTAGCATGTGTTTTTTATAGAGTGAATATTGCGTGTCATTCCAAATTCACGTATTGAAAATTTCATACTATATATTCAGCTAACGTCATTGTTTCTTCCTCACGGCAAAACTTATATTGTGATTGCCAGTATCATATCGAGAATTACTCATAAACTGACTCGTGAACGCACGCGCCTAAATCGCCGGCGCTCTTTGTTTAGCGTGTCTTTGTGTTTCAAATGGCGGAGCAATTATACTGCCGTTTTCCGTCACTACTCCGTGACCATAATTGCACTATAAGCATGTGTATAATAGTATTTTCTTTTTTTTACAAACTTACTTGCAGCTGTTTTTCTTAAATATGTTTCAACGCGAAATAATCATTAAAGATGTCTCTTAAATATCTCGTATGTGTAAATTACGAAGGTTATTCTTGTCGATGCTTGCTAAAGTTTGGGAGTTTCATTTTTATTTCCATACTCCTTGAACCTTTTACGTAACCGCACTTATTCCAAAATAATCCTTTCCATAAAATTTAATTCAACGCTGCTCATTCTTGTGACTGAAACACTCACTACCATCTGCCTTCATGAGTGTGCGAAAATTATGCTGGCGGCTCGGGCTAATGCCGACGTGTGGAGCCGCCGGTTAATCGCCGCACTGATTTATTATGTTTTTCGTTCTTTCGCGCATAATTTTCCTTCGGTGAAATCAAAACGTTTAGTGTTCTTGGTATCATTTGGGATATATATATTCCTTTTATTCCTTCATTATTGCAAACGATATTTATCAGTAAAAATTTCAGTAGAATTTATAAATGAACTTTAGGAATTTCTTTTCTCTGTATTCTTGTACCGTTATGGAGATTTTCTAGAGTACATAAAGAAGCTTAAATCTTCATGTTAAGCATTTCCTTAATTACTAAATTCTTAAATTTCATGCCTTGCACTTAAAGCAAGAGCATTTGTATCAGAATCTCTTAATTGATTTTTTTTTCTATCCGTCCTTAAGTTAGCTGGTGTTGGATCTGTAGGACTTTCTCGGAGTGATCTACTTTATGGGAGTTTTATCATGTACTTTGGGATAACTTCAGTGTGAAATTTCCTTGATGTCTCCTTGGACTGCTCATCCAGCTTCTTGGACTCCTTGCAGGACCTCTACATCATCGCCATACACACAACACTCACAGTTTTGAATCTCCCTGGGTTCCTGAGTGCCATGCTAAATGCTATTCTCACATAAGCTGTGACTTAACTTGCTCCTACCAGTATGAGCTGTGACATAATACGCTAAATGCTAAGGACCTGGGCTTACTAGTATCCTAGTATGCTATGCTAATATGAGCAGTAACTTAACTTGCTCCTGCTAATGTGCTAATGTGCAAATGTGCCGACTTGCTTCTGCTCACATGAGCCGGATTTAACTTGCTCACTCACACCTCACCTTATTTTGAGTCATGATTAGTTCTACCTGAACTACGTCATTGACCCTCGCTCAATTATCTCAAATTGCCTAATTCAAGTTCCCAAATACAACTCACTCACCCTGCCTACTCCATCGCGTGACGGCCTTCGCCATCGCCAGCCTGGCTCTCCGGCACGGATTGCTCACCTAGACCAGCTCTCCGAGATCAAGATCCAAGCCCGTTCTCCTTGGTTTTCCTTCAATAAACTACACGGCAGGAAAAAGCTGAGTTAACCAAAAATTGTCATTCATTATCCCTCTTATAGTCGCTCAAATTTACTTGTCGAGAGATGTTGTAGTCTTTGCCCGTCAATTCACCCCAGCGGACAACTAGACCAACACACTGGTGACCCCAAGTTAATATACCTCAGTTAAAATAACCCAAAACTTTCTTAAAAAAACTTAAAAACAATTCAACTCGACAAGGTTTGAGAGATTGTGAGAGGATAATTTTGGCATGTCATTGTAGTGATAAATTTCCCATGTCGTAGTCTTTGAGAATTTTCTATAGATGTCACTGTGCTAATCTTTCTCTGAGCAGCTCTAAAAATTTTTATGCTGTTTTCCTGTCTTTGTTTGTTTTCGTGCCTCAGTAGGTAGGAAAAATATTTTTCCCCTATTTCCGTGCTGTGCATTTATTTCTGACTACCGTAAAAATCTTCGCTTCCATTCTCTCTCTTTCCGTTTTTTTTCAACGTTATGGATTGATTGAGTAGGTAGGAAAATAATTTTTTTTCTCACCTGCTTTATTTTTGTGCCTACGCAAAATTGCCGCATACCGCATAATTTTTTCTCGTTTCCAACTTCATATTTCCTTCCTTCTGTTTCAACTTAATTTGAATGATTGAGTAGGTAAAGAATTAACGCAAATCCTTGCCACTTAATTCCAAGTCATAGGCACTGATATCTTAATTGCGCATCCCCAAAGAGATTGCTAGCATGCCTGACTCAGATAATGAAGATCGAGCCTCCACAAAACCCATTAGGCTCCCTCCCTTCATTCCGGAGGACGCCCACACCTGGTTTCAACAGTGTGAGGCGATGTTTAGGTATCATAAGGTCACTAATAACACTGACCAATTCTACGCCCTTGTTTCCCCAGCCCCCACAAAATTGTTAAATGATTCAAATCAGTTGCTCGAGAACCCCCCCGCCTTTGACCCGTATGGCACCTTAAAAAGAAAAATTCTGCAGAAGTTGCAGATGTCCGATGCGGACAAATTTCGCAGTTTGGTAGACGCCTCAGCTATTCCTTCTGTCTCTAGTTCTTTCTCTCCCACTTCGCTAGTAAAAGAGCTGCGAAAACTCGCTACGGGTGTTGCCGTAGCTGAGGGATTTCTGAAAGAAGTTTTCATGACTAAGCTTCCCCCGAATGTGCGTCCATTTTTATCGCTAGCAGGCCCCGATCAAACGCTGGAAAAGCTGGCGGAGTCCACCGAGACGGTGATGCGCAACATTAATTCGCCACAGGCACCGCAAGTTGCGTCCCTTAATGCAGCTGCTGCAAATTTTAGCCCCGCAAATACTCAAAATCAATCCTCAGCCATAATAGATAAGATGCAGCAAGACATCGCTGAGATAAAGCAAGCTCTCCAGAATTGTCAGTTGGGTCAGAGTGGTCAGAGCGTAGCTCACATTCAGCAAGGCCCAGGGAGATTCCAAAGCCACCAAAATGCCAACGACTATCCTTATGACTATCCCTCGAACTATCATCCTTTTCCTCCTCCTCAACGCTTTGATAGAGGTAGATCTTATGATAGGTCAAATCAAGACCGCCGCTTCAGGTCACGCTCTCGTGATGCCAGTAGTAATTTATGCTGGTACCACCAGAAATTTGGTGACCAAGCTCGCAAATGTGCCTCTAGATACTGTCCGCGTTATACCGAAATGACTTCGGGAAACGCGAACAGCAACGCATAGTAGCGAGTACTGCGTTGCCGCATTCCCAGACTACTCGCCTCCTTACTATTCTCGATCCCGTTACCAAATATCGATTTCTCATCGACACTGGCTCAAGCGTGTCAATTATCCCAGCCACGGCAAAAGACAAAAACAACCCATTGTTGGCGACATTACGCGCCGCGAACGGCACGCCAATTCCTTGTTACGGTGAAAGAGTATTAGAGTGCAGTCTGGGATTGAGGCAAGCTTTCCTTTTCACCTTCTTAATCGCGGAAGTCCAAGAGCCTATCATTGGCGCGGATTTCCTAGAGAAGTATGGGATTATTGTAGATGTTAAAAACCGTAGAATTAGGGACGAGGAGACACAGATCTCAATTCCCGCTGGTAGCATAACTAGAGCAAATGTCTTGCATTCCTTCTCGATTGCTTTCAAGGAGGAGTGCATGTTTGAACAAGAACTTAAAAATTTCCCAGCATTAACAAACCCTAACTTAGCTTCTAATAACATGCAAACATGCACAAAGCACTTCATAGAGACGCAAGGTCCGCCAGTTTTCTCCCGTGCTAGGCGACTGCCGCCTGATCGATTGGCGTTAGCCAAGAGAGAATTCGCGCGCATGCAAGAATGTGGCATCATCCGCACCTCCAAAAGCCCTTGGGCTAGCCCTCTTTTGCTAGTACCCAAGGCTAACGGTGAATTCAGACCGTGCGGGGATTTCCGCAGGTTGAACGCCGTTACTTTACCTGATCGATACCCTATTCCCTACCTTCATGATTTCAGTGCAAATTTAGAGGGAGCACAAATTTTCTCTAAGATAGACCTGCAGTCTGCCTTCCATCAAATCCCCTTGGATGAGTCTGCGATTCCTAAGACCGCGGTAATCACTCCGTTTGGTCTCTTTGAATTCCTCAAGATGCCATATGGCTTGAGGAACGCTCCTCAGACGTTCCAAAGGCACATGGCTGAAATTTTCTCTGATCTCACTTTCGCCTATGTCTATCTAGACGACATCCTAGTGGCATCCACAACCCCAGAGTTGCACAAAGACCATCTTAGGGTCGTTTTTCAAAGACTGTCCGACAATGGACTCCTCGTAAATCCTGAGAAATGTGAGTTCGGAAAGTCATCACTGATTTACTTAGGTCATGAAATTTCTAGCCTAGGTCTAAAACCTTTGCCTTCCAAAGTAGAAGTGATCAAAAACTTTCCTCTTCCACAGACCCAGAAGGAACTAAGAAGGTTCCTAGGTTCTGTTAACTTCTATCATCGTTTCATACGCAACTGTGCCCAAACTTTAGCGCCCTTGTCTGACCTCCTCGAACCGAAACGAAAAGGAAAATCTATTGAGGTAAAATGGACAGAAGAAGCGCGCAAGGCTTTTGGGGAAATCAAGCACAAGTTAGCTTCCGCGACTGAATTATCCTACCCTATTGCTAATGCTGATTTTAGTCTAGTAGTGGACGCTTCCAGTACTGCTGTAGGTGCTGTTTTGCAACAACAAGTAGGGACTAACATCTCTCCTCTTGCTTTCTTTTCCAAAAAGCTGTCGCCCACTGAGCGTGCTTATAGCGCGTTCGGTAGGGAACTTCTTGCTATCTACTTATCTGTAAGACACTTTCGCTATGCTCTAGAGGCGAGGGAGTTTGTGATCTACACAGATCACAAACCTTTGACCTCAGCGATCAAAATGCCTTCTGAAAGACATTCCCCAAGGGAAGCTCGACACTTGTCGTTCATAAGTCAGTTTACCACTGACATCCGCTTCATAAAAGGGTTGGACAATACTGTCGCTGACTGTCTTTCCAGAATCAACACTGTCCAAACCAGTGGTGAAATCACCTTCGGCAACATTGAAAGAGCGCAGAAGGAGGATCCTGAACTTCAGGACCTTCTCAAACCTTCTAACACTTCCTCTCTGAAATTAACCTTGGTTGACGGCGTGTACCGTGATGCCGAGCGACTTTCTCGTTTGTACCTTCCTGCAACTCTCCGCAGAGTAGCTATCCTGCATTACCACTCTCTCTCTCACCCTGGTATTAACCGTACATTGCGTTTGATTTCTGATCGTTACGTCTGGCCAGCGATGCGTAAGGAGGTCAAGCAAATTGTGCAAAATTGCCATGCATGTCAGAGTAGTAAAGTGGTGAAACATAATCGTGCAGCGCTGCAGAGTTGTGCATTCACAGGTCACAAGTTCGACTCGGTCCACTTAGATTTGGTGGGTCCTTTGCCTTTATCGCGCGGTTATTCTTATTTGTTGACCATCATCGATAGGTTCACACGTTGGGTTGAGGCTGTCCCTCTTTCTGATACCCAAACCGAGACTGTAGCGCGCGCTTTCATGTCCAACTGGATCTCTAGATTTGGTGTCCCCTTAAAGGTCACGCATGACCGGGGATCACAATTTACCTCAAAATTCTGGAGTGAGCTCAGCAATGCTTTAGGTTGTACTAACACCTCTACGACTTCTTACCATCCGCAGTCAAATGGACTTATTGAGAGAGTCCACAGGGACTTGAAGGCTGCATTACGTTGCTTGAACTGCAGTCACGATTGGACTGACAGACTTCCAGTTGTATTGTTGAGCATCCGCAATCTGTACAGACAAGATCAGCAGTGCACAGCAGCAGAGATGCTCTATGGTCAGACACTTCGTCTCCCCGGCGACATTGTTGACCCAAAACCTTTGCCTGAATTTTCATTCGCTGACCGTTCCGCATATGTAACCTGCCTAAAAGATTGCATGCGCCAGATCAAGTATGTGGCTCCGCGAATGCCTCAGACTGAGGACAAACTGGATCCTGCCCTGCGAGACTGCACACATGTGTATGTCCGAAACGACGCCATCAAACCTACACTCACGCGCCCTTATGATGGCCCATTCAAAATAATCAAACGCACGCCCAAGTATTTTGTCCTGGAAAGATCGGGTTCACACGACCCCGTGAGCATTGATCGATTAAAAGTCGCGTACACTTCCGATCATAGTGTAACTGCTAAACCATCATTCTCTCCACAGAATTCTCCTTCCACTGAGACTCGATCATATCTACCATCTCAGCTTCCTCAGTTGGCTGCAATGTTGCCTAGTCAACTTGAGTGTAACCCTTTCTATGTGTCTGTACATTCAAACCCTATCCCTAAGCCTACCGTAGACTCTAATTCTAGCCCTCTTACTGACACAGCGACAAGTCTGGAGAGACCAGACGAGCCCGCTGCAGTAACTCCTGTTCCTAGGACTCTTGCCGATCTAAACTTGCAGACCCGTTTGGTGAAACTTCCCCGCTCAGTATCATTTGCCAATTGCCGAACCCGGCAGGGTCGTGTAGTTCGCCCTCCTTCCCGCTACAGATGATTGCAGCGGGTGGACCTTTCGGTCTGCGCCTTGGGGGGTAATGTAGCATACCGCTACATAAGCGTAAAAATTAGAAATTTGCCATTCTCACTGAAATAAATTAATCATTAGCATTAAAAATCTTACTATAATTTATTATTAATTATTTTCTACTTCTAACTCGTAATCATTGAAGTTTGTGTGTAAATACATGAGAGACCAAATAATCAATCGACATTTCGAGCCTTTAAGCACCCCGATTTGGAAACATTCAAGCGCGTCGCTTGAACTGCTCACTCTTTCTTGTGGCGTGTTAGCGTGCGAACATCACCTTGTAAGTGCGAGTGAAATTTAGGTTTAGAATAGAAAAAAACGGGTAAAGTATATGTGCCTTGTGTTTTTCATATGTATTGTGTTTTACCCTAAAGATCTGCTCAGTGTCTTGAGTTGGGGGTAAAAATTAGTGTTAAGATTCTTAGACTAGCATGTGTTTTTTATAGAGTGAATATTGCGTGTCATTCCAAATTCACGTATTGAAAATTTCATACTATATATTCAGCTAACGTCATTGTTTCTTCCTCACGGCAAAACTTATATTGTGATTGCCAGTATCATATCGAGAATTACTCATAAACTGACTCGTGAACGCACGCGCCTAAATCGCCGGCGCTCTTTGTTTAGCGTGTCTTTGTGTTTCAAATGGCGGAGCAATTATACTGCCGTTTTCCGTCACTACTCCGTGACCATAATTGCACTATAAGCATGTGTATAATAGTATTTTCTTTTTTTTACAAACTTACTTGCAGCAGTTTTTCTTAAATATGTTTCAACGCGAAATAATCATTAAAGATGTCTCTTAAATATCTCGTATGTGTAAATTACGAAGGTTATTCTTGTCGATGCTTGCTAAAGTTTGGGAGTTTCATTTTTATTTCCATACTCCTTGAACCTTTTACGTAACCGCACTTATTCCAAAATAATCCTTTCCATAAAATTTAATTCAACGCTGCTCATTCTTGTGACTGAAACACTCACTACCATCTGCCTTCATGAGTGTGCGAAAATTATGCTGGCGGCTCGGGCTAATGCCGACGTGTGGAGCCGCCGGTTAATCGCCGCACTGATTTATTATGTTTTTCGTTCTTTCGCGCATAATTTTCCTTCGGTGAAATCAAAACGTTTAGTGTTCTTGGTATCATTTGGGATATATATATATTCCTTTTATTCCTTCATTATTGCAAACGATATTTATCAGTAAAAATTTCAGTAGAATTTATAAATGAACTTTAGGAATTTCTTTTCTCTGTATTCTTGTACCGTTATGGAGATTTTCTAGAGTACATAAAGAAGCTTAAATCTTCATGTTAAGCATTTCCTTAATTACTAAATTCTTAAATTTCATGCCTTGCACTTAAAGCAAGAGCATTTGTATCAGAATCTCTTAATTGATTTTTTTTTCTATCCGTCCTTAAGTTAGCTGGTGTTGGATCTGTAGGACTTTCTCGGAGTGATCTACTTTATGGGAGTTTTATCATGTACTTTGGGATAACTTCAGTGTGAAATTTCCTTGATGTCTCCTTGGACTGCTCATCCAGCTTCTTGGACTCCTTGCAGGACCTCTACATCATCGCCATACACACAACACTCACAGTTTTGAATCTCCCTGGGTTCCTGAGTGCCATGCTAAATGCTATTCTCACATAAGCTGTGACTTAACTTGCTCCTACCAGTATGAGCTGTGACATAATACGCTAAATGCTAAGGACCTGGGCTTACTAGTATCCTAGTATGCTATGCTAATATGAGCAGTAACTTAACTTGCTCCTGCTAATGTGCTAATGTGCAAATGTGCCGACTTGCTTCTGCTCACATGAGCCGGATTTAACTTGCTCACTCACACCTCACCTTATTTTGAGTCATTAGTTCTACCTGAACTACGTCATTGACCCTCGCTCAATTATCTCAAATTGCCTAATTCAAGTTCCCAAATACAACTCACTCACCCTGCCTACTCCATCGCGTGACGGCCTTCGCCATCGCCAGCCTGGCTCTCCGGCACGGATTGCCCACCTAGACCAGCTCTCCGAGATCAAGATCCAAGCCCGTTCTCCTTGGTTTTCCTTCAATAAACTACACGGCAGGAAAAAGCTGAGTTAACCAAAAATTGTCATTCATTATCCCTCTTATAGTCGCTCAAATTTACTTGTCGAGAGATGTTGTAGTCTTTGCCCGTCAATTCACCCCAGCGGACAACTAGACCAACACAGAGGTGATCTCATCTGGCATCCAGAAAATTAGCGAGGTTGGCGAGCCTTGGCTCAAATGGTACGTTCATTACGTTGTAATCCTACGTTGTAATTACGTTCATTACGTTGTAGTCGTTGTAACATGTGCTCGTACAGGTCGAAATGTACATGTGCTTCAATTTCTCTACTCTTTATATCTATTCCTCTGCTCAACACATTATTGCCGACTGAGGAACGTTTTTCTTTCATCTCTCAAAACTGTTCACGTTACTGTAATAATTGATAGCAAATTTAATAGTAAGCTTTCCTATATTTAACAAAAATAGAAGAAAAGTCTTAACTAAGGCCTCAAAAAGATGCCTGACCGTATAACATTAGTAAAGTGAACAGGGATTTTTATCCGTAGATAAAGTATTCAAATTTGTATCCTTAGATAAAAAAGATGTTCGTTAGTGTGTATTTAAATTGGAATAGAAGCAATCATCGCTTTCAAATATGTCGGGTTTTTTTTAGCCGTTGGGTAGTTTGAATGTAAATATTAATTCTTGACGGCCAAAAACTCGAACAATTCTCGATAGTGATCTGGGAATTTATGAGAGGGATAATGAAAAACGGATTGGAACTCAGCTTATTTCGGTGGAGTTTATTGGAAGAGGAAACCAGGAAAACTGGCTTGGATCTTGATCTCGGAGAGCTTGTCTAGGTGGGCAATCCGTGCCGGAGGACCAGGCTGGCGTTGACGAAGGCCGTCACGCGATGGAGTAAGCAGGGTGAGTGAGTTGTATTTGGGAACTTGAATTAGGCAATTGGAGATAATTGAGCGAGGGTCAGTGACTTAGTTCAGGTAGAACTAATGACTCAAAATAAGGTGAGGTGTGAGTGAGCAAGTTAAATCCGGCTCATGTGAGCAGAAGCACGTCGGCACATTAGCACATTAGCACATTAACGGGAGCAAGTTAAGTTACTGCTTATGTGAGAATAGCATTTAGCATGGCACTCAGGAAACCCAGGGAGATTCAAAACTGTGAGGGTTGTGTGTATGGCGATGATGTAGAGGTCCTGCACAGGAGTCCAAGACGCTGGATGAAACGTTCCAGGAGAGACATCAAGACATTCCACCACTGACAATCCAACATATAATGACAACTCTTCCCACACGGAGAAATCCGAGAAACTCCTACAGGTTTGACTCCAGCTACTTTAGGATTCTCACTTTTGGCAAACTCAAAAGAGATAGGACCGATTTTTGGTTGACAGATTTTTAACAATAAATAAATGGTTTAAGCTGTTTAGCTGTCAACTGTTCACTAATGCCTCTGGCTTTAAAATCTGAGTATTAGGTTCAAGAACTTCCGGTAATAAGGATCGTGATTCCTTACAGAGACTACGGGCAAGTAAACACGAGATCTACGGAATATCGTGAAAATATCAAGTGACTGCACTTTTGAAAGCAGTAAAAAAAACATAAAAATCCTAAAGTTCATGGATATAAATCCTACTAAAAAATCCCGGTAGATATCATTTGCAATACTAAAGGAATTAAGGAATAATATATATCCCCAATAAAAAAAGGAAAAGGAAAACCTAAGCGTTGATTTCACAGGCGGAAAATACGCGAAGAAGGAAAACACGAAAGCATGAAAGTTCCGTGTGGCGATTTAGCCGGCGACTGTACGCGTCGGCCTCAGCCAGAGCCGCCAGCAATTTGCACACACTCAAGATAAGCAGATGGTAGTGGGTGTTTTTGTCACAAGAATGCGATGAGTTAAATTAAATTTCATTGAAATGTTTCTCTATTGAAATAAGGGCGTTTACGTAAAGGTTTCCAAAAGAGTATGGAATTAAGAAATGAAATTCCAAAACTCAGCAAGCATAGACAGGAATACTTTTCGTAATTTAAGACTACTGCGAGTCGGTTTATAAAATAAAAAGAAAGAATAAATGCTACTATAACACATGCCTATAGTATTTATAATCACAGAGTAGTGACAAGGGACGACGGTATGAGGTTCCGCCATTAAACAAAGCGCTATCGGCAACGAAAACCGGCAAGTTCAGCCGCGTTCGTTCCGAGTATCGAATCATGAATGGAACTGCAGGTATATGCTATTATCGTAAAGAAAAGGAACGAGCATGATTATGCTTTGATAATAAAATCATGACACGGAAATGCAATGCACATCTGACGCAATGTTTTTACGCTAAGTCACGTTGAGAAAAGACAAACAAAGCACTGAATGAAAAACATGCTACATCACAATTCCCACGCATAACTACGTATCGTAACACACTGCACTGTCAACTATTAATACTCACTGAACACGAAGAAAAACACGATTATATTCTAACATTGATTACTCACGAGAACGAAGAAAGAACACGATTATTTTCTAACACTTTTAAACTCACGAGAATTTGCTGTAACACCGCTAAAGTAGGACGCCAAAGTAAGAGTGGCTTTTTGAAAGAAAAGACGCGCAACTGCGCAGTGTTGCCACCAGAGGGCTTCTCTCTCGAAAAATGTAAATTGTTATTTTATCATCTCATGTATTTACACAAAAACTTCAATGATTACGAATTAAAAGTAGAAAATAATTGATAATAAATTAGAGTAAGATTTTTATTGCTACTAATTAATTTATTTCAGTGAGAATGGCAATTTTCTAATTTTTACGCTTATGTAGCGGTATGCTACAAATACCTTAACATAGAGATCCTTGATTGCTATTCATACATGGCTATCGTAATACCCATGTTATATGTTGAAACAAATGATTCCCCTTAATTGCTATTTATACATGGTTATCGTAATACCCATGATAATTGTAGAAACATGATTCGGAGAAAAGCACAAAAAAATGGGTTCCTCTTTGTTGTGGTAGTCGGATTTTGATTATTCAGAAACCGCTTAACGGACACCGTCTGAGTAGAAAAAAAAGTCCGTTATTTACGGATGGATTTGTGAAGGGCGTGTAAATTGGCAAAAAAGAGGTGGTGGAGTTGGTGTGATTGTAAAGAATGCTCTAAATTGGAAATTAGAGGAACTTCCTGTTGGAAATGAACCTGAAAGTGAAGATTTGTTAGCAATTAAGTGTGAAAGAATGCATGCCAGAGAATGTATTGTGATTGTATGTTATATGACAACTTATGGGATTTTAGCTCATGAAGAGAATGTAAAAAAGTATGAAATATTAACAAGGATTGTACGAGAACACTGCAGGTGCCCTCTGATTGTAATGGGTGACATGAATGGCCATGTTGGTATACTTGGTGAGCCGGTGAATGCAAATGGACAAAAATTGATAGATTTTTGTGATGAGAATGAACTTGAAAACCTGAATGTAACAATAGGAAATGGCTTGCATACATGGCAAAGCATGGAATGGAAAACTGCAATTGACTATATGATTGTGAATAGTAGAGCAAGAGAGTGTGTCAATGAAATGTTTGTAGATGAAGATGATTTTGATATTGATAGTGACCATAAAATGCTTGTGCTTGAATATAACTGGGGTAGAAAGGAGTCACTGCAAAAGGTCAGTAGTGTGAAAGAAAGTTGGCAGATAAAAAAGGCAAACTGGGAAGATTTTAAGAATGAATTAAGGGTAAATGTTGAGGACTTGACCATAATCGATTTTCCACTCTTTGATCAATAAAGATTGTTGATGAGACCAAAATAAACAAGTTTTCTTCAATGCACTTTCCGGCGGAAATAAGTATTTTAAAAGTTATGGCATTAAATGAGTTACCGTAACTCCAGTGTTTGAGGCGGGGAAAAATATACCGCGCGGTCCGACGTGAAAGTAAACAGGCGTTCCCGCGCGCTAACCAAGCCGACGAAGAGCAAACCCCCTATTACAAACGTAAAGAGGTTGGGTCGTGAGGGGTAGCAACAGTTCTTTTCGTGAAAATTATAAAACTAAAAGAACTGTGGCTACCCCTCACGACCCAACCTCTTTACGTTTGTAATAGGGTGATGCACACTGGAGTTCCGGTAACTCATTTAACGCCATAACTTTTAAAATACTCATTTCCGCCGGAAAGTGCATTGAAGAAAACTTGTTTATTTTGGTCTCATCAACAATCTTTGTTGATCAAAAAGTGGAAAATCGATTATGGTCAAGTCCTCAACATTTACCGAATTAAGTAGGTATACCTGGAACAGGTGTGGAAATGTAAATGACCTAAATGGTGAGATTGCAAGAACCTTGTATGATGTGGCAAAGCAAAAGATTGGTAGAATAAAATGTAGGAAAGGGACAGAGAATGCCAGGTGGTTTACAAGTGAGATAAAGGAAGAACAAATGAGAAGAAAGACTTTAAATAAGAAACAACGCAGTATGAGTAAAATGTATGAAAGAAACAGAATTACTGAGGATGAATGGCAGAGTGCATGGAATGAGTACAAGGACCAGCAGAAGAAAGTAAGGAGAATGATGAATGAGGCTAGAGTTAAAGAGGAGAGACACCAAGTTGAAAATCTAAGAAAGAAAGGTCCGGATGGAATAAAAGATTGGTATAAGTTTATACAAGGTAATGATAGAAGTAGTGAAGTTCAAGTTGATGAATTAGTAGTTAATGGTTGCAGTGTGCAAGATAGGATGCAAATGGTAAAAGCAGTTGAAGAATACTGGGAGGACATTGGTGGAATGAATGAGGAGGTTACAGATGATGCACCCATAAATTTTCTGATTGATGAACGTGAACTGCAAATGGAAGATGAAATCACTTGTGAAGAGATTGTAAGTTGTTTGAAGAAAGTGAAAAATGGAAAGGCATGTGGCCCTGATAAGATCCCATATGAGTTCTATAAATGTGGAGGAGAGAGTGTGGTCAGTATGTTGAAATGTTTATTTGATGAAATATGGAAGACTGAAAGAGTACCGAATGACTGGAACAAGTGTAATGTAGTTCTGTTGCATAAGGGTGGACATAAGAGTATGAAAGAACTTAAAAATTACAGACCAATTGCACTGGGTGACACTGTATGTAAGATATTTTGTTGTATTTTGAATGAGAGAATGAAAAATTTAGTTGAGGAATTAGGAGTCGTAAGTGAAGAACAGAATGGTTTTAGGCAGGATAGACGTGGGGAAGATAATCTGTTTGTAGTAAGTGAAATAATTGAGCAAATGAGGAAGGATGATAAGAAGGTGTATTTAGCATTCCTGGATATTGAAAAAGCGTATGACAGAGTGGATCGGGTTAGGCTCTTTGAAGTTTTGAGAAAAGTTGGGTTTAGCAGAAAAATAGTAAAAATTGTACAAAGTCTGTATGAGAACACAAGCGCTATAAACAGGTTAGGAAATTTGGAAACGGGGCAAGTGAGGAGTGTTAGAGGAGTGAGACAGGGCTGTACTCTGTCTCCCCTGTTGTTTGGATTGTACACAGAAGAATTAGCAGTTCGACTGAGAAGGAGTGGCTTAGGACTGAAAGTTGGTAATGAGAGACTGAGCTGTTTGTTGTATGCTGATGATGTGGTTGTGGTTAGTGGATGTGGACATGAACTGCAAAGGATGCTTGACATTGTGAACGGATATAGTACAGATTTTAAGATGAACTTCGGTGCCAACAAAAGCAAGGTTATGGTTATAAATAGTGATGAGACTGATAGAGACAGACTGAGGAATATTGGAGAAATCAGAATAGGTAGAACAAAAGAATACAAATATCTAGGTTGTATGATAAAAGAAGATGGATGCACTAGTACTAAGGGTGAGAAAGTGGCAAAAGCTATGCAGTGGAGTGGACGATTAAGTAGCGTGGCCAGATACAGAGCAAACAAGTATGAATGTGTGAGAGGAATGTGGAAGTATGTTGCTGTACCTAGTGTCATGTATGGTATGAGTGCTCTTGCCTGGAATGGAAGTGATCTTGAAAAGCTGGATGTAATACAAAATAAGGTAGGACGGTTAGCATTGGGTGCTCCAAAATGAACAGCTACAGAAGCCATTAGAGGTGACCTTGGGTGAAGCCTATTTTCAGAAAGAATGATGAAAGCGGTGCTGAATTATAAGGTGAGAATTGAAAGAATGCAGAATAGCAGATGGGTAGGGTAAAGTTCGAAAGTTAGTCCGATTTAAACGGTTCAAACTTCAAACCCTCTCAAACGGTTCTCAAGATCGCTATTGCTGCAGCAAATATCGTCAAAAAAGCGCAAATGCATTGGGTTCATCGTGCTTTGCTCTAAAAAGGATCTTTCAAATCTTGATATGAAAAAACAACTTGCTTTGTGAACTCTTCCTCCAACTGAAATTTTCAAAAGTTCGTACCAAATTCGAAATTAATTCAAAATTTCGACCACGTTTTGAATCTCATTACAAAATTTGTACATCCTCTAAAAAGAAATTTATATTTATGTTTAGCGCTAAAGTTACCTGTGAGCATTCAAATTTTATGTAATATAATAGCGTGTTCATTTCTAATGGATTTGATACGTACGTTTTGATACCGGCAGGCCGCAGCCGAGACGGTTCAAGAAACGGTTTGTGAAAAGTACAGTAATTTCTTGAGTCCTACTTTAAACTTTAACTAGTCCACCACTCGTAACTTTTTAAAACATGCACCTATTGACTTCAAATTACTCTCAAATAAAAGAACAAAACATTTTCTACAAAGGTGTTATAAACACGTTCAAAAAATTTTCCTGAAAAGTACAGAAATTCTTCGATAAAAATGTTCGATTCGCCTGCCATCGCGAGCGCGAAAGAGTCAACTAAAGTCTTTCGACGGCACGTGAGTCGTACAGATTCATTGAGAAATTTCTGTACTTTTCAGAAAACTTTCTTGGATGTGTTTATAACACCTTTGTAGAAAATGTTTTGCTCATTTGTTTGAGAGTAATTTAAAGTTGATATGTGCATTCTTTCAAAAGTTGCGAATGGTGGACTTAGGTCTTTCGACGGCGCGTGAGTCGTACAGGTTCATCGAAGAATTTCTGTACTTTTCAGAAACAATTTTGAATGTGTTTATAACACCTTTGCAGACAATGTTTTGTTCTTTCGTTTGAAAGTAATTTGAAGTCAATGGGTACATTTTTTCAAAATTTACGAGTGGTGGACTGAAGTTTTAAGTAGGACTGTCATAGTTCTACTATGGAAGATTCTCGTCGTGTTCAAATAACGTTAAGAAAGGGTTGTTTTGGCCAAGCAACCATCTTCTAAAAGACCCGATGTTGGATAATATGTTCTCGAAAATAAGCACAGCATTTCTGAACTCTACAAACTACGCTTCGAGACGAGCTTCACCAACCGCCAAGCATCATTCGAATCAACCAGCGAACCTCGCATCCCCCCCCTCTACGAGCATCCACCATTGGACTTTGTACTCTTTGCTCCGCGACCGACGCTTGTACCGAGGATCATTTCCAAACGCTTCCATTCTACTCGTATATTTCAACTCCTTCCTTGTTGACTTAAGATCTTGTTCATTCTACGTATTTTACTTGTTTATTTATTGTAAAGCTTAATCCACTTTAATTATCTTGCAACACTTGCTATTTCCTATGATATTTTAATGTAAAGCTTCGTTACGAATGAACGTGTTCGTCCTCACTCGAGACGGCGTCGCACAGCCTCCCTCTGAGCAGTGTGCGCGAGCGGCATTAGAGCCTGCGCCATTAAGAGAGTAAGACGTGTGATTCTCTCGCCTGTCCTCGCGGACAGGTGGGAGTGGGCTCTTTGCCCAAGAGTTCCAATGGCTGTTAAAGTCGTGCATAGACTAACTGGGCGTTTCTCAAGACCAAGCTTAGTATACCCCTCAATGTGTCTATCCATACTCTCACTCATGTCTTAGTAGCTTCATGTCTAGGCGTAGGATAGCATCGTTGGAAGTGTTTGACGACCTTGGCTTTTCAACTGAATAACCTAGCGTCGAGGCTCCACCCCTTATACAATGTTCTTGTCAGACTTCTCAATATATTAATGATATATGTTGCGTCTGTTAGTCACGTTAAAGGCTTCACCTGCTTATTTGATGTAATAATGCGAATTCCAATAATTGTGTCACTTGATAGATCAGAACTAACGTAATCACCGAGATCTGATAATGTTATTGTCATTTAATTAACGGTAAATTCTTTATTACGCTGTATAGATTTAGAATACGATGTATGTATGTTGTGTGTTATTCAACTTCCGAATGTGTCATCCATTTGCTAATTGAAAGACGTCATCATCATAACATTAAATTACGTTGCAACCATCTCGTCATTCACTTAATAAGGCCCTATTTGATTGACAACAAAACTACCATTAATAGTAAAAGACATTGAAAAGTCTCAGTATATTTGATCTTTATTGATGACAAAATAAAATAATGTAGACCTTCTGTCTCGACCTTAAAAAAATGAAAGCAAAGAGAAAATGACGAAAAATAATGCAAAGAGAAAAGAATTGCCTCCTGAAAATTGGCCAACGAACAATGCGGCATCGATGAGAGGAAATAGGAATATAACAGGACTCAAGAAATTTCTGCACTTTTCACAAACCGTTTCTTGAACCGTCTCGGCTGCGGCCTGCCGGTCTTGAAGCGTTGTTTTTGGAACACCATATTTGTCACTTGCGTTGCGTATACTCAAACTTCCATTTTTTATCTCTGCTAATGCGTGAATGAGATCATCATTGCAGTATTGGTGTTTTTTACGAGGAGCCATAATTTAAGGTCAACATTCGTCCCAATTCATAAACTATTAAATCAATACCTGAAAAGATATTAAGTATCATAAGCAATGAGGAGAAACTTGAAGAAAAAACGTTGTACGAACAAACGAATTCATAAAAATGATTTTTTCAAAACTCCGTACATGTGGACGAAGTAATAACACAAGCCGTTAAAAGATTCGAAATTTAGTACACCTCAGAAACAAACAAAGGGAGAAAAAAACTCGGTAAAATGACAGCATTACATCTTTCAACACTCACACAGGTATGACATCGCCTAACGCAACAACTTCGTCAACGGAAAAAATTTTAGTCGGCGATGCAAAATGGTAGTCAGTTAAGGTGTGACGACTTCATAAACAACTGAAACGCAGGTCATTCACTTGGGCTGCCATTTTTGTTCAAACAGTGATATTTATTTGCGGTGTGTGGCAATTATACAATATTATAAACCAGCAGTTACCACGTGAACCACTTTTCGATGAACTTCAACTCCATATTAGCTTGTTACAGTAAAATATACCTGGTGTGTACGGAATTTCGAAGTGGACGAATTTTCGGAACTTACCCTAAAGCAAATTTTTGAATGGAATCTGAGTGTAAGCTATTGGGAGAAAGTGTGTTGGGGGCATGCAAGGAAGCTTGGTATGCAAAAGATTATTCATGTTAGAATTGGGAGACCTGTGGATGACTGGAGTTTCATAAATCCTGGAGGTGTAGGGCCTGAGTGGGACTGCAAGAGGTGGAAGAAAGAGATTAAGAGGCAAAAAAAAAGTATGGATTGAATAAGTGGAGGCTTAGCATGGTGCGGAAGCCTACACTTGACTGGTATATGAAAAAAGAAGCACCTAAGTTTGAGATGTTCTATGATGGTAGTTTTGGAAGTCAACTCTTGTTTGCTGTGAGATGTAAGTCATTGAGTGTGAACAGACGTACATGGAGATGGAATGAGAATAATAACAGATTTTGTCGGCAGTGTATTAGTGGAGTGGAGGAAACAATTGAGCATTTTGTGCTGGAATATAGTAAGTATGAGCAAGAGAGAGAAAGTTTTATGAATGTGGTGCTTGAGCAGTATGGAGAGATTGAGTGGTATGCCAGATGTGCTGAAGATGATTGCGGTATGAGCTGTCTTGCTGGATTGGATCAGGAGTGTAATTTGAGTATCATTGAAGCTATGAAAATGTTTCTTGTGCGTGCCTGGAGTAAGAGACAGTGACTGGAATGAGCCAGTCAGGTAGAATGGTCAGTAATGATCCAATATGCCTGGGGATGGTGTTTTGACACACTGGCTATCCCAGTGACGCCATCCAATGGCAGCTTGTGACAAGGATTGGTAAATCCTGAATAGTTTAGTGGACAAGTCTGGTACCAGGCGCTGAACTCTTTGTGTGATAACTGTGGAGGGAATTGTGGGCCGTTACAAAGGCTCTGACGCTGTCGGCCCTCAATTTCAAGTTCAAGTTCAAGTCTGAAATTATCACAGCAACGTTAGGTGTGAAATGATGCAAAGATCATTTGTTACCTGCACAAAATTTTTGTATCTGCACTGGATTTTTTTCTCAATTTCAAAAAATACGGTAAAACGGTTTTTTTCAAAATTTATCTTCTTCTACAATTTTAAAGTTACAGAACCAGTACTTCAGTTTTGGATTGCTTATATGTCTGTATAACCATAAGGGCTAGAGAATTTTGATAGCTTCTTTTTGTAGATTTTGGGAACTAAAAAAAAAAATTTGACTTTTTTTCATTTATTTATCATGTCGTGTAATTTTCAAAGTAATGGATGCATCGAACATTTGTAGCCCTTATGGATACACCTTGCTAAGCCCTATCGAGTGGTATATAAACCATTCTTGTAGCTCTAAAATTGTGGAAGAAGATAGGCCTACATTTGAGAAACCAATTTTCAAGTTTCCTTAAAACTGTGTTTTTCACAAAAAAAATGTTTTTCTTCTTATCATTTCAACTACTGTTTTTTTTACAATGAACTCTTGAGCTTTTGTAGCTCTTTTCAAGCCCTTTCAATTGATATAATTTACATTGCTGTAGCTCTAGAACTCTGGGAAAAAATATGGGAAATCTGAAGGATATGTTAGTTATCGATTTTCCACTTTTTGGTGCCTGAACCTAATTACTTGAATCAAAATAAACAAGTTTTCTTCTATGCACTTTTTGTCTCAAATGAGTATTTTACGATTTACAACGGTAAGTTTAGTTTTTTCTTTGATGACGAATGTGCTTGAATAAACAGCTACTCATCAATTTTTGAATTTTTGTTGCTTGAATCATGGTAATAACATCAAAATAAACAACTTTTCTTCCATACATTTTTTCGTCAAATGAGTATTTAACGAGGTATAGCGGTAAGTTTGGTTTTGTCTTTGATGACGATCGCACTGGAAGCGAGTGCGCATTGCAGTATTGCTGTCCGACGTGCTCCTTGAATTACTTGCCTCTTCAAACACTGAAGTTGGGGTAAGTCATTTAACGCTATAACTAATAAAATACTCGTTTGAGACGGAAAGTGCATAGAAGAAAACTTGTTCATTTCGATCTAATTAACTATGCTTAGACATCGAAATTTTCAAAATTGATAACTGACATATCCTTCAGATTTATCAAAAATATACATTAAAAGACAATACTACATGTAATTCTTCAAAACAACCACTTTTTTATTTTTTCATTTTATTTTTTGACCAAAATATGTTTTTTTTTCAAGTCAACTCCTCTGTTTTGTAGCTCTTTTCAAGCCATTTGGATTGGTGTGCTCACCATAGCTGTAGCTATGATACAGCAGCTGTCATTGAGCTATGAATGAAAACTGCGGTATCATAGAGACGGCAGAACAGCTAAATTCTGAAATTGTCAAAAATTATAAAAAATATTTACTCAGCATTAGAATGTTTGGTAAATGTTGAGGACTTGACCATAATTGATTTTCTAGTTATGGATGCCTAAATATTGTTAATGAAATCAAAATGAATAAGCTTTCTTCAATGCACTTTCCGTCAGAAATGAGTATTTTACAAGTTATAGCGGTAAATGAGTTACCGGAACTCCAGTGTTTGAGGCGGGAAAAAATATACTGCGCGGTCCGACGTCAAAGTAAACAGGCGTTGCCGCGCGTCAACCAAGCCGACTTTGCCATAACTCCGCTGTTTGAGGCGGGAAAAAATGAATAAGAGAAGCAAACCCCCTGTTACAAACGTAAAGGGGTAGCCACAGTTCTTTTAGTGAAAATTATAAAGAAAGGTTGTAACCGACCCATTACGTCAAATGATACGAAACACATGTAGCCATCACCTCTGCTTCGATGTAACTTGCAGCCTTGAGATGACCGCAGGTCCGTCCGTGACTTCAAACCCGGTATAGTGTGGGTTTGACGTATCTGGGAACATTCGAATTAAGTCTTTCACATCGACAATATAACTCGTCATCTCATTAACTATCTTTATGCATAGTAGAATTTCAATTGATTTATAATTTTCACTAAAAGAACTGTGGCTACCCCTCACGACCCAACCTCTTTACGTTTGTAATAGGGTGATGCTTCCCTTATTTATTTATTCCCGCCTCAAACACTGGAGTTCCGGTAACTCATTTACCGCTATAACTTTTAAAATACTCATTTCCGACGGAAAGTGCATTGAAGAAAACTTGTTTCTTTTGATCTCATTAACAATATTTAGGCATCGAAAATTCGAAAATAAATTATGGCCAAGTCCTCAACATTTACCTAATGTTTTGTTTGAATAATGAGAGCACTTTGAGTAGCCCATGAACAAACGATATTGCCATTGCCACAGAGAAACACGCTCAATAATGAGGGGGAGGGAGGGTTCAAGGTCACACCATCCCTATCGCTTTCCACCCTCTGGTGGGCGTACCATTTGGAGTAGACGTAAGCGGAAAATACCTATGGAAGCGCAAGAAAATCCTCTATAAGATGCATGCATATAAAAACAGAAAATCTACACTTATTCCAATTTCTACCCAGACGGTGTCCTTAAGTTATTCAGGCTCCCAAGTAGCTACACTGAAATCGGTCAATTGTGGTATTACACATGCAAAACAATCTATGGTAAATCTGAAGGATATGTCAGTTATCGATTTTGTAAATTTTGATGCCTTAGCATAGTTAATTAGATCAAAATAAACAAGTTTTCTTCTATGCACTTTCCGTCTCAAATGAGTATTTTATTAATTATAGCGGTAAATGACTTACAGCAACTCCAGTGTTTGAAGCGGCAAGTAATTCAAGGAGCACACGGACAGCAACACTGCAATGTGCACTCGCTTCCAGCGCAATCGTCATCAAAGACGAAACTAAACCTACCGCTATACCTCGTTTAATACTCATTTGACGAAAAAAGTGTATAGAAGAAAAGTTGTTTATTTCGATGTTATTACCATGGTTCAAGCAACCAAATTTTGAAAATTGATGAGTGGCTGTTTATTCGAGCGCATTTGTCATCAAAGACGAAACTAAACTCACCGCTATAAATTGTAAAAAACTCATTTGAGATGGAAAATGCATAGAATAAAACTTGTTTATTTTGATTCAAATAATTAGGTTCAGGCACCAAAAAGTGGAAAATCAATAACTGACATATCCTTCAGATTTACCCAATCTAATACTGGGTTTCATGAGGTAAATAAAATATTTCAAATTGTCGTAAAATGCTCAGGGTGTTCCATCATTCCGAACTTTTAAGGAGTGCCGTAGTGGGTGAAGCGCTTTGTTAGCTTGTGAGTACTTACTACTCACCCCCTATAGGTTGTCAAGTTGCAAGGACTTCTGGAAATTCATCGACTCTCAAGATCCTCCTGGATCACCCGAAGAAGAAGAGTACTTGATTTTAAGTGAGTTCAGCAGTTGTTGACTGTTACATGCGTTTGAGTACCAGTGTTTACAGTTAAGTGTCAGTGAGTTTTTGGATATTTATGTCTGTAGTGTAATATTGTTAGTCGATTTTCGACAAGCCAGAGATTGCTCATAGAACAACTTTTAGAATTGTATGATACTTGGTGTCAGTTTTTTTGTCTAAAATTTGGGTTAATGTGTAGCGT
This sequence comes from Morinoia aosen, assembly GCA_030386875.1. Classification (NCBI taxonomy): domain Eukaryota; kingdom Metazoa; phylum Arthropoda; class Malacostraca; order Amphipoda; family Talitridae; genus Morinoia; species Morinoia aosen. The sequence goes on from CM059580.1 coordinate 7,666,276, forward strand.
TGGTCAGTTATCTATTTTCCAATTTTTGGTGCCTAGAAATAGGTAATTAGATCTAAATAAACAATTTTTCTTCTATGCACTTTCCGTCGGAAATGAGTTTTAAACGAGTTATGGCGCTTGGTTTAGTTTCGTCTGTGATGACGAATGCGCTCAAGTAAACAGCTACTAATCAATTTTTGAATTTTGTTGCTTGAATCATGGTAATAAGATCAAAATGAATAACTTTTCTTCTATACCCTTTTTTCGTCAAATGAGTATTTAATGAGGTATAGCGGTAGGTTTGGTTTCGTCTTTGATGACGATTGTGCTGGAAGCCAGAGTGCATTGCAGTGTTGCTGTCTGACGTGCGCCTTGAATTACTTGCCGCTTCAAACCCTGCAGTTGCGTTAACTTATTTACCGCTATAACTCGTAAAGTATTCATTTCTGACGGAAAGTGCATAGAAGAAAACCTGATTATTTTGATCTAATTAACTAGGATAAGACACCGAAAACTGGAAAATCGATTACTGACCAACGCTACGCATTTACCAAAATTTGGGTAAATGTGAAGCATTTGCCAGTAATCGATTTTTGAGTTTTTGGTGCCTAAACATAGTTAATTAGATTGAAATAAACATGTTTTCTTGGTCAATGTGAAGCGTGATGCGATCAAAGGAAATGGGAATTTTATTCCCGAGAATGACTAAAGGATCCCATTTAAGAACGTTTGACATGAATGACATTCTGCTCGCTGATGTGTTATTTTTGAAATATTCAACTTTGAACTTGGCTTTCACGTGCCAAGGAAGCGGGCACGCCAAGCGGAATTTAATTAATAACGTAAGCTAACCCCCTATTACAAATGTAAAGAGGTTGGGTCGTGAGGGGAAGCAACAGTTCTTCTAGTGAATGTTATAAATAAAGGTTGAAAGCAACCCATTAAGGTCACATTAACAATTATGTTTACATTTGCTCCATGATGGCGGCGGCCGTACCGGGTGGCACCATCTATGAGCTGACTGTAAAGGTGATGGTACTGGGTGGCACCATCTATAAGCTGACTGTAAAGGTGACGACTATAAAAAAACTTCAAAAGCACCAAGTACGAGAAATAGTACGTTAATTTTTATGTGTTATTGACTAACTGAAATCAATATTTCTTATTATTTTATTAACAGTTTTGGTAAATGTTGAGGATTATCCGGGAATCGATATTTAATTTTTCAGTGCCAAAACCTAGTTAATTGGATCAAAATATGCAAATTTTCTTCCATGCATTTTCCGTCGTAAATAAGTATTTTACGAGTTATAGCGGTAAATTAGTTACCGCAACTCAAGTGTTTGAAGCGGGAAGTAGTTCATTTGGCCCGGCAAATGGCAATGCTGCAATGGTGTCTCGCTTCCGGTTTTCTCGATATCAAAGAGGAAACTAAACCTACCGCGCTAACTCGTAAAATATTCATTTGACGAAAAAAGTGTATAGAAGAAAAGTAGTTAATTTCGATGTTATTACCATGATACAAGCAACAAAACCTTAAAAATCAATGAGTAGCTGTTTATATGAGCGCATTTGTCATCAAAGATGAAACTAAACCTTCCGCTCTAATTCGTAAAATGATCATTTACGACGGAAAGTGCATAGAGGAACTTGTTAATTTCGATCTAAATTACTATGTTTAGGATTTGAAAAGTGGATAATTGATTTCTGGATAATCGTCAACATTACCACAATTTCTATCATTCTTTTATTTCTACAAAGTTCTGGCAAAAACTTTAACACCTCATGAACACAGAGTTCGACCCATCCTGGTCATACGCTGTGTTGCACATTTTGCTTGGGAAAGCGATTTCACCTATAACTTCAAAGATGAATAATTCAAAAATAACGCATCAGCGAGCAGAATGTCATTCATATAAAACGTTCTTAAATGGGTTCCTTTAGTGATTCTTGGGGTCGGAATTATTATTTTCCGTGATTGAATCACGCTTCACATTGACCGTTTTCTTCTATGCACTTTACGGGGGAAATGATTGTATTAGGATTTATAGCAGTAGGTTTAGTTTTGTCTTGGATGACGAATGCGCCCAAATAAACAGCTACTTATCGATTTTTGGAATTTTTTCGCTTGAATCATGGTAATAACATCAAAATAAACAACTTTTCTTCCATACACCTTTTTCGTCAAATGAGTATTTAACGAGGTATAGCGGTAGGTTTAGTTTCGTCTTTGATGACGAGCGTGTCGAAAGCGAGACCCTGCCATATCGCGTGATCGATAAATTTCTTTCCGCTTCAAACACTGGAGTTGCGGTAAGTCATTTACTGCTTTAACTAATAAAAAACTCATTTCAGATGGAAAGTGCATAGAAGAAAACTTGCTTATTTTGATTATATTTACTATATTTAGGCGTTGAAATTTACAAAATTGATTACTGTCATATCCTTCAGATTTACCAAATTATCACCCAAAAATAAAGAGCTGAAGCGATATGTTAATTTTAGTCGTAGATGGCAGGAATGCGCTCAATCATTCAAGTGCGTCGGAAGGGAGAGTCCATTGTAGTGTTGCCATAAGACGCGCTTGGCGAATTTCTTTCCGCTTCAAACACTAGAGTTGCGGTAAGATATTTACCACTATAACTCCTAAAATACTCATTTCCAACGGAAAGTGCATGGAAGAAAACTTGTTCATTTTGATCCAATTACCTATGTTCAGCCACCAAAAACTAGAAAATCAGTTACTGGCAAACACTTCACATTTACCAAAATTTGACATAGTTTGTGATGGATGAAATGATAAGTGTTTATGTTGGATGCAAATTGAATAGAGTGAAAAGTATGAGAGATATGGGATATATGAAGAATTGTCTGATATGATTGCCAAATGTTTTAGTTTTGACTTTGTTAGGTCAGAAATCTTGCTATAATTGTATCTCTTGTTATGAAGCTTCATATTGAGGAATGAATCATGTTAAGAGTTAAAGATGGTTACTTAAGTTGAATCTTGGAACATCTACAATTTTGCTATCAATGGTAATTAAATTATAAAGCTAATGTTCAACATTTGTTCGTCATGACTGGCTCTTGTATATCCATGTTGCAAATATCTGAGCTGTATATTGTTATTGTTATTGATCCTATGGTGGGAGTAGTAGTACTAGGCTATGCAAACAGCAACTGATATGTGTAGCATTGTAACCAATAGTTTACTTCAGATTTTCAATTTGTTGGAACCTTACAAGGTTTGTGAATTTCAAAAACCCCAGCAAAGTATTTATATTTTGCAGTTGGTAAATGTTAAAGAGAGGATACTAATAGATTTTCAAAATTTTGTTGCTTGAATCATGGTAATTACATCAAAATAAACAACTTTTGGTATTTGTGAAGGAGAGGAAGGTAATCTATGTTCCAATTTTTGGTACTTGAATATTGCTAATTGGATAAAAAAATAAATTTTTCTTTCATGAACTTTCCATCGTAAATGAGTATTTAACGAGTTATAGCTATAGGTTACCTACTGCAAGTCTATTGTTTGAAGCACGGGAAAAATCAATTTGAGTGGAGGACCCTTAATTTATGGACTCTCCCCTTCCGACGCCTGTAATGCGGTCACATGATTATTATGTTAGGTTACTTAAGGGTACCGTCCGGGATTTTGACCTTTTTTCTTCCGATTTGCTTGGAAATTGGCCAGTATATGTATTTGTTTGAAAGTAAACCTTTTTTACTCCTTTAGTTTTTTCGATTTAGGCCTTATTTTTTGTGAAAAATTAGCTTTTTGATGCATTTTTATATAAATTTCAAGACGTATCAACTCATCGAATTTTGATGCTAGAACAAAACCAAAGACAGTTTTAGAATCCTTGAAGCATTTCTAACAAAATTATAATATAAAATTTTACCATTTCTAAAAAAAAATTCTGTGATAAGTGATACTTTATAATATCACAAACAATTATTTTGGGGTTTGGAGCCATATAACCTTTTTTGTTTTCAAAAATTTGGGAGAGTCCAAATTATAACTTTGTTAGAAATGATCCAAGGATTTCAAAACTGTCTTTGGTTTTGTTCTAGCATCAAAACTCAATGAGTTGATACAGTTTGAATGTTGAAAGGTATATGTTTTGGGTATAAACTGAAACAAAATTTTTGTTGAAGTGTAATATAATGGATAATTTATGTAACTCAATGCAGTGTTAATTTTTCTTTCAATAATTTCCATGCAAAACTTCATATTCACAGTGTGAATTGTGATTTCCCAAAAAAATATAAATAAAAAAAATTTTATATATAAATAAAAATTATGAAATTCTTCATTTTCAGTCTGATTCTTATGAAATTTGACTTTAAAATGTAACTTTTAAAAAGCAACACAATTTCTTTTATTCATTTTTTTGATTCAGGCCTTAGTTTTTAAAAAAATTTGAGATACTGGTTTTGAGTTCATTTTCATGGATATTTCAAATGTATCAACTCATTGTGTTTTGCTGCTAGAACAAAACCAGACACAGTTTTAGAATCTATGGAACATTTCCAACAAAAGTATATTGGGAAACTATCCATTTCCATTTATATTTTCTGTTTATATGGGGTCAAAATCAGGTCGAAAATTCAAAATTTTTGTCCCATTACCTCCCCCTGGGGGGGATTTATTGTCCGTAGCGCCATAAAATTTTAAGACCGAATAGTCCACCACCTAAGGGTTCTTTTCCAACAATAACATGAAAAAAGCTCACCAGACCGACAGGGGCCTGGCAGGGGCTTTGGACGGTACCCTTAAGGTTATTTTAGGTTACTTTTGGATACTTTAGGTTCGATTAATTCAGTTATGTTACAGTACATCACTGCTATAACTCATTAAATATTTATTTACGACGAAAAGTGCATAGAAAAAAAATTTTTTGATCTAATTGCCTACATTCAAGCACTAAAGTGAAGAAAATTGTTTACTATCCTCTCCTTGACATTTACCAAATTTTTATTCCATTCACTTTTGAGGCAAATTAGTATTTAATGAGTTATAGTGATATGTTAATTTCCATCTTTCATGGCAATTATAACCTTTCAGTGGCAAAAGTCTTTACTTATTTTTATGTTAAGTTTTGTTTTGGGGGGTTATGTTATCTAAATAATTGAATCTAAACAGTTGAATTAACCTGCGCTCTCAGAAAGAAGAATTGATTCTGTGTCTGTTGGTTCAGTTTTGGTTCAGTTGCACACATTCAAGATGAAAATATATTTTTGAAATTTTCTTTCCAAAAAATCTGTGATATGTGTAATATATTACACATATCACAGATTTCTGGTCAACAACCAAAATGCTTAGGATACCAAAGTAGCATTTTCCATATAATTTTAGGTTGCTGGTAACAAATATCATGGTTAAAATTGTTTGGTAGCTATACTTTTTGTTATACGCCTACATGTCTCACACCTTCCCAAAGGCTGGCGGACGCGTATATTACTCACTACGCTAAGTCTCTCTGCCTTCAGTATTGTTTCATCAGTCACAGAAGGTGTTTGTGCTGTACAAGTTAAGCGTCGAGCAAAAAGGCAGATTTGGATTACAGTTTAAAAAATGATGTATACTATATATTACAATAAATTAATCAAATATTGCAAGCCTTGTATCTTTGAACCTGTAGCCAATACACATTTTTCAGCATGATATTTGGATTCATCGAATGAAAATGCATAAAAATGAACTAATATAATTTAAGAAGCTTATAACTTTTCAAAATTTGTTGACCAGTGCCGTGTTTGCGGTATTATAGATACTGAATTTCTGAGCGTTTATAAAAAGATTGTCTTTACATGCATTGAAATGTTTGACATTTTATCAAGATAGGATAGGTAGAATTGATTAATTTAGGTTAGGGTAGGATAATTATTATTTTTTAATCATTTATTTTGATACTTTTTTTATTATTACGAATTTTTTATGTATTTTTATTTCATTTATTATTTTGTTAATTTTTTTCATTTGTTAAATTATTAAGGTGTTAAATTTTTCATTTGGTAATTCATTTTTAATTTGCTGATTTTTATTATTTGCTATTTTTTGTTAATTCATTAACTTTTTTTCAATTTTTATATTTTCAATTTTTTCAACTTTTTATTTATTTTTATTTAATTTCCTGCATTTTTTGCATTTTTTATTTTTTATTTTCCGTTTTTTCTATTTTTGTTTTTTTCAAATTTGTATACTTTGTGTATTTTTGTTATGAATATTTTTATATTTATATTGTTTTTTTATATATCATAGTTTTTTATTTTTCTAATTTTTTTGTTTTGTATTTTATTTCAATTTTTGAACTTTATTTCTTTTATTTTTCTCTATTGTTTCTATTTATTCATTCATTTTTTAAATTTTTTCTTTTTCCAGTTATTTTTTAATTTTCTTTAATTTTATTTTCATTTTTTTTTAAACTTTGCAACGCATACAAATTCGATTTTATATTAATTGCAATTGGTAAGATGATGTTAACCGAACTTTTTCCACGCTCCACCGCCTAACGTAACGATGGCATTGTCCGTGGAATTGGGGTTAGAATCGTTGGTTAGCTAATGTCGACGGAATTTTTCCATGAGTCCATATTTTATATTTTTGACATATTTTTATTATATGTTTGGTTAGCATAGATCAGGAAGAGATAGGTTAAAATGTTAGGTTAGGATAGCTAGGTTTAGAATGTTAAGATAAGATAGCTTAGGTTAAGTATGTTATGTTGGAATTTGTTAGGTAATGAAATTTATCCACGGGTCCCCTTTTTTCAATGTTGGTCATTATCAGGATCGGTTCGCTTTGGGTAGGTTAGGATAGGTTAGGTTAGAATAGGTGAGGTTAGAAATAAAAATGTTATATGTTCGGTTAGGATGGGTTAGTACAGTACATTTCCTTCACACTTTAACCTTATATGCTTGGAAGTTAGGTTAAGGTTAGGTTAGGATAGGTTAAGATATCTTAGGTTAGGATAGGTCAAGATATGTTAGTTAGGATAGGTTAGGGGTTAGCTTAGGTTAGCACAAGATAGGTTTGAATATGTTATTTTCAAATTTGTTAAGTAATGTTGACAGAATTTTCTCACGGGTCCCCTAAGCATATTGATGACATTGTCCGTGGAATTTCCACGGGTCCTGCTAGTTTTTATTTGTTCTGTTGCATTTACTCACTTGGCTTCAAATTCTAAGAGATCCTGTGCTCCTCCACGTGCCATCAGATAACTGCCCTTTTGTTCACCAGGTTTTTGTTCATTGTGTTCCATTTTACAATTGACAGGATGACAATCATACTGCACCTGTCTATGATCCCTTAAGGCCACCGACCAGTCAAAAATCAAAAATCCATCATATTTTTTTTTATTGCTCTATTCGATTGAGAAAGTCCTAAACTTCATTCCTGCAAAGCGGCAGAACGATTCGTCTCACCAAAATATGTGAAATGGGGGTTTGAAAGGAGGGTGGAGGGTAGCTCGCCCGGCCAGCTCGTGCAGATATGCCACGCTGGCTGAGCCCGTTGGCGCTGAGTGTCAGTTTGTTCATAATTAGGTATGTATCTATCTCCTTGCAAGTCAACACTTTTGAGATTTGGCATGTTGAATTCTCGGTACCTCTACCCCTCCCTCCCCCGGGAGTAAGAAAGAGGGTGGGGGGAAGCTCGCCCGGCCAGCTTGGGAAGACGTGCCAAGTGAGCTTGGTCGGTTGCTGCCGACTGTAGGTTTGTTCATAATTAGGTATGCATCTATCTGCTTGCAGATCAAGACTTTTGAAATTTGGCAAGTTGAATTCTTGGTAACTCCACCCCTCACTCCCTCGGGAGGAAGAAGGAGGGTGGGGGAAGCTCGCCCAGCAGGCTGGTGCACATGTGCCAAATAAACCGAGTTAGTTGTTGCTGACTGACGGTTTGTTTATAATTAGATATGCATTTATCTGCAAGCAGATCAAAATTTTTGATATTTGGCAAGTTGAGTTCTCGGTACCTCCACCCCTTCCTCCCTCAGGGGGAAGGAGGGTGATTGGTAGCTCGCCCGATCTGCTTGCGTAGTTATGTCACGTTAGCTGGTCTAGTTGTTGCAGACCGACGATTTACTCAGATTTAGATGGCTTTTTTTCGATAGCAGACAAGATTTTTCTGGATTTGACGTTGATTGCTCGGTACTAATGTAGTGATATAAACGTTTGGCTCTGCGTGGCGCTTCCATATCCTATCGGACGAGCCTACGAGGATGCCAAGGACGCCCTAACTTATGCTCCTGGTGCGTTTTAGACATTTTTGGTACCACTTGTGGTACTGGTTCCTTCAAGGAACCACAATAACTACCAAAAATGATATTCAAAACGTCAACACTACCAATTTCTCCAAGAAATGTAGCTTGCAAACAAAAAACCTGTCTCGGCACTAAAACGCGTTTTCTGAGCAATACAAATGTCAATATTCAAGCTTCTTCTTCTCAAAAAGTTGTTATCGTAGAGCAATGATTTTGGTATCATTAGATGCGCAAAGAGTTGCTGCATAAAGAGTCAGAGGATTATATTGAAATTCACAGAAGATTTTCAGTTACATTAAAAAATCTACAGAAAAATGAATGACACTTTAATTTTTTTTTTTAAATTCCATAACAAATAAATTATTGGGAGTTTCAATATAATCCTCTGACTCTTTATACAGCAGCTCTTTCCGCATTCAATGACACCTAAACCATTTCTCTATGATGACTACTTTTTGAGAAGTGGCTTGAATATACCCCATTTTTTCATTACATTTTTTTCGTTATCTCCGTAATTACGGCAAAACGGAAAAAGTGCCCAATATAACCCTTATTCATTTTCTAAAATACCTACGTATGCAAAATTTCATAGATCTAGATACCGTACAAAAAACGGGACGGCCATTTTCTTGATTCTGACTAGACGGTTCCCTTAATTTGTGTCTCTTATCACTCCAACTTCATCATAGTCAGCATTTTTTCCATTTATACAATCACACACTCAGCATGGTTAATATCCTGACATATTGGTAATACACTACTCCTCACTATTCACTGGTAAAATAAGAGTGAAAGAATAGGTGAACTGATGCAAATCTAGAAGCAGCATGTTAAGCCCAATGCAATAACATTGTTAACAGGGTAACCATTCAAGGATGGTTCTCACCATCACTAATTGAATGAAAATAGATCCATTATTACTTTGTATATGATATGTATCAAAATAAAATTGATGAAAGAAGAGTATATACTTCATTTGATTGCTAATAGATAGTTATCTTTCAAATATACTGATTTCTTGTTAATAGTTATATTTAAGTGAGTTGATGGGGATTGAATCCTAAGGATTGCATAGTTTTCAAGGCTGTAGATATTGTATTTTGAATATTCTTAAGTTAGACATAGTCAAAATTTTCCATTTGTTGCAGGTAAGAATATAAACCTAAGCAGTTCGTGTTGAAAATAAGTTCATATATGTTATTTCTGTTTCTGCATCAGCTGTTTTATTTTTGAAATTATTTTTGAAATGTCAATCTATTGTTTTGTTATGAATTCTTAGGGAAATGAGGGGAGGTCATTTCAATTAATGTATTTTTGCAAGTTTTTGCTAGGAAATGTAGGGTAATGTTCGAATGGCCGGTCGGTTCGAATCGTCGGTCATTCTAAGTTAATTTTCAATTTTGACGAACGGTAGCAATCCAAAAGATTACACCACTACAGGCGTAGCAGATTACACCACTACAGGCCTTGCGGGTTGAGTTTTTAGATAGCTACCGAGCGCGAAAATTTAAAATTAACTATGAATGACTGACGATTCGAACCGACCGGCCATTCGAACATTACCTACCTGCTTGTGGTGTTCAGGGGAAATTGAGATTATTAGTGATGTACCGATACCATTTTTTTGGCCGATACTGATACCGATACCCATTTTTTGGCCGATACCGATACTCCGATACTTTGACCGATACTACTACCGATACCGATACTTTTACAATCATCTAACCTATACGTATTTCGTTGTATGTTTGTTTATGCATTTGTTCGGTGTCTGCTTCTTAAGAAACATAAGATGTCTGAGTTTGCGGTATCATGGATACCGAATTCCTCAGTGTAACATTGAAAGATCGTCTGTACAAGCATAGATATGTTTGAAATTTTATCAGGATAGGTTTGTAGTATTGAATAGGTTGTTGTGATCGCCGTAATTTGCCCATTTTTCCTAACCATGTCGCTTTTGTGCAGCTTTCAGGCCATATTGAATAATTAAAAGACATTAAATTAAATATAGTAATTTTGAGAATATCTGTGCCCGAAGTAATCGTTTTTGAGTAATGGTGATTTGTCACTGGAGGGGAACTCTGAGTCAAGAGAGCTTTGTGTGTTTTTGTACATATGTGCTCGGCATTAACATTTTAAACCTACCCGACTTTCCATTCTACGTATTGGCAACAGTGGACAACGCATTAGTGGTGTAGGGCCTACAAGAACCGCAGTTGCTACCATGCTACCATGTAATGACGATCGCTAGGCCTTCGCGTCGTGAACGTGCTTTGTGGCGGTGCGAGTTACGACATAGAATTAGGATAGCATAAGTTAGATAATGTTGACGGAATTTTTCCATGGGTCCATCTAGCTTAACGATGACATTGTCCTTGGCATTTCCATGGGTCATGCTGCTACCTAATAAATACACTTGCCCTTGGTTTATTTGTTTGGTGTCTGTTTCTTCCATTTCTGTCACGCTCATAAGGATAGTTATAATGACCGTATCTGTGATACGAGTTTCACCAGTGCGCAAGTACAAGAATATTTTTCATCACGGGTCGGGTACTGTTAGGATGGATATACTGTTTTGTTTGTCATCTACATCTTGAAAATTTGTTCATGAAAGGTATTGAATCCCATCTTTGGCGGGCCGTGCACACTTGTATTAAAATAAAACCATTATAAGCCCTACATGGGGGTTATAATAAAATTATTTGCTAATTATCTAATAATATAAAAATATTTACAATAAAGTTTCCGATTATGGTAAATAAAATGCTCTTGCTATGTTAACTATATTGTCGAGAAAAATAACAAAATGAAATCCATTCAATAGATATGCGTTTCTAATCGTATTGCAACGTAATGTAGACAAGCTATAATAGCAACTGGCTCCAAAAGTGGACCAAAACAAAAATTTCTCCAAAAAAGGAGTTGTCATTTTCGTGTTATTCACACCAAATACGAGTACATACTTTGGCGAAAAAAATAGTAAAATTCGATAAGCCCCGAAACCGAAAATATCCGCAAACACGCAACCATCTATAAGATGAGGAATTTAAAAACGAAAATTTCAAGAAACTTGATAATATTTATTAGGAATACGTTTCGGAGTCCAGATCCATCATCAGTTCGTAAATGTACAAATCATTATGTCTGCAATAGAAGAAAAAACAAAATGTTGCATACAGTCATCAAAGGAAATCAAGAAAATAAAAATAAAATTAAAACATGTCTCAGAAAAACTAAAATCGACAAGACTATTATTTAGTTACAATTTGTAATGGGTAGGAACTATCAGAATTGTTGAGGGCCGGTTTTCGTTTAAAAATATGTAACGATTCTAAAATTCTGAGTTCACATGCAGTTGAAGCCGAATATAAGATTTTGATGTCCGCAGAGGATATTGGTTCGTTGTATTTTACTGCGTGATTACGTACTGCGGAGTGCGAGGAGTAAGCTAATTAGTTCCCCGCGCGGAAGCTTCGACCCCGATGTTTGCCCATTCTGTTATAAAACTATCGTGACGTCATGCTGACGTACGATGATATGTACTGCACACAACTGTATAACTGTTAAAAATAAATCAGAGATAGAGGTTCGCATCTCCTTCGGAAGCGTATCCTTGTACCGGAAAAAAGAAGCAACCTTAAAATTATACAATTCCGGTACAAGACAAAGATACGCTTTTGATAGAGAAGCAAGCCTTTCTGATTTATTCTTACAGTTGTACATGGTATGCAGTGCACATCATCGTACGTCTGCATGACAGCACAAAATTATTATATCAGAATAGCCGAACATCGGGGTTGAAGCTTCCGCACGGGGAACCAATTCGCACAATTCGTACGTAATCACGCAGTAAAAGGCAACGTATCGATATCCTCTGCGGACTTCAAAATCTTAGATTCGGCTTAAAAACTACATGTGACCTCGGAATTTTAGAGTCGCTACATATTTTTAAACGAAAACCGGCCCTCAACAATTCTGACAGTTCCTACCCGTTGCAAATTGTAAGTAGATCTTGTCGATTTTATTTTCTCTGGGGCATGTTTTGATTTATGTTTTGTTTTTGTGATTTCCTTTAATGACTGTACCCAACATTTTCTTTTATTGTAGTCATAATGAATTTTACTTTTACGAACTGATGATGGATTTGGACTCCGAAACGTATTCCTAGTAAATATGATTAAGTTCCTTGGAATTTTCCTCATTTTTAAATTCCTCATCAAGTTGAGATTAAAGCAATCAACTGACCCGTTCAGATGTATTCAACTATAAGATTGTTCGTGGATTTTTCAAACATCTTAACATAGAAGAAAAATACAAGATTCGTTATCAACAGCGGTATACATGGTAAATTAAAATAAAGTCTTAGCTTCGGATTATTTGACGATTCACAAGCTAAATTAAAATAGAATTTTCAGCTACTTCTCTACTAAATTCACAAAAGCTTTCAAATGTACCTTCAACTTTCAAATTGGTTTGGTTTTTATTAGCCTGTCACATACTTTAAGAAATGGATATTAGGTCAAACTGTATAGGTTTTAGTCGTAAAAGTATAATAATTTTATGTCGCTACAGGGTTTAGCTATTCATGCTACATAGCTTTCAGTTATGACCGTACGTGACTCATCGAGAATTCAAAGTAGTGAATTCAGTTAGCGGGCCTGATTAAATGCTATAATTCAACAGTTAGCTAACTAACTTACTAGGTATGAATAGGCTCTTTATTTGATTACAAGTACGCACAGCCCGTCAAAAATGACGGGATTCACTAACTTTCTTTAAAAAAATATTCCAGATGTGGTGCCCAACGAATGTATCCAGCCTAACAGCATCCGTAATGAAAAATATTCTTGTACTTGCGCGCTGGTGAAACTCGTATCACAGATACGGTCATTATAACTCTCCTTATGACCGTGACAAAAAAAATGGAAGAAGCGGAATCCAAATAAACCAAGGGTATTATTAGATAGTTGCAGGACCCGTGGAAATTCCATGGAAAATGTCATCGTTAAGCTAGGTAGACCCGAGAAAAAATTCTGTCAGTATTACCTAACCGGTGCTAACCTAGCCTATCCTAATCTATGCTAACCTAACCAATCCTAACAAAACCTATCCTGATAAAATATCAAATATTTAAATGAATGGAAACGCCATCTTTTCATGTTACACTGAGGAATTCGGTATCCATGATACCGCAAACTCACAAAACCTATATTTATTAACAAGCGGACACCAAATCGTAAATAAACACACACCGGGTATTATTACGTTACATACTTTTACTTTCGTGATTTATGACCTTAATTTTAATGATAAAATACATATTATTGAAAAGTATCGGTAAAGTATCGGCCGGATTTTGCCGATACCGATACCACTAAAAATGGCCGATACCGATACCGATACATCGGTACATCACTAGAGATTATAACCCTTCACAGCAACCTAATATAAATGACTTAACCATTAGTGCTCAATAAAATATAACTCATAATGTATGTTTGGAGGGCATTTCTACTCCATGTTGAGAAGTAATTTCACAATAACTTGTTGTCATGACCCCAAATATGTCTCTTAAGTGTCAGTAGGATTCAGCTTGCATGAGTGTGAATAGATTGTATTTGCTCCTGTCTCTTGAGCAGATGTTTAACTTTATATACAAGTAATAGTTTTCAAATGTGTGTTCTTCAAGTGTTTATTGGTTGTTCTGCATTTCTGAATTTTGCTGTGTTTCTGTGATTGAATAATTTTTTGATGCACTCTGTAATGGGGCGATTCACCAGTCTCCTAAACCGTGTTTGCTAATGAGATGGTGCAATCTGCCTATTCCCCTAACCCCTATTTTTCTGTTTCAGAACAGATGTATCAATGTTAAATAGTGAAGCAAAAAAATTCCTAAGTGCAGTATTATAGCGTACAGGCAAATTATTAAGAGCGGCGCCATCCAGCAAGGGTAAGAATAATTAGCAGCGATAGGATTGAAATTTAAGAATATATAGGTTCATTGCTTGAAATATTGATGTGTATATGATAATGGTTATTCGTTAGGTAAAATTATATGTGAAACGGTACTTTATTTTTTATTAACGGTACTAAAAAAAAACGTTTATATAAATCTTCAGGAATCAAGCTAAGTTTCGTCAATTTACGTAAGAAGTTGTTAATTTTGTCTTCTATTCTAAGTGTATATACATGCATCTCCTCAGAAATCTCTTTAAATTTACTGGTATTTGAAATTATGCTAGTCATGCTGTCGTTGTACCTATCACGGTCTACAATGACTACACCTCTACCCTTATCAGGACGTGCAACGATAACGCTTTCATTAGTAGCCAGATTTTTAAGTAGCATTACATCAGACTTTGTGAACACTTAGGAAAAAATTTTGTACGGTTTAAAATTATAAAAGTATTTATCTGTGTTATCATTAGAAGTTATTATTTATTATGCGTGGTGGATTGCCAGGAAGACCTCCAAATCGACATCCAAACCTCTGGTCCATCCAACCCTCCGGACCAATCTCCATATCAACCTCCAATTGGGGAGCCGAAGCAGAGGCCAACCAGGGTACTCGATCCAGAGCCATCACCCAGAGCTCTGTGGCACCAGCCTCCACAGCGTGAGACCGAAGAACAGCCCACAACGGCTGATTCTTCCTCCGGCATCTCTTGCTGCTGCGGTACTCCACCTGCTGCAGTTATACTTCAGCACTAACCACTGCTGCTGTACTCCGGCATACCCTGCTGTTGCCGTACCTCGGCATATCCTGCCGCTGCCGTACCCGGCACTACTCTGCCGCTGCTGCTGCTCTTGCGCTTCTACCTCTCTTGCGTTCCTACAGGCTAAGCCTTGGGTCGGCCATTGTTGCTGGGTAGGAAATCATCCTGGGGTTGCTGCTGTGCTAAATTGTTCCTGGTATAGTTGCCCACTGTGTTGTAATTGAAGGTATTCATTTGTAGGGTTCATTGTAGGTAGGGAATTTATTACTATCCACGCCCGATTATTTTCCTATTTATATTTCTGTAATCATTGTTAATAGTGTATCAAACAAAAAAAGGAAAGAATCGTCAACCCATTACCTGGGAGTGTCGGCTTATTTATTCACCTTGAGACAAGATAGAAGTCATAGGTCGGTCACAACTAATGTATAGGAGCACGTACAATTTAGGCTACACATTTTGATGGTAGGAAGCCTACCTGTCCCACAACAACTCGCTTTTTCCACGTCCAGTCACTTTATAGGAAAACTAGGGTAGTGTTTCTTTGCAGAGCTATTCCTTCACATGTTATAACAAAGTGTGGATCTGGTAAGTGTTGTTGCATTGTTCAGTTTTGCTTTGTTCATATATAGTTTTGTAGCGCTAGGCTGACAATTACTTTATACTGAGCATGATGTTCTCTTATGGCATATTATTTCTATTATTAGTTTTTTTTTGTTAAAGATTTTAAGTCTTCAGTTTTGCTTGGTTTAAATACCATTTTGTAATGAGAATTTTCCAAAGTTACTCCTTAGAATTTGTTGATTGGTTGGAGTTAAGTTTCAATCATATTCATTTCATAACATTTATTTCATTTTTTCAGTTGCGTTGCTTTATTTTTAGTCAATGCATTTACCTTGTTTAGGGTCAATTTATTCACATATCTAATTTATTCTGCCTCATATTATATTATAAAGTTTAATTTTGAGGAATCCAAACAGACTGGCATGGTTTTTCTTTTTTCTTGTATTTTTATTTTGTGTTATCTCTGTTTTCAGGGCTTCATTTATAGGAGCTTGTCCTGATTTTTCATAATTGTTTCCAAGCCCTATCACTTGTTTGTGCATCACCGATTATCTCTTCCACAATAAACCTTCATCATTTTCCAAAACAAGCTTTATTGCTCTTACTGTATGGCCAGAAATAGCTACCAGTTCTACATGCAATTGCTTGTGCCCCATCCTCTTGCAAACTCAAACCTTCACTGATGATCCTCAGTAACACTTTGTGCAGTGTGGCCTTGCTGTCAAGCATGAAGCGTGTGAAGGTTGTGCACCAGCTGACAGACACTGAAGTAGAGAGGCTGTATTGCAGCCACGACTCCATCAAGCAGGAAGCTGCAGCAGAGGACATGGCGCATGGTGAGTCTTATTTTTAATCTGCTTATGAGGTGGGTTTTTTTGTTTAGTACATTTATGCTGCAAGATTTGTTGAAGTTCTTTTTACAACACCCACTCATCCCTTAGCTTGGTATGCTATTATTTTAAGCGGCTTCATTTGTTCTTTGTTTAAAATGGTTTCAATTTCTTGATTACATAGCTAATACCTGCTACATAGGTGTGTAGAATTTTTGTCTCATTGGAAGTGCAGTACATTCAATAATCTACATTTGTTTAGTGTGAATTGTACCAGAACATCGCATGCGTTGACACGTTGGAACCTGGTGTCCACTAAGTACTGCTGGGTTTCCTTTGAAACATGACTAAGATAACGTTAGGATCAGTCCAGTTTTATTTTTTAGCAAAAACACATTTTAATGAAGAGTCCAGAAACATAAATGAAGTTGCATTCCTAACTTTGTTAGGCATTCTGTGCAAAGAATCACCAATCTCCTCATTCTTTCTATCTTTCATGTTCTGTGATCTTGTGCTGAGAGTTAGGTAAGCCTTGTTTTTGTTGAAATAAAATGTTTTTGTTACATTAAGGACCACCTTTTTTTGGTTCACTGCTGTCCTGTTCTTCAGCACCTACTACTTTCTTCTTCAACTTTGGCCTGGTTTCATAATCTTTCAAAACTCACTGTTTCTATGCCCTTTCTGCGTAGATTCTGCGTTTCCTTCACTCCATACTATATGGTGCCTTCCTCCTTCCTCTTTTTGGATTGCATTTGTTGCTGGGTAGGGAGGCTAAAACTAATGACTAATCTAATCTAATGGTTAGTCACAAGCTCACACTTTGCGGATTTTAAAATGTTAGTGCTCTATGTTCTATATGCTGTCCAAGTGTCACATTCAGTAAACTTGTTATGGTGGATATGAGTGGCATTGCTGTTTCATGCATTCCCGTTGTCTTTTGTACAGATGTCCTCTTTCAAAAAAGAATTTGCTTTCAATCTTTTCAAGAACATTGTTTGTGGGAACTGGTTGTGAACAACTGCTCCAAATTAGCATTTCAAAACAAACTTGGATGTTCAGAAGTTTAGTTCAACTGACTGTTTAGTGAAGCGTTTAGCTGTTAGTGATTTTACAACAGAAAGCACAAAGAAAATGTCTGTGCTATAAAGTTGTGTTATCTTACACTGGATCAGGCAATGGTTAAAATCTGTTGCAAAATTGGCCGATGCTGTGTTGTAATATATACAGTTAGCAACAAAATTATTTGTATTTCACAGGGTGTGAAACACAAATTAGTGACAATTATACAAAGTTTCTAGAACAAAATATTTTTCAAAGATTTAACTAGCTAAACTTCAGAAACACAAAAAAATTCATACAACTGAGAATATTACATTTCATTAGGAAGTCTTTACCATTGTATTTGTTTTATTGAAAAAAATTGTGTCTAAAATGTTCCTGACCATTCTAAATGTGAGATCATTCTAGAAAATTGTGCCAGAGCTAAGGGGAAGCCAGAGGAGTTGAGCTTTTTCATTTGTACGCTAGCGTCACTATGGATAAAACTAAAGAACTCTGTGTGGACCTCAGACAGAAGATTATTGACTGCCACAAAGCTGGAGATAGTTATGGCAACATATCTAAGCATTTGAGCATCCCAAGATCTACAGTACAATCTGTTATAAAAAAGTTCGCCAAATTTGGTTCTGTAGAAACGTTGCCTGTGCGGGGTTGCTAATGAAAACTCATGGTGAGAACTTCTCAAAAATTGTGTTGTGAGGTCAATGCTAATCCACGAGTGAAGCTAGAGGACATTGCCAAGAGATAGAACGCTCAAGGAACATGCGTGAGCAATCGCTCAATCCTGCACTGTCTGAACCAGGAAGGCCTACTACACCTTAAAGAACTCCACTCCACAAACCATTCATGTTGCTGCTTGCTTGAACTTGGTGAAGTCACACTTGGATAAGGACAGAGGCTTTGGGAAGAGAGTATTATGGAGTGACAACAAAAATCAAGCATTTTAGGCACAGTGACGTGAAGAAGGTTGACGTAAGAATGGTGAAGCTTTTCTGCCAAAAAACAGAAACATGAAGGTGGATCACTGGTGTTTTGGGGTTGATTTGCTGCATCAGGTACTTGAAATTCGGTTGCATTTGAGGGAAGATGAACTCTGATGACTATATTTCTATTTTGGACAAAAACCTGACGGTGTCAGCTAATTGTTTGGGACTTGGAAGGCGGTGGATATTTCAACAAGACAATAACCCTGTAGTGAAATTATTTCACTACGTGTTTTGTACCTTGAGAGTACTGCTGTTATGTACATAGAACTCCATGTACATAACAGCGGTACCCTCACGTAGAGATGCAGCTGAAAAAAACATGTTTTTTTACAAAAAAAAACACGGCTAAAAAATGTGGGTATTTTTTTTTTTTTTTAATACTTTCTTTGAAAATAACTCAGGAACAAAAAGAACCACTTTGCATTATTTGTTTCCATGTCAGATTAGAAAATAAAACAGCATACTTCTTAATTCATGGTTTTCTATGGTTTAGCCCTTTAAGGGGACCGTCTCGTCAGAATGAAGAAAATGGCAATCCCATTTTTTGTATGGTATCTAGATCTATGAAATTTGGCATATGTATGTATTTTGGAAAATAAATAGGGGCTGCATCTAACACTTTCTTAAATTTTCGCCATAATGGCGGAGATGATGGGAAGAAAGTGGGCAGGAAAACTGAAATTTTTCAAGCCACTTCTTCTCAAAAAGTCGTTAACATAAAGTAATGATCTAAGTATCTCATTGGATGCACATAGGGTTGCTGCATAAGGAGTCATAGGGTTATTTTGAAATTCATAATAGTTTAGTTTTTATGGTGATTTAAAATTTTTTTCAAAGAGTCGTTCATTTTTCCGTAGATTTTTTAATGTAACTAAAATACCATCATGAAATTCAATGAGATTCTCTGACTCTTTATGCAGCAACTCTTTGCGCATCCAATGATACCAAAACATTACTCTACGATAACTGGTTTCTGAAAAGAAGTGGCTTGAATATTGACATTTGAGTTCAATAAATGCATTTTAGTACAGAAAGTTTTTTTCATTTGCAAGCTATATTGCTCTGAGAAATCAGTGCAGTTGACGTTATGAAAGCTTTCTGAAATATTGTCTTTACTTTGATGGCAATTTTTCACCCTAGTATTTTGTGATTCCTTGTCGAAACTGGTACCACAAGTGGTACCAGGGGCCAGGTACCAAGCATGAAGATCAGGGGGGACGCATAGCTCAGGTGCACCTGAGGAGCGCATCGATCCTAACTAAACTTAGCAGATGCAATCCAGCTACTAAGCTAGACAAGCAGATTCAGCTAGTCGTTTGACATCATAACTGAATCGGCCTTTATCTTATACTGACCAGCTGCACGGCCAGCAATCCTATTTATGTCTACAGCATAGGAGGGGGGGGGAGGTCTGTGGGAGGTACAGAGATCGGTGTTGCCAAATCGTAAAATTTCTTGAAGAGCTGAGTGCTAAATACATATGTCTTTAGAAATGAACAGTCGGTGAGCAATATCTAAGTGAATTAATTTGTCACATGAGCCTCCCCTGCCTCTTCTTCTCCCTCCGTTTACTCGCCTTAGGTGCTTCAGATGCTTCCAAATTTTTTACTGCTTATTAATTGTGCATTGCTTTATCAAATTAAGCAATAAAAAAAAATTCTGCCAATTTTGGACTTCTGACTAGATGGTCCCTTTAACGCCCAAGTGGACTGTATGGTTCTCTTTCAAAAATAGCAATAATATATTGGATTTCTTATTCAATTTGTTCACTGATGTGTCCTTTGAACTTCACTGTCGAGTGGCAGTTCCTTCCACATCTTGATAACAGTGACTACCTAATGCCATTGTCGGTTTAGTGATAGTGGTTGTGATAACGGTAATGTGAGTATAAAAATGTGGGCGTTAATGGGTTAATTGAATTTTTTATTTGTAGTTTCATGTTTCGATATTTCATTTATTTTACAATGCATGTGAATCACTTTCAACTTCCCAAATAGTGTGTTGTTATAATATATCTTTACTTGTGGTCATTGATAGAGATGTGACCAGAAAAAACATGCTGTTTTTTAAAAAAACACTGTTTTTTAAAAAAAACATGCTATTTTTACAAAAAACATGGGTAAAAATTATGGATATTAATATATTTTATGTGACAAAAAAACCCATGCTGTTTTTTTTAACATGATTTTCTACAAAAAATTCATGACTGAAAAAACATGGGGACTATTATCTTTTATGTGACCAAAAAACATGCTTGTTTTTTAAATAAACATTTTTTTACCTAAAATCATGACTAAAAAATGTAGATAATATATTTTATGTGATCAAAAAACCCAATGCTGCTTTTTTGAAAAAAAAAAATTTTTAACAGAAAAATCATGACTAAAAATCATGGATGTCAATATATTTTATTTGACCAAATACAACCATGCTGTTTTTTAAAAAACATCGTTTTCACGGAAAAATCATGACTAAAAATGTGTATATTAATGTATTTTATGTGACCAAAAACCATGCTTTTTGTAGAAAAATGTCATTTACAAAAAATTACAAAAAAAAATGGATAATAATGATTTTATGTAAAAAACATTTTTTTTAAAAAAGCATGTTTTTTTGATCACATAAAAGATATGATTATCCATTTTCTTCACAGAAGTCATGACAAAAAATGAATGTTAATGACTTGTAAAAATAAACATGTTTGAAAAAGGTGATTTTTTTGGTTGAATTAATATATTAATATCCATATTTTTTAGACATTCTTTTTTGTGAAAAAAGATCAATATGCAGTTTAATGCGCTCACAGTAATTAAAAATTCCACACCAAAGAATCACTAGGAAAACGTTTAAAAATGTTTTACAAGAATATTCTGCTTCCAGATGCGTTATTTTTAAGTTACTCAAGTTTTGAATTTTCGTCTTTCATAGCAGTTCCGTTACACGCTTGAGCTGTTAGAGTACGCTTGGGGACTTTGTAATTTATTATTGGCCGACCTCTTTAGCCTGAACCCACTTCTAGGATGTTTCAGTTAATAACACAATACAGGCTATCACCCCAATAATATTAGTGGGACTGGGGTAGTGAATACTATAATCGATATGCAGTTGACATCAGTTTCAATATGGCGGCAACTGTAGAACATTAGCAAAAGCGTAGGAGTGAATACTGTACATTCAAGTATTTACTTCCCCAGCCCCATTATTATTTTTGGGTGAAAATGTTTATTGTGTTAACTAAAACATCTTAGAAGTGAGTACAGGCTCTGCAGGGTTGGCTAATAATAAATTACAAGTACCCAAACTTACGTTGACAGCTCCAGCTCAAGGGCCCAACTGACTGGAACTGACTGCTACAAAAATAACTCAAAAATAATACATCAGCAACCAGAATGGCATTCATGTAAACGGTTTTTAAACATGTTCTTTAGTGATTCTTCGGAACAGAATTTTTAATTTCTGTGAGCGCATTAAACTGCATATTGTCTGAAAAATGTGGAAAAAATCAGCATGGTTCTATGATTAGATGAAATATATTAATATTTATGTTGTTTTACAAATGATTTTTATTTTTAATTTTTTGGTCACATAAAATATATTAATATCCAGTTTCTTAGTCATGTAAAATAATATGTTTTTCAGAAAAAACAGCATGATGTTTTTGGTCACATAAAATATATTATCAATGTTCTTTAGTTGTGATTTTTTCTAATAAAAATCATCAAAAGGAAACCATACAGTAAAAGTGATGGCAGATAACCCAAAATTACTATGAGGAGTCTTAAGAGTAACAGCTGGAGCCACAGAACTTATATAGATAAAGTCAAAATTCAGAGCTTACTATCTCTACTATGTCAGATCTTTTGGTCCCATAAAAATAAAATCATAGTAGAGATAGTAAGCTCTAAATTTTGACTTCATCAATATAAATTCTGTGTCTCCTGCTGTTCCTCTTAGACTTCTCTAGGTAATAGTGGGCTATCTGCCACAGTTTTACGGTATGGTTTCATTTTGATGTTTTTATTCCAAAAAATCACGACTAAAGAACATAGATATTAGTGTATTTTATGTGACCAAAAATAAACAGACATATACCTAACAAAATTTAGGTGTGTGCAAAACAAAAACAAAAAAAAACAAAAAAACACATAAAAAAACGTGTTTTTTTTTGCAAAAAAAAAACATGCCATCAAATAAAACCATTTTTTTTGCATCACTGCCCTCACGGTACTAAATACGTAGTGAAATAATTTCACTACAACCCAAAGCACACGGCAAAGTCTACAATTAGCTAGCTCCACTGCCATGGCCTTTAATGAGTCCTGATCTCAATCCTATTGAAAATTTGGGGTGGGAATAAAAAGTCAACTTCAACAAGAGAGCTCCAAAGAATATTCAGGAATTGAAATGCATCGCCATTGAAGAATGAAACAATATTTCATCTGAAACTACAGAAAAGCTAATCAAAACTATAATAGAAGGCTTTTAAATGTGATGAAGATGAAAGTTCACACTATTGATTAATAAAAAAAATTTGTATGGTAGATTAACCTCAAAGTATAATACTACTCACTGTATGAATGATTTTGTCTTATCGTGTTTCTGAAGTTCAGCTTGTTAAATCTTTCATAAGTAATATTTTGTTCTAGAAACTTTGTACTATTGTCGCTAACATGCGCTCACACCCTGTGAAAATCTCATGTCTGTGGCAACAATATTTTTTGAGTAATTATAGAAAGTTTTGAAAGACAAGAGGTGTACAAATAGTTTCATCGCTAACAGCAAATGCCTTTACTCACTGCAAGCATGTTAATGTCTCAGTGCCTATTAGAAGTTAGTTTTTCTTCTATATAATTCAAATGAAATGATGATCTTTTCTCGTAAGTTGTTGATCATAAATGGACAACACGTTTGGAAATGGGGTTCTACAACTACAGCCAGATCACGGTCTTGTGAAACTCTTGATTGTACTGTACTTGCTTGGACAATTGAACGTCAATGGTGGCATGTCCCAAAATTGTTTAATGCAATTTAGAAAATCATCTAATTGATTTAACATTAGATTGTAAGTAAGGCAACAATAAAAATGCCACATTTCTCTTAGAAAATACAATAAATAAATTCATTACATAGTACACAAAATATAATTTCTGCTTCTTATGCGCAGATTCCATAGATTTGGATTTTAAATTAAACAGACGAGTTTTGATAAGTAATCAAAATATGATTAGTAAAGAGTATCATCTTTGAAGTCGGAACTAGCTAGATCTAAACTAAAAATAAGTTACGTAATGACTGATGTATCTGTCAAAGAAATGTTTGAATTCATTCAAACAGAGCTGGCTGCACAGGGTACATTGACTTGAACTACTGCAAGAGATGTGATATGAAATACTGTGAAATTACTAAGGGATGGGTTTATTTATGTTTTTGTTTTGTTGGAGGAGATAGAATAGTTATATAAAATAATAAATTGACAACAAAATGAAGTTGATTTTACGGAGATGGATCTGTAGGAATTGGCACTTTCAGTGGGAGTATGGGAAATTTTGAGCCGAAAACTGAGTAGGCATTATTATTAAAGGGAAAGCTTTTGTCTTTCTATGGACTATTATGGTCAGTTTAGTGCTGTCATTTTCTTCAGCCATTTCTACTTTTGTTTTTAACTTTAGTCATGTTTCTTAAACTTTCCTCAGTATTGTTGTTTCTGTGATACGGTGATTCCTCATTACCCCTCTTTGATAATA
Source organism: Morinoia aosen (assembly GCA_030386875.1). Lineage (NCBI taxonomy): Eukaryota > Metazoa > Arthropoda > Malacostraca > Amphipoda > Talitridae > Morinoia > Morinoia aosen. Next base: position 7,690,424 of record CM059580.1, read on the forward strand.
AATGCTAACCTTTGCCTTCCTCTTTTTGTTGCATTTAGAGAGACTTCGACTTTCTCATAATTTTATCTATCCATTTGTGAGAAAAATTTTTGTGCCTGATTTAATTATAAAATTGTGATACAATTGAACATCTGATGTATTCAAGAGTTTTATATAGTGTGCTATACTATACTTGAGTTTTATAAAGTGTATTAATTAACTTGTCTATTTTGTTCAAAAATTGACTTATCAGTGAAAACAATGCACATGGGAGCAAACGGTTTGAGATAGCCTATTAGGATGTAGAAATACCGTCTAGTGGCCCTGGAGATGTTTTCCTTCAGTGCACCTTTAAACCAACTACTCTTTGGAGCCATGTAGGATTTTTTAGTTCAATTTTGGGCAGTGTGCTGATAGTACCTGCCTTCTTTGGACAGACATTCTAGTTGTAACACTATCAACAACTCGTGTTAGCAGGAATCTGTTTGTGGCTCAGATATGTACTTATGTAGCTTGTATATTCATTCTGTACCTTACTTCCTCTAAGATAAGGCCAGTATGCCTTTAAACTAATCTTCATGTAATTTTGTTATTCATTCATCTTTTGCAGCTGCTATTCCAAAGAGTGACAATCCTCCAATAACCAAGGTGGTCAAAAATGAAGTGCCTGACGATGCGCTGGAGTTCATCAGAGTGAAGGAGGAGCCCATTGACTGGCATCAGGAACCTCAGGTGCGTCAGTTGGTTGCCTGCTCTTCTCGGGAATGCTTTAATTCAAATTCATTTGGTATTCACATAATTGTTCAAATTTTGAAAATATAAATGTTGCTCTTCGATACCTACATCTTCTCTTTCTCTTCAGTTGTGCTCATTTCATTGTTGCTAATAAGATTCTTTGCTTTATAAATTGTTTATGATTAAAATTGCAAAAATCTTAGTTAATTTAGTCTCATTTTATAAATATTGGAAAATAATATTACATTATTTTGCACTCATATCGTGTTTTCATGTTCTGTTATGTTCCCATACCACCATTTGAATGAAATTTTTAATAATATTTCCCAGCTTCAATGGGAAAATTGAAGTGAAAAACACACGAAAATGAAAGGTGCTACTACAGTAAATTACGTCTGCTGTAGTGACACATTCTAAGGTAGGGACGAAGGAGGAGAAAGTATACATTGGGATTGTCTCTGAATCTGGCCTTGGTAAACCTTCATGTGAGTTGGATATATATGAATGGTTTGCCTGGTGCAAATATGATATAATCAATAAAAGTGCAAAGAAACATGTTCATAATGACATCATTATTACATTCAAGAAAGTTATTGAATAAAATTATTTAGCACGTTCTGACTTCTTTCGTCATTTTCAACATGAAATGGAGAAAAGAGATGAAACTTCTCATGTGTCAAATGTAAATCAAAATAATCGATCATGAGACAAGAAAAGCTGAACACAAAAAGAAACAACTCACTGAAGGAAAATAAAATGTTCAGTGTCAATATTACATTAGTTGTAAGAAAAATCTGATAGCAAATTATTTAACCCTTTGAGTGCCAAAAATTAGGTAGCTTAGGGAAACGTTTTCACGGATAAATTTTATCAATACTCTGATATATTAATGAACTTACCTAATAATGTGTCTTTCCTGGTTAATCAAGCAAGGGTCTACTATTTTATGTAAAAAATTAGGCCTTTTGAAAATGAACTCATAAATAAGAATGTTCAATGCCATAGATTTTCTGTATTAAATATCATGAATTAACTAGTTGTTGAAAACTTTTCAAACAATTAATGTCTAGAAAAATATTTCTAATATAAATAAATTATTAAATGAGCTACGCGGATCATATGACTTGAGCTTAGAGCAAATGATTAGCAAATTTAAATGTAAGACTTCTGAAATTTAAGAAAAGGTTTCTATATATTAAAACGTTTAAAACTAAGTTCGTGGGTAATGCTCCACATCCAATTTACTGGATAGGATAGTTAGATTTGGATATTTATTAGTTTTTTATCATGTTTTTTATTTTGTTAATTTTTTACAATTTTTTTCCACTAATTATTTTTATTATATGCTAATTATTTTAGTTGTGAATATTTTTATTTGTTTTTTAAATTTTTTTATTTGTTTTTTTATAATTTTTTATTTTAATTTTTGTATTTTATTTTTTTTTTTCAATTTTCACGTTTAAATTTTTCATTTTTTCAAATTTTTTGTCTGTGTATTATTTTTTCAATTTATGTATTTATTTTCAATTTCTCATTTATTTTTCATTTTTTTCCATTTTTTATAATTTAGTGACAATTTTTTATATTATTTATCATTCTAATATTTTTTATTTTTATTTTTAATGTTTTATTTAGTTATTTCAATTGTTTATATTCATTTATTTTTATTTTTTATTTTTTCTTTCATTTTTTATTTTTATTTTATTTATTTTTTATTTATTTTTTTATTTTATTTCATTGCATAAGAATTTGATTTTAAATTACAGTAATTATTTCAGTTATCATTCCATAACAAAGAATGCCAATAAAATACATTTCCTTCATACTCTAACCTTATGTGCTTGGAAGCGAGTTAATTATTGAAACCGTGTAATCTACACGGGTTTCTGCTCATTATTATGAAGGCGCTGTGACATGCGGTATCATGTCTACGAAGGTACTGGATATTAGGAAACAAGCAGAATGGATGGGATAGGTTGGTATGTTAGGTTAGCATGGGTTAGGTTAGAATGTGTTATGTTAGAATCTCTGGGTAATGTTTACCGAATTTTTTTACGGGTCCACCTAGCTTAACAATGACTTTGGTTAAGTTGAGTTAGGATAGGTAGGGTTATGATAGGTCAAGTTAGGTTAGTTTAGGATGGGTTTGCTTAGGATTGTTTGCATAGGTTACATAATAATATTTATTCACGAATCAACTGTTTTTTATGTTTGACAAATTATCAGGACAGCTTCTGTTAGCATAAGATAGGTTAGTGTATACATGTTAGGATAAGTTAGAATATGTTGTTAGAAGTTGTTGGTTAATGTTGACTGAATTTTCTCATGGGTATACCTAGCCCAATGATGACATTGGGTAAGTTAGGGTAGGATAGGATGGGATAGGTTAGGATATGGTAGGTTAGGATATGGTAGGATAAGATATGGTAGGATAGGATATGATAGGTTAGGATAGGATTGGTTGGGATATGTTAGGTTAGCATAGGTTAGGTAATGTTGATGGAATTTTTTCACAGGTCCACTTTTTTTATGTTCAACATATTATCATGATAGGTTTGGTTAGCATAGGTCAGAAAGAGATAGGTTAGAATATGTTAGGTTAGAATGGGTTATGGTCAAATTTGTTAGATAATGATTAAATTTTTGTACCGGTGCACGACTTTTTATTTTTGACATATCATTATAGTTTCGGTTAGGATAGGTTAGGTTAGCATAGGTAAGGTAGGTTACGTCAATAAAATTTTTATGGGTATACAGTTTTTTCATGTTTGCCATATTATCAGGATAGCTTTGGTTAGGATAGGATAGGCTAGTATATGTTATGTTTGGATGAGTTAGGTTAGAATATGTTATGTAAGAATTTGCTAGGTAATATTGACTGCATGTTTTCACTGGTCCACCCCCCTCAGGGGGATACAACTATTGTATCTAAGAGAATTTGCGCTCCCAGGGGGACAATGTGAGGGCCTGAGCTAAAGGTTAGGTAGGCTTTCTTTTTGTTAAAATAAAATAGGTTTTTGTTTTGTTACGGACCATGTTTTTTTCGGTTCACTGCTGTCCTGTTTTTTCAGCATCTACTACTGTCTTTTTCAACTTTGTACATGTTTCATGAACTTCTTTCTCATCTTACTGTTTCTATGCCCCTTCTGCATAGATTCCCCATTCTGTTATCTCCATTCTAGATGGTGCCTTCCTCCTTCCTTTCTTTGATACGCTCTTTTTTTGTAGCGGTTAGGGAGGCTTGAACTAACTTATAAGCTTATAATCTTCACGGGTCCACCTAGCCTAAGGATAACATTGGTTAATGTTAGGTTAGGATGGGATAGGTTAGGATAAGGTATGTTAGGTTAGGATAGATTTGGTTAGCATAGGTTAGGACAAGATAAGTTAGAATATGTTCCCCTCAGGGGGATACAACTATTGTATCTATGGGAATTAGCGCTCCCAGGGGAAAAATGTGAGGGCCCAAGCTGAGTATTAGGTAGGCCTTCTTTTTGTTAAAATAAAAGTTTTTTCTTTTGTTATGTTAAGGACCACCTTTTTTCGGTTCACTGCCGTCCTGTTTTTCAGAACCTCTCACTTTCTTCTTCAACTTTTATCTTATTTCTTGAACTTCTTTCTCATCTTACTGTTTCTATGCCCCTTCAGCATAGATTCCTCATTTTCTTATCTCCAACCAATGGTGCCTTCCTCCTTCCTCTCTTCGATACGCTCTATTTTTGTAGCGGTTAGGGAGGCATAAATCAACTTATAATCTAGTCTAAGTTAGAATATTTTATGTTCAAATTTGTTAAGTGATGTTGACAGAATTTTCTTACGGGTCTTCAAAGCTTATTGATGACATTGTCCGTGGAATTTCCACGGGTCCTGCTAATTTTCATTATCTATATATTAATATGCTTAAAACTAAATTCGTGGGTAACGCTCTACATCTAATAGGCTTGATTGGATAGGTGAGTTAAAGGAGGGTACGTTAATTTGAATTTATACGTTAATTTGAATTTTATTTGGTAATTTATTTTTGATTTGTTAACTTTTGTTAATTTGGTAATTATTTTATAATTTATTTCAATTATTTTTTATTCATTTATTTTTTAAATTTTCATGTTTTTTTTAACTTTTCATTTTTTTGTAATTGTTATTTATTTTTTAATTTTTTATTCATTCCCGATTTTTTTCTTTTTTTTATTGTTCAGTTTTATATTTTTTTCCTTTTTTCTAAATTGTAATTTTTCCTATTTTTTATTTTTTAATTTTTTCCAAATTTCATTTCTTTTTATTTTTTCATTTTTTACCAATTTTATTTTTTTTATTTTTTCATTGTTTTCAATTTATTTATTTTTCTCTATTTTTGCATATTTATTTTTCAATTATGTATAGGTTGTTTATTTCATTTAATTTTTTTCCAATTTTTTCATTTTTATAATTTATATGTACCATTTTTTTAATATTTTCATTTAATTTGTTATTTTTTCGCATTTTTCATCATTTTTAATTTTTTATTTTTTGCAGTTTTTTATTTTTTTATTTTTTCCCCAATTTTTGAATTTTTTCATTTTTATTTTTTACTTTCTCTTTGTTAATTTTTTATTTGATAGTTTTTTAATATTTTCAGAATTTTTATATTATTTTTTCAATTTTTTTTTAATTTTCAGTTTTTTCTCAATTTGTTTTCAACTATCATTTTTTCAATTTTTCAATTTTTTTATTTATTTTCAATTTTTATTTTTCTAATTTTTTTATTTCATTTTTTCTATTTATTTTATTAAATTATTTTTTTTGTTTATTTCTATTTTTTATTGTTTTTTGTTCATTTTTATTTTATTGTTTTGTTATTTTTTTTATTGTTTTTAATTTATTTTTGTTTGATTTTTTACAGTTTGTTCAATGATATATTTTCATTGATTCATTTTTTAATATCTTCATTTTTTATTCTAATTTTTTTTATATTTTTATTCAATTAAAAGTTTTTATTTCAATTTTCTCTATTTGTTCATTCATTTTTCTTTTTTATTTTCTTTTATTTGTTATTTTTCCTACATTTTTTGAAACTTTGCATTACATAAAAATTTGATTTAAAATTACAGTAATTATTTCAGGAATATTTCCATATCAAAGAATTCCAATAGAATACATTTCCTTCATACTTCAACCTTATATGCTTGGAAGTGAGTTAATTATTGAAACCGTGTAATCCACACGGATTTCTACTCATTATTATGAAGGCGCCGTGACTCGCGGTATCGTGTCTACGAACATACTATGCATAAGGAAACAAGCAGAATGGATAGGATAGGTTGGTACATGTTAGGTTAGCATTGGTTTGGTCGGAATATGTTATTTTAGATTCTCATGGGTAATGTTTACCGAATTTTTTCATGGGTCCACCTAGCTTAACAATGACATTAGTTCAGTTAGGATAGTTAGGGTTAGGATAGGTTGAGTTAGGTTAGGATAGGCAAGATCAGGATAGGTTAGGTTAAGTTAGGATAGGTAAGCTCAGGATAGGTTAGGTTAGGATAGGATAGGTTAGGATAGGATAGGTTAGGTTAGGATAGGATAGGTTAGGTTAGGTTAGGATAGTTCGCATAGGTTACGTAATGTTGACGACATTTATTCACGGGCCAACGGTTTTTATGTTTGACATATTATCAGGAAAGCTTCCGTTAGCATAGGATAGGTTAGTGTATGCATGTTAGGATAGGTTAGGTTAAAATATGTTAGAACTTGTTGGTTAATGTTGACCGAATTTTCTCACGTGTATACCTAGCTTAACGATTACATTCGTTAAGTTAGGTTAGGATACGATGGGATAAGTTAGGTGAGGAAAGGTTAGGATATGATAGGTTAGGATATGATAGGTTAGGATGTGATATGTTTGGATAGGATAGGTTAGGATAGGATAGAATAGGTTTGGATAGGATAGGATAGGCTTTGATTGAATAGGTCAGGAAGAGATAGGTTAGAATATTAGGTTAGGAGCTATAGCTTAGGTTAGAATGGGTTATGGTTGAATTTGTTAGATAATGCTGATGAAATTTTTGCACGGGTACACGGTTTTTTATTTTGACATATCATCAGTATAGCTTTGATTAGGGTAGGATAGGTTAGGTTAGCATAGGTTAGGTAGGTTATGTCGATGAAATTTTTTACGCATTCACGGTTTTTTATGTTTGTCATATTATCAGGATAGGATTGGTTAAGATATATAAGGTAAGGATAGGTTAGGTAATGTTGACAGAATTTTATCAAGGGTCCACGTTTTTTATGTTTGACATATTTTCATGATAGGTTTGGTTAGCTTAGGCCAGGAAGAGTTAGGTTAGAATATGTTAGGTTGGGATAGCTTAGGTTAGAATGGGTTATGGTCAAATTTGTTAGATAATGTTGAGGAAATTTTTTAATGGGTACACATTTTTTATTTTTGACATATTGTCAGTATAGCTTTGGTTGGGGCAGGTTAGGATAGGTTAGGTAGGTTATGTCGACGAAATTTTTTACGGGTTGATGCTTTTTATGTTTTCCTTATTATCAGGATAGCTTCACTTAGGATACGATACGTTGAGATAGGATAAGTTAGTATATGTTAGTTTTGGATGAGTTAGGTTAGAATATGTTATGTAAGAATTTGTTAGGTAATATTGACCAAATTTTGTTACGGGTCCACCTAGCCTTAGGATGACGTTGGTTAAAGTTAGGTTAGGATGGGGTATGTTAGGTTAGGATAGAATTGGTTAGCATATGTTAGGACAAGATAGGTTAGAATATGTTATGTTCAAATTTGTTAAATAATGTTGACGGAATTTTCTCACGGGTCCCCAAAGCTTATTGATGACATTGTCCGTGGAATTTCCACGGGTACTGCTAGTCTATATATTAATACGCTTATAACTAAATTTGTGGGTAACGCTCCACATCCAATAGGCTGGATAGGATAGATGTTTAGGTTAGGATATTTATAATTTTTATATATTTTTTTATAATTTTTTTATTTATTTTATTTGTTTATTTTTTATATAATTTTCATTAATTTATTTTTTTGTTATTTTTTTAATTGCATAAAAAAATTCAGTATTTCATTTTTTGTATTTTATTATCTTTCAAATATATTATTTCTTGTAATTGTTAATTTTTTCTAATTTTTCAATTTATTCAATTTTTTTTTCAATTTATTCATTTGTTTCAATTTTTCATTTTCTTCAAATATTTTTTTACTCATTTTCTTTTATTTAATTTTAAATTTTTAGTGTTTAACTTAATTATTTAATTTTATTTTTTATTCAATTTTTATTTATTTATATTTTTATCTTTTTTATGGTGTGTATATTTTTTTATTTTTCAAATTTTTTATTAATTCTTAAATATTTTATTTATATCTATTTTTTCCATTTATTTCCGATTTTTCTATTGATTTATTTATTTTTATTTTATTCATTTATTTTTCATTTTTCTTTCATTTTTTCATTTTTCTTTATTTTGTTTCTATTTTTAAAACTTTACATTGCATAAAAATTTGATTTCAAATTACAGTAATTATTGAAGGCGCCGTGACGCAAGGTATCTTGTCTACAAAGATACTTACTATGTATACAGGAACAAGCAGAATGGATAGGATAGGTTGGTATATGTTAGGTTAGAATGTGTTAGGTTAGAATCTCTTGGGTAATGATTACCAAATTTTTCCACGAGTCCACCCAGCTTTAGGAGATTTTCCCACTTTTTCAACTTTTTTTGTCCGATTCGTTTGAAAATTGGCCAGTATATAAGAAAATTTAATCGATTCAGATTCTTTGGGATTTATTAAACATAACGTAATGTATCCGTCGTTTTTAAAATGGATTAGGGCTGTATGAAGTAAAAATCTAAAACCATTCAACTTTCTTTGAATGAATATGTATTTTGAAAAAGTAAACCTTGTTTACTCCTTTCACTTTGTCCGATTTAGGCCTTAGTTTTTTTGTACAAAAAATTAGTTTTTTGGTATGTTTTTATATATATTTCAAGATGTATCTCCTCATTCAGTTTTGATGCTAGAACAAAACCAAAGAGAGTTTTAGAATCTTTGGAATATTCCTAACAAACTCAAATGGGCTTTTTTTCAAATTCAAATTTTTTCTATTTTCAAATTTTTTAAAATTTCTAAAAACAGTAATTTTTTGGGTTTAGAGCTATATATTTTTTTTAAAAATTGTAATATGAAAAAAAGCCCATTTGAGTTTGTTAGAAATGTTTCAAGGATTCTAAAACTGTCTTTGGTTTTGTTCTAGCATCAAAACTCAATGAGGAGATACAGTTTGAATGTTAGCCTAAGCATTTTTTTTCAAGTATAAGCCAAAACAAAATTTTTTGTTGATGTGTAATATAATGGACAATGTATGTAATTGAATGCAGTTTCAATTTTTAGCTCAATAATTTCCATACATAACTTCATATTCACACTGTGAATTTGGATTTGCAAACTCAAAAAAAAAAAATTCTTTTTTCAAAAATGTGAAATTTTTTATTTTCAGTCTGATTCATATAAAATTTGACAATGATATGTAACTTTTGAAAAGAAGCACAATTTCTTCTATTCATTTTTTCGATTTAGGCCTTAGTTTTCGGAAAAATTTGACATATTGGTTGTTAAGTATTGATATCTCACAGATATTGATATTTCAAGACGTGTCTTCATTCAGTTTTGATGCTAGAGCAAAAACACTTTTAGAATCCATAGAACATTTTTAACAAGAAAATGAAGCGAAATTTTCCATTTCTCGTTTTGTTGTCTTTTTATATGGGGTCAAAGTGGGTCGAAAATTGAAGATTTTGGTCCCCGCTTTTCCCCTTGGGGGGGGGGGGGGTGTCAGTTGTCAGTAGCGCCATAAAATTTTAGGACCGAATATTCCACCACCTAAGGGTTCTTTTCCAACAAAAACATGAAAAATGACCAGCGAAGCAACAAGGGCCTGGCACGATCTCCTTTACAATGACATTGGTTAAGTTGAGTTAGGCTAGGTAGGGTTAGGATAGGTTAAGTTAAGTTAAGTTAGGTTAGGTTAAGTTAGGTTAGGATAGGTTAGGTTAGGATAGATTAGGTCAAGTCAACATAAGTTAGGATAGGATAGGTTAGGTCAGGATAGGTCAGGATAAGTCAGAATAGGATAGGTTTGGTCAGGATAGGATAGGTTAGGATAGTTAGCATTGGTTACGTAATGTTGACGACATTTATTCACGGGTCAACGGTTTTTTATTTTTGACAAATTATCAGGAAATCTTTGATTAGCAAAGGGTAGGTTAGTGTACACATGTTGGGTGTTGTTGACCGAATTTTCTCACGGGTACACCTAGCCTAACGATGACATTGGTTAAGTTATGTTAGGATAGGATGAGGTAGGTTAGGTTAGGATATGTAAGAATATGATAGGTTAGGATAGGTTAGGATATGATAGGTAAGAATATGATAGGTTAGGATAGGATAGGCTTTGATAGGATAGGATAGGTTAGGTTAGCATAGCATAGGTTAAGTAATGTTGATGGAAATTTTTCACGGGTCCACGTTTTTTATGTTTGACATATTATCATGATAGGTTCGGTTAACATAGGTCAGGAAGAGGTAGGTTAGACTGTTAGGTTTGGATAGTTTACGTTGGAATGGGTTATGGTGAAATTTGTTAGATAATGTTGATGACCAATTTATCACGGATACAGTTTTTTATTTATGACATTATCAGTATAGCTTTGGTTAGGGTAGGTTAGGATAGGTTAGGTTAGCATAGGTAAGTTAGGTTATGTTGATAAAATTTTTTATGAGTTCACAGTTTTTTTTGATGTTTGCCTGATTATCAGGATAGCTTCGCTTATGATACGATAGGTTAAGATAGGATAGGTTTGTATATGTTAATTTTGGATGAGTTAGGTTAGAATATGTTGTGTAAAAATTTGCTACATAATGTTGACCGAATTTTTTTTACGGGTTCACCTAGCCTAAGAATGACATTGGTCAAAGTTATGTTAGGATGGGATAGGTTGGGTTAGGATAGGTTAGGATAGCTTAAGATTTGTTAGGTTAGGATAGATTTGGTTAGAATAGGCTAGGACAAGATAGGTTAGAATATGTTAAGTTCCAATTTGGTAAATAATGTTGACAGAATTTTCTCACTGGTCCCCAAAGCTTATAATTATTGATTACATTGTCCGTGGAATTTCCATGGGTCCTGCTAGTTTCTATTGATTGTCCTAATTTTATATTTATTTAAAATGTTCCCCCACCAGTAAAGTTCCTTCACAATTCTGTCCGTTGCCCTAAACTGGAAGCACTAGCCATCTGGGCAGTAAAATTACCATTGGTTGACAAAGGGTTAAAACCGGTTTTTCTTTCAAAATGTGAAGAGATTCTAAAATGTGGAGGTTTATTTCATTTGATGCAGAGGATATTAAATTAAAATTGCCTAATTAAACTCAAATATTGCATTTCTCTGCATGAGAGCGGACTAAAGAATGGGAAGGTGTGGAAAGTAACAGGTCGGTTCCAAAACTCCTGCTGGCATGCTCTGCAACATGAACACCGAAGACTCGAATAGTGGAGCTCACATTTTCAGATGTATACTGTGTGCAACAAAATTTGTAAATGTCTGATATATTGCAAAATGATTAAAATTTGATATTTTATTTGTAATAACTAACTCTATTTCAAAATCAATGTGCATGAAATGTTTGGAAAGAAGAATGACAAGCTCGTTTATGAGTTTGATCACTGACTAAAGAGCGGATATTTCAATATTTCGGTCATCCATGCAACGAACAAATGAGTTACATTTTTTCCATTGCTAATGTTACCAACTCAAATCATATTAAAATATTTTTTTTCTGTTGTTTTGAGCTAAGTTGGAATTCAAGTTTGCAATGTTCTAGTAAAGTTGCCTGCTGTTTAACTTATGTGATATGCATTGTAGTCTACCCTAAGGTTAGTGTGCTATCATGCCTGGTTCCATTTTCTGACCTAACTCGGTTTCTTGCTGTCTTACCTAGATGAAGCTCCTGTACTGAACTCTTTGGTGATTGCCCCTGCCTAACTTGGTCTGTCTCCTTGCTGTCTTTTATTGTTGTTTTTGCAAGACGTCTAGTGTCATGGGTCTTGCTTAAGGGGATCATCCAGATTTTTCAACTTTTATTGTCCAATTCGTTTGAAAATTGGCCAGTATACGTATTTCCAAAGACAGTTTTACAATCCTTGAAGCATTTATAACACAAGTACAGATAGAAATTTGAACATTTGAAATTTTTTTTGTGATAAGCGATATTTTATCATTACATAAAAAAGACTTTTTTGTGTTTCGAGCTATATAATTTTTTTTATTTTCTGAAATTTGGAAAATTCTAACTGCAATTTTGTTGGAAATGTTTCAAGGATTCTAAAACTATCTTTGGTTTTGTTCTAGTATCAAAACTCAATGAGGAGACCTCTTTTGAATATTGAAAGTTACTCGTATATGTTTTTGGTATAAGCCAAAAACAAAATTTTGTGTTGAAGTGTAATATAACGGAAAATTTATGTAATTGAATGCTGTTTTCATTTTTATTTCGATAATCTCCATGCATAATTTCATATTCACATTGTGAATTGTAATTTCCTTGAAAATAAATATTTTTTAAAAATTATAAAAATTTTTATTATGAGTCTGATTCTTATAAAATTTGACTATAATATGAAACTTTTAAAAAGAAACACAATTTTTTCCATACATTTTTTTTTATTCAGGCCTTGAAAAAGTTTGACATTGGTTTTTTTAGGTGATTTGTATTGATATTTCAAAAGAGGACTAGTAATTGAGATTTTATGCTAAAACAAAACCAAAGACAGTTTTTGAATCCATGGAACGTTTCTAACAATAGTACAGAGATAAATTATCCATTTCCTGTTTTGTTTTCTTTTTATATGGGGTCAAAATGGGGTCAAAAATTCACGATTTTTGTCCCCTTATTTGTGTCCCCTTTGTCCCCTTAATTCTCCCCCCTGGGAGGGGATCTAGTGTCCGTAGCGCCATAAAATTTTAGGACCAAATAGTCCACCACCTAAGGGTCCTTTTCCAACAAAAACATGAAAAATGACCATCGGAGTGGCAGAGGCCTAGATAATCTTAATTTCCTGCCTTTGAAATTTTGGTCGTCAGGCACACTTTAATGGCAAGAAGTCCATTAGCCAGCAGTCAGCCTGGTACTCTGGCAGATTGTATGCAGTCAAAATCTCGAGATTGAATGTTACTGATGACAACTACCACCTGACAGCAACTGGCAGGCCAACTACTTGCTAATTGACTGATAAATGACAACCGATTAACACGTTCACTGCGTATTAGGCCGCATGTGTACCAACAGGTCAATTGCCCATTTACGTGCTGGTATAAATGCATGAAATTTTATGCTTCACGACAATTTTTTAAAAAATAATTATCATACTTGGATAAATGTTATTGTGCAATTGCATTTTTCATTTTCATTAGGAAGAATTAAAATTTATTAAGCTGGAAAATCGATTTCCCTCTGCTATTTACCACACAACCAAACCAACCATAACAGCCGTGGGAACACAGGGAACGTGTTAACTGAGTGACTAGTAATAGACAACCTAAATGACTAAAACTGACAGCTAATAGGGAGACTGCTGACTAACTGGCTGACAGCTGATTTGTTCACCGGTTTCACCTCCATTCTAGAGTTTTACATAATTGTGAATTTCAATATATAGTCTATTTTCTTGTATTATTTTTTCTAGTTCACACTATGTTTTTCAAAAATCAAACACTATATAAGCAAAATTTTTGTTGTATTTTTTTACAGTTCATATTGAAGGGTTATTCATGTTCATCCGGAAATGTATTATTTGTGTGCTTCCAATGATTCACGTAATTGATTCCAGGACCAAATGAGCACCGCCCCCTTTGCCCTCACTTTCAAGAAAGAAGTAGACGATGCCTGTGCTGAGGCGCGCACAGAGCAAGCAGAAGCAGAGGACGAGTTGAGGGAAGGCAGCTCTGGTGCGTGCAACACAAGGGCTGCTCATCAGAGAGCAGTTGCAGCATCTCAAGGGAGCGCTGACTTGCTACTGCCAGACGTGTCGGGTAGCTGCAGTAGTGTAGAGGTCAACACACTTGAATCAGTATGCTTCCTGTGTGCACATTGTGATTACTCGAGTACTCGAAAGGACGAACTTGAATTGCACCTACGTTGCGAGCATAAATTTGGGCTTGATTTTGAGTACGAGTCTTCTAGTTACTCTGGTCTTTCCAATAAGTCAAAACTGCGTTTAGAGGCAAAACGTAATGGGAGAAGTATGTTAAAATTGGGTCCCTGTTCAGGAAAGAAACTCAAGAGGCAACATGAGAGAGAAGAACAGGAGGTAAGAAAATTTTATAAATGCGAGTTGTGTGACTATTCTTCAGCTTCCAAAAGCCATGTTAGGAAACACCAAAGCAGGAAACACAACGAAGAGAAGCTGTTCAGTTGTGAGCTGTGTGAATTCACCACCGCTTATGAAAGTAGTGTGAAGAAGCACCAAGCTGGCAAGCATAAATTAGGGGATCCACTGAAATGTGAGCTGTGTGACTATACTACTTTTCACACCAATAGTTTGAAAGTACATCGAGCTAGCATACATGAATTAGAGAATCCACTGAAATGTGACCTGTGTGACTATTCAACCTATTTGAGTGGTAATTTGAAACGGCACCAAGCTATGAAGCATAAGTTAGGAAATCTATTGCAATGTGAGCTGTGTGACTATTCAACCTATTTGAGTGGGAGCTTGAAACAGCACCTAGATAGCAAACATAAATTAGGGAATCGACTGAAATGTGAGCTGTGTGACTATTCTTCTCATGTGACTAGTGCATTAAAACAGCACCAAGCTATGAAGCATAAATTAGGAAAAATTTTTAAATGTGAGCTGTGTGACTATTCAACCTATTTGAGTGGTAATTTGAAACGGCATCAAGCTAGTAAGCATAAATTAGGAAATCTATTGCAATGTGAGCTGTGTGACTATTCTACTTGTGAGACTGGGAGCTTGAAACGGCACCAAGCTAGTAAGCATAAATTAGGAAATCTATTGAAATGTGAGCTGTGTGACTATTCTACTAGTGAGACTGGGAACTTGAAACGGCACCAAGCTAGTAAGCATAAATTAGGAAATCTATTGCAATGTGAGCTGTGTGACTATTCTACTTGTGAGACTGGGAGCTTGAAAGTGCACCAAGCTTCCAAACATAAATTAGGGAATCTTCTTAGATGTGAGCTGTGTGACTTTTCTACTTTTTACACCAATAACTTGAAACTTCACCGAGCTAGCATACATGAATTAGGGAATCTACTGAAATGTGAGCTGTGTGACTATTCTACTTACGTGACTAAGAACTTGAAAATGCATCAAGCATGCAAACATGAATTAGGGAATCTTCTGAAATGTGAACTGTGTGACTATTCTACTTTTTACACCCAATGTTTAAAATTACACCGAGCTAGCGTACATAAATTAGGGAATCTACTGAAATGTGAGCTATGTGACTATTCTACTTTTGTGACTTATAAATTAAAACTACATAGAGCTAGCATACATAAATTAGGGAATCTACTGAAATGTGAGCTATGTGACTATTCTACCTATTTGACTTTTAAATTAAAACGACACCGAGCTAGCATACATAAATTAGGGAATCTACTGAAATGTGAGCTGTGCGACTATTCAAGTGGTTCAAGTTATCAATTAAAGCTGCACCAAGCTCGTAAGCATAACTTGGAAGGAGACTGTTGAGGTCTGGCTTGTGTAAGTATTCTACAGCTTTAACTTGAATAGGCACCGTGCTAGCGAGCACAGCATAGGAAGAGAGCTGAAATGTGGCCTGTGTAACTATACTGCTGTTAGCAGTCATTTTTAATTTTTAAGAATTTGTTGAGCTAGTTATCACAATTTTGGAGTGCAAATGAAATGTGAGCTGTGTGATTATACTTCGTGGGAGTTTTCGCTCTTCTCTTAACAAAGTTTTACTGGTGCCTAATTGCGTTAGCTATATTTGTATCATAAAGCAAACAGTCTACAGACAAAAATTCCATCAAGATTGCTTACTCATAACAAGTATTTCAACCCACCCAAACTTTCAAGAGGTGGTACTGTTAGTATACTCACTTGGAGTTTTAACTCATCACATAATGTTTATGTAAATTGTCAACACAGTGTTTATAAGGTTATTTATTGAAATGTTGTCAGCGGGTAGAACAAACGGGGAGGGCATCCATTAGCATCTGGTTTTTGTATTTTCAGTTTTGTGTGATTATCTCAAATTGTGACAAAACCCGGCCCTCCTGATTTATTGAGGGTACCCGCCCCTTAAATAAAAAAATTTCAGAATGAGTGAAGAGTATCCAGCGGGCCCTCAATGAGGATTAATGGAAGGCTTGCAACGGTTATGCGACGAAGGAACCAAAGGAGGCGCTCTCAGCGAGTTGGAGCGAGTGATCAAAATTGCAAGTACTAAGAGAAGGATCGAAAAAGCAGTAGATTCATTGCTCAAAGAGTTTAGTGAAGGAAGTGAGAGAAGCGTGCATGCCGACTTGAGTGCCTCTTAGAAATTGAAGATTGAGAGGCAGTTGGCAGAAGTTGAAGTGGTGTTGTTTGCTTAGTCTGGCACTCTGGAAATCTTGAAAGTGCCAGGACCGGATAACAGAAAAGCTGCAAGATAAGAGAAATGGAAGTATGTCCCTTTAATGCTTGCCAAGGAAAATTATTTTCTTAGGTACTTCTCCGTCACGTGGGGCGATGGAAAGAAGAAGACAGCAAACCCTTTTGACAAGATTAAAAGCATTGAACAAGTAACTGGCTTGAAACCAAAGAGGATTTTTAGAATGAGCCGTGAAATGATGATGGTGGAGGTGCGGAGTGCAAAGCAGGCGGTGAAGATTGTTGACCTAATGGGCGTGGAGGGTGTGCCGTGCCAAAAAGCTTAGAGTAGCCGATTTATTCATGCAGTTGGCCTCATCTACATCAACAACTTTGGCATAACGGATACAGAAGAATTCAAGACTGGACTCCAGGATCAATACAACATTGAGGAAGTTACCAAAGCAACCTTCATTAAACCAAGATATCCGGAGACTCAAGCCTTCCGTATAACTTTCAGACAACCGACCGTCCCATACAGCGTTTACGTTCCAGGAGAAAGGCATGACACCAAAGTGTACCCATTCAAGAACCAATGATGTGTTTTAACTGCCAAGCTAATGGACACACCGCCAAGTCCTGTCGCAACACCTCAGCTGTGTGCAGGAAATGCGCTGAGGTGGGGCACACCTGTCATAACTACACGTCTGATCAGCGGAGGTGTCCTCACTGCGGGAGTTTTCACTCTGCTGGAAGCATCCTGTGTCCGAGGGAAGTGGAGGGGAGAAGTTAGCTAGAGATTATAGAGAGTGTGAAAGTAACAATGAGACGAGCAAAGCAAATTAGAAAAGGTACAAGTGTAACCGAGCAAGTGCAACCATCCAACAAATTCATCACCTACTTTGACTGCAAGATGAACGAAGCTCACAGGCGGAAAATGTCGCCGTGGCTCCTGGAAAGGTGCATCCTTGAACACCTTGGCAGTAAACCTAAAGCGATCAGATCTCGCAACAAAACAGCATTCACAGTGGAAGTATGTGACGCATCACAGAGCTTGAAGATAGGCAACTGCATCAACTAAACCAACTACCCATTTGGGTAGAAGAAAATCTCCTTAGACAAACGTACCATACGAGACGTACCAATTGACAAATTATACAAGGTGTACTCGTGAGTCATATGCTGTTTTATTGGTCTTACTTAAATGAAATCAGTGTCCTCCTTTTCATAGAATGCAGATTAGGAAATCCTAATGCAACTGTATCGATCTCTCATCCACTCCAAGATTGACTGTGGCTGTATAGTCGATGGCTCTGCGAGCGGAACTGCGTTGCTAGAGCTCGGTGTTGTGAGCGAGGCAATGCGTATAGCACAGGGGCGCTCCAGACAACACCGATAGCGGACTTGCACGTCGTCTGCAATGAGCCTAGTTCAGAACTACGAAGGGAAGACCTGCTGTTTAGATGTTACTTCAAACTCACGCGCCACTTTCTGACCCCAGTATATAATTGAGCTAATAATTCAAACGTAGAGTTATTTTTCACTAGCAGTAAAGGTAAATCAGAACTAGAAATGCCACTATTTTTCTGTTCACTCAACTTGTAACATTACCTAAGTCGTCATTTCTCTTTATTATTGTAAAGCATTTGTATAAAAATGTAAATTTGTTGTGTGATCACCCATATATGTTTAATAAGATGCTTATCAACTAATGACCTTTGTTTTAAAAATTTTAATTAGAAAAACAAAACGTAATTTTCATGCTTATATCCTAGTATCTGTGTACATGTGTGTGTGTATGCATTCATTTATGCATATGTACGTATGTACATTCGTACATTTACCCACGAGTTTTTGCAAAATTCGAAGTCAAGCGATTTTCAATTTTTTCCTATAAAGACCGTTTTTTTCTATTTTCTCCCTATGTTATGGTCGAGCATTTGAATGAGAAATCTCATCAATTTGTTGTGTGAGTTGAAGCGTGCGCTTATAGGGAGCCAACTCGCTTTTTTTTTTCATGTCAAGAAATATAAAGCTTATGTGTCAATGTATGTATTAACTGTTGCAACTATTTTAACCCTACAAAGTTTGTTACCTCTATTGCTTTTATGAATTAACATAGCCAATTCAACTTCAATAAACCAGCTACATTTTTGTGTTTTTTCTTAGTTGTTTTACTAGCATTTACCGTCATGGCACCTATGTATGTTTATCGTTAGGACATTTGCATCATATCTGTAAAATAATGTAACTTTTTCTAATTTGTTAACCTTATAGTTGTTTCTTCTCTTATTCACGTCCTAAAATGTTTGTGTTTGGCTTGTTGTTGTGCAAATTGTATAATTTCTTACGCTCTTGAATACATTTTGACAACCCTATCTAGGTGATTAATTTTACATATTACTGACATCATGTTGTACATGTCTTGATAGCCGTTGTAGGACAATCGTTTTCTTGTTTCTGTCTCAGAATTTTGTCGCTATTATTAGCGTGAAAATATCATAAATTTGTGGCTTGATATAAAACATTTTCTCTCGAGTCCCTTGATTAGAATACCAGTTTATACGCAGGAGTGAAAGTATAGTTCTGAATGTCAACCTCGCTGTGTCAGACGCAGGATTATTTTAATCCACCCGTTTTACTTTAAACAAAATCATTTTCCCACAAGTCCCTGAGCTTGTATTTCAGTGTAAATGTGCCCTAAAAAGAGTGTTCGTAACAATGCATCGTCATTGACTTTGTATTTTCCTTTATAATTGTAGTTACATGTATCATCAAACCTAGATTAAGTTACTTTAAGAATACATTGCCCTCAATCATTTGTTTCGACTAGTGAATTTGGTATTAAAATACTCGTGTGTGTTTCATATAGGTGTATTTACTTTAAGGTATTTTAAAAATCAATTAAGTATGATCTTTTTGTAACATCTTATTGAAAATCAACTATTTTTCTTTTCTTTACAGTTTTGATGGGGGTGTTACATGCGTGTTGCACATTAATTCTTTAAATCGAATTGCATTGCAAAAGATTAGCGAAAGTTTTTCTGAAAGGCTACTCAAGGCCTTTAAAATACTATCTGTACACCTCTTAATTATTGCGTGCATTTCCATCTGTTCATCTTTGGCTTGGTTTACCTGACGCTCTGCGTCTGTATATTTCTATTGGAACGCTTCTCTCTACAACCTCAGCGCTGATTCCCTAGTTCGTTTTACTGTATTGCATGCGAATAAAGCATGTGGCGTACGAGGCTTCCAAAATAAAGGGAGAGTTAGCGGCTCAGCGCGTGTTGTAGACAGGCTAAGCTCTTTCGCTTCGTTAGCCCATTTAAGAATCGGAAGAGTGCACAGCAGAAGTCTATGCCTGCATCGCTTGTGAGCGCACAGCTGCAGCTGTTGTCATCGCAATGTCGCGAGGCCTTCGAGGTAACAAACAGGAGCGCAGAAATGGCCTGAGGATGCAGGCACCATTTTCATATGGGAACTTGAGTGTTCTAAGTTGTATATAAACTACGGTAACGGTTGTTTTGTCAACAATAAAGTGTGCTTTGGAAAACTGACGTGTAATTTTCCTCGCTCGGGCAACCTGATGTGTTGTTATTGGTGATTGATTTTTTAATGAAAATAAGCAATTAATATTATTAATAGAAATTAAAAACTTATTGACTTTCAATGATTTTCAATGGGGTCAAATGTTGAAGTATTAGCAGTTTTATGTTCTCCTTGGTAAGCTGCTTTGAGTTCAGAGAATAGAATCAATAATTAATAAAAAACAGGTTTTTTATTTCGAAGTGATTTTGAGCGTGTGAGAAATGTTCAAAATCTGTAGCTTGTTTCCGCCCAGGAACTGAAGGTTACAACACACGTATAAATACCATATACCTTTTTTTTAAATGTATTAAATTGAAAACAATATCGAATTCATTGAGAAAAATATATGCGCGTTGATTTTACATGACTTTTTTCTCAGGTCAAATGAATATTATTGCATAAACACAATAACAAATGAGCACATAATAGAGATTTTAGTGCAATTGTGAAATAATGCAATGTTTGAATTTTTTGCAACTTCAGCATTAATTTAGAGGCAGCTGGCTGTATGAATGCAGTGTCTGTGTAAGCACTGCGTGTAGGCCGCCTGTATAACACACAGAACTATGCAGGTATACACGTCTGGTGTATAGCAACGGTGTATGCGGTATCATGCATATGATGGATCGGTGTAGGTTGTCGGGATCGTGAAAGTTTTTATTGCGGTGTGTATCGATTCGATTGCAGCGAAGTTTTCTCACTTTATTTGTTCCATTGTTATCGCGAATTTCGATTCCATGTTTGATTCCAATTCTTCACGACGTTTCTTTTCATCTTTTTTCTTATAGCCCTTTTTCGTTTTCGACCTATTTTCTTCTTCGACAAATTTCCTAATTGCTTTTTCTTCTCGGACGTATTTTTTTTGATTTTCTTTCTTTTTTCCATTTTTTTTGACGTGATTTTTTTATATACTTTCTATTATACTACTACCCGTTTTCTTTTTTAACTCATCTTTTCAACCTAATTTTTTTCGCCCACATTTTTTCTGACTGACTTCCATTTCGACCTATTGTACCGCAGTCCAAATTTAGGTACTAAAATAAATATCTAGAAGTAAAAATTTTTCAGAACTTAATCAGCTCTTAGAATTTCGTTGAAATTCATGCTTGAGCAAACCTGCAACATTTTCAGATTAATTTCGGTACAAATATTAGACCCCTCAGGGGGATACAACTATTGTATCAATGGGAACTGGCGCTTCCAAGGGGACAATGTGAGGGCCCGAGCTGAGAGTTAGGTAGGCCTTCTTTTTGTTGAAATAAAATGTTATTGTTATGTTAAGGACCATCTTTTTTTGGTTCACTGCTGTCCTGTTCTTCAGCTCCTACTACTTTCCTCTTCAACTTTGGTCTTGTTTCATGATCTTCTTTCACAACTTGCTGTTTCTATGCCTTTCTGCGTAGATTCCGCGTTCCCTTAACTCCATACTAAATGGTGCCTTCCTCCTTCCTCTCTGTGGATCGCATTTGTTGCTGGGTAGGGAGGCTAAAACTAACGACCAATCTAATCTAATCTACAAATATTAAAGTTTGGTCAGCAAAGAACTAAATCACTGGCACTCAGAACCACTAACTCAATGTAATGCTGAATTCACTCCAGCCTCAAGTGACCAAAACACCAACTGACATGACTGGCACTCAGATCTACAACACCATACGAATGCCGAATTCCCTTGAGCTCCATGCTTCCAAAACAACGGAGTGGCATAACTCACATAGCCTAGCTCGTGGATAAGAAATTAATACTGTATTTTCAGTACTCCAATGCAGCATACCTGCTAAAAGGAACGCCAGGAGTCACCACTAGCTCTGCCCACCATAGGTACTGAGGTTATTCCCGCAACATTACTAAATTTATCAGAAATCGATTGTGCACTATTATAAAACATTCAAATATTTGGGTGAAGACAGTCGCTTAATAAAACACATGACAATGTCATAGCAGGTAACAATTTCATCACAGAACGGTCACGCTAGCTCTCCGGATGAGCGCCGGCGGAATGCGGTGATGATCGCTTGGTCAGTATGTGAGAATTTTTGTGGTATTTTGAATGATAGAATGAAACATTTAGTTGAAAAAGAAGAACTAGAAGTCCTTGGTGAAGAACAGAATGTGTTCAGGAGAGATAGATGTGGCGAGGATAATCTGTTTGTAGTGAGTTAAATAATTGAGCAAATGAGGAAGGATGATAAGTTATACCTATCATTCCTGGATATTGCAATGGCGTGACAGAATGGGGCTTATGGGAACCTTTTCCAAAAAACAAACTTTTTTCTATTGGACTTACGTCTATGAAAACTTGCAGACTACTAGATCTCCACATTTGTAACAACTTTTGTTTAACAAAAATTTTTCCTCAGGGCATAGAAAATTAATTATTTAAAAAAAAAATTATATATATACATATATTATTCATAATAACTTCAAAATTTACAAAGCTAGAGCAATGCGGTTTGTTGCATTTGAAAGTCAAACATGATCTCTATCTATATTATGAGGGGATTTTTCATTACATTTCATTCAGAATTTATATGATTTTTTTTGTAAGGGTCCGGGCAAGAGTTATATTTTTAGGGTAAAAAGTCCACGGAAAGCTTCACAGAAAAAATTTTGAAAATCCCCTCATAAGTTAGATAGAGCACTTAGGGTAAAGTTCGAAAGTTCGTCCGGTTTCAACGGTTCAAACTTCTAACCCTCTCAAACGGTTCTGAAGATCGCTATTGCTCACGCAAATGTCGTCAACAAAGCTCAAATGCATCGGGTTCATCGTGCTTTGCTCTAAAGTGCATCTTTCACATCTTGATATTAAAAAAAACCTTGCTTTGCGTGCACTTTGTATAACTGAAATTTTCGAAAGTTCGTACAAAATTCGAAATTAATTTAAAATTTCGACCACGTTTCGAATCTCATTACAAAAGTTCGTACACCCTCTAAAATGAAATTTATGTTTTTGTTTAGCGCTAAAAGTTACCTGTGAGCGTTCGAATTTTATGTAACATGATAGCGTGCTCATTTTTAATGGATTTTATACGTACGTTTTGATGCAGATCTTAGACTCTACTTTGGAGTTAAATGGTATAGGCTATGTAGAATAAAACGAGCCATGGGCAAAACGTAAGTTTAATTTTTGTGACCCCAATATAAACAAAATCTACTTTCAATATTAAAATTCAAACGCACTATGGAAAGAGTTAACGCTTGTGCTGGGCTTGTCTACCAACAAGCCTGACCCTGACACATTTGCTGTTCTTGATTACCGCTCTTCTTCTCGAGTCACCTGCAGATTTAGAACGCAAATGAGCTCTACCGCAAAACACCAGACTCAGCAGGCTTCAGCACTCGGTCACCAGGAAAGGAGGCTCCACTAGCTCTCCTTGGTTTCGGGACATCATCGTCGTTTACCTGGGACCTAGATGTAAGACATTTTCATTCAAGGTTCTATTTTTGTTTTTATTCTATAAAGAAAATGGGATGTCAACTATTGTGAAAATACGACCTTCTTCATAAACATGTAAGCTCTTCGTGTAGCTCCAAACCGAAGATTGGAGCCGGGGCAGCTCTGTGCTCTCGTGGCCCGGCGCGGCATGGGGAGTTTCCGGCAGTGACTTCGCGCCATTCTGTCTTCGCCTCACGCAGTGGAGGCGACGCAGCGGCTCAGCGGCACTCCTCGCCCGGCGCACGTCTCTTGAGCCCTACTGCACGGAGGAACGTCCTGCTAAGCACGTCATTTATGGTGAGTTGGGAAGCTATTCCAGTGCGGTGTTCTCTTTCCATCTCAGTGCGTCGATTATTTTCAATAATTGCCAGTGCGAACGGATATTAGAAATTAAATTTTGTCTGAGCCATACATAACTTTAAACTTTAGGCTTAAATAAGCTTAAACTCTTCTGTAACCTAGCAACCAGTCTAGCTGGTTAGCTAAATGCCATTGTTTGGGCTAATATTGTTCAGCTGCTGCAGACTCGTAAAATAGTTCTATCTTAAATCTTAAAGTTTTGTGAGCTGCGTCAAGATGACCTTTTAGTTTCCCTTCAAGGTGTTAAAATCAAACATTAAAATTATATTTTCTCTTAAAGGTACGAGTACTGGCTCAGACTTCTTGAAGCGAGCTGGAGGAGTGCGGAGGGCAACCGCGCTGGCCCGTTGTTAAAACTTCGGGCTCCCACCGCTACGTCAGCGGGGCGAACCGTGCCGGCCAAGCCATACATTTAATGTTCTATTCATTTTTACTGTTCGTACCTATGCTCAGTAAAATCATGGCTGCCGCATATAGTTTCAATCCTTTGGTGACCCTTCTCCAGATTTCATTTTCAAGAGGCTACCTATCATAAACTTCTGAATGGGACAATAAAACTAAATATTTATAAACTAATTTTATAAGATTTACAGCTTTTCAGGTCCATAGAGAGCAATAATAAGCATACGTTGATAAAGCATTACATACGTATAATACTTAAGGTACCTACGTACACTTTAAGGCCTCCAAACTGTTCGTTCGAGATAGGCCTAATACAACTAGGTATTGTACTAGGTATAAACTAGGTATTAACTAGGTACTAGATATCAACTATGTATTGTACGCCTATATTGTACGTATTTCTTAAATGGAGGAAAATAAAAAGTAATCAATTTGTCCTTTATCACAATAAGCTTACAGTAGCTATGTATCGCAGAAAATAAGAGAATATAAGATATCCTTCATACATGTAACATAATTGTTTGGAGGCCTATAGCTATAGAAAGAGAATTTTATGTCTCAATCACAAATAAAAATAATATTTCATCTTTGATTAGAGGAACAGAATCGTCACCGATCTTTGGACTGTTTGGCTAAAGAACAGTAATGTAAACTACCTAATTCTAGGTTGCCTAAATGTTCGAAAATAACTTGATAAGTTTCTTCCATTTATCTAAATATTTCCTAACTACCTATGGCTCAAAAATGAATCAAAAACCCTGTCCAAAGGTTGATAAGCAAACCTATCCACTAACTCCTACTTTTTTTTGATTGCCATACTTTTGTTTTACTTCTTTGGCAGGCATTGCATTTGAAGTCCATTGATTTTATTTGTTTATCAGTCATGTTACTGAAATCTATGGCCAGACAGTCTTTGTGAAACCACCGACTGCAATGATTACACCCAATCCAAGCACGTGTATTTTCCTGTTCATTATTGCCTCCACAAGCATTGCATGACTCACTATCTTCAATTACATCTCCATCACTGTCTTCATTGTCGTACATCACAGCCTCGTCACTAGACGAATCCTCTTCACAGAGTGTCATTTTTTTCTTAACATTGCGTACACTCTTTTTTACCTGCTTCTTTTCCATGCGCTCAGTTTTCCGCTCATTTTTCTTTTGTTCTTCCTGCTGTTTTTGTTTCTGTTTACTTTCCATATGAAGATAGAATTCCTCTCCACTTACTGCTGATGGAAGGCAGCTTTTCCGCGTTACACTTTTCACTTGTATAACTGTATCAGCAATTTTCAAGTGTTTCTTGAATGGCGATTCTTTCCAACGTGTATAATACTTGGGCTGAGTACCTTGGGGTGGGGTGAAGGTCTCTTGATTGACGTCTTCAGCCACATTATGAGATGTGGACGGTTGTGGGCTACGAGCCAAAGAAACACTTAGATGAGCACCTTGAAGTATGGTAGAGGTCTCTTGATTGATGTCCTCCACCTCGTTTTGAGAAGTGTACGTTTGTGAACGATGAGCCAAGGTAGTCCTTGGCTGAGCACCTTGAGGTGAAGTGGAGGTCTCTTGATTGACGCCAAACACCTCAATAAGAGATGTAGGCCCAGACAGTTTCGGAATACGAGATACGGTCAAGTTATTCATGGGTTCTAATGAGGTTTGCAGGAGGGGCGCTGTATCTTGAAGTTCAACAATGTTTTCACCACAAGTGGATATCGCCTCATTTGGTCTGCAACTGTCTTGGACATCAGGTTCATTCTCTGAGTCAGGATGTAACAGCGAAGGCACGAGTCTTCCATTGCCGGAGGATCCTACAGATGCATTGAGTGAATCTGCAGGTGGATTAGAACTAGGCCTAGACATGATTCTTAAAGATTTATAGACATTGTAGAGCTGGCTGTCCAAGCTATCATTTACAACATCGTAATTCTCTTCGAACCGTTTTTCATACCTAGTCAGGGTTTCAGGAAGGAGATGTGACTTAGCCATGTGAAATGCTCGGGCTATACCAAGTCGTTGTTCGCTGGAAGTTTCATCAAATCTTGAGTTGAATTGTTCAGTGGCTTTCTTCTCATCAATCAGGCGGCTATAATCGATGGCGGATGGGTTGAAAGGGATGATTCCACTTTTTCTGAAACCAGAGATCACATTTTGTGGCCGTGACGTGGCAATATCCCAGGCTTCATCAAACACTTTAAAAAAGTTACTTTTTGTCAAGCACAAATTGTTCTTCAACTTGAAATTAGTGATAGCTTTGTTCCAGAACAGCTTGAGGGGCCCGTAGGCACTCACATCGAGAGGCTGGATGATGTGGCTGGCATGAGGGGGGAAGCAATACAGAATGATGTCATTCAATCGGCAAAACTCAGAAAGGGCTAGATTTATGTGGCTTGTGTGACCATCCATCAGAACTATAATAGGGAATTGAATGTTCTCTTCCTTTAAGGATTTGATAAAAAGATTAACAAACCAGCCAAAGAAAGACTCTGTTGAGATTCATCCGCTCACTGTGTGGCCAAGGTCGTATTTTGAGCGCTTGTCTTCAGGAAGATAGTAGTTCGGTGTGCGTACACCAGGAAAAATTACTAACGGCTTACGAAATACGCCGCTGGCAGCTACACATCCAAGAACGGTAATCTGATCTCGACTCTCATTTGAGGCATTGTACACATTCTTAGAGCCTTTTTCCGCCAGAACCTGCAATTTTTTATTGCTTCCTCCAAGGGGGAAGCCAGATTCGTCCAAGTTATATATCCGATGAGCATTTTCACTCGTTAAAAAAGTTTCAGCATGAATGCCATATTCTTTCAGAAGATGATCTTTGAATTTTGCAAACCACTGCCTTAAGGATTTTTCAGTCACTCTCATCCTCAAGTGTCCTAGAGCTTCGGGTTTCCTGGGCGATATGCTTTCATTCCTCGCAATAAATCTATGGACAAAGCTCTTTGAAGGCATGTTATTGACAAATAGTCTTTCTTTATCTGGTAGGCTGACTCCCAACTCTTCCTCTTCTTTGTCTAAAACATCTTTGATGATCATGCGAACATCCTCACGCGTTGCTCCATTTCAGATCTTTGACCGATAGATAAGAAATTTTGTAAGTCTTTCTTGTTGTGAATCTCTTAGTTTGCATGGCCTTCCTAGAGTGTACAAAAAATCAATTAGTATATGGATAAACCCACCAAAAATATCAACAAAATATTGCATTCCAACAACATTATCTATGCCAAGCGCATGGGAATAAAAAATTTACTACAAAATAGATCAGACCGTCTCGATAAAGTTTTATACAGACCTTTTTTCTGGATACCAGCAGAATAGCGGCCTTGCACACGCTTTTGAAGCGTTGTTTTTGGAATGCCATATTTGTTACTTGCGTTGCGAATACTCAAACTTCCATTTTTTATCTCTGCTAATGCGTGAACGAGATCATCATTGCAGTAGTGGTCTTTCTTACGAGGAGCCATAATTTAAGGTCAACATTCGTCCCAATCAATAAAGTATAAAATCTATACCTGAAAATATATTAAGTATCGTAAACATAAGGAGAAACTTAAACAAAAAATGTTGTACGAACTAACGAATTCATAAAAATGATTTCTTCAAAACTCCGTACATGTGGACGAAGTAATAACACAAGCCGTTAAAAGATTCGCAATTTAGTACACCTCAGAATCAAACACAGGGAGAAAAAAAGCTCTGTAAAATGGCAGCACTACATCTTTCAACACTCACACAGATACGACATCGCCTAACACAACAACTTCGTCAACGGAAAAAATTTTAGTCGGCGATGCAAAATGGTAGTCAGTTACGGTGTGACGACTTCATAAACAACTGAAACGCAGGTCATTCACTTGGGCTGCCATTTTTGTTCAAACAGTGATATTTATTTGCGGTGTGGGGCAATTATACAATATTATACACCAACAGTTACCACGTGAACCACTTTTCGATGAACTTCAACTCCATACTAGCTTGTTACAGCAAAATATACCTCGTGTGTACGGAATTTCGAAGTGGACGAATTTTCGGAACTTACCCTATATCACTTTCAAATGCAACACACCGCACTGCTCTAGCTTTGTAAATTTTGAAGTTATTATGACAAACGTCTTGAGAACTTACTTTTTTCATAAGGCCTATATTTAAGAAAAAAAATGCCTCTCCTCCTACAGTTTTTGAGCTTAAAGTTTTTGAAAAACAAGGGTTTTACAATGTATTGAGAATTTTTTCAAAATTCATTCTTGTTTTAAAGTTATGACGTCATAAATTTGAATTTTCTTGAGAATATTTTGATTTTTTTTCTTTTAATTTTTTTAAATTTTTTTATTGGAAATTTGAGGAAAAGCATTCAAGTTTTTGGAATGTCCACGTTATTCTGCATCCAATGATACCAAAATCATTACTGTAGCTCAAAAACGATCAGAAAAAGCATTTAGAACCCCCCCCCCCAAATGTCGTTTTCTATGATTTCCCATTTTCTTTTCAAGAAAATTGCATATTGTCATAAATGATAAATGATTCTAAATTGCATTTCCTATCAGTATACCAAATTTTATTGTTCTAAATTCAATAATAAAGAAAATATTCGGATGGGGGATGCTTACCTTAAGGAATATGAATGATGAAATATATAAAAAAATAAAATAAAATGAAATTGAAAATTTGAGAACTTTTTTTTTTCTTGAATGTTCACGTTATTCTGCATTCAATGATACCAAAATCATTACTGTAGCTCAAAAACTGTAGGAGGAGAAGCATTTAGAAAACCCCCCCATAAATGTCATTTTCTATGATTTCCCATTTTCTTTTTAAGAAAATCGCATTTTGTCATCAATGATAAATGATTCAAAATTACATTTCCTATCAGTATACTAAATTTCATTGCTCTAGGTTCCAAAATGGAAAAAAAGGTCCATAAGGGGGATGCCTTCCCCCCCCCCCCCCCCGGGGGGACGTTAGCTCTGGGATACGTTCCTGATATTTTTACAGACATTCGGGGACATATGTCAAACTCATTTAAAGCAATAAAAAAAAAAAAATCGGGAGAATTGACTTTTGGACTGCAGCTAAGGGGAACATGCCAAAACGGTTCCCTTAAGTCTCGCTGAGCGGCGAAACCGCTCAGCGAAAATGAAAATATCTATTATAACTGGAATTTGATGCTGATTCCGAATATGCAATTTGTTTTGACCGCTCTCAATTTTTTCGATTTTTTTTATTATTTTTTTTGGAAAGGCGGCTAGCAACAACTGAGGTGGTGCCCAAAGAATGCCATGTCCGTACAGGTTGGGTGGAACCCGGCCCTATCCGGTACTCAGGTCTTCAAGGCATGGTCTGACCATGTTGGATCGAGAATGGCAGAGTTTGGATCATGAGGTGGTGCAGGCCAAAGTATGCCAAGTCCGACCAGGTTGGGTCGAGAATGACAGAGTTCGAATCATGAGGTGGTGCAGGCCAAAGTATGCCAAGTCCGACCAGGTTGGGTCGAGAATGACAGAGTTCGGATCATGAGGTGGTGCAAGCCAAAGTATGCCAAGTCCGACCAGGTTGGGTCAAGAATGGCAGAGTTCGGATCATGAGGTGGTGCAGGCCAAAAAAAACATTAAAAATGTATCCAAATTTAAAATTAAAAAAAATCACAAAAAATCGAGAGCGGTGAAAACAAATTGCAGATTCGGAATCAGCATCAAATTCCAGTAATAATCGATATTTTCATTCTCGCTGAGCGGCTTAGCCGCTCAGCAAGACTTGTTCCCAGAATCGATTGGGTTAGGCTGTTTGAAATTTTGAGGAAAGTTGAATTTAGCTGAAAAATAGTAAACATTGTACAAAGTCTGTATGAGAGCACAAGTACTATCTGTAGTTTAGGAAATTTAGAAACGGCAAGTGAGGAGTGTTGAGGGGGACCACCCAGCAATTTTTAAATTTTGATCCAATGAGTCTGAAATTTGGCCAGTGTATGAATTTCATGAAGAAAAACAGGTAAATTTTTACTTTAATGTTGTCAACGATTTTCATAATTTTGTTGCCATAGATAGGTAATATAGTTGATTTTAAGGGGGTCATCCGGATTTTTGACCTTTTTCCGTCCGGTTCGTTTGAAATTTGGACAGTATATGTATTTTGTAAAAGTAAATCTTTTTTACTCGTGTCACTTTTTCGATTTAGGCCTTAGTTTTCTTTTTTTGGTCAATGTATAGTTTCCATTCGGCAGGGAAATAAAAGATGTCGTTGCTGATAATCACTAAATGAGGACATTTAAAAACCTTTTACATGAATGACATTATGCTTGCAGATGCGTTATTTTCGAATTATTGAACTTTAAAGTTGGCGCCGGCGCGCGCCGTTATTTAGTTAATAATGGTAGTTAACCCGCCTATTATAAACGTAAAGAGGTTGGGTCGTGAGGGGGAGGCACAGTTCTTCTAGTGAAAATTATAAATAAATCTTCTAACCCACCCATTAGGGTGACGACCGCAATCTTGTTTACATCGGGTCTTAGATGGCAACCACCATGGGTGCCGCCATTTTGGACCCGATGTCAACAAGATTGTGGTCATCACCGTAATGGGTGGGTTAGAAGCTTTATTTATAATTTTTACTAGAAAAACTGTGCCTCCCCCTCACGACCCAACCTCTTTACGTTTGTAATAGCTTCCTTTATTAATTAAATTCCGTTTCACGCGCTTGCTTCCTTTGGCGCAAAGGCCAACTTAAAAGTTCAATTACTCAAAAATAACGCATCAGCGAGCATAACGTCATTCTTGTAAAAGGTTTTTGAATGTGCTCATTTAGTGATTATCAGCAACGACATCTTTAATTTCCCTGCCGAAGGGAAACTATACATTGACCCTTTTTTTTCACGAAAAATCAGTTTTTGTTACATTTCTATGGATATTTCAAAAAAGGTCTCCTCGCTGAGTTTTGATGCTGGAACAAAACCAAAGACAGTTTTAGAATCCTTGGAACATTGCTAACAAAAGTACGGTAGAAAATTTGAACATTTGAAATAATTGTATTTATAAGAATTTTTTACATCAGTGATACATTTTTTTTGTTCTGAGCTATAAATTTTTTTTACAAAATTTGGAAGTTTTCTACCGTAGTTTTGTTGGAAATGTTCCAAGGATTCTAAAACTGTCTTTGGTTTTGTTCTAGCATCAAAACTCGGTGAGGAGACCTATTTTGAATGGTAAAATGTGTGATTTTTCAGGAGAGCCCAAAAAACAATATATTATTGAATTGCAATTTCATGGACAAATTTTGTACATGAATGCAGTTTCCATGATCTATTTTTATGTCCGAGTAATGAGCAACATTTTCCTTGTAAATTTCAATGTAATATATAAGAAATATTGTGCATAAAATTATATAGAAGTATTCTATTTTATTTGAGAACCATCATTGACCAAAAATTTCAAATTTTTTTGTCCGATTCATTTTAAATTTGGACAGTATATGTATTTTGTGAAAGTAACCCTATTTTACTCCTGTCACTTTTTCGATTTAGGCTTTATTTTTTTTTACGAAAAATTAGTTTTTCAGTGCATTTTTTGTAAATTTCAAACCGTATCAACTCATTGAGTTTTCATGCTAGGACAAAACCAAAGACAGTTTTGGAATCCTTGGAACATATCTAACAAAAGCAAGGAGTCTTTTTTTCAAATTCAAATTTTTTCAATTTTTTTTCAAATTTCAAAATAAAATAAAAAATTTTGAGTTTGACACATATTTATTTTTTAAAATTTGGAATTAAAAAAAAAAGCCTCTCTACATTTAACAGATTATGTAACAGATTAGAATAACAGATTATGTAACAGATTAGAATAACAGATTATGTAACAGATTAGAATAACAGATTATGTAACAGATTAGAATAACAGATTATGTAACAGATTATGTAACAGATTAGAATAACAGATTATGTAACAGATTAGAATAACAGATTATGTCTGCAGTGTGATAGGGGAGTGGAGGAAACAATTGAGCATTTTGTGCTGGAATGTAGTAAGTATGAGCAAGTGAGAAAGAGAGAAAGAGAGAAAGAGAGAGACTCATGAAGGTGGTATTTGAGCAGTGTGTGGAGGAAAAAGTAGTGTACTAGATGTGCTGAAGATGATTGTGTTATGAGCTTTCTTGCTGCATTGGATTTCGAGTGTAATTTGAGCATTATTGATGCAGTGAAAGTTTTTCTTGTATATGCCTGGAATAAGAGAGTGACTGGAATGAGTTAGTAATGTAGGTAGAATGGGTTGTTGTGACCCACCATACCTGAGAGTGCTTATGATGTACTGGCTATCCCAGTGATGCCATCCAATGGTAGTGTGTCAATGATTGGTGGATCCTGAGTAGTTAATTGAACAAGTCTGGTACATGGCGCTGAATTCTTGCATGAATAGTGTGAGCAACATCGAAGGAATTGTAGGCCATTACCAAGGTCCCAACACTGGCGGCCCTCACATTCAAGTTTAAAGAAAACAAATAGCATAATGTGTATCATAAGCATATAAGAACAGAAAAAGAAAGTAAAATAAGTGATTTATGGGGCTAGAGTAAAGATGAACAATACTGATCTGAAAAAGTAGAAAAAAAAGAGTCCAGATGAAGTGAAAGATTGATAGAAGTTCATTTAAAGAAGTATCAAAGGAAAAGATGGATATCTGAATTCATGGATTACTAAGCTAGGAGTGCAAAGTGAGGGATGGATTGAAATACTGCAAGTAGCTGGATTGTATTAGATAGACAATGTTCAAATGAATATTCAAATATATGAAAATGGATGAAAAGCTAGTAAATTTTCAGATTGATGATTTGAGCTTTGGTAAAAAACAAAATAGCCTGTGAAAAATTGAAAAGTGCTCACAAAGAGTAAAAGAAGAAGACAGCTTGTCTAGATATAATTCTTTACAATTTTGTAGTGCTCATCATAGCCGTGTGTCTGTAGGACCCACCTTCGTTCGAAACGAGGGTTTGAGTCCCGGCGCCGGATGGCAATTTTCTCTGTTGGGTATAGGGAAAAAATTCTGAACACAATACCCCACTCTACCCAGATGTCTGAAATGGGTACCGGTCTTGGCTGGGGGAAAAGCGTCCTGGCGTCCTGGTGTTAGTTATAAGGCATTTGAAAATCCAATGTACAATGCGAAATGTATCAGGCTTGAAATTGGAAATAAAGCATCCATAGATGCCATTGTTTGTTTGTTTGTTTGTAAATATTGTGGTGCAAGAGTGTTAGGCTTATTGAAGTGTTTCAAATGAGGTATGGAATAAAAGCATTCCAGTTCAATGAAACTTATGTAATGACTTGCTGTTAATTGAATCAATGTACGCTGGAGAATGTTCAAAGTTCAAGAAGTATCCAACATTTGCTCTAGTTGACATTTTGTTTATAATTTATTAGGGCACAGTAAATGAAAAAACTAAATGTGTAGTTAAAAAGCAGAGTAATAGATTAAAAACAGAAGGGATGTAAGAAGAACAGTGATTATGAATTTAATTTGAATATTATGCATGAAATTATTAGTCCCTATCCTGTATTTGGGAATAGGGTGGTGAAATTCATCTGTTTTCTCAACTCATGCTTTTCTTTTAGTGCTGAGTAAAGTGTTTTGTTAAAAATATTGAAATATTGCTCAATTTATTAATCCATAGGAGAATTATTCAGCTAGGTCATAAAAAATTAGCATCATCCATTTAAAATAGTTACGTTTTTGTTCAGGGAAGTGAACGTTTTTTGGGTCTCAAAACAGAAAATGAGATTATTGCCTGAAAATGCTACTAAGCTCTTCTTTTATCATGGCGGAACGTCATTTGTCCCTTGTTGGCAACCCAAACCCCCTTAATTACCCCCAAATTGCCCCCTCCTACGCAGATGTGCTTCAAGAAACCAGCTGCAGCTCTGTTTTGCTGTGGTTGGCTGCTCCAAATAAAAAACTTTCATTGTTTTTACACAACTGTCCATTCATTAGAGAGGTTTAGTGGTCTCTTGAGCCTCTTAGTGAGTGGGTTTTGTGCTTGTGCGTCCTGTGAATTCCCTTGAGTATGAAATGCAGCAGTCTGCTATGGCCAAACGTGCTTTATCGATTTTGAGGCGTTATTCCAGCTGCAATATTTCACCTATGGAAATCTTTTTGCATTGTAAAGATCAAAATAAGTACTATAAATTTCAGAGGTTATTTTTTGATATGTTGATTAGAAATTTTTTTTATTGCAAACAAAATAAAATTGGGTTTTGAAAGTTCTAAAAAATATTATAATTGCCTTGGGGAGGGAAGGAGGTAAGGGTAAATTCCAAAAACTTTATGGGCTATAAATGTTTATTCGAATGTTATAAACATGCTGTGAATACCTTAGAGTTTATTTTACTCCAGAAGTATTTCTTTTTAATTCTTGAATATTTTATAAGGAAAAACCATTTGGGGTCAGTGCCCTCTGCAGTGTGCAACAAGTATTAGTGATTTCTTAGTAATATTGACTTATGACAACTATGGGAGACTTATCTAAAATGTTTTAGACTTATTAGTGGTGTATTAGTTTGTAAGTTCTGATGAAAAAAAATAAAATAAAGGAAACAATGTATACTCTGCGCTATCGTTCATGGTAACTTTGACAGACATTTTCTCAAAATATGGATCATAGACTTTGAAGGCCAATTTCTCCTACAGTTTTGAAGCTATTGACTTTTTTGCAACTTCACACAAACTAAACTTCAAAAACTTTAGGGCTACAGCTCTCTATTTGAATGTTATAAACATTCTGTGAATACTCGAGAGCTTATTTCACTTTATAAGTATTTTTTAATTTATTTTTAAAAGAATGCAAAGGGAAAAGTGTTTGATTCCCTTAATGATTGATGGATGGTTATTCTCAATCACAACCAGGGCTGGGGAGTCAGTGTTTAGGAGTCTTTGTTGGAGCTTTCATGGAACTTTCAGAGTTAGAGTTGGGATAGAGTGATTGACTTCATTGTTAAATAAAGGAAAATTAGTTTGAAAAAATGGTGAAGATGCTATAGTTCAACTGTTGTGATATTATATATCAATACTTATTTTATGATTCATTCTTGTAAAAGTTTTGTAGAAGAAACTTTATAAATACTAATGTTTGATGCCACTTCTGTGGTGGATCAGCAATTGACCTACCTTGATAGGCTGGATCATATACCCAAACCTTCCAGTCTAGTAATTTTGTAAGAATATTTCTTTCAAGTGATCTAAATTAATAACAAAAATAATGACTTTGTGAAAATATATTAACCAAATTCCTACACTCACATTCATGTTGGGGATATGATCTGGTTTGTTTTCATGAACAAACTGTTGAATATGTTCAAAATCATTAATAGACTGAAAAGCACCTCGACCATATGTAAGGGGAATAATTATTGCAACAAATATGCTATTTTAGAATCAAAGGAAATGATCTTCCCTAGCAGCTTTTATTTGTTACTAATGATAGCATCTAATTTTCCCATCAGCCTGACCTATTTCCGTTACATATTACTTCATGAAATGTTTCAAAGGATTTCTATTGCCTGCCAAAGCAGATATAGACCTTTATCACCCCTCAGGGGGATGCAACTATTGTATCTATCGGAATTAGCGCTCCCAGGGGGACTATGTGAGGGCCTGAGCTAAAGGTTAGGTAGGCTTCCTTTTTGTTGTAATGAAATAGGTTTTTGTTTTGTTACGGACCATCTTTTTTCGGTTCACTGCTGTCCTGTTTTTCGGCACCTACTACTTTCTTCTTCAACTTTTTTCTTGTTTCATGAACTTCTTTATTAGCTTACTGTTTCTGTGCACCTTGTGCATAGATTCCGCATTCCCTCAACTCCATACTAAATGGTGCCTTGCTCTTTCCTCTCTTGGAACATCTTTGTCGTGGTTAAGGGAGGCTAAAACTTTCTTATATAATAATAATAATAATAATAATAATAATAATAATAATAATAGACCTTTATCAAAAAATTTATGTTTTTCTGCATACTAACTTTTAAGTAAATTAGAAATCTTGCTTTATTAACCAAGAATGCCTGTTGATGTAAGGGACACTTATAAACAAGTTATTAGAACCAACATAATTAGCAGGATCTACGTGTCACCATGAGTCCTGGGGGGAAGAATGGTGCAACTACAATTCAAAGCTCAGAGGGTTTTGAAAATTTCAAATGAATGTGCCTCTTCCAAAAATAATGGAATATTGAACTGTATAACTACCAATGCCAGCACCAAAATTTGAATTAGTTACTTTCCAATTGAAAAACTTTGTTGATATATAGATTTGTAAAATCCTAAAAAGTTGGAGAAAAATTGACCATCTCCCCAGCCCTGATCACAGCTTTAGTACAGTAGTGCTAGCAATTGTAGCTACACGTGTTGGTAGTAGGACCAGCCATAGTTCTTTTGGGAAAGATCAAAGGTCTTTCCCATCCTCCAACTCCATCCTCCAATAGAATGAAGGGAATAGTAAGTTATGCAAGCACTGTGACAGACGAGTAGAAGAAACAGTAGAACATCTAATTTTGCTATGCATGGCAAGGACATGTGGTGTGCCAGATGTGTTGAAAGTGATTCTGGTTTGCACTCAGTTGTAGGGTTGAATGATGAATGGAGCCTGCCTGGTGTTGAGGCAGTGAAAAATTTACCTACAACTGTATGGAATAGGAGACAGAAAATTTCCATAATCCCTTGAGTGGGCCTGATGATCTGCCATTGTTACTGGTCAGTTTTGTATGGTTTTCTTCATGCACTACTAGTTGTGACTGTGTATTCTATGGAAATGTTTTTGTCATGTATATTTTGTGTATTTTTTAGTGCCAGCCTGAACTTTGTGCACCTGCTGCTGTTTTTGTGTGCCACATAATTGTGCTTGAATTAGACTTGAGCCCAAGTGTCCAACTTTGTCCCATTCTGCAATCCTATGAGGTGAGTTGAATCTTTTCCTGTTAATTAGCTTGTATGCTTTGAATTTTCTGTTTATGCATTTGTGCTTGTTTTATTTACTTCCATTATTTTTGCTTGATGTTTAAATTTTATTCTGTTATTTGGTCATGATCTGCTCATTTTGATTGATTTCCTTTTATATTGAGTTGTATTTTGCTTTGTTTTTTGTGTTGATTATAGTGGCATAATTGCACTCATCTATTTATTAAATTTTTATTATTTTTCATTATGCTTGGTTGTATTTATTTTCAACATGGCTCTCCACCTGTAAATGAATGCATGGAAATTTCCACAATAGATAATTTCCACTACTTCTCTTAAACTCTCATTTTGACAGATCAATGAAGTATTGTAGGAAATTTTGACCCTGTAACACCATGCATGAAGATAGTGTTTGACCAGCACAAAAACACAGCAAAATCAAGAAAACAAAACGACGAATGAACACCTGAAATATGCACATATACCCTTATTATTCTCTCTACTTAACATTTAAAATCAGTTGAAAAGACAGGAACAAACAATCTATTCAGACTGGGGTAAATAAGATGTAACGGACATTCCAGATTTGGAGCCACACTTACAGCCTAACACAATAACGTAGTCTACAGTGTCCATTCAAGTATGGTTCTTGCCATTGATGATCAAATATAAAATAGCTATATTATTCTATCTATAGATATGAATGGGGGTTTTTTACAAATCTGAATTATAAATAAATGTGCAAAGAGGCGCATCTTTAATGAGATCATATGTTAGAAAGTCAATGAATAAAAATATTTTAATGTTTCACCCTCCCTCAATCTGAAAATGATAGAGGGAGTACTAGTCAAATGTAAATCAGAATAACTGATCGTGGGACAAGATAGCAAAGACACAGAAAAAAACTTGCTGATGAATAATTTTAATGTTTGGTATTAATATTACATTAGTTGTTGAGGAAAAGCTTCTAAAAGCTAATCCTTCTACTTGTTGTTCTTCAACTTTTTTTTTTAATTGACTGATTTTTTGTTATCAAAAGAGTTAATTGAGTTGACAGAGATTGATTCGTAATAATTTCACAGTTTTCAGAACTGTAGGCGTAAAACTTGGAATACTTTTAAATTAAATATGTTCAGAGTTTTCCATTTATTGCACATAAGAATGCAAACATTGGCTGTTTGCTTTCAAAGTAAGTAAATATGTATTTTTGTGGATTCATCTGCTTGTTTTAATTCTGAAATAGTAATCTACTGTTTTGTTATGAATTCCAATGTATTTGATGGGAAGGTCATTGCTATCAAAACATTTTTATAAGTCAATGCTAGGAAATGTACGTGCTCATGATGTTCAGGGAAGACTTGAGATTGTAATCCTTCATTGCAATCTGATTCAAAGGACTGAGCCACTGGTACTCCATGAAATGTAGCTCATAATGTGGTTTTGAAGCACATTCCTATTTCATGTTGAACAGTGATTTCATCATAACTAAAACCTTCAATGTTGATGCTTAGTAACACTTTGTGCAGTGTGGCCTGGCTGGTCTTCAAGCATGAAGTGTGTGAAGGTTGTGGTGCACAAGCTGACAGACGCTGAAATAGAGAGGCTGTGTTGCAGCCATGACTCCATCAAGCAGGAGGCTGCAGCAGA
Source organism: Morinoia aosen (assembly GCA_030386875.1). Lineage (NCBI taxonomy): Eukaryota > Metazoa > Arthropoda > Malacostraca > Amphipoda > Talitridae > Morinoia > Morinoia aosen. The sequence continues at coordinate 7,729,134 of CM059580.1, forward strand.
GGACATGTTGCAGGGTGAGTCTTGTTTCTGGTGTGTGTGTGAGGTAGGGGTTCCTTTGTTAGTACATATTCTCTGCAAGATTTGTTGAAGTCCTTTTCACAAAACCCACTCACCCGTTGATATGATGTCCAAAAGGAAACCCAGCATAGAATTACTTTTTAGGTTGTAAGAATACAGTCAATTTGCTCTAAAGATGTTTTTCTTCAGTGCACCTTGGGACAAACTACTCTTTGGGCACATACAGGGTGCTGATAGTATACGCCCTCTTTGGGTAGACGATCTCAGTTGTAACACTATCTTTCCATAAAAAATCAGCACATTTTTCTGACAAGAGTCTGTTGCAGCTCAGATATGAACTTATGTTGCTTGTATACCCATTCTATACCTCTCTAGCTCTAACATGAGACCAGTATGCACCCCAAGTCATCCATATATGACATCTCTTTTCATTCTCTTGTCTCATTTATTAATATCATCCAAATGGGTATATTTTTTCTCTGATGTTCCATAAATAACTTTGCTGTCACTTTGATTTTAATCCATTTCGTCCTTTGCTACATCTTATGTGTTATATGCGGATACCACTGGTATGACAACCTTGTAACTACATTATTTGCCATTTATGATCCCCAATGCTCCTGCTCATGGACTAGTTTGCACTCTCCTTTTGAAATCATACTAGATTTTAGACAATTTAGACTAATAATCTCTGTGTATTTCAGTTTTTTTTTTTTTAAATTTAATTATAAGTAGGAATGTCCTTATTTTTACCTTGATCCTGTAGTTTGTATCATTTTTTTATTTTTACGTCACATTTTACTTGCTGTTTCTTGATTTTAATGACTGACCATGTCGATATATTCAATAATATTGATCCAGATCTCAATCATTTGAATACACTGCACCCAAACCTGAATGAAACTGGAAACTGTTAATACCTAAATATAAAAAAAAAATTCAATGAATCAATGAGAAAAACCTGTAACGATTTTTCTCTATCATGTTAGAACTGTAGATCCATTTATCCGAAAATAGATGAAATATCTTGTGCTATCACTGTGCTGAACAGCAATTTTGATGTTCTCAGTTTCACCAAAAGTTGGCTAGATGACTCATCTAAAGACCTGATTCAAACTCAAAACTATTATAGTCATCATTCACTCCGTAGTAACAAACGTGGTGGTGGCATCCGTACGTACATATCTAAACAGATATCTTTGAAAATCATTTTAAGTGCAACTGTAAATCGTGAACATATTGAGACTCTATTTATAGAACAAAAAATGGTAAACGGATTATACTTGGGACTGTATATAGGCCCCAACAGCTTGTAACGTCTCTTTCCTGAACGAGCTTCAAAGCATAATACCTCAGTTCAACAAGTCTCTATATAATGACATAATAATCTGCAGGAATTTCAGTTACGATCTTCTACAATGTGAAAATATTTCACTACGTGTTTTGTACCTTGACGGTACCGCTGTTATGTACTTAGAGCTCCGGCCTGCCACTGCCTGGCTGAAGCTAAAGTTGGCGGCTGCACGACTGAAGCTTGTCAGTTGCGTTAGGACCTTCATAGAGTGCACTTGTCTACGAGCAGGCCATAAAACTGTTTTGCCTGATGTTCGCAAGTGCCCTGTGCCGTGCTTGCTGGAATCCTATGGCCTCTTTTATTATTGAACTGTAGGGGTTCTCTTGTTTTGCCGGGGTATTTCAGTTGGCGGGAGAGTTACGATCTCATGTAGAGAGACGGCTGCCGCAGGACACGCCCTGAGTTTATATATTTTCCACTTACCGTTTTAAATATAATCGTTACGTATCTGTGCCGTACCTTAACCTAGTATCTGGGCCTAGCTATTTAGCCTGAGTAGCTAACCCCTGCCTGGTCGGCATCCTGACTGGTTGGCTTCCTAGTAGTGAGACAAAGAACAGGCGGGTCTCACAACAACAATATGATAGCTGTGAGCAAATCTCAAACTTCATAAATATTTTTCAGTCTAACTCATTCCTTCCAATCATCACGAAACCTACACGTGTTGCATCAGAAACTGCTACGTTACTCGATAATATTTTTATGTTAGATCTGACTGATTTTAATACCGAAATAATAATTTCTGACTTATCTGACCATTTCTTGGTGTTTCTCATCAAGAAAAATGTCTATATCTTTGTACCAGCCCACAGGCTGATACTTATTCATATCGTTGTGTAAACGAATATAACTTGGGAATAATGCAAATTGTTCTAGAAGAATTAATGCTATCATTCATCTATGAACTGGACAACAATGCAATTAACATTGATGAAGCAATACTAAATTTAACTGAAATTATAACAACCGCATACAACCAGTTTTGTCCAATAATCACCCGCACAATTATGCCAAAAAATAGACAAAAGCCCTGGATTACTGAAGATATCGTGATTAATATAAATAAACGTCAAGCCTACCTAGCCTTACTATACGAAAGACAAAAATCTAGAGTAAAGTATAACAGATTCAGGAATCATGTGACAAATCAAATATGAACATCAAAACAAAACTACTTTACGCGCAAATTTACTGAATACAAAACTGATATTAAAAAAACTTGGCGCCTGCTTAATTCATGATATAAACCGAATAATAATACTACGAAAACAATTGAGTCCGTCGTTCACGAAAATGTAAAATACCACGATAAACAAGATATTGCAACAGTGTTTAATAACTTTTTTGTAAACATAGGGAAAAATATAGCCAATAGTGTCCTCAGTGCACCCACAGACCACTTGCAATACATGGACCATGTCCGTGAACCAAACTCATTCTTTTTCATGCCAATTAATCCCTCCGATGTAATTACGTGCATAAAAAACTTGAAAAATAAATCAAGTGGATTGAAAAAATTTTTGGCTAAAGTTCTTAAAGCTATAGCTGATGTAATAGCACTGTGCATATATATCTAATATTATCAACCAATCCTTTTCTCAAGGTATCTTCCCCAACTCTCTCAAAATTGCCAGAGTGACCCCTATTTTTAAAAATGGTGGTAAAAATTGCACTACTAATTATAGACTTATCTCTGTACTACCAATTATTAGCAAAATATTTGAGAAAATTGTGTATAAAAAGTGTATATATTCGTATTTTGAACAAAAATCTTTTCTCTATGACAAACAATATGGTTTTTGTTATAAAAAATATATAACACAAGCTGTATTAAATCATTTACAATACCTTTATTCTAATATAGATGAAGAAAAGCTTGTTTTCTCCGTATTTCTTGACCTTCAAAAAGCATTCGATTGTGTGGATCATAACATATTACTCTCAAAACTACACTGTTATGGCATTCAAGGGGCTGCCCATGATTGGTTCAGATCATACTTAGCAAATCGAAAGCAATACGTTGTCATTGATGACGCAAAATTAGACCCACAGACAATTAGCCATGGAGTTCCACAAGGATCTGTCCTTGGGCCTCTCCTATTTCTGATTTTTATCCATGATATTAAATCTACATTTTTCAAATTCATACTTTTTGCCGCTGACAGTACCCTTTCTGCAGTCCTTCCAAACCAAAATCCCGCTAGGATTGCGGAGGGTATTAATAATGAACTTCGCAAGGTTTCATTGTGGCTTAAAGCTAATAAAATAAGCCAAAAACAAAATATATTACATTCTCATGCAAGAAAAATATATCTCTCCCATGCATTAAAGTTGGCAAAGGTGAAATAGAAGAAACCAACTCAAGTAAGTTCCTGGGCATCATAATAGACAAACATCTAACCTTCAAAGAGCACATCGCTCATATTAGTTCTAAATAAAATAAAATAAAATTTCCAATCAATAAAATTGAAATTAAAATCAACAAAATTTCCTGCCTGAAACAGCCTTACTAATGCTCTACCAAACGCCCATTTCACCATACTTGCAATACGGAATAAAAGCATTGCATGGACTGATAAAAATAACACCAATGTAATTTTTACTCTGCAAAAAAAGCCATCAGAGCGGTAAAGAATCTAGAATATAATGCGCACGCAAATGATTCATTCAAAAATTTACCAATACTTAAGCTTTTGGATCTCTACAAAATCTCCATTTGCAATTTCATTTACAAAACATTAACAAATGATGGCGACAATAGCCTAAAATAATTATTAATTGTACAAACTGGTCATCACGACCATTTAACCCGAAATAGAAATAAGTTCATGCTTCCTTATTATTCAAAGGCCCGGTCGCAACACAGTATCCTCTTTGTTGGAACTAAAACTTGGAACTCAATACCTGCAGAGATTCGTGAAAGTAATTCTTATAAGGTATTAAAAAAAATCTTGATTCTCACTTCCTATCAGAATACTTGTCTTGTAAGATCACCAGGTCAAACCTTGTGCCCTACATAACTGGTCCTCATAATGTAATTTGCCATGATTAATACTGCCGGTCTTCAGTCTGTTCTTGAATCGTTTGTCAAATATACTGTTCAATCTCGTTCATATGAACTATATAGTAAAATGAAGTATCTAATATCGAGTTTATTATCTCATTGATCAGTCTAATGTGTCCCTAGTTTAAGAGAATTAGGTTAAAAATTATTGTACTCCTTAGGCTAACGTTGATGGTAGGATGCCCTAGAAGTCACTGAACTTATTCGGGCCCACGAGTAGCTATACTCAAATTTGATCATTGTACTAGACTTGATAAACATTCTATCTCTGTATCACCTGTGGTAAATAAATTGTTTAGATTGTTTAAATGTTGTCAACAGTGTTACCCAAGACAGTAAAGTTATGCACTTCTGTGCAGGCTTTTGAACCCAAGATTTGTAGGCATCAGTACCTATTCTCTTTACTTAGCAAAAATGAGTCGAAACCCTGGAATTAATGATTAAATGAAGAATAACTATGCAGTGAGAAATTTTTTTACATATGTGTGACGCATTTTAACTCTGAAATTATCCCCTCAGGGGGACACAACTATTGTATCTATGAGAATTAGCACTCCCATGGGGACAATGTATGGGCCCAAGCTAAAGGTTAGGTAAGATTTCTTTTTGTTAAAATAACATAGGTTTTTGTTTTGATACAGACCATTTTTTTTCAGTTCACTGCTGTCCTGTTTTTTCAGCACATACTACTTTCTTCTTCAACTTTGATCTTGTTTCATGAACTTCTTTCTCTTCTTACTGTTTCTATGCCCTTTCTGCATAGATTCTGCATTCCCTCAACTCTATACTAAATGGTGCCTTTTTCCTTCCTCTCTTTGGATCTCATTTGTTGAGGATAGGGAGGCTTAAACTAACTGATAATCTAATCTCCGAAATTATTATTACCTATTTCTATTGTCAATAGCAGCATTTGATGTTAGACCTAGAAATGGATTCAGTTCATATTACTCGAGTTGGGAGTTCAGACGTTTGCTTTTTTTGTCTATTGGTATTGTATCAATAATGAAATACATATTTCCAAGATCCCAAAGTTTTTTGTTAAATTTTTTTTGCAGTTGCCATTCCAAAGAGTGAAAATCCTCCAATAACCAAGATGGTCAAAAATGAAGTGCCTGACGATGAGCTGGAGGACGTCACGGTGAAGGAGGAGCCCATTGACTGGCATCAGGAACCTCAGGTGCGTCAGTTGGTTGCCTGCTCTGCTCTGGAATGCTTTAATTCAAATTCAATTTATCTACTCATTATTGTCATTCAAATTTTAAAATGTAAACGTTGCCCTCCTGTATTTACATCTTCTCTTTCTGGCCAGTTCTGTTTATTTCGGTGTTGCTACTGAGATCCTTTGTTGTCCTGTAATTGTTTATGATTGATTTTGTAAAAATCTTGGGTGACTTCAGTCACAATTTATTCATATTGAAAAAAATATTAAATTATGTTTTTCTGTTCTGTTATATTCTTTATAGCACCATTTAATAAAGTTTTTGAAAAACATTTACCAGTTTCAATATGAGAATAAAAGAGAAAAACGCTCAAAAATGAAAGAGGCTCTTCAGTAAATTACATCTGATGTAGTGGCACATTCCAAGGTAGGAAGAAAGGAGGAGGAAGTACAAATAGGCATTATTGCTGAATCTGGCCTTGGTAAACCTTCATGTGAGTTGGATAAACGAGGGCTGTTTTTTTTCAAGTTCCGATAGGCTATAAAAAAAGACAAATTGTGATAACAAGGTGATTTTATTACTAAAAGATTCACAATGTCTCAGTTATTTTTCTATGTAGTCACCCTGAAGGTTGAGGCATTTGTCATAACGTCAGACAAGTTTTCCTATACCCTCTTCAAAGAAGTCAGCCGCCAGTGACCCCAGGTAGGAGGTAGCTCCTCCAGCAGTTCAAGTGGGAAGTGTTTGACCACCCACTATATAGCCCTGACTTTGCACCCAGCGATTACCATCTGTTTCGAGAAATGAAGGCCTGGTTGGGGGCTAGCGCTTCGCTAACAACGACGAGCTTCAAGACGCGTTGACGACCTACCTGGGGTCACTGGCGGCTGACTTCTCTGAAGAGGGTATAGGAAAGCTTGTCTCACGTTATGACAAATGCCTCAACCTTCAGGGTGACTACATAGAAAAATAACCGAGACATTGTGAATCTTTTAGTAATAAAATCATCTTGTTATCACAATATGTCTTTTTTTATAGCCTATCAGTCAGAACTTGAAAAAAAACAGCCCTTGTATATGAATGGTTTGCCTGTTGCAAATCCGATTTATATATGAAAGTGCAAAGACACCCGTTCCTAACGAAATCATCATTATGTTCTAGAAAGTTAATGAATAAAATTATTTAGGACTTTTTGACCTCTTTGGTCATTTTTAACCTGAAAACGAGTAGAGATAAAACTTGTCAAATGTCCAATGCAAATTAGAATATTCGATCATGGAACAAGAGAAGCTAAACTCACAAAAGAAACAACTCCCCGATGAAAATAAAAATATTCGGTAGCAATATTACACAAGTTCTAAAAAGAAAGCTAATTGTAAATAATTGAAACCTTTGAGTTCCACAACTTAGGTAGCTTTAGCTAGAGAATAGGGTTTGCAGATAAGTGTTATTGAGACCCTGATTTATCATTAAAATTACCCTAGCATGGTTTTTCCTGGTTAAGCAAGCATTTTTTTATTTTCAATTTAAAATTAAGCTTTTTCAAAAATGTGCGCTTATCAAGAAGAATGTTTGATGCCATAGATTTTCTACATTAAAAATCATGAATTGACTATTTGTCAACAACTCACCAGATAATTAATAGCCATGAGGAAAAATTTTCTAGGTTCATTAAATAAATAAATAAATTAATAAATTATAAAACGAGTTACACGGATCATATTACTTGAGTTAAAAGCAAATGATTGGCAAATTTTAAATGTAGGGCTTCTGGAATCTGTGAAAAAATATTTTCATTATTGCTAATGACTTTCCTAATTTTATTATTTATTTGAAATGTTCCCCTGCTAGTAAAATTATTTCAAAATTCTGTAAGTTGCCCTAAACTGGAAGCACTAGCCATCTGGGCAGTAAAATTACCATCGGTAGACAAAGGGTTAAAACCGGTTTTTCTTTTATAAAGTGAAGAGATTCTAAAATTTGGAGGTTTATTTTATTTGATGCAGAAGATATTACTTTAAAATCGCTTAATCAAACTCAAATATTGCACTTTTCAACATGAGAGCAGACTGAAGAATAGGAAGGTGGGGAAAGTAACTGGTCGGTTATAAAACTCCTGCTGGCACGGTCTGCAACACAGATGCAGTCGAGCCCGCGTTATCAGGCGTACTCTGTGTGCAACTATATATGTAAATGAGAGGTAACCTTCATTATTACTGAAATATTACATTTTATTCGTATTTATTACCGCAATTTTAAAATCAATATGCAGGAAAGGTTATTAAGAAGAATGACAAGCTCATATTTAGTTTCTTTGATTGCTGACTGAAGAATGGACATTTGAACATTTCGGTCATCCTTCCTACAAACTAATAGGTTATATTTTTGTCGTTGCTAATGATAGCAATTCACGTTGTATCCAATTATCAATTTATTCTGTAGTTTTGAGCAATGTGGGAATTTACAGTGTGCTATTTTCTCGTAAAATTGCTTATCATCAGAATTATTGGGGACGCAACATAGTCGAGCCTGAGGTTTGTGGCTGCTATCGTGCCTGACATTATTTTCTGCCCATACGCTCTTTGTTGCTGTCTTACCTTAATGAAGCTCCTGTTGTGAACTCCTTGGTGGCTGTCCTGCCTAACTGATCTGTCTCCTTGCTGTCTTTCGTTACTGTTTTCCAAGATGTCTATCGCAAAGTCTCAGGTACATTGCTTAATTTTCTGCCCTTGAAATTTTGGTGATCATGTTTACCTTGATGGCGGGCAGTCCGTCAGCCAGCAGTCACTTGGTATTCTGGCAGATTGTATGCAGTCAAAAACTCAGGACTGAATATGACTGACTACGACTACCTCCTGACTGCGACTGGCTGGATGACTGCCCACTCATTGACTGATAAATGACACCCAATTAACTGAGTGACTGCTTTCATAGTAATAGACTACCGACTGACTGACAGTCGATTGGGAGACTGCTCTTTAACTGGCAGCTGATGGGCTGCCGGGTTTTACCTTGCCTCCATTCCAGGTTTTTACATTTTTGTGTTAATATCAATGTATAGTCAGTGTTCTAGTATAGATTTTTCCTCGTTTAAGGCCACCATCCCAGGCCCTTGCCAGATGCTCTCGATTCCATGGTCATTTTGCATGTTTTTGTTGTAAAAGGACCCTTAGGTGGTAGACTATTCGTTCCTAAAATTTTATGGCGCTACGGAAAATAATTTCCCCCCCCCCGGGGGGGGTAAGGCGACCAAACTTTTTCAATTTTTCCGATTTTGACCCCACATAAAAAGAGAACAAATAGGAAATGGAAAAAAAGCTCAATGTGAGTTTGTTAGAAGTGTTCCAAGGATTCTAAAACTGCCTTTGCTTTTGTTCTAGCATCAAAACTGAAGGAGGAGTTACATTTTGAAATATCAATATAATTGAAAAGCACCCAAAATTTTAAATTTTTTCCCGATTTTGACCCCATATAAAAAGAGAACAAATAGGAAATGGAAAAAAGCTCAATGTGAGTTTGTTAGAAATGTTCCAAGGATTCTAAAACTGTCTTTGCTTTTGTTCTAGCATCAAAACTGAAGGAGGAGTCCCATTTTGAAATATCAATATTAGTGAAATATCAATACCTAAAAACCAATATGTCAAATTTTTGCAAAATCTAAGGCCTGAATCAAAAAAATGAATAGAATCAATTGTGTTTATTTTCAAAGGTTACATATCATAGTCAAATTTTATAAGAATCAGACTGAAAATAAAAAAAATCATTTTGTTGAAAAAAAATATATTTTTTTTTTTTTTTGAAATCACAATTCACACTTCGAATATGAAGTTATGTATGGAAATTATCAAAATAAAAATTAAAACTGCATTCAATTACATCAATTGTTCATTATATTACACTTCAACACAAATTTTTATTTTTTGCTTATACCCAACACTTTGAATTTTCAACATTCATCCTGGGACTAGTTCTCGAGTTTTGATGCTAGAACAAATCCAAAGACAGTTTTAGAATCCTTGAAGCATTTCTAACAAACGCTCGTTCGTTTTTTTTCAAATTCGAATTCTTTGAAAAAATATATAGCTCTAAACCCAAAAAAAAGTTGCTGATTTTTGAAATTTTAAAAATTTTTGAAAAAATAGAAAAAATTTGAATTTGAAAAAAACTGAACGAGCGTTTGTTAGAAATGTTCCAAGGGTTCTAAAACTGTCTTTGTTTTTGTTCTAGCATCAAAACTGAAGGAGGAGTTACAATCTGAAATTTCAATAAAAATATACCAAAAACACATTTTTCGTCAAAAAAAAAGTAAGGCCTAAATCGAAAAAATGACAGGAGTAAAAAAGGTTTACTTTTACAAAATACATATACTGGCCAACTTTCAAACGAATCGGACTAAAAAAGTTGAAAAAGTGGGATGGTTTCCTTAAGCAATGTTTTTCAAAAATCAAGCACTGAGAAAACTAAATTTCTCTTGTATTAGAGACGTTAATTTTTGTAGTGGATATTGAAGTGATATCTATGCCCATTCGGAAATTCAATATTTGAGTGCTTAAATGATTCACGTTATTGATTCCAGGACCAAATGAGCGCAGCCCCCTTTGCCCTCACTTTCAAGAAAAAAGTAGACGATGCCTGTGCTGAGGCGCGTACAGAGCAAGCAGAAGCAGAGGACGAGTTAAGGGAAGACAGCTCTGGTGCGTGCAACACAAGGGCTGCTCATCAGACATCAGCTGCAGCATCTCAAGGGAGCGCTGACTCGCTACCGTCAGACGTGTCGGGTAGCGGCAGTGGTGTTGAGGTCAACCCTCCGGACACACTCAAATCAGTACGCTTCCTGTGTGCACATTGTGATTACTTGAGTACTGGGAAGGACGAACTTGAATTGCACCTACGTGACGAGCATAAATTAGGGTTGTATTTCAAGTGCCTGTCTTCGAGTCATTCTGGTCTACATTTCAATAAATCAAAACTGCGTTTAGAGGTGAAATGTAATAAGAGAAGTAGTTTGAAATTGGGTCCCTGTGCTGGAAAGAAACCTATGAAGGACCATGAAGGGGAAGAACAAAAGGTAAGAAAATTGCATAATTGCGAGTTATGCGACTATTCTTCAGCGTACAAATGTTATGTTAAGAAACACCAAAGCAGGAGTCATAATAAAGAGAAACTGTTCAAGTGTGAGCAGTGTGCATTCACCACCGCTTATAGAAGTAGCTTGAAGATGCACCAAGCCAGCAAGCACAGCATTGGGACCCTACTGAGGTGCGAGCTCTGTGACTATTTTACCATGAATAATTATTTTATGAAGATGCACAGAGCTAGCAAACATAACGAAGGAAAGCTACTCAAATGCGAGTTGTGTGACTTTACGACTTCTAGGAAACATAACATGAAGTTGCACATCACTAGCAAACACAACTTGTCGAAGCTTTTCAAATGCGAGCTGTGTGATTATTCTACTGCTGTGAATAGTAACTTAAAACGGCACCAAGCTGGTAAGCATAACTTAGGGAAGCAACATGAGTGTGAGCTGTGTGAATACTCCACGTGTTGGCTTAGTAGGTTGAAAAGGCACCAAGACAGCAAGCATAAATTAGGGAAACTCTTGCAATGTGAACTGTGTGACTATTCCACTTTTAGGCATGGTAACTTGAACCAGCACCAAGCGAACATGCATAAATTAGGAAATCTGCTGAAATGTGAGCTGTGTGACTATTCTACAAGTTGGAATAGTGAACTCACACGGCACCTAGGTAGCAAACATAACTTAGGGAAACTCTTACAATGTGAACTGTGTGACTATTCCACTTTTAGGCATGGTAACTTGAAACATCATCAGGCTAAGGCTCATAAATTGGGTAAACTTAAGTGTGAACTTTGTGACTATTCTTCATGTTGGAATAGGGAAATGAAACTGCACCAAGCTAGTAAGCATAAATTAGGAAATCTACTGAAATGTGAGCTGTGTGACTATTCTACTTGTTACACTAATAAATTGAAGCTGCACCAAGCTATCAAGCATAAATTAGGGAATCTACTGAAATGTGAGCTATGTGACTATTCTACCTATTTGACCAGTAACTTGAAAATACACCAAGCTAGCAAGCATAAAATAGGAAATCTACTGAAATGTGAGTTGTGCGACTATTCAACTGGTTGGAGTAGTAATTTAAAGCGGCATCGAGATCGCAAGCATAACTTGGAAGTAAACAGTTAAGATTAATACATGGGAAAGCTCGGCAAAAGAGAGGGTGGGTAGCTGGAGGCCCCATTTAGGGTGCTTACACACCAAAAGACTGAAAGCAAGCGAGAGAGTCAGGCGGGAACTATCACACACCAAAGTATAGCCATTTCGCGCCAGACTGTCACGGATAGTGGACTGTAACATAGACCAGCGGTACAAGTATGAGTTTGTGATGTTGAGTTGCCTTCCTATTTCATCCCATTGCTTTGAAACATGTATTATGTCACGGTGCTTTGGATCTTTTGTGTTCCAAAAGCACAGTACAGCATAAATTTGGATATCAGAAGTAATCAGTAATCAGAAGCTGGAAGAATTGAGCCGCACACTTCCTCAGTCGATATCTCGACGCGCAGTGCTGAGGCTTGCCACTGCAGCTTTGAGCCCGCATACGCTTCTTCAGTCTTCTCTACTTCCCGCTAGCTCGCTTCCAGTGTGCACTCCCATATGAATCCATGTTAATCAATTCAAGCTTACTTGCTATCTCGCTTCAAGTCTTTAGGTGTGCGGGCACCCTTAGGGGTCTCAACTGCTACCTCTCACAATCTTGGACGATAATTTTCTTTCAACTGATGAATGGCTTTCTCGTGGATCTAAAGCCTCTGTCTCTCGAGGGGAATAATTCTTAATTCCAACAGGATATCGCTCCGAAGCAACTATGGTGGTTAAATAGTCATTTTGTTGGTTAAAGTGAACAAATGATGCATTTATGGATGTGAATATATAGCCGAGCTCCCTTCGTGGTTGCTCCAACAATTTTGTGTTGATATTAATAATTCCCTGTCAATAACCATGTACCCAGGGGAAAAATGTGAGGGCCCGAGCTGAGAGTTAGGTAGGGCTTCTTTTTGTTGAAATAAAATGTTTTTTGTTATGTTAAGGACCACCTTTTTTCAGTTCACTACTGTCCTGTTTTTCAGCACCTCTGACTTTCTTCTTTAACTTTTATCTTATTTCATGAACTTCTTTCTCATCTTACTGTTTCTATGCCCCTTCAGCATAGATTCCTCATTTTCTTATCTCCATCCTAAATAGTGCCTTCCTTTCTTCGATTCGCTCCATTTTTGTAGCGGTTAGGGAGACTTAAACTAACTTATAATCATAATCAATATCCATGTAACACTTGGTCGTGTAGCGAGTTTGTGAGATTGTGTTTCAATATGTGCGGGCTTCGGCCCTAGGTAGTCTGAACCGCTGTAACGAAGGTAACACGCTGTTGTTGTTGAAATATTGATTTTAGCACCTTGAATGTATCTGTGTATTATGCTGATAATGTAACGGTGATCTTTTGTGAGAATGTGTTTAGAGAGCACTCTGCTCTTAGAACTGAGCTCACGGTTCTGTTCCTTGTCCGACATCCATTCCACCTTTCGCCGTAGCGATTTAATCAAAGCTGTTGCCTAGCCTGTCTCACTGTGTATTACTGAATATGTAACTAGTGTTAGTGTCTCTGTTTCGTGATCACCGTAACCTAATTTTAACAGTTGTTACCGCTGCTACGTGACCCATGCATTGGAACGCCCCAGCGTGAGGGCTCGAGCTAAAGGTTAGGTAGGCCTATTTTTTTTTTCTTAAAATAACAGGTTTTTGTTTTGTTACGGACCATCTTTTTTTCGGTTCACTACTGTCCTGTTTTTTCCGCACCTACTACTTTCTTTTTCAACTTTAATCTTGTTTCATGAACTTCTTTCTCATCTTACTGTTTCTGTGCCCATTCTGCATAGATTCCACGTTCCCTTATATCCATTCTAAATGGTGCCTTCTTCCTTCCTCTTTTTGGATCTCATTTGTTGACGGTATGGAGGCCTAAACTAACTAATAAACAAACTAAACTAAACTAGAACGCCTCAGCGTTAACTAGACAGGTGACGTGGAAAGTGAATGTGTGTTGGAAGCAATCGAAGATGGAGAATACACCTGATACGTTCAGTTACGGTGTCGTTTTGTAACTGTGGAAAGCTACTTTGGTGGAAGACAACTAAATGGTCTGTAAGCAAAGTTGTCGTTAGCCGAGTTTATTATTATAGAAGTTGTCAAAAAGTTTCGTTGCTTTTGGATATATTTAAAAAGTGAAAAAATTGTTAGGGGTAAACCCGTATTTTTTTTGTAAAAAATTCGCATAATAAAAATATTAGAAATTTTTTGATTTCTCTCTAGAAATGACTTGAGAATTGGAAAACGCGGTTTTGAAGTTATTCTCACCCTGATTTGCTCAAGGAAAACCCCCGAAATTAATCTGAAATTGTAACTTTTCTAAACAGGATATCATAAGAATATATGGAGATTTTTATTAGAATTTCTGGTCGAATAAGTAGTTTTTCTTGTTGTACAACCGAGTATTGAAGTTGCCAAAAAGTTTCATTGCTTTTGGAAACATTGAAGTGAAAATATCTCGAAATGAAGCCACGCAGTAATGCACTGTAGCCAGGCGTGATATCGTATTGGAAGATTGTAGATGAAGAAACTGCCATATGGCCGGGCGCGCTACGTTGGTACCTCGGGGGTTTCAGCGTGGGTAAGGCGTCCGGCCATTAATGGGTGGGCAGCTGAAACCCCCTATGGGGTTTCAGCTGAATTTTTTTACGTAAATCACTGAATTTCTTTACCAAAAATTTCACAAATAAAAGTGTTAGAAACTCTGATTTCTCACTAGAAATGACTTGAGAATAGGAAAACGTGGTGTCGAAGTTATTCTGAACTTGACAATTTGGAAACCCCGAAATTCAACTCACAGATATCGATCCCTCTCTTAACAGAATTTCATTATAGTTTTATATGGTACTTATAATAAGCATTTCTGGTCAAATAATTTCTTTTTACTGACGGAATCATGCGTATGCACGTCACGTGCACACAAGGTAAGGTCAAACCAGTATTTTTTTCGACGACTGTGTGGTTTTGGTGACGTCACGGCAACGAACCAATAGCAGCGCACATATTGCATCTGGCAACACTGCTACCCCCAAATCTGGCTCCACTATTGGCCTGACGACATGGCGTTTTGGTGACGTCATAAAGTTTGTTTGAAAAAAGCCTTTCTATTGGCTAGCCAAACAAGAACTGTATTTCCTCCCATATAAATAACCCAACCTTGTTTCCTCTACCGTGATGCACGTCACCAAATACAAAAATTTGATTTTTTTCCCGCTGTTGCCAGGCTGTCAACACGAGAATTGTAACGCAACAAGTCATGCCTACGTTGAAACGCTTGTCTTAAAATACCCGTAATTTGAAGGTTAATGTTGTCTGCTTTTTCCCCTCAGGGGAATACAGCTTTTGTATCTATGGGAATTAGCGCTCCCAGGGGAAAATGTGAGGGCCCTAGCTGCGAATTAGGTAGTCCTGTTTTTTGTTTAAATGTTTTTTTCCTGTTATGTTAAGGACCACCTTTTTTCCGTTCACTACTGTCATGTTTTTCAGCACCACTGATTTTCTTAAACTTTTATCTTATTTCATGAACTTCTTTCTCAACTTACTGTTCCTATGCCCCTTCTGCATAGATTCCTCATTCTGTTATCTCTATACTAAAGGATGCCTTCCTCTCTTCAATACGCTCGTTTTTGTAGCGGTTAGGGAGGCTTAAACTAACCTATAATCTAAACTATCTGCTGTTTATAATACAGAAAGTAAGTTTGGATACTGTATTTTTGTGCTATTTTGAAAGGAATATAGTGAGGTAATTTCTGTATCCTGGATACTGAAGGACACCTGTGAAAATAATAAAAAAAGATGTACTCTTGTTATAATTACATTATCGTCAAATGTAGATTAAGCAGCATTAGAAGTACATTGCTCTCAATAATTGCTTTTCGGCTAGTGACATGGGTATCACAATACTCATGTGTGTGTATCATCTAAGTGTATTCATTTAAAGATATTTTAAAAACCAAAGATGTACTAACTTTTTTGTACCAACTCTATTGGAAATAAACTTTATCTTTTTATTTTCTCTTCTGTTTGGTGTCAGGAGTGAATAAAAAAATTTCTTCATTTCTTGTGTTCATCCATCCACGCTTCTCATGTTCATAGATAATTGAAATAATTATTTTCAAGGGACGTTTCTAGTCGTGTGAGGTTTCGATAATTGTATTTTTAAAACTAAGGCAACTTTCTCAGAAGGAAACGGGAGTCTGTTGCGCTGACTGGTTGTGAACTGGTTCCCTCCCAACGCCCCCTTACCTTATTGTGGTGGGAGAGTTTGTGTGTTGTGAGGAGGAGTGAGGCTATGCTGTCGGGACCTCGGTCCTGTTGGGTACAACCGTGGCAGACAGGCTCACTCGGAGCAGCCAGACTAAATGGGGGGCCATGGGAAGGCCCCCCATGTAAATAAAACCGGACCCCGGTAGTTACGGGTGATAAAGCCCCCGTTATCCCGAGGAAACAAGGCGCTGCTACGGGCCGGGGTTGACGGGGGGAGGGGGTATTCACCCCCTATTGGTCAGTGTGTGCCCGCGTTAAATATAGATGATATGTCAAATGGCTACTGACTGCTCGGGGGTCTCTTTTCCGGCCTGAGCCAGCCTGGATAGGGGAGGGGAGACCCTCCTTGACAAGAGAGACCTAAAGCAATGTGCTTGCTTTTACCGATACAACTCTGGCTGCTCACCCCCCGTTGACGACCCGGATACCTAACAAGGACATTGAACCTACCTCTTCCTCTCAAGAGCCGCCTCTGAAACCACCGCCGCACCAACCTGTGGGCGAGGAAACAGAGCGCGGGCAAAACAATTATATAACTCTTGAACCTTACGCACCTGAACGTCCACCAAACAGGCCAGGTCGTGGGCGACGCCGTGGCAGAAGATTGCATCTTCTTGAAGAGGCCGCGCCCTTCGACCTGGTGGAGCCAAATTTGCCCACGGATTACAAAAAGTTTTTCAATATTAAAGCTACTGACGGCTCACCTCTGACTCACATTGATGTGATTATGGCAAACCGTGACCTGTGTCGTGGGCTGGGAAGTAGACCCGCCAAGGTCACAGAGACTCGCGGTGGTGGCCTCTTGGTGGAGGTCCGTAACTCTGAGCAGAGCCGCAACATACTGAGTATTCGCCATTTGGCTGGCGTGGGTGTGGAAGTGACCCCACATGAAAGCCTCAATGAGAGCAAAAGAACGATCTACTACGCCAATCATCCTGGTTACGCTGATGAGCGCCTCCTGGAAGAATTGCGGCAGTATGAAGTGAAGGCGCTGTACCGAACCAAGAAAAACGTTAATGGTGCCCTGGTGCCCACTTCTGTCTACATCCTGACGTTTGACCGATGCTCCCTGCCGCCACTTGTGAATATAGGATGGACGAGTGCAACGTGCGACAATACGTCCCAAGGCCACGACGCTGCTACAAGTGTCAGCAATATGGGCATGATGCTAAGACCTGTCGATCCTCAAGAGGTGTATGCCCAAACTGTGCCGAGGACCAGCACGAGCTGCCCTGTGATAAGCCACCGAGATGTGCCAACTGCGACAAACCACACCCTGCAGGCTCTAGAGAATGCTTTTATTATAAAATGGAAGAAGAGGTATTGGCCGCGCGAGCATCGCAGAGAATGAGTTACGGGGAAGCTAGACGTGCTGTGAGCAACAGATACGTCAGATCAGAGACGTCCTATGCCACTGCAGTGCGGGCTTCTCCAAGGAGACCTAGCTTTGTTGTGCCAGTGCACCCGGCAGTGACAGGAGCCCCCAGTGTGGCTGGTCGGGACCCCACCGCAGGTGCTGATGCCGCGCGTGTTGCACGCCGTACTCCCGCTGCTGGACCCCGACCTGCTGATAGACCTGAGCGGAGCGATCTTCCTGATGTGTCACGTTATGCTCAAGCGGACCTCTCAGTCCCTGTGTGTGTCTGAGTTCGGCAGTCTCCTCAGTATCGCGGAAACGCATACCGAGTGTGAGATCGCCACCCGTTGGTGGTGCCATGTCAAAGGTGGCTAGGACTGCGGAAACTGTAGCATCTGATAGTAAGAGGCGCCAAGCTGAGTCTGGAAAGCGTCCTGGTGATACGCACGCGGAAGCCCAGGCGAATACCTGCTTGACCCATGGCCATGGTGAAGCATCGATAGAAGTGGCCCGTCCAATCGACAAGGAGCCTGCAACCCCCTACAGTACGAACAAGCAGTCCGAGATGCCACCTCCCCTAGATGTAAGGACTATACACGAGAGCCGCAGAAGTGTGAGAAAGCCGGAACCCTCAGTGGCACAGCGTGTGCGTTCATTGGACCGCGTAGGAAGTGTGCCAGAGGAGACTGTGCCTGACTTTACACGAGTGTGGTCTTTACCATCGAAGGTTGCTCCAAAACCTCTCCCAACAGTGCCCTTGCACGCGTGGGGTGAGAGACTTGCCCCAACTAAACCACCATCAAATCAAAGACCGCCTGATCCTAAAGAACAACCCCCAGAGAAGGGAACATGACACAGTGTTTTACAGTGGAATTGTAGAGGATACCGTAGGAATTACGGAGACATGCTGACCATCATCCAGCAACAACAACCACTGTGCATATGTCTCCAGGAGACCATGCTGGGAGACATAACTCCGACCCCACCAGCCAACTATAATATAGAAACTTTCTCTCACGTACCAAATCGTGTCCCTGGATCTGGACTAGCTGTTCTTGTAAGGAAGGACTTGGGTTATTCCAAAGTGCCGATGAACACCCAGATCCAGGCAATGGCAATCCGTTTCTGGTTCAACAAGAAAATGACCACCATCTGCAACATGTACATCTCTCCAGCTGAACATTTCTCATTGCCAAATTTTGAGAATATCAGTACTCAATTGCCTGGGCCCTCTTTTGTGGTAGGCGATTTCAACGCGAAGCACATGACTTGGGGCAACGCACAAAGCGACCAACGTGGTAGGCAAATAAACCAGTTCATTACGAGAGCCAACTTCTGCTTACTCAACACTGGGATCGCCACTCACTTCACGTCCAAACAGGGACGACCTCCGCCATTGACCTTAGTTTCAGCACTCCAGACATGTTCCCCGACATTCTGTGGAGCGTGCTGGATGATCCTCATGACAGTGGCCACTTCCCCATTGTTATGGAAGTGAGGGAGTTTGCTCCAGTGCCAGTGGAACCTCGATACTGCATGAGGCGTGCCAACTGGGATACTTTTGAAGCCCTAACCCAGATGGAAGAAGTGGACGATCTGCTGGAGGTTGACGACATGGTGGAGCGATTTACCGGTACCCTCAAGAATGCTGCTAGTGCTGCTATCCCGGTGACTCGCGGTGGTACACCAAAGTACCGTGTTCCTTGGTGGAACAATGACTGCG
The DNA here is from genome assembly GCA_030386875.1 of Morinoia aosen. NCBI lineage: Eukaryota > Metazoa > Arthropoda > Malacostraca > Amphipoda > Talitridae > Morinoia > Morinoia aosen. The sequence continues at coordinate 7,748,248 of CM059580.1, forward strand.
CTGTGGCAAACTTTGAGCGGCGGCAAGCCCCGAGACGCTCCAGGCGCACCGGCGAGCTGGGGGATATAATTGCCTACAAGCGAGCGAGAGCGAAGGCCCAATTTATCAAAGACGCTGCTAGGCGCAATTCGTGGCGCAAATATGTTAGCAGCCTAAATACCGACACGCCTATGACGAAAATCTGGCAACGTGTGGGAAAGATGAAGGGAAAGTATAGTTGTGGCAGACCCTGTCTGGAACTAGACCGCGTACTCACGGCAGATCCACGGCGCTGGCTGATAGCTTCGTGCATAATAGCAGTGAAGCTCAATATCCACCTGCTTTCCGTGTGCACAAACGCCAAAGAGAGCAACATAAGCCAGATTTCGCTATAGAGGCAGTCTTCTCGTACAATGAGTCTTTCACCTTCCTTGAAATTTACCGCACCTTGAGAACTTACAAAAATACTGCACCAGGCCCTGATGGGATCCATTATCAGATGCTGAAGAGGAGGCCTCCAACAGCATTACGTCAGCTCCTTCATATTTTTAATAAGGTCTGGAGGACACACGTATTCCCAAAGGATTGGTGCACTGCAATAATCCTTGCTTTTGCCAAACCCCAAAAACCGGCCACCCGAGCAGACAGTTACCGACCGATCGCCCTAACGAGCTGTGTGTGCAAACTGCTAGAGAGAATCGTAAACATTCGACTTGTCCGATGGCTGGAAGCGGAGGAAATCTTGAATCCTGCCCAATTCGGCTTCAGACAGCTTCGAGGGACCACGGATGCTGTTGTGAGGCTACAGAGCCATCTAGTCCAGAATGTTGCGGCCCGTAAGCAGAGCTTATGTGTCTTTTTTGACCTGCACAAAGCATATGATACCGTTTGGAGACATGAGATCCTAGAACGTGTTTATGGGTGTGGCCTTCGGGGTAATTTGGCCTTTTTTTTGTCCAGCAATTCCTCCAGGAGAGAACTTTCCGTGTGAGGGTGGGAGCCACATTATCGCCTTGGCAAACCCAGCAGGAGGGACTACCCCAGGGTAGTGTGCTGAGCTGTACCCTCTTCTCTCTGGCCGTAAATGATATCACTTCCACACTGCCGGCCGATGTTTCGTCGTCATTGTGTGTTGATGACTTCATGATCTACTCTTCATCAGCGTATTTGCCGGCACTGTCGCGCAGAGAACAGTTGGCAATCAACGGTGTGAATGACTGGGCAACGGAAAATGGCTTCGTATTCTCCACTGGGAAGACTGTAGCCCTGCACTTCCAGGGACGATGCCGACGGAACCCTCCACAGCTACTGCTCCGGGGAGTACCGATAAACTTTGCTCATAGTGCTAAATTTCTGGGTATGACTATCGACGACAAACTATCGTGGAAACCCCACCTGGCCGAGCTGGAGTCTAACTGCAATAGGAGAATGAACCTGCTGAAATGTGTATCAGGCCTGGCGTGGGAAGCTGATCGTGTAACGTTGCTGCGCCTATGCAGAACGCTGATCAGAAGTAAGCTGGACTATGGATGTACTATATACCAGTATGCAAAGGAAACTTCTTAGTCAACGCTAGACCCGGTGCACCACACGGCCAGAAGACTTTGCACTGGCGCCTTTCGGACCTCTCCGTCGGTCAGTTTGTGTGTGGAGAGTGGAGAACCCCCCCTTTGGCTCCGCCGTGTGCAGCTGAGCCAACAGTACCTGGCTCGTCTAGATCAGCTGCCCCTGTCTCCTACATTGAGAAGCGTGCACGCGCCTTCCGGACGACATCTGCCTTTCCCGTATTGTCTGCCATCATCACTGAACTATCCTGCGCTGACGGCCGCCATGCAGCTGGGACCCATGAGAGTGCAACCTGTGCTTTTTGACTGCTCTCCAACATGGCATGTCCCCGTGGAGAGCTTCTGCCCTGGATGTCGAATGCCTAAAAAGGATTCGATGCCGGCTAACATCCTGAAGGGAATTTTCATGGAGCATATACTGGAGAAACACGCAAACTCTGTAAAGATTTATACAGATGGCTCTAAGACAGGAGACGCTGTGGGATGTGCCGCTGTGTCCGGGGAAATAGTGAGGGCTAGGAGACTAATCCCAGAGACCTCGATTTTCTCAGCAGAGTTGTATGGTGTGATGGAAGCGCTACAGCTGATCGAGGAGCACGCAGATCATTCTTTCACCGTCTTCGTTGACTCGAAAAGTGTAATAGATGCTGCTCAGATGTACAACAGCACCCACCCCATTATTGCGGAGACCGTCACAAAGCTGGCACGGCTTGTAAGCGAACAAAGGAGTGTTGAGATGTGCTGGGTACCCGCGCATGTAGGGATATCCGGCAATGAGAGAGCAGACCGGGAAGCTAAGCAAGCTGCTGGGTCAAGTGAGAGAAGACTAAATTTGATGGTCCCTTCCCGTGATTATTATCCTCGCATCAAGGCGGCGGTGAAGGATTTGTGGCAGCGAAACTGGATAGACACAACAAACAATAAATTGAGAAACATTAAGCCCACTGTTCGGGAGTGGTCATCATCTAGCTGCCGTGCCCGTCGAATGGAGGTGATACTCTGCCGCCTCCGCATCGGCCATACTCGCATAACGCACAGCCATTTCATGGAGCGACAGCCGCAACCGCAGTGCGAACGGTGCCGTGTTCCCCTGACTGTCGTGCATTTTCTTGCTGAATGTCCAAGATACTCTGCTATACGCAATGTGTGTTTCCCAAATCTTCGTGGCTGCGCGGAGGATGTGTTGATTGGAATACTCAGGGAAAACGAGCGCTCAGGCTTTAACGCAGCAGCGTTGCAGCTGTTCCTGGAGGAGTGCGAGCTATATTATGGGATTTAACAGGAAGCCACGCAGTAATGCACTCTGGCCAGGCGCGACATCGTATTGGAAGATTGTAGATGAAGAAACTGCAATATGGCCAGGCGCGCTGCGTTGGTACCTTGGGGGGGTTTCAGCGTGGGTAAGTCGTCCGGCCATAAAATGGGTGGGCAGCTGAAACCCCCTACGGGGTTTGGCTGCCCAGTGTGTCCGAATGTACTATAGCATGTACAAAATATTTCAATGAGAAGACAATTGTAATCTTGAGATGTAATTAAATCATGATCATATAATTTTTGATGTTCATATAATGTTGAAGTCCACCTTACGCGGTAAATCGGAAAAGCTCAATATTGATTAAATTGTGTGACCTTCGGTGCGATATAGTTTGAATAACTGAAGCGCTAGCAAACCTATGTTACTACTACTACTTGTGAAGCGATCACTTCATGAGCAAAATGTTTTAGTTACTCCGTTAAATAATTTCCGGGTTAGTAATAAACGGCATAGTTTTCTAAATCTGTTCAAAGAAAACCGTTTGGGTAAACTGTTGCGTGGTTTAAAAATCTTAAACTTAACTTGTCTAGAATTAAAAAAAACGGTAAATGTTGAGGACTTGACCATAATCGATTTTCCACTTTTTGATCAACAAAGATTGTTGATCAGACCAAAATAAACAAGTTTTCTTCAATGCACTTTCCGGCGGAAATGAGTATTTTAAAAGTTATGGCGTTAAATGAGTTACCGGAACTCCAGTGTGCATCACCCTATTACAAACGTAAAGAGGTTGGGTCGTGAGGGGTAGCCACAGTTCTTTTAGTTTTATAGTTTTCACTAAAAGAACTGTTGCTACCCCTCACGACCCAACCTCTTTACGTTTGTAATAGGGGGTTTGCTCTTCGTCGGCTTGGTTGGCGCGCGGGAACGCCTGTTTACTTTCACGTCGGACCGCGCGGTGTATTTTTCCCCGCCTCAAACACTGGAGTTACGCTAACTCATTTAATGTCATAACTTTTAAAATACTTATTTCCGCCGGAAAGTGCATTGAAGAAAACTTGTTTATTTTGGTCTCATCAACAATCTTTATTGATCAAAGAGTGGAAAATCGATTATGGTCAAGTCCTCAACATTTACCAAAAAAACTATCCTACGTGATGTGTGTGATACAGTAAAATCATTTGCCTCCTACTTGCAATGTTATGGCAAAACGCTGAAGCCTATCATCGAAATATATACGAATGATTCAAATTTTCTATTGCTTTAAGAAAACAAAGCTAGGAGAAACTAAAGTAATTCTCCATTCACGTACGTGTCTTTTTTTTGTGTTCAACTGAAACTTTTTTCTTTTCTGGCACCGAACGTTGCTTTTATGAAACGTTAAACTATGCTAAATTTAAAGCCTCCTCAGCCCCAGCAGAGGTGTTCCCGAGAGAGGAAGGCGCCATTTACAAGTTGAAGGAACGAGGAATATCTGCACGTTGTGTCCCACAGCATGTCAGGAAGGAACGGGGAATCTATGCACGCGGTGTCCCCACAGCAAGTCAGGAAGGAAGTTCATTAAAAAAGACAAAAATTGAAGAAGAAAGCAATAGGTGCTGAAAAACAGGACAGCAGTCGACCGAAAAAAATGGTATGGAACAAATCAAAAAACTATTCTACTTCAGTACAAGGAATGCCTTCCTAACCCTCAGCTCGGGACCTCCCACCTCCCCCCAGATACTACGGTAGTGGCCCCTGAGGAGACAGACAACATCACGGCACCGCCCAACGTTGAGGCCACTGCAACAATTTAGTCTCAGGATCGACTCAACACTTTGACTGCAACGTGCACCACCGGTGGTACACGGAGGCAATTTTTACAATGCTGCAGACCGACCAGTTGTCGCACACTCAATTTCCATAAATACTTAATCAAAGCTAAATGAAGGCACGATCCAGTTCATGTTTGCTGTTTTCGATATAGTTTACCACAAGATTAGATTATATTATAAGCTAGTTTAAGCCTCCCTAACCACTGCAAAAATAGAGCGTATCAAAGAGAGGAAGGAGGAAGGCACCATTTAGTATGGAGATAAGAAAATGAGGAATCTATGCAGAAAGGGCATAGAAACAGTAAGATGGGAAGAAGTTCATGAAATAAGATAAAAGTTGAAGAAGAAAGTCAGAGGTGCTGAAAAACAAGACAGTAGTGAACCGAAAAAAAGTGGTCCTTAACATAACAAAAAATATTCTATTTCAACAAAAAGAAAGCCTACCCAACTCTCAGCTCGGGCCCTCACATTTTTCCCCTGGGAGCGCTAATTCCCATAGATACAATAGTTGTATCCCCCTGAGGGGATAGTTTACCACAATCGACTTCAAATTATTGTTTCGCACTGAACTTGATATTTAGTAGTCGCATTCAAAGTGTTAACGTTCACTATTTGCAAATAATAGAAATAAATAAACAAATAAAAAAAATAGAGCATGGAACCAGCGAATGAAACACAATTCAAGAATACGTCAGTTCTTGACACGCAACTCCCGTTTATTGAGTAATTTTCCGTTTATAAATTAATTTTCCCTCTTATTAGTAACTGAAATGGACACCACGAACTCCATATTTCAGCCCGTGATTAACTGAACAAATCCACCCACTGGAAACTATATAGATGTACATATATCATATATATATAATTATATCATGTATATATGTGTATCATATATACATAATTATATCATGTATATATGTGTATCATATATACATAATTATATCATGTATATATGTATCATATTTTTCATGTATGTGCCCCAGTACGCAAAAAATTCTTATAGTTTATCAAGAAAAAAAGACAGCCGCAAAACCCTGTCTGCTAATGCAATACACAACCCGAGTTTTCACGGCACCAGATTAGGGTAAGTAAATCTTAAGTAAAAACCATATTTGAAGTAAGTGTGGCCGTTCCGTTCATGCATAAATAAATAAGAAGTCATCCGTTGACCTCATAAAATTCTTCAACAAAAATTTTTTTCGTGTCCAAGTCCACTGAAAAATAAATGAAATGCATTCAAAAATTGCAGTACGTGAACCCAACTCCCAAATCCTGGAGATATTATTTAAAAAGAATTAAAATCCATCACCAAATACACACTAAATAAATAAAACCCAGGATGAAAACAATAGCAAACTGTGAAGTGAAAACCATATTTTTAGCACAAAGGGAGGGCAGCCATCACCATATAAGGGCAGGCACATATAGACTAGCACCAAATAACTAATCTATTGTAAGATAGTCAGCACCACAAGAAAAAAATTGCAACTCACTCTTCGAAAACTTTCTAATGAAAAAACTATTTAAAATTCTAATTTTTATAAATGAATAACCATTTTTTGCATTTAGGATGGTATAATTAGTGAATTGTCAAAATAACCAATAAACTATTTGTATTGCAATTGCAATATACGATGTTTCCCTTACTGCTATCGTGAAAACGATACAAATAAACAACTATCAACGAAATTAGAATAAAAGAGCTCCTCTCACTCCCAACATATAGCTATGTATATGTATATTAATGCGCCTATGTATATGCACACACACACATATATATATATATATTCCCATCGACCTCATGTATTACCAACCAACTTGAAACCGTTATGTTAAAAACCTTCAAAAAATCCTCCATGTATAAGAGCAATCCATGTGTCAACCACATCTAGAAATCAGTGGTTGTTTCTTTTATTCCTTTTCTAAATATAAAAGAAGGCAAATGTACTCCGTACCCAACACTGAAAGTCGATCAAAACAGCACATGAAAGTACACACAATTTCAAAGGCTGCCCCCTAAAGAATTGAAAATGTTCAAACATGGCGGAATCAAAGTAAGTGTTTCCATAAAATGAACTCCACCCAACTTCCACCCATCCGTTTATTTATTATTTTTTTTTTATTAATTGGCTCTTTGTTTAGTTATTGCTTCAAGTTGCTCGAGAGAATCTTCAGTTACGATGCCGACACGCGGTGGATTTGCTAATATAGCGCACCAACGTACAGAAAAATTTCAAAGAAAGGCACACAGAAATTCAAATAACAAATTGCATTTAACCGCCGCGCAACTAATTTAAAATCTCCGGCAATTTGTAAGAAAAAGCATTCAAGAATTTCAAACGGTTTTTCAAAAAGCTTATTTGAAAAAAAACACTCATTTCATAAGAACATGAAGCAATTTAAGAAATAAAACAATCAAGAACCTCGATTCAAGAACTATCAATTATAAGAAAAAAAGACCAATATCCCAAGATTACAACCAGGCACCACACCGATTACGTTCCTTAAGAAAAAGCAGAATAAATAAATAGTCTACGAGAATCTCTACCCACAACAGCTGGTTCAAATCTGGGCCTGCATCTGGGATACGGGGCGTGGTTGGTGATGCCGATACAGATCAGTTATTTTAATCTATTTAATTACTTACTCAAAGGGATGATTCAGGGAGGGAATAAAATACCGATGCAGAACGGGAATAAAAAATTAGGGAGTAGAATTAAAAAACCGATAGCTAATGGGATTAAAAACGATAGAGTGGGAATAAAAAATTACGGAGTGGGATTAAAAAACGATAGAGTGGGAATAAAAAATTACGTGGTGGAATTAAAGAACGATTGACAGTGAGAATGATTGGCCGATGCTAGGGGTGGGAATCACAAAAGGCCAATTCAGAACTGGAATTATAGGCTGAGTCAGAAATGGAATAAATGGCCGATGCAACAAAATTAACGGTAACACCATGTTGATTTTTAAGCCAAGTTTGCAGTCTTTTGATCAGCAAACGAAGTTTTTCCTTTTTTCTTATGCTTAAAATACTCTTATTCACATAAACTACAGATACCCTTCGCACACGATTCTGCATTTTTCAAGCATCGAAATGTATATGCCCATATTTTCTCACTTTGCCCATACGTCAAAACCCATTAACACAATTTATTTTTTCCATGTCAAAACACAAACACATCCAATTTCTATTTTTTCAATGTCAAAACCCATAATCACCCTCCATTTATTTTTCATATCTGTCAAAACGCTTAAACGTATTACACCCAATTTCTATTTCGTCAAAACGTCTTCCTTACATTGAATTTCAACCTCTACACACCAAAATGCTCGAGACTAACAAGTGTTTGATACACAAGAGAACTCCCCTTCATACTAACCTTACCATACCTTGCCTTAAATAACGTTACGTAACTTTATCTAACATTCATTCACACTACACTACCAACCTCCTTCTAGATAGGTGGGCACTCCTAGTCAAACACACCTACTTCTTCTGCATCTAGTTAGTACATTTTGTAGAATGTACTACACAAAATGAGGATGTACTGCACAATGTACATAGGGGAAATTAAGTATACGATGCACCACACATCCCCCGTACCAGACACACTACACAGCAGGCAATTGTGATACTGCGAGTCCTATCTGGCCATTTAATTCCTGAAAAGGTTCTCCTCACGCACGCCATTTCCTGACAGGATCTTCCCAGGTCATTTTTTGAAAGGATCTCCCCAGGCCATGTCCTGAAAGGATCTCCCCAGGCCATGCCCTGAAAGGATCTCCCCAGGCCATTTCCTGAAAGGATCTCCCCAGGCCATTTCCTGAAAGGATGAGACCATTCCCCCAAAAAGGACACCCCCACTTAAGCCATCTTCTGGGCGAGGTTGTCCTTGATAGCGTCCAGGAAGTCCTGAGTGTTTAGATACATGTCGGGCTTGACGTTCTTGAGGCCGTGGATACACCCAGCGAGATCTTTGGTCATAGCCCCAGAGTCGACGGTGTCGACACAGGCCTTCTCGAGGGACTGCGCAAACCTCGCCAAGTCGGGGGTACCATCCAGCTTAGCCCTGTGCTCCAACCCTCGGGTCCACGCGAATATGGAGGCGATGGGGTTGGTGGAAGTGGGGTTACCCTTCTGGTGCTCCCGGTAGTGCCGGGTCACGGTGCCGTGAGCCGCTTCAGACTCAATGGTCTTGCCGTCAGGGCACATGAGCACGCTCGTCATCAGGCCTAGGGACCCGTAGCCCTGGGCCACGATGTCGCTCTGGACGTCTCCGTCGTAGTTCTTGCAGGCCCACACGAACCCGCCGCTGCTTTTGAGCCCCTGGGCCACCATGTCGTCTATGAGGCGGTGCTCGTACCAGATGCCGGCCGCGTCGAAGTCCTTCTTGTACGTCTTCTGGAATATCTCCTCGAATATGTCCTTGAAGCGGCCGTCGTATCGCTTCAGGATCGTGTTCTTCGTCGACATGTACAGGGGCCACTTTTTGCTCAAAGCCACCTGGAACGATGAGATGAGATCAGTGGTTTTTAATCTTGGAGGTACTGTACCCTACAAGTTCTATACGTGCATTCACCGAACCCTTCATAATTCGAAAAACAAAATGTCCTTTGAACCCCCAAGGGTTCGATCGAGCCCTGGTTAAGAACCACTGGATTAGATGTTAGTTTAAGCCTCCCTAACCGCAAAATAGAGCTTTAAATTGAGAGGAAGGAGGAAGATTGTATGAGATGTTAGATTAAGCCTCTTTCTAACCGTTAAAAAAGTGTTCCAATGAGAGGAAAGAGGAAGATTAGATTTTAGTTTAACCCTTAGTTTCTTCACGGTAACTTCAGGGCCAAGACGACTAGTACTTCCAGTTTATGAAAATTGACAAAATTTTAAGGTAATTCAACTAATAAGGAAATATTTTGGGCTAAATGACAATATAAGGGTAACTAATGGCATTCATGCAATTTGCTGTTGATTTCCACTCACTTGAAGTTCATGATCTATGCAACATATTTGATACCTTTCTATTTAACCCTTTCGGTACGATAATTCAAATTGTTTGGGTAAAAACTTCCTGGGGAAAAAGTTGTCATTACCCTGAATTGTCAGTGAAATTGTCCTAGTGTGGTGCTTTTAGCTTAAGTAAGTGCCTTCTTCATTATTTTAATTTTAAAAATTTTTTGAATCTTTGAAGCTCGATGCTTGGCGACAGAAATTTTTGATGTTGATAATAAAGTTTTCGTATTTACGAAGAAATTATTCATACGTTTTTGCCCGAATTTACCAAAAATCAACAAAGTTCAGAAAAAACTTGCTCAAGTTAAATGGAAAGGGTATTGAATATGTTGCTCGGGTCCTGTAGCATGAACTTACGCGTGCTACAGGGTCCTATGGTAATTACAGGGGCCTATGGTAACCTATGGTAATTTACGCGTGCAGATTTCTGGAATTGTTTAAAAACTAGTTTAATGAATGTTTGTAATTTCCCTAATTTTGTTATTACTCCAAAATATTCCCTCACTAGTTAAATTAGTTTAAAACTAGGTTAGATGCCCTAAACTGGAAGCACTAGCCAACTTGGCACTGGAGTAGCCGTCAGGACCGAAAGGGTTAACTTTGGCAAGTTTTTTTCAAATGTTCATTGATTAGCTGACAAGTTAAGGCAAAAACTTGATTTTTTTATCAGATTTTGTGACCATTTTTATAGAAGTATATTTTTTCAATTTTAAAAAAGAGGCACCTGCATATGAAAAAAAAAGCCACGCTAGGGCAAATTCAGTGACATTTCAGGGTACTGACAACATTTATTCCCGAAAACTTCTCTCTAAACTGCGAGTTTCAGCAGAAAAACGGTTACGTCTCTCCCTAACCGCAAAATAAAGCGATCCAATGAGAGGAAGGAGGAAGATTTGACGTTAGTTCAAGCCTCCCTAACCACAAAAGAAATCATTCCGAAGAAAGAAGAGGGAAGGCACGATTTAGTATGGAGGTAAGGGAACGTGGAATATATGCAGAAAGGGCGTGGAAATGGTAAGTTAAGAAAGAAGTTTATGGAAAAAGATAAAAGCTGAAGTAGAAAGTACAAAGAACTGAAAAAAAAACGGACAGTAGTGAACCAAAAAAAGGAGGCCCTTAACGTTGCAAAAACATTCAATGTCAATAAAAAGAAGGCCTACCTAACTCTCAGCTCGGGCCCTCACATAGTCCCCCTGGGAGCGCCAATTTCCATAGATACAATAGTTGCATCCCCTTGAGGCGAATATAATAAAATCATTTCATTTCAAGAAAGAGAAAGCCTGCCTAGCTCTCAGTTGCACCTGGGCGGAGGAATGCGCGAAGTCCCGAATGTTGTTCGTGTGATACATGGCCACGGTACAACATTACTGTTATTACTCAAATGCTATTGTTGGATCCAAGCAACAAAACTGCTGCACTGTATCTATTCAAGCAACAAAACTACCCTACATCTAAGCAACAAAACTACCCTACATCTAAGCAACAAAACTACCCTACATCTAAGCAACAAAACTACCCTACATCTAAGCAACAAAATTACCCTACATCTAAGCAACAAAATTACCCTACATCTAAGCAACAAAACTACCCTACATCTAAGCAACAAAACTACCCTACATCTAAGCAACAAAGTTACCCTACATCTAAGCAACAAAACTACCCTACATCTAAGCAACAAAATTACCCTACATCTAAGCAACAAAATTACCCTACATCTAAGCAACAAAGTTACCCTACATCTAAGCAACAAAACTACCCTACATCTAAGCAACAAAATTACCCTACATCTAAGCAACAAAGTTACCCTACATCTAAGCAACAAAACTACCCTACATCTAAGCAACAAAATTACCCTACATCTAAGCAACAAAACTACCCTACATCTAAGCAACAAAGTTACCCTACATCTAAGCAACAAAACTACCCTACATCTAAGCAACAAAACTACCCTACATCTAAGCAACAAAATTACCCTACATCTAAGCAACAAAACTACCCTACATCTAAGCAACAAAGTTACCCTACATCTAAGCAACAAAGTTACCCTACATCCCAGGAATAAAACTACCTCAAAATAAACTAGCTACCTTAATATAAAATAAAAGTTACCCTAAAACAAAATAGTTCGCCTGTAATAAAAAGGACCCTAAATCTGCCCAACATCACCCCGCACCTGGAAGGAGGAATGCGCGAAGTCCCTAATGCTCTCATCCGTGTTGTACATGGCCATGGTGACACCACCGCCCTTCTTGAAGTCGAAGACCTTCATGGAGGTTGGCTTCCCGCCCTCAGGAGTGTAGACCAGGTCCACAGAGCCGTTGCCGGGCACCACGAAGTCCGTGGCTTTGTACTGGTCCCCGTGGGCGTGTCTGCCGATGACGATGGCCTCCGTCCAGCCCGGCACGAGGCGCGGGATCGTCTTGCACAAGATGGGCTCTCTGAACACCGTCCCGCCCAGGATGTTCCTGATCGTGCCGTTCGGCGACAGCCACATCTTCTTCAGCTTGAACTCTGTCAAATGTATGGATCTTATTTTGAACTCTGTCAAATGTATGGATCTTATTTTGAACTCTTTCAAATGTATGGATCTTATTTTGAACTCTGTCAAATGTATGGATCTTATTTTGAACTCTGTCAAATGTATGGATCTTGTTTTGAACTCGGTCAAATGTATGGATCTTAGTTTGAACTCGGTCAAATGTATGGATCTTAGTTTGAACTCGGTCAAATGTATGAATGTTATTTTGAACTCTGCCAAATGTATGGGTCTTACTTTGAACTCTGCCAAATGTATGGGTCTTACTTTGAACTCTGCCAAATGTATGGGTCTTATTTTGAACTCTGCCAAATGTATGGGTCTTATTTTGAACTCTGCCAAATGTATGGGTCTTACTTTGAACTCTGCCAAATGTATGGGTCTTATTTTGAACTCTGCCAAATGTATGGGTCTTATTTTGAACTCTGCCAAATGTATGGGTCTTATTTTGAACTCTGCCAAATGTATGGGTCTTACTTTGAACTCTGCCAAATGTATGGGTCTTATTTTGAACTCTGCCAAATGTATGGGTCTTACTTTGAACTCTGCCAAATGTATGGGTCTTATTTTGAACTCTGCCAAATGTATGGGTCTTATTTTGAACTCTGCCAAATAACTGGTGTGTCCATAAGAACTCAGTGGAATGAATGGGTTTTTTTAAGCTAGAGCTCAGCGCGGGTAACGAGTGGGTTATGACAAGAGCGACCCAATTCGTGTTATAATGATAGTTATTACACAATTTTAATGATAATTGTGTCTTGACCACTAATATTACTCATATCGACCATTTTTCCTCATTGACTACACATCAGAAGCAAACGCTATTACGAAGGCCTTAAATAATGTTACTCTAAATCTAAGCGATAAATTTACCTTATTATAAAGAACTCAAGTCACCCTAATCTAAGCAAAAATGTTGCCCTCATATTGCAGAAACAAAATGACTCTGTCTCTTAAATGTAAGATTACCCTAGATCCTAGCAAAATAGTAGCCAACATTACCCTAAACGCAATTACCAAAATTACTTTCGAGTTAAATTCACAGTTACCAAAATTCAGGAATCAGAAGTTACCCTGAACATACCACACTACAGTCACCTAAAATCAACAAAACAAATATTACGCTAATTTTGAACTTTGAAAATACTTCAATTCAAAAACCATGAGTTACCCTGAATAAAACTTCAAATTCCCCTAAACCCAAACCATGAAATCAAAATTACCCTAAACCTAAAATTACCCCAAACGCAAACTCCAAAATTACTTTAAACTCAAGCTTCAAAATTACCCAAAACCCAAACCTTAAAATTACCCTAAAACCCAAACCCTAAAATTACCCTAAACCCAAAGTAGCCCAATTCCCGAATCCCCCAACCACGGGCACCATAGGGCCGCACCTTCCACCCTCTCCTCATCAGGGGTGATGGTGGCGCACTTGATGCCCACGTTATACTTGAGGATGGCGTGAGCCGAGTCGATGGTGACCTGGTCGTCCGTCTGGTCCCGGTACGGCAGGCCCAGGTCATAGTACTTGCAGTCCAGCTGCGGGGTAATGGTATTAATGGTAAGGCAGGTCCAGGTCATAATACTTGCAGTCCAGCTGCGGGGTAATGGTATTAATGGTACGGCAGGCCCAGGTCATAATACTTGCAGTCCAGCTGCGGGGTAATGGTATTAATGGTACGGCAGGCCCAGGTCATAATACTTGCAGTCCAGCTGCGGGGTAATGGTATTAATGGTACGGCAGGCCCAGGTCATAATACTTGCAGTCCAGCTGCGGGGTAATGGTATTAATGGTACGGCAGGCCCAGGTCATAATACTTGCAGTCCAGCTGCGGGGTAATGGTAGTGTGGTCATGATGGTAATAGCAATAGTGTAGTAACTAGTAAGGCACTGGTAAGGTATGGTAGATGAAATAATGATAATTACGATCTAATTGGGTGAGTTATTTCGAGCCTCGCTAATGTAAACATAGATGTTCTAAAGAAAGAAAAGAGGTAGGCCCCATATAGCATGGAGTAAGGGAATCTATGCACGCAGTGCCCCCCCAGCAAGTCAGGAAGGAACGGGGAATCTATGCACGCAGTGTCCCCCCAGCAAGTCAGATAGGAACGGGGAATTTATGAACGCGGTGTCCCCACAGCAAGTCAGGAAGGAAGTTCACGAAACAAGACAAAAGTAGAAGAAGAAAGCAATAGGTACTGAATAACAGGACAGCAGTCAACATTTCAACACAAGGAAGGCCTCCCTAACCCTCCTCCAGTTGGGACCTTACATCTTCCCACACGGAGAGCTTAATTTCTTTGGATACAATATTTCATTTCCCTAGTTTATTAAGGGAAAGGGCAAGAAAAACTGAAGTTTTTAGGGCAACAAAAAACTGAAAGCAAAAAAATAAATAACTAAGAAAAAGGTCAGGCTCTGAAAAATAGATAAAACTCCAAAAAATCAAACAAATATTACACACAGCAAAAATCCCTGGACAAAAGGGTTGGGTAAGGTTGGGTAAGGTTGGGTACGGTAGAGGGAGGTGGAGGGAGGTGGAAGGAGGTGGAAGGAGGCGGAGGGAGGCGGAGGGAGGTGGAGGGAGGTGGAGGGAGGTGGAGGGAGGCGGAGGGAGGCGGAGGGAGGCGGAGGGAGGCGGAGGGAGGCGGAGGGAGGTGGAGGGAGGTGGAGGGAGGTGGAGGGAGGTGGAGGGAGGTGGAGGGAGGTGGAGGGAGGTGGAGGGAGGTGGAGGGAGGTGGAGGCAGGTGGGAGGAAGGATGGAGAAGGTTGGAGAAGAATGTTGCACACAACCCACCTTGAGGTAGGGGAAGATAGGGGAAGATTGGGACGGTGGGCACACAACCCACCTTGAGGTAGGGGAAGATAGGGTAAGATTGGGACGGTGGGCACACAACGCACCTTGAGGTAGGGGAAGATAGGGGAAGATTGGGACGGTGGGCACACAACGCACCTTAAGGTAGGGGAAGATAGGGGAAGATTGGGACGGTGGGCACACAACGCACCTTGAGGTAGGGGAAGATAGGGGAAGATTGGGACGGTGGGCACACAACGCACCTTGAGGTAGGGGAAGATAGGGGAAGATTGGGACGGTGGGCACACAACGCACCTTGAGGTAGGGGAAGATAGGGTAAGATTGGGACGGTGGGCACACAACGCACCTTGAGGTAGGGGAAGATAGGGGAAGATTGGGACGGTGGGCACACAACGCACCTTGAGGTAGGGGAAGATAGGGGAAGATTGGGACGGTGGGCACACAACGCACCTTGAGGTAGGGGAAGATAGGGGAAGATTGGGATGGTGGGCACACAACGCACCTTGAGGTAGGGGAAGATAGGGGAAGATTGGGACGGTGGGCACACAACGCACCTTGAGGTAGGGGAAGATAGGGGAAGATAGGGGAAGATTGGGACGGTGAGCACACAACGCACCTTGAGGTAGGGGAAGATAGGGGAAGATTGGGACGGTGGGCACACAACGCACCTTGAGGTAGGGGAAGATAGGGGAAGATTGGGACGGTGGGCACACAACGCACCTTGAGGTAGGGGAAGATAGGGTAAGATTGGGACGGTGGGCACACAACGCACCTTGAGGTAGGGGAAGATAGGGGAAGGTTGGGACGGTGGGCACACAACGCACCTTGAGGTAGGGGAAGATAGGGGAAGATTGGGACGGTGAGCACACAACGCACCTTGAGGTAGGGGAAGATAGGGTAAGATTGGGACGGTGGGCACACTACGCACCTTGAGGTAGGGGAAGATAGGGGAAGATTGGGACGGTGGGCACACAACGCACCTTGAGGTAGGGGAAGATAGGGGAAGATTGGGACAGTGGGCACACAACGCACCTTGAGGTAGGGGAAGATAGGGGAAGATTGGGACGGTGGGCACACAACGCACCTTGAGGTAGGGGAAGATAGGGGAAGATTGGGACGGTGGGCACACAACGCACCTTGAGGTAGGGGAAGATAGGGGAAGATTGGGACGGTGGGCACACAACGCACCTTGAGGTAGGGGAAGATAGGGGAAGATTGGGACGGTGGGCACACAACGCACCTTGAGGTAGGGGAAGATAGGGGAAGATTGGGACGGTGGGCACACAACGCACCTTGAGGTAGGGGAAGATAGGGGAAGATTGGGACGGTGGGCACACAACCCACCTTGAGGTAGGGGAAGATAGGGTAAGATTGGGACGGTGGGCACACAACCCACCTTGAGGTAGGGGAAGATAGGGTAAGATTGGGACGGTGGGCACACAACCCACCTTGAGGTAGGGGAAGATAGGGGAAGATTGGGACGGTGGGCACACAACCCACCTTGAGGTAGGGGAAGATAGGGTAAGATTGGGACGGTGGGCACACAACGCACCTTGAGGTAGGGGAAGATAGGGGAAGATTGGGACGGTGGGCACACAACGCACCTTGAGGTAGGGGAAGATAGGGGAAGATTGGGACGGTGGGCACACAACCCACCTTGAGGTAGGGGAAGATAGGGGAAGATTGGGACGGTGGGCACACAACCCACCTTGAGGTAGGGGAAGATGAGGCTCTCCTTGATCTTCTCCCAGATGATGCGGGTCATCTCGTCGCCGTCCAGCTCCACCACAGGGTTCTTGACGGCGATGCGCTTGTCGGTCGCATCTGACAAGGGGACATGAGTTGGTTGTGCTCGTCAGGTCAAGGTTTGACTAACGCAGGCCGTTACATTGACATTTCAAAAATTTGTAACTTGTGGACAACCATTAGGTCTGTCCACAATTTTTTTTCGGAAAAAATTCATAAAAACGAAAAATCGAAAAATGAAAAATGGTCGACACCTTTGCAGCACATTTATCCTGTCACGGTAACTAATTACACGTCATTTACTTATATGTTCCCATAAAAAAAACTAACATATTATTTTGCTCAGTGGAAATATAAGTAAATATGCCACGCATTTAGCAACGACTACTGCAAGCAATGGAAGACCGGCGCGTATTATCGCAGAGCCTTCACGAAACTTCCCTGATGATCAAGATTATAAGTTGGTTTAAGCCTCCCTAACCGCTACAAAAAAGAGCGTATCGAAGAGAGGAAGGAGGAGGCACTATTTAGTATGGAGATAACAGAACCTGGAATCCATGCAGAAAGGGGCACAGAAACAGTAAGATGAGAAAGAAGTTCATGAAACAAGATCAAAGTTGAAGAAGAAAGTAGTGGTGCTGAAAAACAGGACAGCAGTCAACCGAAAAAAGATGGTCCGCAACACAAACAAAAAATTTTAATTCAACAAAAAGAAGGCCTACCTAACTCTCAGCTCGGGCCCTCACATCGTCCCCGTAGGAGCGCTAGTTCCCGTAGATACAATAGTTGTGTCCCCCTGAATGGACAAAAAATCAAAACAAACTTCGTATTGGTGTGAGAAATGCGAAGTGGCACTTTGTCACACCATGCTTCAAGAATTGGCATTGAAGATACAAAAAAAAATTCTAAACCAACTTTTTTTATACATAGTTCAACACTTTGACGGCGACTACTAAATATTAAGTTCAACACCAAACTCAAATTTAAAGTCAGTTGTAGCAAACCATTTTAAAATAGCAAACATGAACTGGATCGTGCTTTCATTTAGCTTTGATTAAGTATTCATGAAAATTGAGTTTGCGACTACTGGTCGGTCTGCAGCGTTGTGTAAATTACCTCCGTGTACCACCGGTGGCGCACGTCGCAGTCAAAGTGTTAAGCTATACTCAACACTTACCCCGTGTATTGAGTAACATGTGCCCATTCGGTAAATTACTCATTCACGTACCGGTATAAATATATGAATGGCATTTCATCTGTTCCGCAACCTCTTCAAGAAATAACTTATCATACGAGGTGAGTCGTTTATAGCAATTATATTTTACATATTCCTTAGCAAGGATAGAAATATATTCGAGCATTGACGTCGATTTCCCCATCCTGCAACTTACAACCTAACCGAAGTAAATGTTTACAACAGCGGAAACGCGGTGAGCCTGTTGACCGTTCAACGCCCACATTCTTATAGTCACATTACCGTTATCACAACCCACATTCTTATACTCACGTTACCGTTATCACAACCCACATTCTTATACTCACATTACCGTTATCACAACCCACATTCTTATACTCACGTTACCGTTATCACAACCCACATTCTTATACTCACATTACCGTTATCACAACCCACATTCTTATACTCACATTACCGTTATCACAACCCACATTCTTATACTCACATTACCGTTATCACAACCCACATTCTTATACTCACATTACCGTTATCACAACCCACATTCTTATAGTCACATTACCGTTATCACAACCCACATTCTTATACTCACATTACCGTTATCACAACCCACATTCTTATACTCACATTACCGTTATCACAACCCACATTCTTATACTCACATTACTGTTATCACAACCCACATTCTTATACTCACATTACCGTTATCACAACCCACATTCTTATACTCACATTACCGTTATCACAACCCACATTCTTATACTCACATTACCGTTATCACAACCCACATTTTTATACTCACATTACCGTTATCACAACCCACATTCTTATACTCACATTACCGTTATCACAACCCACATTCTTATAGTCACATTACCGTTATCACAACCCACATTCTTATACTCACATTACCGTTATCACAACCCACATTCTTATACTCACATTACCGTTATCACAACCCACATTCTTATACTCACATTACCGTTATCACAACCCACATTCTTATACTCACATTACCGTTATCACAACCCACATTCTTATACTCCCATTACCGTTATCACAACCCACATTCTTATAGTCACATTACCATTATCACAACCCACATTCTTATACTCACATTACCGTTATCACAACCCACATTCTTATACTCACATTACCGTTATCACAACCCACATTCTTATACTCACATTACCGTTATCACAACCCACATTCTTATACTCACATTACCGTTATCACAACCCACATTCCTATACTCACATTACTGTTATCACAACCCACATTCTTATACTCACATTACCGTTATCACAACCCACATTCTTATACTCACATTACCGTTATCACAACCCACATTCTTATACTCACATTACCGTTATCACAACCCACATTCTTATACTCACATTACCGTTATCACAACCCACATTCTTATACTCACATTACCGTTATCACAACCCACATTTTTATACTCACATTACCGTTATCACAACCCACATTCTTATACTCACATTACCGTTATCACAACCCACATTCTTATAGTCACATTACCGTTATCACAACCCACATTCTTATACTCACATTACCGTTATCACAACCCACATTCTTATACTCACATTACCGTTATCACAACCCACATTCTTATACTCACATTACCGTTATCACAACCCACATTTTTATACTCACATTACCGTTATCACAACCACTATCACTAAACCGACACTGGCACTAGGTAGTCACTGTTATCAAGATGGGGAAGGAACTGCCACCGGGCAGTGAAGTTCGAAGGACTCATTAGTGAAGAAATAGAATAAGAAATACAATATATCATTGCTATTTTTGCAAGAGGACCGTACAGTTCACATGGGCGTTAAAGGGTTAATTTAAATAATAACAGAAACACATGAAACATAAAAAAGCGGCAGAAGTCCATCAAGAACCCAGGTTAAAAATTGGATAAATTCATCAATTCCAGCGTTTGTAAGCAACATTCCCGTACGTCCCACCACATGCACGCAACATCTGTACGAGTCCATTTCTGTGCCGCCGTGACGTCACCACCTCCCGCCCCTGCCAACGCTGCTCACATGACGTGTGACGTACACACGCACGTACTGCTGGGTGGTGTGCGTGTACGTGTGAGGCGGGCGTGTGCGTGTGAGGCGGGCGTGTGCGTGTGAGGCGGGCGTGTGCGTGTGAGGCGGGTGTGTGCGTGTGAGGCGGGTGTGTGCGTGTGGAGGGCGTGTGCGTGTGGAGGGCGTGTACGTGTGTGCGTGTGGCAGGCGTGTGCGTGTGTGCGTGTGGCAGGCGTGTACGTGTGTACGTGTGTGCGTGTGAGGCGAGCGTGTGTGCATGTGAGGCGAGCGTGTGTGCATGTGAGGCGAGCGTGTGTGCATGTGAGGCGAGCGTGTGTGCGTGTAGCAGGCGTGTACGTGTGTACGTGTGTGCGTGTGAGGCGAGCGTGTGTGCGTGTGAGGCGAGCGTGTGTGCGTGTGAAGCGAGCGTGTGTGCGTGTGAGGCGAGCGTGTGTGCGTGTGAGGCGAGCCCGTGTGCGTGTGAGGCGAGCGTGTGTGCGTGTGAGGCGAGCGTGGGTGAATGTGAGGCGAGCGTGTGTGCGTGTAGCAGGCGTGTACGTGTGTGCTTGTGAGGCGAGCGTGTGTGCGTGTGAGGCGAGCGTGTGTGCGTGTGAGGCGAGCGTGTGTGCGTGTGAGGCGAGCGTGTGTGCGTGTGAGGCGAGCGTGTGTGCGTGTGAGGCGAGCGTGTGTGCGTGTGAGGCGAGCGTGTGCGTGTTAGGCGAGCGTGTGTGCGTGTGAGGCGAGCGTGTGTGCGTGTGAGGCGAGCCCGTGTGCGTGTGAGGCGACCGTGTGCGTCCATTATAAGAACTACCTTAAATCCCATACAAAAAATTTCGACACAAGTCAAATTCAACAAGCTTTTAAAATAAACCTACGCAACAAATGCGCGCAAAGCAAACAACTCCGAGCAAGACAAGCTAACAAGTCACAAATGCAAAAGAATCATTGTTAGGTTGGATAGATCGCTACTGTATATTGGCTTCTACTCTGACGGCCCGCCTGCTTCTATTTCATACCATTCCCTACTTAATTATATGAATTGGGTGCAATATTGATGTGTTACTGGTGCGGGTATTGTGATGATGGTATTACTGATACGGGTATTGTGATGACGGTATTACTGATACGGGTATTGTGATGATGGTATTACTGATACGGGTATTGTGATGATGGTATTACTGATGCGGGTATTGTGATGATGGTATTACTGATGCGGGTATTGTGATGACGGTATTACTGATGCGGGTATTGTGATGACGGTATTACTGGTGCGGGTATAGTGATGACGGTATTACTGATGCGGGTATTGTGATGACGGTATTACTGATGCGGGTATTGTGATGACGGTATTACTGATGCGGGTATTGTGATGACGGTATTACTGATGCGGGTATTGTGATGACGGTATTACTGATGCGGGTATTGTGATGACGGTATTACTGATGCGGGTATTGTGATGACGGTATTACTGATGCGGGTATTGTGATGACGGTATTACTGATGCGGGTATTGTGATGACGGTATTACTGATGCGGGTATTGTGATGACGGTATTACTGATGCGGGTATTGTGATGACGGTTTTACTGATGCGGGTATTGTGATGACGGTTTTACTGATGCGGGTATTGTGATGACGGTTTTACTGATACGGGTATTGTGATGACGGTTTTACTGATACGGGTATTGTGATGACGGTTTTACTGATACGGGTATTGTGATGATGGTATTACTGATGCGGGTATCGTGATGATGGTATTACTGATCCGGGTATCGTGATGATGGTATTACTGATCCGGGTATCGTGATGATGGTATTACTGATGCGGGTATTGTGATGATGGTATTACTGATGCGGGTATTGTGATGACGGTATTACTGATGCGGGTATTGTGATGACGGTATTACTGATGCGGGTATTGTGATGACGGTATTACTGATGCGGGTATTGTGATGATGGTATTACTGATGCGGGTATTGTGATGATGGTATTACTGATGCGGGTATTGTGATGATGGTATTACTGATGCGGGTATTGTGATGATGGTATTACTGATCCGGGTATTGTGATGACGGTATTACTGATGCGGGTATTGTGATGATGGTATTACTGATGCGGGTATTGTGATGATGGTATTACTGATGCGGGTATTGTGATGATGGTATTACTGATGCGGGTATGGTGATGATGGTATTACTGATGCGGGTATTGTGATGATGGTATTACTGATGCGGGTATGGTGATGATGGTATTACTGATGCGGGTATTGTGATGATGGTATTACTGATGCGGGTATTGTGATGACGGTATTACTGATGCGGGTATTGTGATGATGGTATTACTGATGCGGGTATTGTGATGATGGTATTACTGATGCGGGTATCGTGATGATGGTATTACTGATGCGGGTATCGTGATGATGGTATTACTGATGCGGGTATTGTGATGATGGTATTACTGGTGCGGGTATTGTGATGGTATTACTGGTGCGGGTATTGTGATGATGGTATTACTGATGCGGGTATTGTGATGATGGGATTACTGATGCGGGTATTGTGATGATGGGATTACTGATGCGGGTATCGTGATGATGGTATTACTGATGCGGGTATCGTGATGATGGTATTACTGATGCGGGTATTGTGATGATGGTATTACTGATGCGGGTATTGTGATGATGGTATTACTGATGCGGGTATCGTGATGATGGTATTACTGATGCGGGTATCGTGATGATGGTATTACTGATACGGGTATTGTGATGACGGTATTACTGATGCGGGTATTGTGATGACGGTATTACTGATGCGGGTATTGTGATGATGGTATTACTGATGCGGGTATTGTGATGATGGTATTACTGATGCGGGTATCGTGATGATGGTATTACTGATGCGGGTATCGTGATGATGGTATTACTGGTCCAGGTATTGTGATGATGGTATTACTGATGCGGGTATTGTGATGATGGTATTACTGATGCGGGTATCGTGATGATGGTATTACTGATGCGGGTATCGTGATGATGGTATTACTGGTCCAGGTATTGTGATGATGGTATTACTGATGCGGGTATTGTGATGACGGTATTACTGATGCGGGTATTGTGATGACGGTATTACTGATACGGGTATTGTGATGACGGTATTACTGATGCGGGTATTGTGATGACGGTATTACTGATGCGGGTATTGTGATGACGGTATTACTGATGCGGGTATTGTGATGACGGTATTACTGATGCGGGTATTGTGATGACGGTATTACTGATGCGGGTATTGTGATGATGGTATTACTGATACGGGTATTGTGATGACGGTATTACTGATGCGGGTATTGTGATGACGGTATTACTGATGCGGGTATTGTGATGACGGTATTACTGATGCGGGTATTGTGATGACGGTATTACTGATGCGGGTATTGTGATGACGGTATTACTGATGCGGGTATTGTGATGACGGTATTACTGATGCGGGTATTGTGATGATGGTATTACTGATACGGGTATTGTGATGACGGTATTACTGATGCGGGTATTGTGATGACGGTATTACTGATGCGGGTATTGTGATGATGGTATTACTGATGCGGGTATTGTGATGACGGTATTACTGATGCGGGTATTGTGATGACGGTATTACTGATGCGGGTATTGTGATGACGGTATTACTGATGCGGGTATTGTGATGATGGTATTACTGATGCGGGTATTGTGATGATGGTATTACTGATGCGGGTATTGTGATGATGGTATTACTGATGCGGGTATTGTGATGGTTTTACTGATGCGGGTATTGTGATGATGGTTTTACTGATGCGGGTATTGTGATGATGGTATTACTGATGCGGGTATTGTGATGATGGTATTACTGATGCGGGTATTGTGATGATGGTATTACTGATGCGGGTATTGTGATGATGGTATTACTGTTGCGGGTATTGTGATGATGGTATTACTGATGCGGGTATTGTGATGATGGTATTACTGATGCGGGTATTGTGATGGTGGTATTACTGATGCGGGTATTGTGATGACGGTATTACTGATCCGGGTATTGTGATGATGGTACTACTGATGCGGGTATTGTGATGACGGTATTACTGATGCGGGTATTGTGATGGTGGTATTACTGATGCGGGTATTGTGATGATGGTATTACTGATGCGGGTATTGTGATGACGGTATTACTGATCCGGGTATTGTGATGATGGTATTACTGATGCGGGTATTGTGATGATGGTATTACTGATACGGGTATTGTGATGACGGTATTACTGATACGGGTATTGTGATGACGGTATTACTGATGCGGGTATTGTGATGATGGTATTACTGATGCGGGTATTGTGATGACGGTATTACTGATCCGGGTATTGTGATGATGGTATTACTGATGCGGGTATTGTGATGATGGTATTACTGATACGGGTATTGTGATGACGGTATTACTGATACGGGTATTGTGATGACGGTATTACTGATACTGGTATAATACTCGGTTCGGGTTTTCATGGGACATACTGTATATATTTTGGGTATAAATATATTCATATATATATATACTGTATATAAATACACACCGTATATACAGCTCTTGAATCATTGTAGTATACATACACATACAAAAACGAAAGGGCAAAAACCAGGCGACATATTTTTTTTTAATCTGCATGTCAGAATATGTATGTCTAGCACGTTTTTGACGTAGATTTTTCAAAAAATGATACGTCGCCTGGTTCTTGCCTTTTCGTTTTTGTTAAAGTTGCGTTGCACGCAGAACGTACCAACATACACACACATAAAATATATTCAAAATGCATTAAATTTAAGCGAGCGTGAACATATAAGGCAGGCAGAGGAGGATAGGGTTGAGCAAGGAAGCGCGGCAGGCACAAGTTAGGGCTACGGACCAGACAGGAATTTTCCGTAGGCCTATCTCGTCTCCAGCTGCCGGGCTTTGTGTGAGACACATCAGCGTGGCGTACAGACCGCTGAACTGAGTAGCGTGGTTTTATACACAAAATTTATGTAGTGCAGCCGAATTTTTTTACGTAATATACAAAAGCATAAATTATGTAACATACATGTAGCATACATTATGTAACATGCATGTAGCATACATTATGTAACATACATGTAGCATACATTATGTAACATACATGTAGCATACATTATGTAACATACATGAAGCACACATTATGTAACATACATGAAGCATACATTATGTAACATACATGAAGCATACATTATGTAACATACATGAAGCATACATTATGTAACATACATGTAGCATACATTATGTAACATACATGTAGCATACATTATGTAACATACATGAAGCATACATTATGTAACACACATGAAGCGTACATTATGTAACACACATGCAACATACATTACGTAACACACATGCAGCATACATTATGTAACATACATGTAGCATACATTATGTAACACACATGCAGCATACATTATGTAACATACTTGCAGCATACATTATGTAACATACATGAAGCATACATTATGTAACATACATGAAGCATACATTATGTAACATACATGTAGCATACATTATGTAACACACATGAAGCGTACATTATTTAACATACATGAAGCATACATTATGTAACACACATGAAGCATACATTATGTAACACACATGAAGCATACATTATGTAACATACATGAAGCATACATTATGTAACATACATGAAGCATACATTATGTAACATACATGAAGCATACATTATGTAACATACATGAAGCATACATTATGTAACATACATGTAGCATACATTATGTAACACACATGCAGCATACATTATGTAACATACATGTAGCATACATTATGTAACACACATGTAGCATACATTATGTAACATACATGTAGCATACATTATGTAACACACATGCAGCATACATTATGTAACACACATGCAGCATACATTATGTAACACACATGCAGCATACATTATGTAACACACATGCAGCATACATTATGTAACACACATGCAGCATACATTATGTAACACACATGCAGCATACATTATGTAACACACATGCAACATACATTACGTAACACACATGCAGCATACATTATGTAACATACATGTAGCATACATTATGTAACACACATGCAGCATACATTATGTAACATACTTGCAGCATACATTATGTAACATACATGCAGCATACATTATGTAACACACATGAAACATACATTATGTAACATACATGAAGCATACATTATGTATCACACATGAAGCATACATTATGTATCACACATGAAGCATACATTATGTATGCTTTATGTGTGTATGCTTCAACATCATTCAGCTATCCTTGACAGAGATAGACTATTGGCAAGCCACGTGTGGTTTGTCTATTAGTACGCCTCGTATATTTTGTCTATTAATATGCCTCGTATGGTCTATCTATTTTGTACACCTCTGATAGCTTATCTATTAGTACACCTCGTATAGTTTGCCTATTATTATTATGCCTCGTATGGCTTAACTATTTGTACACCTCGGATGGTTTGTCAATTAGTGCTCCTAGTATAGAACTTTTGTTAGACTACTAGCACACCACGAATGGTTTGTCTATTAGTACGCCTCGTATTTTTTGTCAATTACTATGCCTCGCATGGTCTATCTACTTGTTCACCTCTGACAGTTTGTCTATTAGTACACCTCGTATAGCTTGTCTATTATTATGCCTCGTATGGCTCATCTACTTGTACACCTCGGATGGTTTGTCAATTAGTACTCCTCGTATGGAACATTTGTTTAAGGATGCCCTATATTTAAGAAACTTTTAAAAGCCAATATGTTGGCATGTATCTCATGTGACAACTTGGAAATAAACATTTTTTCTTTATTTCTTTATGTATCACATGAAGCATACATTATGTAACGTACATGTAGCATACATAAATGTAACATGCATGAAGCATACATTAGGTTTGCTTCAGGAACGGGGAATCTATGCACGCGGTGTCCCCACAGCAAGTCAGGAAGGAACGGGGAATCTATGCACGCGGTGTCCCCACAGCAAGTCAGGAAGGAACGGGGAATCTATGCACGCGGTGTCCCCACAGCAAGTCAGGAAGGAACGGGGAATCTATGCACGCGGTGTCCCCCCAGCAAGTCAGGAAGGAAGTTCATGAAACAAGACAAAAGTAGAAGAAGAAAGCAATAGGTGCTGAAAAACAGGACAGCAGTCAACCAAAAAAGATGGTCCGTAACAAAACAAAAACCTATTCTATTTCAACACAAAGAAGGCCTACTCAACCCCTGAGCTCGGGACCTCACACCTTTCCCTGGGAGCGCTAGTTCCCATAGATACAAGGATTCCCCTGAGGGTTACCGATGTATAACCTCACGACCACTTCTGTGAATGTCGTTAATGTTGCTACACGCACACGCCAACAACACACGCACACGCCAACACACGCACACGCCAACATCACATGCACACGCCAACACACGCACACGCCAACATCACATGCACACACGCACACGCCAACATCACATGCACACACGCACACGCCAACATCACATGCACACACGCACACGCCAACATCACATGCACACACGCACACGCCAACATCACATGCACACACGCACACGCCAACATCACATGCACACACGCACACGCCAACATCACATGCACACAACACACGTTCACACACGCAAAACACGCACACAACACACGCTAAACACGCACAACACGCACACAACACACGCAAAACACGCACACAACACACGCAAAACACGCACACAACACACGCAAAACACGCACACAACACACGAAAAACACGCACACAACACACGTTCGCACACACACACACACACCGGCGGTTGCAGCACCTTCCGTCACACAACCGGTTACTCAAGACGACACCGGCGCCACCAACCGGTTCTTGGTTGCTGGGGGTGTGGTGGGGTTGCGTTGGGGATTTGGGTTATATAAATCCCGGGTGTTATTAAGAATGTATTAAATCTTCACTACACCAAACTGATATATAAATCCTGGCAGTTGTGAAAGATTAATATACTTATAACACCCGGAATTGATATATATATATATATATATATGCTAGCTTGGCATGGTGAAGTAGAGATATATTTAGAATAACACCCAGGATTTATGCATTAGCTAGTTTAATTTCATATATACTTGTTAGTTATAATAACTTAATCTATACTTCAATTTATATTAACTCAACTTGCATATTTTCAATTAATATTATATATAATTAATATTGACCCCCGGGATATACGTTAGGTGGCCGTTACATTAGAGTGTGGAGGAGCACCACCGTCACATCTGACGGCAGGAGGGGTGAGGGGGTTGTACCGGGGGGTTAGATGGGGTTACACCGGCACCCTGTAACTCTACCCCGCACCCGCCGGTGGGTAGGGAACAAGGGTACGATTGTACCCACAGCTGAGTAGCAGGGAGGAGCCTAGTGTATTTATATCTATCTCTATATCCACCTACATCCTTATCGATATCCATCCAAATCGATCTATATCCATATCCATCCATATTGGTCAATATCCACATCCATCCATCCATATTGATCAATATCCCCATTCATCCATCCACATCCATCCATCCACATGATCTACATCCATCCATCCACATGATCTACATCCATCCATCCACATGATCTACATCCATCCATCCACATGATCTACATCCATCCATCCACATGATCTACATCCATCCATCCACATGATCTACATCCATCCATCCACATGATCTACATCCATCCATCCACATGATCTACATCCATCCATCCACATGATCTACATCCATCCATCCACATGATCTACATCCATCCATCCACATGATCTACATCCATCCATCCACATGATCTACATCCATCCATCCACATGATCTACATCCATCCATCCACATGATCTACATCCATCCATCCACATGATCTACATCCATCCATCCACATGATCTACATCCATCCATCCACATGATCTACATCCATCCATCCACATGATCTACATCCATCCATCCACATGATCTACATCCATCCATCCACATGATCTACATCCATCCATCCACATGATCTACATCCATCCATCCACATGATCTACATCCATCCATCCACATGATCTACATCCATCCATCCACATGATCTACATCCATCCATCCACATGATCTACATCCATCCATCCACATGATCTACATCCATCCATCCACATGATCTACATCCATCCATCCACATGATCTACATCCATCCATCCACATGATCTACATCCATCCATCCACATGATCTACATCCATCCATCCACATGATCTACATCCATCCATCCACATGATCTACATCCATCCATCCACATGATCTACATCCATCCATCCACATGATCTACATCCATCCATCCACATGATCTACATCCATCCATCCACATGATCTACATCCATCCATCCACATGATCTACATCCATCCATCCACATGATCTACATCCATCCATCCACATGATCTACATCCATCCATCCACATGATCTACATCCATCCATCCACATGATCTACATCCATCCATCCACATGATCTACATCCATCCACATGATCTACATCCATCCATCCACATGATCTACATCCATCCATCCACATGATCTACATCCATCCATCCACATGATCTACATCCATCCATCCACATGATCTACATCCATCCATCCACATGATCTACATCCATCCATCCACATGATCTACATCCATCCATCCACATGATCTACATCCATCCATCCACATGATCTACATCCATCCATCCACATGATCTACATCCATCCATCCACATGATCTACATCCATCCATCCACATGATCTACATCCATCCATCCACATGATCTACATCCATCCATCCACATGATCTACATCCATCCATCCACATGATCTACATCCATCCATCCACATGATCTACATCCATCCATCCACATGATCTACATCCATCCATCCACATGATCTACATCCATCCATCCACATGATCTACATCCATCCATCCACATGATCTACATCCATCCATCCACATGATCTACATCCATCCATCCACATGATCTACATCCATCCATCCACATGATCTACATCCATCCATCCACATGATCTACATCCATCCATCCACATGATCTACATCCATCCATCCACATGATCTACATCCATCCATCCACATGATCTACATCCATCCATCCACATGATCTACATCCATCCATCCACATGATCTACATCCATCCATCCACATGATCTACATCCATCCATCCACATGATCTACATCCATCCATCCACATGATCTACATCCATCCATCCACATGATCTACATCCATCCATCCACATGATCTACATCCATCCATCCACATAATCTACATCCATCCATCCACATAATCTACATCCATTCATCCACATAATCTACATCCATTCATCCACATAATCTACATCCATCCATCCACATAATCTACATCCATCCATCCACATAATCTACATCCATCCATCCACATGATCTACATCCATCCATCCACATGATCTATATCCATCCATCCACATGATCTATATCCATCCATCCACATGATCTATATCCATCCATCCACATGATCTATATCCATCCATCCACATGATCTATATCCATCCACATGATCTATATCCATCCATCCACATGATCTACATCCATCCATCCACATGATCTACATCCATCCATCCACATGATCTACATCCATCCACATGATCTATATCCATCCATCCACATGATCTATATCCATCCACCCACATGATCTATATCCATCCACCCACATGATCTATATCCATCCACCCACATGATCTATATCCATCCATCCATATCGATCTATATCCATTTCCATAATCTCTATCCCTCTCTACATCTATGGCAGATATGTTCCATTCCAAACAAGCCTGATACAAATCATGTCGTATCAGACATGGGTGTATCAAATGCCTCATCACCAACACCAGGACACCATGACGGTCACCCCCGGTCAAGCCGCGGTACCCATTTCCGACACCTGGGTAAAGTGGGGCACTGTGGCTGAGTTCTCCCTTTTCCCAACGGGGAGAAAAACCGGGCGGCCCTGCTGGGATTCGAACCGCCGACCCTTTTCGTGAAGGGCGCGCTCTTACCACTAGACCACAGTGACATCCATCCACACATCCATTTATACATCGTTATCCACCCATCCATTGATATCTTTCCATCCATCCATTGATCTCCATCCATCCATTCATAGCTTTTCATATCTATCCATTCTTACTATACATATAAATATGCTAATCAATAGAAGGCATTAAGAGGCTGGCTGTAGACCATCAGCTGACGACAGCACATGAGCACGTCATGACGTACAAGTGCACACAGGAGCAGCACACACGAACACACACACACGGGGACGCACACACACAGCAGGCATTAACTGGCTGGCTATTGGCCAACGCTTGACAGCAGCAGGCCGGCAATTGGTTTGTGGTGTGGTGGTATAAGGGTCCCTAGAGGGTGGAATAGTTTAAAAAGTCAGATAGTCTACCGGGAATAGTCTAAATAGTGAAATATTCTACCGAGAATAGTCTAAATGGTCGGATAGTCTACCGAGAATAGTCTAAATAGTCAAATAGTCTACCGAGAATAGTCTAAATGGTCGGATAGTCTACCGAGAATAGTCTAAATAGTGAAATATTCTACCGAGAATAGTCTAAATGGTCGGATAGTCTACCGAGAATAGGCTAAATAGTCAAATAGTCTACCGAGAATAGTCTAAATGGTCGGATAGTCTACCGAGAATAGTCTAAATAGTGAAATATTCTACCGAGAATAGTCTAAATGGTCGGATAGTCTACCGAGAATAGTCTAAATAGTGAAATATTCTACCGAGAATAGTCTAAATGGTCGGATAGTCTACCGAGAATAGTCTAAATAGTCAAATAGTCTACCGAAAATAGTCTAAATGGTCGGATAGTCTACCGAGAATAGTCTAAATAGTGAAATATTCTACCGAGAATAGTCTAAATGGTCGGATAGTCTACCGAGAATAGGCTAAATAGTCAAATAGTCTACCGAGAATAGTCTAAATGGTCGGATAGTCTACCGAGAATAGTCTAAATGGTCGGATAGTCTACCGAGAATAGTCTAAATAGTCAAATAGTCTACCGAGAATAGTCTAAATGGTCGGATAGTCTACCGAAAATAGGCTAAATAGTCAATTAGTCTACCGAGAATAGTCTAAATGGTCGGATAGTCTACCGAGAATAGGCTAAATAATCAAATAGTCTACCGAGAATAGTCTAAATGGTCGGATAGTCTACCGAGAATAGTCTAAATAGTCAAATAGTCTACCGAGAATAGTCTAAATGGTCGGATAGTCTACCGAGAATAGGCTAAATAGTCAAATAGTCTACCGAGAATAGTCTAGATGGTCGGATAGTCTACCGAGAATAGTCTAAATGGTCGGATAGTCTACCGAGAATAGTCTAAATGGTCAGATAGTCTACCGAGAATAGTCTAAATGGTCAGATAGCCTACCGAGAATAGTCTAAATGGTCAGATAGCCTACCGAGAATAGTCTAAATGGCCAGAAAGTCTACCGAGAATAGTCTAAATGGTCAGATAGTCTACCGAGATTAGTCTAAATGGCCAGAAAGTCTACCGAGAATAGTCTAAATGGTCAGATAGTCTACCGAGAATAGTCTAAATGGTCAGATAGTCTACCGAGAATAGTCTAAATGGTCAGATAGCCTACCGAGAATAGTCTAAATGGTCAGATAGCCTACCGAGAATAGTCTAAATGGTCAGATAGCCTACCGAGAATAGTCTAAATGGCCAGAAAGTCTACCGAGAATAGTCTAAATGGCCAGAAAGTCTACCGAGAATAGTCTAAATGGACAGATAGTCTACCGAGATTAGTCTAAATGGCCAGAAAGTCTACCGAGAATAGTCTAAATGGTCAGATAGTCTACCGAGAATAGTCTAAATGGCCAGAAAGTCTACCGAGAATAGTCTAAATGGTCAGATAGTCTACCGAGAATAGTCTAAATGGTCAGATAGCCTACCGAGAATAGTCTAAATGGCCAGAAAGTCTACCGAGAATAGTCTAAATGGCCAGAAAGTTTACCGAGAATAGTCTAAATGGTCAGATAGTCTACCGAGAATAGTCTAAATGGTCAGATAGTCTACCGAGATTAGTCTAAATGGCCAGAAAGTCTACCGAGAATAGTCTAAATGGTCAGATAGCCTACCGAGAATAGTCTAAATGGTCATTGTCTACCGAGAATAGTCTAAATGGTCATTGTCTACCGATAATAGTCTAAATGGTCATTGTCTACTGAGAATAGTCTAAATGGTCATTGTCTACTGAGAATAGGAAATAGAATAGTTCAAGGGAGAAGTAGAATGGTCCACAGGGAAGAGAAGAAAAGTCAAAATGGTAAAATAGTCTACCGGGAATGGACAAGTACAGTAGTCCACCGGGGGGGGGGGGGGATAGAATAGTGTGCAGAACAGTCAACAGAGGCAGCACCCGTCACGACGGTCAGGCACATAAAAGAACGGTGCGCGCGCCGTCCAAATTGACGGGACCCGATAACGGTCATTTATTTAAGGTGGCTTCTGAGCGTCACACGGCTGCTCTCTACATCACGAATAACTCCGCATTAATCCATCACATGATGAGAATAAACTTTAAATCAATATTATTCGTATTTTTGTTATAGTAAAATTATTAATGCTTATCTTAATCTTTCATCGGCAAAATAATAATAAAGAATTGATTGGTCCGTCTGTCTATCCCGATCATAAGGATGCTAAATGACCGTATTTGTGATACTAATGACCGTATGCGGTAATTAGTATCACAGATACGGTCATCAGCATCACAGATACGGTCATCAGCATCACAGATACGGTCATCAGCATCACAGATACGGTCATCAGCATCACAGATACGGTCATCAGCATCACAGATACGGTCATCAGCATCACAGATACGGTCATCAGTATCACAGATACGGTCATCAGCATCACAGATACGGTCATCAGCATCACAGATACGGTCATCAGCATCACAGATACGGTCATCAGCATCACAGATACGGTCATCAGCATCACAGATACGGTCATCAGCATCCCAGATACGGTCATCAGCATCACAGATACGGTCATCAGCATCACAGATACGGTCATCAGCATCACAGATACGGTCATCAGCATCACAGATGCGGTCATCAGCATCACAGATACGGTCATCAGCATCACAGATACGGTCATCAGCATCACAGATACGGTCATCAGCATCACAGATACGGTCATCAGCATCACAGATACGGTCATCAGCATCACAGATACGGTCATCAGCATCACAGATACGGTCATCAGCATCACAGATACGGTCATCAGCATCACAGATACGGTCATCAGCATCACAGATACGGTCATCAGCATCACAGATACGGTCATCAGCATCACAGATACGGTCATCAGCATCACAGATACGGTCATCAGCATCACAGATACGGTCATCAGCATCACAGATACGGTCATCAGCATCACAGATACGGTCATCAGCATCACAGATACGGTCATCAGCATCACAGATACGGTCATCAGCATCACAGATACGGTCATCAGTATCACAGATACGGTCACAGGGCACCCTTATGAGCGGGAAAGAGAGACGGACCATACAATGTAATGTGCTCAGTGAGATGCCCATCGTTATGACACGGGAAAAGTCACGCACAAAAACATAAATTTATTCGGTTATAAACTTGACACTTTGATTGCGACTACTGAATATTAAGTTCAATGCCAAACTCAAATTTAAAGTCAATCGCAGCGCGCGATGTTGAAAACAGCAAACATGAACTGGATCGTGCCTTCATTTCGCTTCGATTAAGTATTGATGAAAATAGAGTTTGTGACTACTGGTCGGTCAGCAGCATTGTGAAAATTACATCTGTGTACCACAGGTGGTGCACGTCGCAGTCAAAGTTCATCCATCTCTATTTATTTAATATATATGGATGAACTTATTATTTAATAGATATGGAGACACCAGGCATTGTGTTATACAGTGTTGATAATGTACATGCAGGAGACGACGTAGCAGGCATCACAGCACGCACTACACGGCAGTAAACATCACACTTGACACACTTGCCAGTATGCTAACTGGCAACAAATGTCACACTTGACAGGCATGCTTAAAGCAGGCTATTGTTGGCAGGTGTGTACAGGCGTGTACGTCCGTGTGCACACACGCGTGTGCGTGTACGTCCGTGTGCACACACGCGTGTGGGTGTACGTCCGTGTGCACACACGCGTGTGGGTGTACGTCCGTGTGCACACACGCGTGTGGGTGTACGTCCGTGCGCACGCGCACGTCCGTGTACGTGCTCGTCCGTGTACGTGCCCATCCATGTACACACACGCGTGCACGTGCACGTCCGTGTACACACAGGTGTACATGCACATCCATGTACACACACGCGTGCACGTGCGCGTCCGTGTACACACAAACGTATACGCGCCCATCAGTGTCCACACGCGTGTGCGTGTGTGTACACACACACACGTACACGTCCCACTCAGGGGGATGTTCTACCGATGCCATAATAATGCAGGTGTAGTCGTGACCTGCACTCTCAACGCTCTCTCCTGGCAATCTCACATCCCACATAACAATCCCCCACAACCCCACCCCCACTCATGACAATCACCCCTCCCTTTCCCCCCCCCCCCCCCCCCAACAATCCCAGCACCAGATAAAATAGTACAGGCCCTCAGACCCCCCCCCCCCCCCGGAGATAAGGCACAGCTGGTGCACCAAATTTAGGCCCAGGAGATAAGAGATAGCAGAGCCTGCTGCTGATATGCCTCTTTCTTCAGGTCACGCTTAACCCTCTGACTGTGATGGGTGTAACTGAAGTCCAGCATTCAACTCTATATGATTGATTATAAAAATATAACCTTTACCACAACAAAGATGTTCCCAGAGAGCAAGGATGAAGGCTCCATTTAGCATGAAGTTAAGGGGAGCATCGAGTTGAAAGCGGTCTAGATAGTTAAATTTGTTGTTTTAAACTCGTATTTTTCACTTAACCCTTCTATGTCAGGTCACACCTCAGCCCTGGCTCAACCCATTGTTAGGTTAGGTTACATTTTCAACACTTTGGGCCACCGGTGGTACACGGAGGTAATTTTCATAACGCTGCTGACCGACCACTAGTCGCAAATTAAGTTTTCATAAGTACTTAATCAAAGCTAAATGAAGGCATAATCAAGCTCATGTTTGGTATTTTCAAAATAATTTACTACAATTTAATTTAAATTTAGAATCTGGCATTGAACTTAATATTTAGTAGTCACAGTCAAAGTGTTATTATATAATTATATAAGAAAGTTTTAGCCTCCCTTAATTGCACAAAAAAGATATTCTAAGAGAGGAAGGAAGAAGGCACCATTTAGTATGGAGTTGAGGGAACGCGGAATCTATGCACAAAGTGCACAGAAACAGTAAGCTAAGAAAGAAGTTCATGAAACAAGAAAAAGTTGAAGAGAGCAATAGGTGCTGAAAAACAGGACAGCAGTCAACCAAAAAAAGATGGTCCGTAACAAAACAAAACCTATCCTATTTCAACAAAAGGAAGCCTACCTAACCTTTAGCTTGGGCCCTCACATAGTCCCCTGGGAGCACAGTCAAAGTGTTAAGTTACATCTACATGCTGGCTTAACTATTCCATGTTAGGTTATATTAGTGATGTACCGATACCATTTTTTTAGCCAATACCGATACCACTAAAAATGGCCGATACTGCCGATACCAATATATCGGTACATCACTAGGTTATACGATTGTTGGTGCACATATACTCTTTGTCACCTATGTCTACAGAAAGTATTCTACATGATATCTATGTAGACTATTTCTATGGACTTGAGCAAGATCTTGGAATGAATTCACACTTTCTTTATCTCTGAGAATGACTTTAGAATGAACTTATCTAACCTATACTTGACATGAAGATGTTAGAACAAATATGCACCGACATTAAAATCTCAACCCTATCAACATTATAAACCCTGTTATATACTGACATTAAAATCTTAACCCTATTAACATTATAAACCCTGTTATATACTGACATTAAAATCTCAACCCTATTAACATTATAAACCCTGTTATATACTGACATTAAAATCTTAACCCTATTAACATTATAAACCCTTTTATATACTGACATTAAAATCTTAACCCTATCAACATTATAAACCCTGTTATATACTGACATTAAAATCTTAACCCTATCAACATTATAAACCCTGTTATATACTGACATTAAAATCTTAACCCTATTAACATTATAAACCCTGTTATATACTGACATTAAAATCTTAACCCTATTAACATTATAAACCCTGTTATATACTGACATTAAAATCTTAACCCTATTAACATTATAAACCCTGTTATACAGGGTGTTTCAAAAATACACGGCATAATTTCAGGTATGTATTTCCCACATGTAGACAATCAAAATAGTTCATTACAACATATGTCCGGAAATGCTTCATTTCCGAGTTATGGCCTTCACAACATTGAAATTCACCGGAACGTTTTTCTTTCCGCAGGTCGTTGCCGTCAAAGGACACATTAAGAGGGCACTCTGACAGATCATTCCTAGGCGAAGGTTAAATTCAGTGTTGTGTTTGGCGTTCGACTGTGTGTCATGTACACAAATCAGGAGCTGGCAGAGATGCACTTGATCTACGGTAAGGCAGACGGCAATGCTGCGCTGGCTCGTCGTTTGTACCAGGAGAGGTACCCACAGCGACAATGTCCAGATCGGAAGACATTTGTAAGTCTCCATCAGCGTCTGTGCGAGTATGGAAAATTTGACTCTCCTGGATTGGGAAGGGGACGACCAAGATCTACAACTCCAGAAGAACAGGAGGAGATTCTGGAGATTGTGAACAGAACTCCTTCTATCAGCACACGAAGGTTAGCGTTGCAAGTGAATGTTCCCCATACGACTGTCTGGAGACTGCTGAAAGAGTATCAATTGTATCCTTACCATTTGCAACGTGTACAGGCGCTGTCACCAGCAGATTACCCTGCACGAGTTAGGTACTGTCAGTGGTTCTTGCAGCAATGTGCTGCAAATCCGAACTTTCCTGCCTTAGTATTATTTACAGATGAAGCACAGTTCACACGAGATGGCATAACAAATCTCCACAATCAGCATGTATGGGCGTATGAAAACCCAAATGCAACTGTTGTATCTCATCACCAGGTGCGGTTCTCCCTCAACATGTGGGCCGGTATCATTGGTGATCGGTTAGTTGGACCCCATGTACTTGTAAACAGACTTACGGGGCAGGCGTACACAAACTTCCTGGAAAACATCATACCTGATGTTTATGACGACACTCCACTGATCGATCGTCAGCACGCTCACTTCTTGCATGACGGCGCTCCTGCACACTTCAGTCGTACGGCTCGCCGGTACTTGGATCGAAGATTTCCTGATCGATGGATAGGTAGAGGTGGCCCAATTGCTTGGCCTCCACGCTCACCTGATCTGAACCCTCTCGATTTCTACTTGTGGGGCCATTTAAAATCATTGGTTTATTCGTCTCCGGTGCCTGATTTGGAATCCCTTCGGAATCGAATTGTGGCACGCTCTGAGGACATACGCAACATTCCTGGAGTGTGGGATCGTGTTCGCAGGTCAATGAGACATCGATGTGAGGTCTGTATTCAAGCAGGAGGTGGTCATTTTGAACATCTTCTGTAATGGCAACGACCTGCGGAAAGAAAAACGTTCCGGTGAATTTCAATGTTGTGAAGGCCATAACTCGGAAATGAAGCATTTCCGGACATATGTTGTAATGAACTATTTTGATTGTCTACATGTGGGAAATACATACCTGAAATTATGCCGTGTATTTTTGAAACACCCTGTATACTGACATTAAAATCTTAACCCTATCAACATTATAAACCCTGTTATATACTGACATTAAAATCTTACCCCAATTTCAACCGTGTTTCCTTTTGATAGACATCAAGGAAACCACTCCCATTGTTACCATTTTCAAAATGTTATCAATGAAAATGACATATTTACTTGGTCAATAAATTTATAAGAAAGTTTCAGCCTCCCATACCAAAACCAAAATCTCCAAAGAGAGGGAGGAAAAACACAACATTTAGTACGAGGTTAAAGGAACATGGAATCTACACACAAGGTGCTAAAAACAGTAGGCCGAGAAAAAAAAAATTTCATATAAAAAGATAAAAGTTGAAGAAGAAAGTAGTAGGTTTTGAAAAACAGGACCGCAGTAAACCAAAAAAAAGATAGTCCAACAAAACAAAAAAAATACTATTCTATTTCAACTTGAGAAAGGCCTACCTAACCTTCAGCTCCAAGCCTCACATCTTCCTCCCGGGCGTGCCAATTCCAATGGATACAATAATTTACCCTCCTGAGAAGCAAGTCTAGATCTCGGTATCAACAAAAAGAAGCAACATAGCACTGCAGAACATGAGACACCATTTATTTCTTTTGCCCATTTGTTGCTTTATCATTTCACTATTTATTCCTTAGGCTTTCACTATTTCTCTTTTTTGCTATTTATTCATTAGTCTTTTACTATTTTTCTTTTTTTGCTACTTATTCATTAGTCTTTCACTATTCCTTTTTTTTGCTATTTATTCATTAGTCTTTCACTATTTCTCTTTTTTGCTATTTATTCATTAGTCTTTTACAATTTCTCTTTTTTTGTTATTTATTCATTATTCTCTTTTGAAAAAATTAGAAAGAAGGTTCATAAATGGAATGAAAGTTAACAAAAATAAAAAATATGTTAAAAAAAAAAACATTCGTAAACATTAAAAGATAGCCTATACAAATGCAAAGATTTTATTAAAAAAAATAAGTGAAGTATACCTAACTTGCAGCTGAAAAGTTCACATTTTAGAGCTGTGAATGTCATTTCACTCAATAAAATAGTTTTAATTTAGTATTCTAGAATTTTTTGAAAAATAAAATCAACTCTTACAGGTTCAAAATTTTTATTTAGTTATCCCTAAATAACCCAGCTCATTATTTGTTGTTATTAGGTAGACATTTTTAGAAGTATGTTTACTTGATCAACATCAAGCAAATGAATCATGGATTATCAAGTTGTACAGTACCAAACATTAACACTTTGACTGCGACGTGCACCACCGGTGGTACACGGAGGTAATTTTCACAATGCTGCTGACCAATCAGTAGTCACTAACTCAATTTGCATAAATACTTAACCAAAGCTGAATGAAAGCACAATCCAGTTCATGTTCGGTATTTTCAAAATAGTTCACTACAATTGACTCTAAATTTAAGTTTGGCATTGAACTTCATATTTAGTAATTGAAGTCAAAGTATTAACCAAAGAAGGTCCCACATTAAACTCAAAAGTAAAGGAATGAAGAACATTTTGACTGCAATTAGTCAACTGAAGTTCAATATTCAACTCAAATTTACTGTCAATTGGGTCAATATTGAGTTTAGGTGATGTGGGGGAATTAAGCATTCCGTTTCACATAATCACTTAAGAAGCCCATTTAAGAACGTTTTACATGAATGACATTTTTTCCGCTGATGCGTTATTTTTGAATTAATAAACTTTGAAGTTGGCTTTCGGGCGCCAAGGAAGCGAGCACGCCTCGCGGAATTTAATTAATAATGGAAGCTAAGCCCCTATTACAAACGTAAAAAGGTTGGGTCGTGAGGGGGAGGCACACTTCTTTTAGTGAAAATTATAAATAAAGCTTCTAACTGACCCATTAGGGTGACGACCGCAATCTTGTTTACATCGGCCGGCTCAAAGATTACGGTCGTCACCCTAGTGGGTTGGTTAGAAGCTTTATTTATAATTTTCACTAAAAGAACTGTGCCTCCCCCTCACGACCCAACCTCATTACGTTTGTAATAGGGGGTTAGCTTCCGTTATTAATTAAATTTTGCTTGGTGCACCCGCTTCTCTTGGCACGCTAATTTACCGCTCTAACTTGAAAACTAAGCATCAGCAGAAAAAATGTCATTCATGTAAAACGTTTTCAAATGGGCTTCTTAAATGATTGTGAGAAACGGAATGCTTAGTTTCCCCACATCACCTAAACTCAATATTGACCGTCAATTGTAGTGAAACATTTTGAATGAAGTCAACATTTACTAGATAGTGCCTTCACTCAGCATCAATTGATGATTTATGGAAATTGTGTTTTTGCGCTTACAAAATCCTCTCCATGGGCATTAAAACCCTTCATAGTTCAAGTGTAAAATAAATAGACATGTTAAGATAAGTCTGTCAACACAAATGCCTTGAATCGTCAAAAAATTATAGTGAGAGTAAATTCTTCATCACCATTCACTATACAGTATAGACAATAGCAAGATTCAATAATCTATGTAAATTTTGATAACTCTCTCCCCATCATTAAAACCTTTGATGCTCTACAAATTCAAATCATACGCTTGCTTTGTGTTCCCAAGTTAATAGGAAAATGAACGAGAATGGAAATAGAATAAGACTAGAAAAGAAGAACAGAAATAGAACATATAGGCCTAGGGTAAAGTTCGAAAGATCGTCCGATTTAAACGGTTCAAACTTCAAACCCTCTCAAACGGTTCTCAAGATCGCTATTGCTGCAGCAAATATCGTCAAAAAAGCGCAAATGCATTGGGTTCATCGTGCTTTGCTCTAAAAAGGATCTTTCAAATCTTGATGTGAAAAAACAACTTGCTTTGTGAACACTTTCTCCAACTGAAATTTTCGAAAGTTCGTTCGTACCAAATTCGAAATTAATTTAAAATTTCGACCACGTTTCGAATCTCATTACAAAAGTTCGTACACCCTCTAAAATGAAATTTATATTTTTGTTTAGCGCTAAAGTTACCTGTGAGCGTTCGAATTTTATGTAATATAATAGCGTGTTCATTTTTAATGGATTTGATACGTACGTTTTCATACCGGCAGGCCGCAGCCGAGACGGTTCAAGAAACAGTTTGTGAAAAGTACAGAAATTTCTTGAGTCCTACTTTAAACTTTAACTAGTCCACCACTGGTAACTTTTGAAAAAATGCACCTATTGACTTCAAATTACTCTCAAACGAAAGAACAAAACATTTTCTACAAAGGTGTTATAAACACATTAAAACAACTGTCCTGAAAAGTACAGAAATTCTTTGATAAAAATGTTTGATTCGCCTGCCATCGCGAGCGCGAAAGAGTCAACTAAAGTCTTTCGACGGCACGTGAGTCGTACAGGTTCATTGAGAAATTTCTGTACTTTTCAGAAAACTTTCTTGGATGTGTTTATAACACCTTTGTAGAAAATGTTTTGCTCCTTCGTTTGAGAGTAATTTGAAGTCGATATGTGCATTCTTTCAAAAGTTACGAATGGTGGACTTAGGTCTTTCGACGGCGCGTGAGTCGTACAGGTTCATCGAAGAATTTCTGTACTTTTCAGAAACAATTTTGAATGTGGTCATAACACCTTTGCAGAAAATGTTTTGTTCTTTCGTTTGAAAGTAATTTGAAGTCGATATGTGCATTCCTTCAAAAGTTACGAGTGGTGGACTAAAGTTTAAAGTAGGACTCAAGAAATTCTCAAGACATTTCTGTACTTCTCGCAAACCGTTTCTTGAACCGTCTCGGCTGCGGCCTGCCGGTCTTGAAGCGTTGTTTTTGGAACACCATATTTGTCAC
The DNA here is from genome assembly GCA_030386875.1 of Morinoia aosen. Classification (NCBI taxonomy): domain Eukaryota; kingdom Metazoa; phylum Arthropoda; class Malacostraca; order Amphipoda; family Talitridae; genus Morinoia; species Morinoia aosen. The sequence continues at coordinate 7,791,006 of CM059580.1, forward strand.
TTGCGTTGCGTATACTCAAACTTTCATTTTTTATCTCTGCTAATGCGTGAATGAGATCATCATTGCAGTAGTGGTGTTTTTTACGAGGAGCCATAATTTAAGGTCAACATTCGTACCAATTCATAAACTATTAAATCAATACCTGAAAAGATATTAAGTATCATAAACAATGAGGAGAAACTTGAAGAAAAAACGTTGTACGAACAAACGAATTCATAAAAATGATTTTTTCAAAACTCCGTACATGTGTACGAAGTAATAACACAAGCCGTTAAAAGATTCGAAATTTAGTACACCTCAGAAACAAACAAAGGGATAAAAAAACTCTGTAAAATGACAGCATTACATCTTTCAACACTCACACAGGTACGACATCGCCTAACACAACAACTTCATCAACGGAAAAAATTTTAGTCGGCGATGCAAATTGGTAGTCAGTTAAGGTGTGACGACTTCATAAACAACTGAAACGCAGGTCATTCACTTGGGCTGCCATTTTTGTTCAAACAGTGATATTTATTTGCGGTGTGTGGCAATTATACAATATTATAAACCAGCAGTTACCACGTGAACCACTTTTCGATGAACTTCAACTCCATATTAGCTTGTTAAAGTAAAATATACCTCGTGTGTACGGAATTTCGAAGTGGACAAATTTTCCAAACTTACTCTACCCCTACTTTGAGAGTGACCAATACCCAATTGTAAATGAAACATAATACAGAATTATATACAGCTGTTAATGAATAAAAGTACATCATTCAACTTAAATGTTATTTTTGTTTAAGTTATTATATCGTTATTTTCTTCAATGCATCCAACTTACGAAAAGAAAGCTCAACTGGTATCAGTACGGTTAGGGTTAGCAAGCAATTATTCTTTACAAGTCTTTACAATCATATTTCTTCTGTACAGATCAATGGTAATACCTATAATCACTTCAAACTAGGGTAATTCATCAAATATCGAACAGAAATCACGTGTGTCTAGAAACAACCTTCATAAATCGGTAACTTTTGCTCTGAATAACTCTTGCGGGCCTCAAGGTTATTCTTGAACAGTTGCTTTCTTGTTCTGTGATGTCGCTTGAGAGACAACGTAGATTATTGAAATGTATTTATTGTTCTAAAAATCAAATTCTTTAGTAACATAATTTCATCAATATCGAACAGGAATCAAACAAGAATTTTGATTCGAACAGGATGGTTTGTCAATTAGTTCTCTTCGTATGGAACTTTTGTTAGACTATTAGCACGCCACGTATGGTTTGTCTATTAGTACGCCTCGTATATTTTGTCCATTAATATGCCTCGTATGGTCTATCTATTTGTACACCTCATGTGGCCACTTGGAAAATAAACGTTTTTCTTTCATTCTTTTTTTCTTTGGTGCACTGGATTTTCTTGGAAGTGCTCGCGGTGGCACATCGGTTAAGGGATCGGACTTGTATGTTGGAGTCGCGGGTTCGTATCCCGGCGCTGGCGCTGCGATTTTCCCCGTTGGGTATAAGGGAAAGCTCAAGCACAATACCCCACTCGACCCAGGTGTCGGAAATGGGTACCGGCTTTACGGGGGAACCGTCATGGTGTCCTATATATAGTGTTAGTTATAAGACATTTGAAAAACCAATGCTTAAGATCATTTGTATCAGGCTTGATTGGAAATAAAGCATCCCAAAGATGCCGATGTTTGTTTTGTTTGTTTGTTTGAAATAACCGTCTCATTACTTATTTTCAAGATGCATTTGAATGGAGAGTTATCAAAATTTGAATATGATGTCGATGTTTCATTTGCAGTGCTTGTTGAACCATCATTGTGATCATCAACCTGTGTGACCTTTTTTGGAGTAGAGTGTAAAGCACTCGTCAATGAATTATTATTGATGCTTGCATCAATTTTCTTGGCAAGGGATTGATCATCAGTAAATGTAGCCAGACGAATCATTGATGATCTTGAGGGCTTTGGAACACCAGCAGATGATTGATAGCCCCTCACCAGAATTCCCATCTTCAACTATTCAATGTTATTATCAAGCGTTAATACAATTTTTTAATGAAATGAAACAGGCGTTCAATAGATCGATTCAGTTATTTAAAAGAATTAAGAATCGAAAAGCTTTGTTTGAGGCATAAATTCATGATTTTTAAGGAATTTTGATTCGAACACCTTTGTTCAGTATTTAATACTGACATGAAAAAGGAACTGAATGTCGAACATGGAATAATTATCAAGTTTTTGGCGGAAAAGAAAAAAATACAGTAACAGAACATCATATGACAACACTACTCTCTAGTTATGACGGGAGGTTGACGGTGACCCAACAACAATTAAACCGTCGCAATTTTCCCGAGGTGCGCAAGATTTTTCGAGTGAAAAAATTCGACCAATTTGTAAGGGTCGTACAGAAAATGCGTTCGCAACAGCTGGTAGCAGTTTGCAGCTCACAGAAATGAGTTTTTATCACTAAAATAGGAGTTTTAGATGTAAGATCACTGGCACTGAGCAAGTTTGGATGCTTACTAAATTTATTACGCGCATATTTCCAAAGTTGTTCGATAATCAGTTCAGTTCGATATTTGATGAATTACCCTAGCTAGTAACTCCACTGCACAGTCAATTACGAAAGAGCGATACTTAATGTACTAAAGAATTTGAACTCTATTACCATCAAGTATGCATTTAGTTAATTAAAGTAATACTTACAGTTTCTTTGGCTTAAAACGGTGGGAACGACAATCGAAGCTTGCTTAGGAGCAGCCGAGAGGGCATATTTAGCTACGGATGTAAGAGTGGAGGCCATTATTTTAGGTAAACGGAATGAAAACGACGCGACTACACACCCCGCCGACTCGGTCACTGCTGTGAACAAATCTTCGCGGAAAGCTTGGCATTCGCCAGCCGGTCATAACGTCACTTTGGACATTCTAGGGTAAAATGAAGCACTGAAAAAAATTATCTGTAATTGTAAATTGTTTTGCAGAAATGTTTGCGTGATATTTAATGTTTTATGAATATTTTCATTCGAAATTAATACATTTATTTACATTTAAGAAAGAAATATATACGATACCGTTTTTTGTTTTACAATTCTGATTTTAAACATGTTACCACAATCCCTGAAAAGGACCAATACATTGAATTTGGAGATAAACGTTACAATTGTTGATAGTTATTTCTGAAAATCTACATTTTTTACAAAATAATACAGCAGAATTTAGGGTAATAATAGTAACTAATTTTAATTGTATTCGCTGGCGCCGACAATGTCCGTGCCAAGCCGTCCAACAAAAACACTCATTAATAAAAAATACAGCTCCTAAACCCTATTTTTATTCACGAAAAATTGCTTAAAGTAACTCTATGGTATATTTTGTTTCAATCCTCGAGGTATATTTCTTTTCATGGAGATAGATATTTTACGTTTAAAGGGCCATCTATCTGGCACTGCTCAGCTGAGCGGACAGCGGTACAACCGGCGCTGGTAGCTATCAGTGTAGTGCTCCAGCTGTGACGAGGAGGAGCGTTGCGTCTAAACGTCATTTTTATCATCTCTCGTATGAGGGACTGAGTTCGCAGGTAAATACGTGCGCAATTATCCAACAATTTGGAAAGGGTTAATTTTTTTGTTGCCTTTTTTGACAGTTTTTGTGTTGTACTCTTCAGGGGTCGTGTAGTCAGTTGTATGCCTATGCCGTGTAGGGCTTGTGTGAGGATAGATTTGAAAACGATTTAAATGAATTTCGTACGTACAATATAAGTGCTTACCTCAACTGCAGTTGTTCACGAGATTTTATTTTTTAATGATTTATTTATATTGATGATAGGTAGGGAGTTGTGGCATTTTTATTCTTGTTGTAGTACCTAATAGATAAATTTTTTTATTTTTCTAACTAGGTAGTAAGTGGTGAACTTCATAAAAAATAATGAAATGTTATAAAAATGATGAATTGTTTTAGAAATTGAACATTGTTTTAAGTGGAAATGCATTATCTAAAAAGGATTGGCAACTAAAGCCTTGAAATTTTTTGCGGAGTTCTGTTGCAATATTTGAGAACTCTTAAATGCAAGGTTATTGTTAGAATTTTTCCTTTTTTTATGCTATTTATCTGCAGAGAATAGCATAGAATTTTTTGTAAGTGGCTATAAACTTTGCAGGAGTTGTGAAATGGCTTTAAATTTTGCTTAACCCTTCATCAGCCACCGTCTCTCTGAAGAACATCATGAAATTGCTCAAATTATTCCCATTTTTTAAATACTTTGATATGAAGTTCATATTTACTTATTTTCATATTTTATTATTTGAGAAAAACTAGTCATTATGTATAGGATGGCATATAAGTAACTCATCCTTTTAAAAAATTAATAATAAATAAAGTATGAAAAGTATAACAATGGATATCATTGCAAAAAAATAGAGTAACTCTTTAAAGTTTATTTTATAACTTAGTATAGATAATTATTTATTTCTAAGTGTATTTATGGTCGATGTGAAGTTTCATGCAATCACGGAAAATAATAATGATATTCCAAACAATCACTAAAGGAACCCATTTAAGAACGTTTTTCAAGAACGACATTCTGCTCTCTGATGCGTCATTTTTGAATTATTGAACTTTGAAGTTGGCCGTCGCGCGACCAAGGAAGCGAGCGTAATTTAATTAAAAACGGAAGCTAACCCCCTATTACAAACGTAAAGAGGTTGGGTCGTGAGGGGTAGCCACAGTTCTTTTAGTGAAAAGTATAAATAAAGCTTCTAACCCACCCATTAGGGTGACGACCGCACGACGGCCAACTAACATGGCGACCACCATGGGCGCCGCCATTTTGGACCCGATGTCAACAAGGTTGCGGTCGTCACCCTAATGGGTGGGTTAGAACCTTTATTTATCATTTTCACTAGAAGAACTGTGCCTCCCCCTCACGACCCAACCTCTTTACGTTTGTAATAGGGGGTTAGCTTCCGTTTTTAATTAAATTACGCTCGCTTCCTTGGGCGCGCGACGGCCAACTTCAAAGTTCAATAATTTGAAAATAACGCATCAGAGAGCAGAATGTCATTCATGTAAAACGTTCTGAAATGTGTTCCTTTAGTGATTCCTGGGATCGGCATTATTATTTTCCGTGATTGCATGAAACTTCACATCGACCGTATTTATTATCAATTTTTTAAGGTGCGTTACTTATGCGCCACCCTGTATAAGAGCCAAAAATTTAATTGTCACAGGATTAATTTTGATAAAACTAAGCCTACCTAACTTTTTGGCAATAAACTATGCATAAATGTAGCTGCTGTTGCAGAGGATCATGTATGTTCATTGCTAATTCTATTGCATATAGCTATATAGTTTCTTTTGAATGTCTTAATAACATTTGAAGTTATTGAAGGTCTTGTTGAACTTTCATTAACTCATAGACTACATTGTGACCCACCGGTGGGTCATGTTGTAATCAATGTGTTAAAGGGGTAATTATGTAATCTACAAGCAGGCTTTCATGCTAATGCTATAAAGCAATTTGTACTCAAATAGGAAATATATCACTAGAATTATAATTAATTAATCTCTTAATTTAGAAAAAAATGGTCAAATTTTACTCTGATGTAGTCAACGATTTTCATAATTTTGTTGCTATAGATAGGTAATATAGTCGATTTTAAGACATTTAACATGAATGACAATATGCTTGCAAATGCTTAGTTTTTGAGTTATTTAAGTTTGAAGTTATACAAACGGCGCTCCTGAATGGCCTTTTTTGTGCAAAAGCAGACATTGTTTTTGCAATAGAAATGGAAGGTAACCCCCTATTACAAACGTAAAGAGGTTGGGTCGTGAGGGGTAGCTACAGTTCTTCCAGTGAAAATTATAAATAAAGACTTCTAGTGACGTCCGTTTACATTCTGCTCGCTGATGCGTTATTTTCGAATAATTGAACTTTGAAGTTGGCCTTTGCGCCAAAGGAAGTGAGCGCGTGAAACGGAATTTAATTAATAATGGAAGCTATTACAAACGTAGAGAGGTTGGGTCGTGAGGGGGAGGCACAGTTCTTTTAGTGAAAATTATCAATAAAGCTTCTAACCCACCCATTAGGCTGGCAATTGCAATCTTGTTTACATCGGCTCCAAGTTTACATCGGCGCCGCCATCTTGGAGCCGATGTGAACAAGATCGTGGTTGTCAACCTAATGAGTGGGTTAGAAGCTTTATTGATAATTTTCACTAGAATTGTGCCTCCCCCTCACGACCCAACCTCTTTACATTTGTAATAGCTTCCGTTATTAATTAAATTCTGTTTCACGCGCTCGCTTCCTTTGGCGCAAAGGCCAACTTCAAAGTTCAATTATATATTATTCGAAAATAACGCATCAGCGAGCAGAATGTCATTCTTATAAAACGTTCTTAAATGGGTTTCTTTAGTGATTCCTGGGATCGCAATTATTATTTTCTGTGATTGCATTAAACTTCACATTGACCCTAAATTCAGCCTATTTCTAATAAGTGAAGTATCATATTTACAGAATTCATCAACCTATTAGAATTATTAAGGTGGAAATTAAATATTTACTGCCTATTCTTGCTACTCAGTAGTGGTAAAATCAATAAAAAGTTTAATGGGGCTAATTTCAAAACCTAGTTTAATGGTACCATAATATCAGTATGAAATTTAAAGTTTAAACACAGTTTTTATTCAGTAAAGAAGCATGACTGTGGCTCACCCCCGACTGATGAAATGGAAGAACTGTTGTAACAGTCTCTCAGAAAAATCCTCCAGAGTAGCAACCCTAGTGAATGTGTTAACACTCAACGTGCAATGTCTGCAACGTGCACCACCGGTGGCCATGGAGGGAATTTTCATAATGCTGCTGACTGACCAGCGGTCACACACTCAATTATCATAAATACTTTATTAACACTAAAAGAGCGTGTTACCCAGTAAATTATTGCTATTTTCAAAATTGCTTATTACAACTCGAGGGCAAATATGCAGAGTGTCCTAACCCACAAAACCCAGATTTTTACGACACTCAAGTTAGAGACGTGGTACCACTTTCATTGCAGGTTTGCCAAACTGGCTTTTCCTAGCCAAGTTACTAACTAGGAACTGATGTCTGAAAGACATCTATGCCGCTAGGAGGTGAAATTATCTCTTAATCCGCTCTGCCAGTTTTGACTTCTGTTTTGTGGGTTAGGCCACTGTGCATATTTGCCCTCCAATTGACTTTGAATTTGAGTTGCGCTTGTTACAATTTGACAGCACGTGTGTTCCCAGAGGATTTGTTAAATATTGGACTTCAGTTTTACCACTTGAAGTCAAAGTGTTGATTAAGATGGTTGCTTAACATGCACTCTTTGGGTCTGCAGATATGTCTTCTCTACGCCGTCTTGCCTCCAGTCTTCCCCCGTCCGCCTCCGTGCTGTCATGCGGAGGCTGGATCGGAGCGTCCCTCTCAGCAGCCCGCGTGTCCGCCTCCTCCCAGCGCGTGTGCAGACTTGCGGGCCCCACCAGGGCCTTCAGGGCCACACGCAGCCTCTTTGATGCGCAGAAGCCTGCCGAGCCCATCAAGGGCATCCCTTACAACAAAATCACCATTGGTGTGCCCAAGGAGTCCTGGCCTAATGAAAGGAGGTTGGATGTTTCTCAATGTAAACAGTGGATGTCAGTGTGAATTCTTCGGGATATTTCCTGTAGGGTGTGGGAGCCAATTTAGAATGTATGGTGGTACCTCGGGTTACAAATGCCTTCCTTTACGAACCTTTTGGGTTTCAAAGTGACGTTTTTGTATTGGGTTATAAATTTTTTTTAGGGCTATGAATTAAAATTTCTTTTATACATTTCTTTGGGATTTTTGAAAATAAGCTTGTATAGCTTGGTGGAATGAAATACTTTGTTTTTATGGAAAATAATTTTGGGATACAAAATTTGTTGGGTTACAAGATGGCACTTGGGATGAATAAAATTTTTAGTCCAAGGCACCACTGTACATCCATGGCAAGTGCTGAAGGACATTTGACCAGACACGAATGTTGTTCATGCACATGCCTTGTGACATTTTATGACTTTAGGAATTTGTTGTGGGTGTGTGAGTTTGCATCGTGTATGAAGATTTTCAACCAATAGGTCACCAGTGCCTTCACTAATGACTGTGTCCTTGTATCTCATTTAATTCTATAAGATGTTAACCTTCAAATTAAGGCAATAGATAAACAGTGTACCCCAGAAAAATATGTTCTGTAAAAGCTGTTTTAATTTGTGCACCATAGTTGTTGATGATTAGCTTGGTTAATTGGTCAGTAGCAGAAGTGGGAAATCGACTTTAATGCTTGAATATATTTTTATCCTTCCTATGAAATATGATATACAATTTCTCAATACATTTCCCTTGGTATGATAAGTTAATAGTTAAGTATTAATAGTAGTACTAGTTAAGTTAGTATTCATAAAAAGGTCGCAAAAAAGATGAAATATTCATTTATAATGGTTCCTGAATTAGCAATGTGCTGACTGGTGCACATGTGACCTTTATGGGGGTAATGTGTTAATTAATTAACACTTTGCTTAAGGGGTTCTACTACCCTAACACTCCCATATTATACCAAATTGTACAAATTTCTTTTTCTCCATTTCTATTGCAACTATGTTAACGAAAATGCATACAGATATGTAAAATGGAATCCCAAGCACATTTGCTTCTATAAAAATTTTAAATTTTTAAGAAAAAAAAATTGTTGCACGATTATATGAAAAATAAATATACATGCGCTAAACTTTTCTAGCTCTACGATTTTCAGCGTAGAAGCATGATTTTGCTCTCATTCAACGTGGAAGGACTGTAGGAGCACTGTAGCAAAGGTTTTTTGCGTTTAGAATTAGAAAAAAAATTGTTACACATGTCCTACATGTAAAAAATAAAATAAAAATTTTCAGTTTTTCCCCAATGAAAATTTTATTTGGAATTCAAGTAGAATTTCGCTTTGCTACGCTGTTTCCACTGTTGAACTGCATCAAATGAGACCAAAATCACGCTTCTACATGAAAAATTGTAGAAGGGGTAGGGTTTTGCGCTAAGAAATGAAAATATTTTTATTATCGCCCAATAATTTTTTTCTATTGCAAATTTAGAAATTTTTCATAGCAGCTAATGTGTTTAGAATTCAATTTTACATATCGGTATTCATTTTCATTCACCTAGTTCCATTAGAATGCTGTAATCTGAAATTAGAAAAAGTATATTGGATTTTTCTTTTCAATACATTTTTCGCACATATGTGACCATAAATTTTTTTCTAATCTGAAATTTAAAAAAAAAATCTTACGTTACGGTCTTGGGACAGTCCTCCCGCGTCAAATGAGACCAAAATCAAGCATCTACATTGAAAATTGTAGAGTGGGAAAAGTATAGGGGCAAGTATATATATTTTTTCTAATAATCGCAAAATGAATTTTTTTTTGCAGAATTCTACAAATTTTATGGAAAAAAATGTGTTAGGAATTAAATTTTACATATTTGTATCCATTTTTGTTTGCCTAGGTGCAATAGAAATGTGTACAGTGAAATTTGAAAAATGAGGTAAACTGCAGGGTAGTAGATTCCTTTAAAGCTTTGTTACATTCAACCATAGTGAAAGTATTTGAAGTCTAAAGATTATGTAAGATCAACATATCCTGACAATGAACAAAATATTCAACTGTTAATCCAGCTTATACCAAAAAAGTAGGCAAGAATTTTTTTGAGAGGGGACATTTTATATAATTACATTAATAACTCGACAATTACTGGAGCAACAAAGTGTGTAATGAGCGTATCTGCGGCACAGGTTTCACTGCCTCTTCAATGTTGCCCATATTAACCCTTCACCACACTTCAGCTACAGATAAGCCCTAAGGACTTCCATCTTATAATCTTATATCTGCGGCACAGGTTTCACTGCCTCTTCAATGTTGCCCATATTAACCCTTCACCACACTTCAGCTACAGATAAGCCCTAAGGACTTCCATCTTATAATCTTATATCTGCGGCACAGGTTTCACTGCCTCTTCAATGTTGCCTATATTAACCCTTCACCACACTTCAGCTACAGATAAGCCCTAACGACTTCCATCTTATAAGCCCATTAATAGATAGGCCTACAGAACTTCTGTTTTTCTTGCCTACGTACTCTGCTTCCTTCCATTTCATGCCTTCTTTGCTATTTCTTTCTTTGTTGTTTCTTCTTTTTCCTTAACTTGCTGTTTCTATGCACAGGGTGTCCTGTGTGGGCACACACCTTGTGCATAGATTCCCAATTTTCTACAGTCCACACTAAATGGTCCCTTCTCTTTGCTCTCTTGGTAGCTTTTGTTGGGACTAGGGAGTTGTGAAGTAGCTTATATAATAATGATTATAGTCATGTTTTTCATAGAATCATTGTCATATATTCAAAAGAATCATAGGGTGAGCATACATTAAATAGAATAATATCAAATATTGAATGGGATCATTGGAGGAAATACAGTGAACATAATCATAGGGTCATGTAATGAATAGAATCATAGGGTCATGTATTGAATAGAATCATAGGGTCATGTATTGAATAGAATCATAGGGTCATGTATTGAATAGAATCATAGGGTCATGTATTGAATAGAATCATAGGGTCATGTAATGAATAGAATCATAGGGTCATGTATTGAATAGAATCATAGGGTCATGTATTGAATAGAATCATAGGGTCATGTAATGAATAGAATCATAGGGTCATGTATTGAATAGAATCATAGGGTCATGTATTGAATAGAATCATGGGGTCATGTATTGAATAGAATCATAGGGTCATGTATTGAATAGAATCATAGGGTCATGTATTGAATAGAATCATAAGGTCATGTATTGAATAGAATCATAGGGTCATGCATTGAATAGAATCATAGGGTCATGTATTGAATAGAATCATAAGGTCATGTATTGAACAGAATCATAAGTTCATGTATTGAACAGAATCATAGGGTCATGTATTGAATAGAATCATAAGGTCATGTATTGAATAGAATCATTGTCATGTATTGAATAGAATCATTTTCATGTATTGAATAGAATCATTTTCATGTATTGAATAGAATCATAAGGTCATGTATTGAATAGAATCATAGGGTCATGCATTGAATAGAATCATAGGGTCATGTATTGAATAGAATCATAAGGTCATGTATTGAATAGAATCATAAGGTCATGTATTGAATAGAATCATAGGGTCATGTATTGAATAAAATCATACAGTCATGTATTGAATAGAATCATTGTCATGTATTGAATAGAATCATAGGGTCATGTATTGAATAGAATCATAGGGTCATGTATTGAATATAATCATACGGTCATGTATTGAATAAAATCATAGGGTCATGTATTGAATAGAATCATAGGGTCATGTATTGAATAGAACCATAGGGTCATGTATTGAATAGAATCATATGGTCATGTATTGAATAGAATCATATGGTCATGTATTGAATAGAATCATAGGGTCATGTATTGAATAGAATCATAGGTTCATGTATTGAATAGAATCATGGAGTCATGTATTGAATAGAGTCATAGGGTCGTGTATTGAATAGAATCATACGGTCATGTATTGAATAGAATCATTGTCATGTATTGAATAGAATCATAGGGTCATGTATTGAATAGAATCATAGGGTCATGTATTGAATAGAATCATAGGGTCATGTATTGAATAGAATCATAGGGTCATGTATTGAATAGAATCATAGGGTCATGTATTGAATAGAATCATAGGGTCTTGTATTGAATAGAATCATAGGGTCATGTATTGAATAGAATCATAGGGTCATGTATTGAATAGAATCATAGGGTCATGTATTGAATAGAATCATAGGGTCATGTATTGAATAGAATCATAGGGTCATGTATTGAATAGAATCATAGGGTCATGTATTGAATAGAATCATAGGGTCATGTATTGAATAGAATCATGGAGTCATGTATTGAATAGAATCATACGGTCATGTATTGAATAGAATCATACGGTCATGTATTGAATAGAATCATACGGTCATGTATTGAATAGAATCATAGGGTCATGTATTGAATAGAATCATAGGGTCATGCATTGAATAGAATCATAGGGTCATGTATTGAATAGAATCATAGGGTCATGTATTGAATAGAATCATAGGGTCATGTATTGAATAGAATCATAGGGTCATGTATTGAATAGAATCATAGGGTCATGTATTGAATAGAATCATAGGGTCATGTATTGAATAGAATCATAGGGTCATGTATTGAATAGAATCATATGGTCATGTATTGAATAGAATCATAGGGTCATGTAATGAATAGAATCATAGGGTCATGTAATGAATAGAATCATTGGGTCATGTATTGAATAGAATCATAGGGTCATGTAATGAATAGAATCATAGGGTCATGTAATGAATAGAATCATAGGGTCATGTAATGAATAGAATCATAGGGTCATGTAATGAATAGAATCATAGGGTCATGTAATGAATAGAATCATTGGGTCATGTATTGAATAAAATCATTGGGTCATGTATTGAATAGAATCATTGGGTCATGTATTGAATAGAATCATAGGGTCATGTATTGAATAGAATCATAGGGTCATGTATTAACACGTTAAGTGCGGCGGGTTAAACTGAAGTTCAATATCCAGCTCAAATTTAGATTTAATTGTAGTAAGAAATTTTAAAAATAGCAAACATTGACTGGATCATGCCTTCATTTAACTTTCGTTTAGTATGTATAGAAATTGAGTCAGTGACTGCTGGTCGGCCAGCAGCATTATGAAAATTACCTAAATGACCACCGGTGGGTCACGCCGCACTTAACGTGTTAAATAGAATCAGAAAATCATGTGTGTAAAAGAATGATGTTTCAAATTTTGTTCGTATCACATGACCATATTTTTCATAGTATCGCAGGACCGTATATTTCATAGTATCAAACGGCCATATTTTTATAGTATCAAACAACCATGTTTTTATAGCATCAAATGACAATATTTTTATAGTATCAAATGACCATATTTTTATAGTATCAAACGACCATATTTTTATAGTATCAAACGACCATGTTTTTATAGTATCAAATGACAATATTTTTATAGTATCAAATGACCATATTTTTATAGTATCAAACGACCATGTTTTTATAGTATCAAATGACAATATTTTTATAGTATCAAACGATCATGTTTTTATAGTATCAAATGACAATATTTTTATAGTATCAAACGACCATGTTTTTATAGTATCAAATGACCATATTTTTATAGTATCAAACGACCATATTTTTATAGTATCAAACGACCATGTTTTTATAGTATCAAATGTATAGTATAATTTTTCAGTCATGATTTTTATAGTATCAATATCAAATATATTATTCATGTTTTTTCAGTCATGATTTTTTAGTAAAAAACATGTTTTTTTAAAAAAACTTCACGGGACTTTTTAGGTCACATAAAATATATTGTTTTTTAGTCATGATTCTTTGTAAAAAAAAACAGCATGGTTATATTTAGTACCAGAGAATATATTAATATTCATTTTTATTAGTCAGAATTTGGTCAATGTGAAGTTTAATGCAATCATGGAAATTAATAATTATATTACAAACAATCACTAAAGGAATCCATTTAAGAACGTTTTACAAGAACGAAATTCTGCTCGCTGATGCTTTATTTTCGAATCATTGAACTTTGAAGTTGGACTTCCCGAGCCAAAGGAAGCGAGCGTAATTTAATTAAAAACGGAAGCTAACATCCTGTTACAAACGTAAAGAGGTTGGGTCATGAGGGGGAGGCACAGTTCTTCTAGCGAAAATTATAAAGCTTCTAACCCACCCATTAACGTGACGACCACAACCTTGTTTACATCGGCTCTATGATGGCGACCACCATGGGCGCTGCCATCTTAGAGCCGATGTCAACAAGATTGCGGTCATCACCCAAATGGGTTGGTTAGAAGCTTTATTTATAATTTTCATTAGAAGAACTGTGCCTCCCCCTCCCGACCCAACCTCTTTACGTTTGTAATAGCTTCCGTTATTAATTAAATTCCGTTTCACGCGCTCGCTTCCTTTGGCGCAAAGGCCAACTTCAAAGTTCAATTATTCGAAAATAACGCATCAGCGAGCAGAATGTCATTCGTGTAAAACGTTCTTAAATGGGTTCCTTTAGTGATTCCTGGGATCGCTAATTATTATTTTCTGATTGCATTAAACTTCACATTGACCCATAATTTTTTGTAAAAAAACATGTTTATAAAAAAACAGCATATTTTTTTGGTCACCTTAAATATATTAATATCTATGGTTTTTAGTCATTGTTTTGTAATGAAAACATGAAGAAGAAACCATACAGTAAAAGTGGTGGCAGATAACCCACAATTACCTAGAGTCTAAGAGGTACAGCAGGAGCCACAGAACTTATATTGATGGAGTCAAAATTCAGAGCTTATTATGGTAAATCTGAAGGATATGTCAGTTATCGATTTTCCACTTTTTGGTGCCTGAACCTAATTAATTGAATCAAAATAAACAAGTTTTCTTCTACGCACCTTCCGTCTCAAATGAGTATTTTATGAATTATAGCGATAAGTTTAGTTTCGTCTTTGATGACAAATGCGCTCGAATAAACAGCTCATCGATTTTCGAATTTTTGTTGCTTGAATCATGGTAATAACATCGAAATAAACAACTTTTCTTCTATACACTTTTCTCGTCAAAAGAGTATTTAACGAGGTATAGCGGTAGGTTTCGTCTTTGATAACGATCGCGCTGGAAGCGAGTGCGCATTGCAGTGTTGCTGTCCGACGTGCTCCTTGAATTACTTGCCGCTTCGAACACAGGAGTTGCGGTAAGTCATTTACCGCTATAACTAATAAAATACTCATTTGAGACGGAAAGTGCATAGAAGAAAACTTGTTTATTTTGATCTAATTAACTATGCTTAGGTTAGGCATCAAAATTTACAAAATCGATAACTGACATATCCTTCAGATTTACCCTTAATATCTCTGCAAAGTCCGATTTTTTTGGTCACATAAAAATGAAATCAGGCATAGTAGAGATAGTAAGCTCTGAATTTTGACTCCATCAATATATAAGTTCTGTGGCTCCTGCTGTTCCTCTTAGACGCCTCTAGGTAATTGTGGGTTATCTGCCACCACTTTTACTGTATGGTTTCTTTTTGATGTTTTTATAACAATGAAATGACTAAAAAACATGGATAATAATATATTTCAGGTGTCCAAACAAAAACCCAGACATATGCTTAACAAAATTTAGGTGTGCAAAAAAAACAAAAAAAAAACAAAAAAAAAACACAAAAAACACGTTTTTTTTTGCAAAAAAAAACGCAATCAAATAAAACCGTTTTTTTTGCATCACTAAGTGTGACACTCTTGTATGACAATGAGTGTGACACTCTTGTATGACAATGAGTGTGACACTCTTGTATGACAATGAGTGTGACACTCTTGTATGACAATGAGTGTGACACTCTTGTATGACAATGAGTGTGACACTCTTGTATGACAATGAGTGTGACACTCTTGTATGACAATGAGTGTGATACACATGTAAGACGATGAGCATGACATGTGTTCCACAGGATGGCCCTGGCACCCACCAGCATTGCGCTGCTCAAGAAGAAGGGCTTCAACGTTGTGGTGGAGAGTGGGGCTGGTGAGGCGGCCAACTTCCCCAACGCAGCACTCGAGGAGTCGGGGGCCCAGGTGGTCGACAAGAAGACGGCCTTTACCTCGGGTAGGTGGGGACTTTGGGGAGTGCCTTTTTCTCTAGTGGTGGTCTGTACTGCCTAGATGTGAGACTTTATTGTCATTTAGGAAGACGGCCTTTGCCTTGGGTGTGTGGAGACTTGAAGGGAGTGCCATTGCCTGTAGTGGTGGACTGCCTAGATGTGAGACTTTATTGTCCTTTAGGAAGACTCCCTTTACCTTGGATTTGTGGGGACTTGGGGAGTGCTTTTACCTTCAGTAGAAGGTTTCTTTGTGCCCAAGTAGGAAACCTGAGTCATTAGGAGTGTCTTTGCCTGTATTAAATGATTTCTTCTTGCCTAAGTAGGCGATTTGAGTCTTAGGAGTGCCTTTGCCTGTGGTAAGTGATTTCTTTTTGCCTAGACATGGGATTTTACTGTCCTTTAGGAGTGTACTTACCTCCCTGAAGGCATCTCTTTTTTCCTAGGTGAGTGATTTTTCACTCCTCCAGGCATAGCTTTGCCTGTAGTATAGGATCTCTCCCTCTATAGGGGGATGGGAGTTGGTTCTTGACAAGGTGCATTGAAATCTTGTCAATGTGGGATGCCAGCTGTCTATTGTCTTGACCTTCAGACTCACAAGCCATGACGACATGGAGTGCTGTTCGCTGTTCACGAATCAACATGTTGCGTGAGATCCAGAGCTCAGGGTTAGGTAGGCCTTTTTTTTTGTTGAAATAAAATGTTTTGGTAATATTGAGGATCACTTTTTTTTGGTTGACTGCTGTCCAGTTTTTCAGCACCTACTACCTTCTTTTTCAACTTTGATCTTGTTTCATGAACTTCTTACTCAACTTACTGTTTCTGTGCCTTTTCTGCATAGATTTTGAATTCCCTTAACTAAATACTAAATGAAGCCTTCCTCCTTCCTCTGTTTGGATTGCCTTTGTGACAGTTAATAAGGCTAGAGCTAATTAATAATCTAATCTATTCCTCCTTTCTCTGTTTGGATCGCCTATGCGGCAAATAGGGAGGCTCGAGCTAACTAATTATCTAACTTTAACGATTGGCAACATGGTTAATGCCCTCCGGCCCGCAGACTTTGTGCTGAAGGTGCGCCAGCCGACGCTGGAGGAGGTGGCGCTGTTGAAGGACGGCGGGCTGCTTGCCTCCTTCATCTACCCCGCACAGAACAAGGAGCTCATCGACGCCTTTGCCAAGAAGAACATGACCGTTTTTGGTGGGGGCTGTTATAGGATGTTGTTGAGGCCCGCTATGTGCCATCTCATGAGGCGTACAGGCCTGTTGTGTGCCGTTATGGGGGGTGTAAGGCCCGTTGTGTGCCGTTATGGAGGGTGTGGAGGCCCATTGTGTGCCGTTATGGAGGGGTGTAGAGGCCCCTTGTGTGCCGTTATGGAGGGGTGTAGAAGCCCGTTGTGTGCCGTTATGGGGGGTGTAGAGGCCCGTTGTGTGCCGTTATGGGGGGTGTAAGGCCCGTTGTGTGCCGTTATGGAGGGTGTGGAGGCCCGTTGTGTGCCGTTATGGAGGGGTGTAGAGGCCCCTTGTGTGCCGTTATGGAGGGGTGTAGAAGCCCGTTGTATGCCATTATGGGGGGGGGTGTAGAGGCCCGTTGTGTGCCGTTATGGAGGGGTGTAGAGGCCCGTTGTGTGCCGTTGTTGGGGGTATAGAAGCCCGTTGTGTGCCGTTATGGGGGGGTGTAGAGGCCCGTTGTGTGCCGTTATGGGGGGGTGTAGAGGCCCGTTGTGTGCCATTATGGGGGGTGTAGAGGCCCGTTGTGTGCCGTTATGGGGGGTGTAGAGGCCCGTTGTGTGCCGTTATGGGGGGTGTAGAGGCCCGTTGTGTGCCGTTATGGGGGTGTGGAGGCCCGTTGTGTGCCATTTTATGGGGTGTGTGGAGGCCCGTTGTGTGCCATTTTTTGGGCAAATGTAATGTTTAATTTAATGAAATTGTAATGTTTACCGTAACGCAAATGTTATGTTTAATTCTATACAAACATAATGTTCAATGCAATGCACTGGTATTTTAATTGGTGTTTATTAAAACATCCTGTATCCTCCTCAGCCATTGAGTGTATGATTATGATTAATGCACTGGCATTACAATATAATGCACTGGCATTACAATTTAAAGCACTGGCATTACAAGATAATACACTGGCATTACAAGATAATGCACCTGCATTTTGATCTATATACACTAACACTCTCTCTATATGTAACCCCCCCGCAGCGATGGACTGCATCCCGCGCATCTCCCGCGCGCAAGTGTTTGACGCGCTGAGCTCCATGGCCAATATTGCGGGCTACCGCGCTGTGGTGGAGGCCAGCAGCCACTTCGGCCGCTTCTTTACGGGTGTGTGGTGGTGGTGGTTGCGTGGTGTGTGTTGGTTGTGCGGAATGGTGTTTGCTGTAATGAGGTGGTGTGTTAGTACTCGTATGGTGCACAGGCGAAAGTTTCCGATGACTTTTTGTTTCCTGTTGAAACCTAGATAAGTTTCCTGCCACTAACCCTACCCTCGTTGCTCCAGGCCAGATCACGGCGGCGGGCAAGGTGCCGCCTGCCAAGGTGCTGGTGATAGGCGGCGGGGTGGCGGGGCTGGCGGCGGTAGGCCAGGCCAAGAACATGGGCGCCATTGTCAGGGCCTTCGACACCAGGGCGGCGGTCAAGGAGCAGGTCGAGAGCTTCGGGGCTGAGTTCCTCGAGGTCAACATCAAGGTGCGTTGATTTTCACTTCCCTGATTTCTGTATTGAGTCGTGCATAGATTCCTCTTTCCCTGATTTCTGTATTGAATCGTGCATAGATTCGCCATTCCCTGATCTTATTTTAAGTGCCTCTTAGCTTCTGGGCCAAGTTCCTCAAGGTCAAGATCAAGGAGCGTTGATTCCCTGTTCCCTGGTCTTATTTCAAGTTCCTCTTAGCTGAGGAGTGGTAGTGCATAGATTCCCCTTTGCTTCGTTTCCAAATTGAGTTGTGCCTCTTAGCTTGGTGCTGAGTTCCTTGAGGTCAACATCAAGGTGCATAGGTTCCCAGTTCTCTGGTCTTCATACTGAATTGAGCCTTAATTCCTCTTAACCTGATCACCGTATTGAATTGCGCCTGTTATAGGTGGTGGTGCATCAATTCCCCTTTCCCTGACCTCCATGTTGAATAGTGCCCCTTGTGACATGGCGGGGGTGTTGATAACGGTAAATAGTACGACTGGTGCTAGAGTGCGCATGTTGTCGAAACACGCACGTTGAAGGAACATGTGTGCTCATCTTGTAGTAACGTACATGTCAGAGCACTACCTATCCAACACCTGCCCCTCCCGAGACGCATCAGAGGAGCACCCAAACACCTGTCCCCCCCCCAGACATACCAGAGGACCACCCAAACACCTGTCCCCCCCCCCAGACATACCAGAGGACCACCCAAACACCTGTCCCCCCCCCCCCAGACATACCAGAGGACCACCTAACACCTTCCCCCCCGCAGGAGTCAGGTGAGGGCACGGGCGGCTACGCGAAGGAGATGTCCAAGGAGTTCTACGACGCCGAGATGGCGCTCTTCGCCAAGCAGGCCAAGGACGTCGACATTATCATCTCCACCGCACTCATCCCGGGCAAGCGCGCCCCTGTGCTCATCAAGCGGGTGTGTTGGGGGTGTGTGGGGAGGTTTGGGGAGGTTTGGGGGAGTGTGAGGAATGGGAGGTTGAGGGAAGGTTACCTGTCTTAGGAATGTATTTAGGTGCACTACCAGTCCTCTGGCAGTGGGGGTGTACTTGTTGTGAGGTACCGATGCTTTGGTGCACCAGCGTACTGCTAGTGTGACAGCAATGATAGAATGTACAGTAACTGGGTAGCCAGCGTAAGGGCACAATAGAATATATAGACACATGTGCACCAACAAGTGTGTTGCAGGAGCGTGTGTAACCAAAACGTGTGTTGCAGAGCCCCGCTTAACCCTGAGGTGTGTTGCAAGAACATATGTAACATCAATAGCCGTGTGTTGCAGGAGCCTACATAACACATGTTCCGTGAGCACATGTAGCAACCCGTGTGTTGCAGGAACACAAGTAACCACTCGTGTGTTGCAGGAACACAAGTAACCACTCGTGTGTTGCAGGAACACAAGTAACCACTCGTGTGTTGCAGGAACACAAGTAACCACTCGTGTGTTGCAGGAACACAAGTAACCACTCGTGTGTTGCAGGAACACAAGTAACCACTCGTGTGTTTCAGGAACACAAGTAACCACTCGTGTGTTGCAGGAACACAAGTAACCACTCGTGTGTTGCAGGAACACAAGTAACCACTCGTGTGTTGCAGGAACACAAGTAACCACTCGTGTGTTGCAGGAACACAAGTAACCACTCGTGTGTTGCAGGAACACAAGTAACCACTCGTGTGCTGCAGGAACACAAGTAACCACCCGTGTGTTGCAGGAACACAAGTAACCACTCGTGTGCTGCAGGAACACAAGTAACAACCCGTGTGTTGCAGGAACACAAGTAACAACCCGTGTGTTGCAGGAACACAAGTAACAACCCGTGTGTTGCAGGAACACAAGTAACCACTCGTGTGTTGCAGGAACACAAGTAACAACCCGTACGTTGCAGGAGCATATCGAGCTGATGAAGCCTGGCAGCGTGGTGGTGGACCTGGCAGCGGAGGCGGGCGGCAACATCGAGACCACCAAGCCGGGGCAGGTGTATGAGTACAAGGGCGTCACGCACATCGGCCTCACTGACTTCCCCTCGCGTCTCCCAACGCAGGCCTCAACTCTGTGAGTGTGGGGGAGGGTTGTGAGGTCCCCGGGTAGTGGGGTTGCTGCTAGAGGTCGTGGTGTCCCCACGCAGGCCTCCACCCTGTGAGTGCGGGGGTTGTGAGGTCCCCATGTGGCCTCCACGCTGTAAGTAATTAGGTGGGAGGTTGTGGGGTCCCCATGTGGCCTCCCCATGTGGCCTCCAGGCTGTAAGTAATTAGGTGGGAGGTTGTGGGGTCCCCATGTGGCCTCCCCATGTGGCCTCCAGGCTGTAAGTAATTAGGTGGGAGGTTGTGGGGTCCCCACACTGGCGTCCCCACTAAGTACTGGGGTTGTGTGTTCTTGTGGAGTTGTAATCTCCACGAAGGTTTCCACCAAGTTAGTGTAAGGATCAGTCTAGCACTTGCGGTGCTCTCCCAAGTTCGATCCCAGTCAGGCACTCACGGTTTTTCACCAACGAGCAGCTCCACCGGTTATTATAGATAGTGGAGGAGCGAAGGCCAGGTTAGATGGAGAAACCTACCCTAGTAAACGTATCCTAGTACCCCTACCCTACCTCACCCTGCTCATCCTGCCCTATACCCGCAGGTACGGCAACAACATCAGTAAGTTCCTGCTGTCCATTGGAGAGAAAGATCACTTTCACATCAACCTCGAGGACGAGGTGGTGCGAGGCAGCATCATCACACAGGTGGGTGTGATGAGCTTTTTTAGCTTCTATATCAATTTGGCTGTTTTTTACTGTGTTATTTCTGTTTAACGCTGTGTTCCCGCCTTGTGATGTGATATGGTAGCTCTTTTCTCTGTGAAGTTGCCCTGTTCAGCACTTTTCCTTTGGAAAATTGTCCCATTTAGCATTTTTCTTGTGGTAACTGCCCCATTTAGTGTTTTTTCCCAGGGAAATTCTCATTTAGCACTTTTCTGTGGAAAATAGTCCCATTTAACATTTTTTCTTGGGTAAAGTGTCCCATTCAGCACTTTTTCTTGGGTATAGTGTCCCATTTAGCACTTTTTCTTGGGTAAAGTGTCCCATTTAGCACTTTTTCTTGGGTAAAGTGTCCCATTTAGCACTTTTTCTTGGGTATAGTGTCCCATTTAGCACTTTTTCTTGGATAAAGTGTCACATTTAGCACTTTTTCTTGGGTAAAGTGTCCCATTTAGCACTTTTTCTTGGGTAAAGTGTCCCATTTAGCACTTTTTCTTGGGAAATTGTCCCACTTGGCACTTTTTCTTGGGAAATTGTCCCTCTTGGCACTTTTTCTTTGGAAATTGTCCCTCTTGGCAATTTTTCTTGGGAAATTGTCCCTCTTGGCACTTTTTCTTGGGAAATTGTCCCACTTGGCACTTCTTCTAGGAAAAATTGTCCGATTAAGCACTTATTCCAGACTTGAATAAGGAATTTTGCATTTTCTCTTCGAAAATATGGAAATTGACTCTATTATTGAACGAAATACTTTTATTTCATCCTCTATATTTATTGCATGTCTTTGTTGTGCTCATAATTAGTACATTTAATTGTCCTGGAAAATACCTTTGAGCTTTAAAACTGTCTGGCTGAGGTGCTCAGTGAAATGGTTTGTGCCTTCTAACTACTTAACTACTTGACTCTAATGAATGATGGACATTTGTATACCTTTATGTATCTAAACCTTTTAATTGCTTTAACCCTTTCGGTACGATAATTCAACTAGTTTGGGTTAAAACTTCAAGGGGAAAAAGTTTTCATTACCCTGACTTGTCAATAAAATTTTCCTAGTGTGGGTGCTTTTAGTTTAAGCAAGCGCCTACTTCTTTTTTTAATTTTGAAAATTTTTTAATCTCTGAAGCTCTATGCTTGGCGACATAAATTTTTGATGTTGATAATTAAGTTTTTGTACTTACAAAGAAATTATTTATAAGTTCTTGCCCGAATTTATCAAAAATAAATGAAGTTCAGCAAACTTGATCAAGTTGAATGGAAAAGGTATTGAATGTGTTGCACGGACTCTGTAGCATGAACTTACGCGTGCCTTTGCTTCAGGGTCCTATGGTAATTACAGGGTTCTATGGTAATTTACGCGTGCAGGCATCTGGAATTATTTAAAAACTAGTTTATTGAATGTTTTTGATTTCCCTAATTTTGTTATTTACTCCGAAATATTCCCTGACTAGTTGAATTACTTTAAAACTAGGTTAGATGCCCTGAACTGGAAGCACTAGCCAACTTGGCACTGGAGTAGCCGTCAGTACCGAAAGGGTTAAATACGCCTTTTGAAAGACGTTTCTATACCTATATAACTCTTTAACTGGACCTTTTGAAAGACATTTCTATACCTATATAACTCGTTAACTGGACCTTTTGAAAGACATTTCTATACCTATATAACTCTTTAACTGGACCTTTTGAAAGACATTTCTATACCTATATAACTCGTTAACTGGACCTTTTGAAAGACATTTCTATACCTATATAACTCTTTAACTGGACCTTTTGAAAGACATTTCTATACCTATATAACTCTTTAACTGGACCTTTTGAAAGACATTTCTATACCTATATAACTCTTTAACTGGACCTTTTGAAAGACATTTCTATACCTATATAACTCGTTAACTGGACCTTTTGAAAGACATTTCTATACCTATATAACTCTTTAACTGGACCTTTTGAAAGACATTTCTATACCTATATAACTCTTTAACTGGACCTTTTGAAAGACATTTCTATACCTATATAACTCTTTAACTGGACCTTTTGAAAGACATTTCTATACCTATATAACTCTTTAACTGGAC
The DNA here is from genome assembly GCA_030386875.1 of Morinoia aosen. Lineage (NCBI taxonomy): Eukaryota > Metazoa > Arthropoda > Malacostraca > Amphipoda > Talitridae > Morinoia > Morinoia aosen. The sequence continues at coordinate 7,814,286 of CM059580.1, forward strand.
CTTTTGAAAGACATTTCTATACCTATATAACTCTTTAACTGGACCTTTTGAAAGACATTTCTATACCTATATAACTCGTTAACTGGACCTTTTGAAAGACATTTCTATACCTATATAACTCTTTAACTGGACCTTTTGAAAGACATTTCTATACCTATATAACTCTTTAACTGGACCTTTTGAAAGACATTTCTATACCTACATAACTCGTTAACTGGACCTTTTGAAAGACATTTCTATACCTACATAACTCGTTAACTGGACCTTTTGAAAGACATTTCTATACCTATATAACTCGTTAAGTGGACCTTTTGAAAGACATTTCTATACCTATATAACTCTTTAACTGGACCTTTTGAAAGACATTTCTATACCTATATAACTCGTTAACTGGACCTTTTGAAAGACATTTCTATACCTATATAACTCTTTAACTGGACCTTTTGAAAGACATTTCTATACCTATATAACTCGTTAACTGGACCTTTTGAAAGACATTTCTATACCTATATAACTCGTTAACTGGACCTTTTGAAAGACATTTCTATACCTATATAACTCTTTAACTGGACCTTTTGAAAGACATTTCTATACCTATATAACTCGTTAACTGGACCTTTTGAAAGACATTTCTATACCTATATAACTCTTTAACTGGACCTTTTGAAAGACATTTCTATACCTATATAACTCTTTAACTGGACCTTTTGAAAGACATTTCTATACCTATATAACTCTTTAACTGGGCCTTTTGAAAGACATTTCTATACCTATATAACTCTTTAACTGGACCTTTTGAAAGACATTTCTATACCTATATAACTCTTTAACTGGACCTTTTGAAAGACATTTCTATACCTATATAACTCGTTAACTGGACCTTTTGAAAGACATTTCTATACCTATATAACTCTTTAACTGGGCCTTTTGAAAGACATTTCTATACCTATATAACTCGTTAACTGGACCTTTTGAAAGACATTTATTTGCCTTTTAACTCACTTCATTACATCTTTGAAGCTTGATAAACTTTCAGTTACACCTATACACAAATTTGAGCACTCTGCCCAGGCAAGTCCCACTCGATTTACCCCAAGGGCCCGCCATTTGAGTGCGCATTACAGCTGACAGGGGGCTCAGATCTGGAGGACGTGGAGGCCATTTTAACGGTTTTCTGCAACCCCTCAACATTGATATCCAAGTCTCTGTGCAGCTCCCCTCAGGGGGACACAACTGTTGTATCTACGGGAACTAGCGCTCCCAGGGGGACTATGTGAGGGCCCGAGCTGAGAGTTAGGGAGGCCTTCTTTTTGTTGATATGAAATGTTTTTGTTATGTTAAAACCCACCTTTTTTTGGTTTACTGCTGTCCTGTTTTTCAGCACCTACTGCTTTCTTCTTCGACTTTGATCTTGTTTCATGATCTTCTTTCTCAACTTACTGTTTCTATGCCCTTTATGCGTAGATTCCGCATTTCCTTATCTCCATTCTAAATGGTGCCTTCCTCCTTCCTCTTTTTGGATCGCATTTGTTGTGGATAGGGAGGCTTAAACTAATAATCTGATCTAATCTCGGTGCAGCTCTTCTGGCTTTTGCGTTTTACTTTTGATGAGAAATTGGACTTGAGATTGCACTTTTGATGAGAAATTGGACTTGAGATTTTACTTTTGATGAGAAATTGGACTTGAGATTTTACTTTTGATGAGAAATTGGACTTGAGATTGCACTTTTGATGAGAAATTGGACTTGAGATTGCACTTTTGATGAGAAATTAGACTTGGGATTGCACTTTTGATGAGAGAAATTGGACTTGAGATTGCACTTTTGATGAGAAATTGGACTTGAGATTGCACTTTTGATGAGAAATTGGACTTGAGATTGCACTTTTGATGAGAAATTGGACTTGAGATTACTTTTCTACCACTTATGTCTATTATACCCACCGGTGGTACACGGAGGTAATTTTCACAACGCTGCAGACCGACCAGTAGTCACAAACACAATTTCCATAAATACTTAATCAAAGCTAAATGAAGGCACGATCCAGTTCATGTTTGCTATTTTCAACATCGCGCGCTGCAGTTGACTTTTAATTTGAGTTTGGTGTTGAACTTAATATTTAGTAGTCGCGGTTAAAGTGTTAAACATTAGTGGCTGATGGAAATATTGAAAGTATATTATTTTACATAACTATAACTAAAATGTATCTGTACTGGACCATGTTGGTGTTGTGGTGCGGTGTAAACTGTTTCCGCGGTTGAGGTATTTATTTTATATGCATATATATTTTATTTACATGTTTATTTAGATATGAGATTGCAGTTTCAATTATTTCAGACATTGATATTTTATGTTATAATTACTTGTTAATGATGCTTGATATTATTTTCGTACATTGATATTTTATGTTATCATTTGTTATTGATGCTTGATATTATTTTCGTACATTGATATTTTATGTTATAATTACTTGTTAATGATGCTTGATATTATTTTCGTACATTGATATTTTATGTTATAATTACTTGTTAATGATGCTTGATATTATTTTCGTACATTGATATTTTATGTTATAATTACTTGTTAATGATGCTTGATATTATTTTCGTACATCGATATTTTATGTTATCATTTGTTATTGATGCTTGATGTTATTTTCATACATTGATAATTTATATTATTTTATTCGACATTGATCTTGCATTATTTTCACACACTGCCATTCCACATGACCATTATCATTAGACACAGGCGTTACGTATAACCTATATTTTTGTGTTTGTCTTCCTTTTTATCTTACTCTTAATTGATATTGATATTTTACATTACTCTTAATTGATATTGATATTTCATTTTACTCTTAATTGATATTGATATTTCATTTTACTCTTAATTGATATTGATATTTCATTTTACTCTTAATTGATATTGATATTTTACATTACTCTTAATTGATATTGATATTTCATTTTACTCTTAATTGATATTGATATTTTACATTACTCTTAATTGATATTGATATTTCATTTTACTCTTAATTGATATTGATATTTCATTTTACTCTTAATTGATATTGATATTTCATTTTACTCTTAATTGATATTGATATTTCATTTTACTCTTAATTGATATTGATATTTCATTTTACTCTTAATTGATATTGATATTTCATTTTACTCTTAATTGATATTGATATTTCATTTTACTCCTAATTGGTATTGATATTTCATTTTACTCTTAATTGATATTGATATTTTACATTACTCTTAATTGATATTGATATTTCATTTTACTCTTAATTGATATTGATATTTCATTTTACTCTTAATTGATATTGATATTTCATTTTACTTTCAATTGATATTGATATTTCATTTTACTCTTAATTGATATTGATATTTCATTTTACTCTTAATTGATATTGATATTTCATTTTACTCTTAATTGATATTGATATTTCATTTTACTCTTAATTGATATTGATATTTCATTTTACTCCTAATTGGTATTGATATTTCATTTTACTCTTAATTGATATTGATATTTTACATTACTCTTAATTGATATTGATATTTCATTTTACTCTTAATTGATATTGATATTTCATTTTACTCTTAATTGATATTGATATTTCATTTTACTCTTAATTGATATTGATATTTCATTTTACTCTTAATTGATATTGATATTTCATTTTACTCTTAATTGATATTGATATTTCATTTTACTCTTAATTGATATTGATATTTCATTTTACTCCTAATTGGTATTGATATTTCATTTTACTCTTAATTGATATTGATATTTTACATTACTCTTAATTGATATTGATATTCCATTTTACTCTTAATTGATATTGATATTTCATTTTACTCTTAATTGATATTGATATTTCATTTTACTCTTAATTGATATTGATATTTCATTTTACTCTTAATTGATATTGATATTTCATTTTACTCTTAATTGATATTGATATTTCATTTTACTCTTAATTGATATTGATATTTCATTTTACTCTTAATTGATATTGATATTTCATTTTACTCTTAATTGATATTGATATTTCATTTTACTCTTAATTGATATTGATATTTCATTTTACTCTTAATTGATATTGATATTTCATTTTACTCTTAATTGATATTGATATTCCATTTTACTCTTAATTGATATTGATATTTCATTTTACTCTTAATTGATATTGATATTTCATTTTACTCCTATTTGATGTCAATATTTTATACTACTTTTAATTTATATTGATGTATAATAATATTTTGATTCATTGATATTTTATAACATTATATGATGTTGACGTTTCATATCACCATTACCCCCAGGCGGGCAAGGTGCTGTACCCGCCGCCCCCGCCACCGGAACCGTCCCCCGCCGCCGTCGCCGCAGCCACGGTGGTGGAGAAGGTCCCGCCGCCGCCGCCTGACTACTTCAACCTCACTCTGAAGGACTCCCTCATGTACACTTCTGGTGGGTGACTAGTGTGCTTAGTTACCTCTGGTGGGTGCTTAGTTACCTCTGGTGGGTGCTTAGTTACCTCTGGTGGGTGCTTAGTTACCTCTGGTGGGTGCGTAGTGTGCTTAGTTACCTCTGGTGGGTGCGTAGTGTGCTTAGTTACCTCTGGTGGGTGCTTAGTTACCTCTGGTGGGTGCTTAGTTACCTCTGGTGGGTGCGTAGTGTGCTTAGTTACCTCTGGTGGGTGCGTAGTGTGCTTAGTTACCTCTGGTGGGTGCTTAGTTACCTCTGGTGGGTGCTTAGTTACCTCTGGTGGGTGCGTAGTTACCTCTGGTGGGTGCGTAGTTACCTCTGGTGGGTGCTTAGTTACCTCTGGTGGGTGCTTAGTTACCTCTGGTGGGTGCTTAGTTACCTCTGGTGGGTGCTTAGTTACCTCTGGTGGGTGCTTAGTTACCTCTGGTGGGTGCTTAGTTACCTCTGGTGGGTGCTTAGTTACCTCTGGTGGGTGCTTAGTTACCTCTGGTGGGTGCTTAGTTACCTCTGGTGGGTGCTTAGTTACCTCTGGTGGGTGCTTATTTACCTCTGGTGGGTGCTTAGTTACCTCTGGTGGGTGCTTAGTTACCTCTGGTGGGTGCTTAGTTACCTCTGGTGGGTGCTTAGTTACCTCTGGTGGGTGCTTAGTTACCTCTGGTGGGTGCTTAGTTACCTCTGGTGGGTGCTTAGTTACCTCTGGTGGGTGCGTAGTTACCTCTGGTGGGTGCCTAGTGTGCGTAGTTACCTCTGGTGGGTGCGTAGTTACCTCTGGTGGGTGCGTAGTTACCTCTGGTGGGTGCGTAGTGTGCGTAGTTACCTCTGGTGGGTGCGTAGTGTGCGTAGTTACCTCTGGTGGGTGCGTAGTGTGCGTAGTTACCTCTGGTGGGTGCGTAGTTACCTCTGGTGGGTGCGTAGTGTGCTTAGTTACCTCTGGTGGGTGCGTAGTGTGCTTAGTTACCTCTGGTGGGTGCGTAGTTACCTCTGGTGGGTGCGTAGTGTGCTTAGTTACCTCTGGTGGGTGCGTAGTGTGCGTAGTTACCTCTGGTGGGTGCTTAGTTACCTCTGGTGGGTGCTTAGTTACCTCTGGTGGGTGCTTAGTTACCTCTGGTGGGTGCTTAGTTACCTCTGGTGGGTGCTTAGTTACCTCTGGTGGGTGCTTAGTTACCTCTGGTGGGTGCGTAGTTACCTCTGGTGGGTGCCTAGTGTGCGTAGTTACCTCTGGTGGGTGCGTAGTTACCTCTGGTGGGTGCGTAGTTACCTCTGGTGGGTGCGTAGTTACCTCTGGTGGGTGCGTAGTTACCTCTGGTGGGTGCGTAGTTACCTCTGGTGGGTGCGTAGTTACTTCTGGTGGGTGCGTAGTTACCTCTGGTGGGTGCGTAGTTACCTCTGGTGGGTGCGTAGTTACCTCTGGGGGGTGCGTAGTTACCTCTGGTGGGTGCGTAGTGTGCGTAGTTACCTCTGGTGGGTGCGTAGTGTGCTTAGTTACCTCTGGTGGGTGCGTAGTGTGCTTAGTTACCTCTGGTGGGTGCGTAGTGTGCTTTGTTACCTCTGGTGGGTGCGTAGTGTGCTTAGTTACCTCTGGTGGGTGCGTAGTGTGCTTAGTTACCTCTGGTGGGTGCGTAGTTACCTCTGGTGGGTGCGTAGTGTGCTTAGTTAACTCTGGTGGGTGCGTAGTGTGCTTAGTTAACTCTGGTGGGTGCGTAGTGTGCGTAGTTACCTCTGGTGGGTGCGTAGTGTGCTTAGTTAACTCTGGTGGGTGCGTAGTTACCTCTGGTGGGTGCGTAGTGTGCTTAGTTAACTCTGGTGGGTGCGTAGTTACCTCTGGTGGGTGCGTAGTGTGCTTAGTTAACTCTGGTGGGTGCGTAGTGTGCTTAGTTAACTCTGGTGGGTGCGTAGTGTGCGTAGTTACCTCTGATGGGTGCGTAGTGTGCGTAGTTACCTCTGATGGGTGCGTAGTGTGCGTAGTTACCTCTGGTGGGTGCGTAGTGTGCTTAGTTACCGCTGGTGGGTGCTTAGTTACCTCTGGTGGGTGCTTAGGTACCTCTGGTGGGTGCTTAGGTACCTCTGGTGGGTGCTTAGTTACCTCTGGTGGGTGCTTAGGTACCTCTGGTGGGTGCTTAGGTACCTCTGGTGGGTGCTTAGGTACCTCTGGTGGGTGCTTAGTTACCTCTGGTGGGTGCTTAGGTACCTCTGGTGGGTGCTTAGGTACCTCTGGTGGGTGCTTAGTTACCTCTGGTGGGTGCGTAGTTACCTCTGGTGGGTGCGTAGTGTGCTTAGTTACCTCTGGTGGGTGCGTAGTTAACTCTGGTGGGTGCGTAGTGTGCTTAGTTAACTCTGGTGGGTGCGTAGTGTGCTTAGTTACCTCTGGTGGGTGCTTAGTTACCTCTGGTGGGTGCTTAGTTACCTCTGGTGGGGGCTTAGGTACCTCTGGTGGGTGCTTAGGTACCTCAGGTAGGGGAAAAGAATGGTCTGTATAAAACGGGGAATCTATGCACAAGGTGAGGTCCTCACACCCTGCGCACGCTAACAGCAAGTTAGGGTGAAAGAGGAACAAAAGACCAAAAAAGATAGCGAGGAAGGCACGATAGCTGAAAGAAACAATGAAAGACAGAAGTTTTTGAGGCCTATCTAGAGCTGAGGGACCTAACAGTAACTCGACCTGCAGCAGCAGCAGCAACAAAAACAGCAAGTTAAAGAAATGTTTTATTTAAATCAAGCCCGACACACATCATCTGGTACAATGGTATACCAAATGCCTCATCACCAGCACCAGGTCGCAGTGACGGTACCCCCGGGGAAGCTGGGACCCATTCCCAACACCTGGGTAGAGTGGGGAATTGTGGCTGAGTTCTCCCTTTTCCCAATGGGGAGAAAAACCGGGCGGCCCTGCCGGGATTCGAACTGCCGATCCTTCCCGTGAAGGTCGCGCTCCTGACCACTCGGCCACGGTGACCATGTTAAATCACTTGTGGACCCCCTCAGGGCTGGGTGTGGGGTCCACCCACCACCCTTGTACCCCCAGGGCTGGGCACGCTGGTGGGGCTGGGTGTGGGGTCCACATAACACCTCCCATGTACCCCCAGGGCTGGGTGTGGGGTCCACATAACACCTCCCATGTACCCCCAGGGCTGGGTGTGGGGTCCACATAACACCTCCCATGTACTCTCAGGGCTGGGTGTGGGGTCCACATAACACCACCCATGTACCCCCAGGGCTGGGTGTGGGGCCCACATGACACCTCCCATGTACTCCCAGGGCTGGGTGTGGGGTCCACATGACACCTCCCATGTACCCCCAGGGCTGGGTGTGGGGTCCACATAACACCTCCCATGTACCCCCAGGGCTGGGTGTGGGGTCCACATAACACCTCCCATGTACTCTCAGGGCTGGGTGTGGGGTCCACATAACACCACCCATGTACCCCCAGGGCTGGGTGTGGGGTCCACATGACACCTCCCATGTACTCCCAGGGCTGGGTGTGGGGTCCACATGACACCTCCCATGTACCCCCAGGGCTGGGTGTGGGGTCCACATAACACCTCCCATGTACCCCCAGGGCTGGGTGTGGGGTCCACATAACATCACCCATGTACCCCCAGGGCTGGGTGTGGGGTTCACATAGCACCTCCCATGTACCCCCAGGGCTGGGTGTGGGGTCCACATAACACCTCCCATGTACCCCCAGGGCTGGGTGTGGGGTCCACATAACACCTCCCATGTCCCCCCAGGGCTGGGCACGCTGGTGGGGCTGGGTGTGGGGTCCCCCAACGCCACCATGACGCAGATGATGACCACCTTCTCCCTCGCCACCATCGTCGGCTACCACACCGTCTGGAGCGTCACTCCTGCTCTCCACTCTCCACTCATGAGTGTCACCAACGCCATCTCTGGTGAGTTGTTATTGGTGGTGAGTGGTGTGTGGGGGAGAGTGTCATCAACGCCATCTCCGGTGAGTGGTGGGGGTGTGAGTGGGGAGTGTTATTGGCGTGAGTGGTGAGTAGTGGTGGTGTGAGTGGAGTGTCACCAACGCCATCTCTGTCGAGTGGTGCTATTTGTGGTGTGTGTTAGCGTCAAGCCCGCCAATCATGAGTGTCACCAACGCCATCTCCGGCGAGTAAAGGGAGTGTTGAGCAGGGAGTGGTGGTGTTATTGGTGAGTGTCACCAACTCTGGTGATTGGTGTATTGGTGTTAGTGGTGAGTGTTAATGGTGGTATGAGTAGTAGTGGTGATGGTGCGAGTGGTGAGTAGTGCTTCTTGTGGTGGGGTGAGACGTGAGCGTTACTGGTAATTGTGGTGCGTGGTGGTGGTAGTGTGGGTAGTGCTTTTTGTGGTGGTATAAGTGGTGTCATTGGTGGTGCAGTGCACACCCCCCACTAACCCCCCCCATTACCCCCCAGGCATCACAGCGGTGGGGGGGCTGCTGCTGATGGGGGGCGGCTACTACCCCACCAACACGATCGAGTACCTTGCTGCTGCCGCCGCCTTTGTCTCATTCATCAACATCTTCGGCGGCTTCATCGTCACACAGCGCATGTTGGACATGTTCCGCAGGTGTGGGGCCCGTGCCTTCCTCTCTTGGTGCGCCTCTAGGGGTGCTGTGTGTGGTGTGGGGCCCTCTTCTTCCTCTCTTGGTGTGCCTTCCTCTTCTTCCTCTCTTGGTGTGCCTCCCTCTTCTTCCTCTCTTGGTGTGCCTCCCTCTTCTTCCTCTCTTGGTGTGCCTCCCTCTTCTTCCTCTCTTGGTGTGCCTCCGGGGGTTTGTGCGGAGCGTGGGGCTTCCTCTTCCTCCCTTGGTGCGCCTCTGGGGGTGCTGTGTGTGGTGTGGGGCCTCCTCTTCCTCTCTTGGTGCGCCTCAGGGGATTTTTGGGGTACGGGGCCCACTTCTTCCTCTCTTGGGGTGCCTGTGGGGGTGCTTTGTGTGGTGTGGGGCCCTCTTCATCCTCTCTTGGTGTGCCTCCGGGAGTTTGTGCGAGGTGTGGGACCTCCTCTTCCTCTCTTGGTGCGCCTCTGGGGGTGCTATGTGTGGTGTGGGACCTCCTCTTCCTCTCTTGGTGCGCCTCTGGGGGTGCTATGTGTGGTGTGAGGCCTCCTCTTCCTCTCTTGGTGCGCCTCTGGGGATTTTTGGGGTACGGGGCCTGTACACCACATGACTGCGAGTACTCAGACCCCGTGCCCCACACCCTGAGAGGAATACAGCTATGGTGTGGGGAATATGTGAGATCCCGAGCTGAGAGTTAGGTAGACCTTCCTTGTATTGAAATCAAATGTTTATTATTTTGTTTCTAACCATCTTTTTTCGGTTGACTGCTGTCCTGTTTTTCCAGCACCTATTGCTTTCTTCTTTGACTTTTGTTCTGTCTCATGAACTTCTTGCTCAACTTACTGTTTTCATGCACCTTGTGCATAGATTCTACGTTCTCTTATCTCCATACTGAATGATACTTTCCTCCTTTCTAATCATCCAATCATCCTCTTTCCTCTCTTTGGAACGCCTTAGTTATAGTTAGTGAAGCTTAAACTAACACTTAACCCAACCTTCGTCTTTAAACTCTTTGGAACGCCCTTGTCGCGGTTAGGAAGGTTTAAACTAACACCCAATCTTCCTCCTTCCCCTCTTTGAAACAAGAACCTAAATTTTTAGAATTAGGGGCTCAAACCAACATCTAACCCGTGCTCCTTAGACCGTCTGACCCGCCCGAGCACAATTACCTGCTCGGGATCCCGACGGTGCCTTCGTCCTTCCTCTCTTAGAATGAGGGTGGCTCAAACTAATTCCTACCTTAACTTGACCCAACGTAACCTACACCCCCTTCCTTAGGCCGTCTAACCCCCCGAGCACAACTACCTGTACTCAATGGTGATTTCCTCCTTTCTTCTCTTTGGAACGCCTTATTTATGGTTTTAAGGAGGCTTTAACTAACACCTAATCTTCCTCCTTTGTCTCTTTGTAACGCCGCCCGTGGTAACATAACCCCCTCCAGACCGTCTGACCCGCCCGAGCACAACTACCTGTACGGGATCCCGGCGGCGGCGCTGCTGGGGGGCTACGGCGCTACGGCCTACCTGGGCTACCCCGAGAGCCATCAGATGGCCTACCTCGCCGCCTCCCTCTGCTGCGTCGGCGCCCTCGCCGGCCTCAGCAACCAGAAGACCTGCCGCCTCGGCAACACCCTCGGCATGGTGGGTGTTCCTCCTGCAGGGGGCTGCGGTATTGTGATGTTCCCACTCCCACGGCATGGGGGGTTCTTTGCCCTCCTGCTGGGAGGCGATCTGTTTCCTTACACCCTGGGCATGGTGGGTGCTTCTGTGGTGGGAGCAATCTGTGTCCTTGTGTGTTGTGTCCCAACGCCCTCGGCATGGTGGGTCCTCTTCTGTCCCTCCTGATGAGGGGGATATCTTATGGAGTGTCATATGTATCCTTATGTGTCCCAACGCCATCGGCATGGTGAGGTATTATTGCCCTCCTGCTGGGGGCTGCGTCCTCATAGTGCTTCTGACCGGCCAGTAGTCGCAAATTCATTTTTCATACATATTTAATCGAAGCTAAATGAAGGCACAATCCAGTTCATGTTTAGTATTTTCCAAATAGCCTACTACAGTTGATGTTAAAGTTGAGTTTGGTGTTGAACTTAATATTTAGTTACCGCAGTCAAAGTGTTAAATGAATCCTGGTGTAAGTGGGTGCTGGGTACACTGTGATGAGCGTTGTGATAATCAGGCCATTGGGGTGCAATATAACAGAAACTATGAGAGACGGCAGGGCTTCTCAACCTTTCTATTGTCATGTACTGTTTTTAACTTAATGGTGTCCCCTCAGGGGGATACAACTATTGTATCTATGGGAATTAGCTCCCCCAGGGGGACAATGTGAGGGCCCGAGCTAAAGGTAAGGTAGGCTTTTTTTTTTGGTAAAATAGAATAGGTTTTTGTTTTGTTACAGACCATCTTTTTTCGGTTCACTGCTGTCCTGTTTTTCAGCACCTACTACTTTCTTCTTCAACTCAGACCTTGTTTCATGAACTTCTTTCTCATCTTACTGTTTTGATGACCTTTCTGCATAGATTCCCCATTCTCTCATCTCCATACTAAATGGCGCCTTCCTCCTTCCTCTCTTTGATACTCTCTTTTTTTTGTAGCGGTTAGAGAGGCTTAAACTAACTTATAATCTTATAATCTATCTAACTTAATGGTGTATCTTCATGTATTCCCCAGCACAGTTAAATATTTAAGAAACTATAAAATCACACTTTTTGATTAATAGTTATTTACTTATACGGTTTTACGTAAATGTATATTGTACATTTTAACATATGAAGTATGTTAAAAGTACCCCGAGGAGTACATGTATCAGAAGCCCTGAGATACGGAATGATTCAAACCAACGTGCTGCAGTAGGACATTGTTTGACAATACTTGCCACGTATGCATTGGTTTACCTCGTAATGTGCGCCTGAGCCTCAGCCTCGTAATGTGCTCCTACAACCCTTAATGTGTGCTTGGGATTTGTAGTGTGCGCTTTTGATCCGTAATGTGGAATTTGTAGTGTTCGCCCCCTCAGGGGGATACAAGTATTGTATCTATGGGAATTAGCAATCCCAGGGGAACCACGTGAGGGCCCGAGCTAAAGGTTAGGTAGGCTTCCTTTTTGTTGTAATAGAATAGGTTTTTGTTTTGTTACGGACCATCTTTTTTTCGGTTCGCTGCTGTCCTGTTTTTCAGCTCCTACTAATTTCTTCTTCAACTTTTTTCTTGTTTCATGAACTTCTTTCCTAGCTTACTGTTAATGTGCACCTTGTGCATAGATTCCGCGTTCCCTTAACTCCATACTAAATGGTGCCTTCCTCTTTCCTCTCTTGGAACATCTTTGTCGTGGTTAAGGGAGGCTAAAACTTTCTTATATGATAATAATTGTAGTGTTCGCCCGGAGCCCGTAATATGCACCTTCACGACCACCCGCCCCGCAGATCGGCGTGTCAGGCGGCATAGCGGCCACCATCGGGCAGCTGGTGCCCGCCTCGCCCGTCCTGGCGCAGATGGCGGCCGCTGCCGGTGTGGGGGGCGCCATCGGCACCACCATCGCCAAGAAGATTGAGATCACTGACCTGCCCCAGCTGGTCGCCGCCTTCCACAGGTCAGGGGGCCTGCTGCAGGCTGTGTGGCCTGCTGCAGGCTGTGGGGCTTGCAGTAGGGTAGGGTGTGGCCTGCCCCAGCTGGTCGCCACCTTCCACAGGTCAGGGGGCCTGCTGCAGGCTGTGGGGCCTGCAGTAGGGTAGGGTGTGGCCTGCTGCAAGCACGGTAGAGGAAACAAGGTAGGGTCATTTCTATGGGAGAAAATACATATCCTCTGTTCGGCTAGCCAATAGAAAGGGTTTATTTCAAGCAAACTCTGTGACGTCACCAAAACGCCATGTCGTTTGGCCAATCGTGGAGCCAGATTTGGGGGGTAGCAATGCTACCAGATGCAGTATGAGCGCTGCTATTGGTTTGTTGCCATGACGTCAGCAAAACCACACCGTCAGCGAATACAAGACTGGGTTGAACCTACTTTGTTTCCTCTACCGTGGCTGCAGGGCAGGGGGTGTGTGGCCTTCTGCAGGCTGCGAGATGTTCAGATATGACATGCAAGATATCAAACGGCTTGAAATATTTTAGACACTTGCCATGCAGAGTAAAACATAAGAAATACGTGTCAAGAAATGTTACGTTCACGTATTTGTACATTTGACATTGTAGTACATTGATTGTTAATATAGAAGGTCCCTGTTTGGGCGGCGCCTTTTTGCAAAGTATTATTTTGGAGGTTATTAATGTGACTATCTTAGTTATACCTGAGGGTAGTTAGTTGCTGAAGCTAGAGCCCCTCAGGGGAACACAACTATTGTATCTATGGGAATTATCGCTCCCAGGGGGGAAAATGTGAGGGCCCTAGATGAGAGTTAGGTAGGCCTTCTTTTTGTTGAAATAAAATCTTTTTGTTATGTTAAGAACCACCTTTTTCGGTTGACTGCTGTCCTGTTTTTCAGCACCTACTGCTTTCTTCTTCAACTTTAATCTTGTTTCCTGAACTTCTTCCTCAAATTACTGTTTCTATGCCCTTTCTGCATAGGTTCCCCATTTTTTATCTTCGATACGCTCTTTTTTGTAGCGGTTAGGGAGGCTTAAACTAACTTTTAATCTCATAATCTAAATCTTCACGATGTATGACGTTCACGTGATGTAAAAGATGTGACATACTCTGAGATGTTGTTGTGTGGTAGTGGTATGACGGAGATGGTATAACGTATATATATGAGGCAGTGTAGTGGTATAACTGAGGTGGTATAACGTATATATAAGGTGGTGAGGTGGTGTAAAGACCTGTTGACACGATCAGTGAGCGAGCGCTTCACCATGAGCTCAGTAAAGTACTTGGTCGAGTCAGTGTGTCGGTACGGACCATGGCAGTGGTGCAGCATTGCTCCTAGTAAAATCCGCAGTCTGCTCCTAGCAGCGATAGAGAGAGAACGTACGAAGGTGGCTCTGCGACAGGCAATGGCGCTTTCAATCTCTATCATTTGTTGCGGCTATAAAGGAGAAACAAAAACGAATGAGGAAAATGTGGGCGAAGCGTTGGCTTAAAAAAAGTCCTTTTTGGGCAGCTAAACGCCACTTTTCCAAGAGAACGTGTAGGCAGGGAGCAGAGACGACACACTCTCCACGTCCAGCATCTAAAATCACTCTGGCAAGCCTTGCATAGCTCGATGAAGACCAACCTTCTCTGCACTGTGGAATAATGCTCCATTCAGTCTGAAGCGAGAGGAAATGGGCGGGGTTTGAGCCTCTCTTCAATGCTGAAGCACTCACTCACTGATCGTGTCAACAGGCCTTAATGTATATATGAGGTATAACGGGGGTGTATTGGGGGTATAACCTATATGTGGCGTATACACAGCCTGGTGGGCGCGGCTGCGGTGCTGACCTGTTTCTCCACGTTCCTGCACGACTTCCCCCACTTCGCCACCGACCCCGCCGCCACCGCCATCAAGACCGCCCTCTTCCTGGGCACCTTCATTGGTGGTGTCACCTTCAGGTGGGTGGTGTTACCGGTGGTTTGGCCTGCAGGTGGGTGGTGTGACCGATGGTGTGACCTGCAGGTGTCTGCTGGTGTTGTGGTGTGACCTGCAGGTGGGTGCTGGTGTTGTGGTGTGACCTGCAGGTGGGTGCTGGTGTTGTGGTGTGACCTGCAGGTGGGTGCTGGTGTGGTCTGCAGGTGGGTGGTATTACTCCTCCCAGCACCCCCCTCCTTCAGGTGGTGTGGCTTGCAGGTGGGTGCTGGTGTTGTTACGCCCTGGGGTGGTGTTATTACCCCCTCTCGGGTGGGTGGTGTGACCTTCAGGGGGGTGCTGGTGTTGTTACGCCCTCGGGTTATTACCCCCCTCAGGTGGGTGGTGGTATTACCCCCTTCAGGTGGGCGGGATTACCTACAACACAAGTAAGTAAGCAAGCAAGCATGATGAACCTCGTAAGAAAAGTCAGCACGAAACTATTGCAAAGAAAAAATATTCGTAATTATGCTGTAGGTAGTTATTTAAAAAAAGAATTTTAATTATAATAATAGTGATTTTTTCGCTTCTAGATTACTGGATCATGTTCATTGTCATTGAAAATCGATTTACTGAAACTCAACTTGATCCAACACATTTCATTTTAAGGCGACCGTCCCACTTTTTCAACTTTTTTCGTCCGATTCGTTTGAAAATTGGCCAGTGTATGTATTTTGTGAAAGTAAACCTTATTTACTCATGTCACTTTTTCGATTTATGGCTTAGTTTTTTCATTTTCTTCAAAAAATTAGTTTTTTGATATATGTATTTTATGGATATTTCTAAATGGGACTAGTCCTCGAGTTTTGATGCTAGAACAAAACCAAAGACAGTTTTAGAATCTTTGAAACTTTTCTAACAAACTCATAGTTTTTTTTTCAAATTCAAATTTTTTCTATTTTTTTCAAATTTTTTAAAATTTCTAAAAACAACAGTAAATTTTTGGGTTTAGAGCTATATTTTTTTTTTCGAAAAATTTGAATTTGAAAAAAAGCCCATTTGAGTTTGTTAGGAATGTTCCAAGGATTCTAAAACTGTCTTTGGTTTTGTTCTAGCATCAAAACTCGATGATAGTCCCATTTTGAATGTTGAAAGTAAGAAGTGTTGGGTATAAGCATAAAATAAAATTTTTTATTGAAGTGTAATATAATGAACAATTTATGTAATTGAATGCAGTTTTAATTTTATTTTGATAATTTCCATACATAACTTCATATTCACACTGTGAACTGTGTTTTCCAAACCCAAAAAAAAAATTCAAAAATATGAAATTTTTTATTTTCAGTCAGATTCTTACGAAATTTGACTATGATATGTAACTTCTGAAAAGAAACACAATTTATTCCATTCATTTTTTTTATTTAGGCCTTAGTCTTTGAAAAAATTTGACATATTGGTTTTTAGGTATTGATATTTCACTGGTATTGATATTTCAGGTTGTATCTCCTCATTCAGTTTTGGTGCTAGAACAAAACAAAGACAGTTTTAGAATCCTTGGAACATTCCTAACAAACTCACATGTACTTTTTTTCCATTTTCCATTTGTTCTCTTTTTATATGGGGTTGAATTGGGCTCAAAGTTGAATATTTTGGTCCCCTTACCCCCCCCCCCCCCCCCCCCCTGGGGGAGATCTATTGTCCGTTGCGCCATAAAATTTTAGGGCCGAATAGTCCACCACCTAAGGGTTCTTTTTCAACAAAAACGTGAAAAATGACCACCTGAGGACCACCTGAGCGACAGGGGCCTGGGACGGTCTTCTGAATCTAACCTAACCCCATTCCTTGCAAAATGGTTCCCTCCTCGTTCCTCTCTCCGAAACACTAGTGTTGAGAAAAACCCTAACCCTACCCAAAATCTAATGAAAAGCTCTGAAACCTGCACTTTAAATGGTGCCTCCCTCTTTCCTCTCCTTGGTACTTGAGTGATAAGGGAAGGTCAAATTCTCTCTGATCTAATTTGAAACTTTTTGCCCTGAATAATGCATCCTAATAAACGGTGCCTCCCTCTCTCCTCTCCCTTACACCTCCTCCCCTTCAATAATGCCCCAATAAAGAGTGCCTCCCTCTTTCCTCTCTCTGGAACACCCCCAAAATAAAAACCTTTTCCCCCTTTAATAACGCCGTAATAACCGGTGCCTCGCTCTCTCCTCTTTCTTGAACCCTCCCTTTAATAACGCCGTAATAACTGGTGCCTCCCTCTCTCCTCTTTCTTAAACCTTCCCTTTAATAACGCCGTAATAACTGGTGCCTCCCTCTCTCCTCTTTCTTAAACCCTCCCTTTAATAACGCCATAATAACCGGTGCCTCCCTCTCTCCCCTCTGCGGTGCAGCGGCTCGCTGGTGGCGTACGGCAAGCTGCAGGGGGTATTGAACTCGGCGCCTTTGATCCTGCCGGGCCGCAACGTGCTGAACATGAGCCTGATGGGGGGCAACATCGCCGCCATGGGGTACTACTTCGTGGACCCCTCGCTCAGCGCTGGCCTGTCCATGCTGGGGGCCACCACCGCCCTCTCCACCGTCATGGGGGTCACGCTCACCATGGCTATTGGCGGTAGGTGGGGGTCCCGGGGGGGTAGGTGGGGTCCTAGGGGTAGGTGGGGGTCATTTGGGTCACGCTCACCATTGCTATTGGCGGTAGGTGGGGGTCTTGGGGGTAGGATTGGATCTTGGGGGGTAGGTTGGGGTCTAGGGGGTAGGATGGGGTGGGGTGGTCTTGGGGGTAGATTGGGGTGGTCTTGGGGTAGGTGGGGGTAGTCTTGGGAGTAGGTTGGGGTCTTGGGAGGTAGGTAGGGGGGTCTTGGGGGTAGGTGGGGGACCAAGGGGGAGTGTCCTGTGTTGGGGGTGGGCGATTCATTGAAGCATTTCCGGAATACGGTGGTTAATGCAGGGTTGAGGATTAAGCCATTTATGCCGGATAGAATGGCTCCATTGAAACACAAATAAAACATTTGTACCGTTTAATTAAGAACACTATTGGAACAGTAATTAAGGAGTCACAATCAACAATGCTTCACTTTTCTATCATTCCTAAACAACAGAAAACTTAGCATGGTTAGCCGTCCTATGTGTAGGACGCCAGGAATAAATGGGTGAAGACACCGAGCGTTGCGTCTGTGGACAGGAATGAGTGGAGAATGTGCGTAAGCTTCCACTGGTTTGTGCCAAAATATCAGTTGCAAACAGGTGAAATGTGGTAATCGTAGCCCGAAAATGTGACATTTGGCAACTCTGGGGTATGTAAAGCGTCGTGGTTCTCAACTGTTACACCTGAAACGACTTTTTGTTATGTGTACCGTTGTCTCAACCATCAGATTTTCCTCTCGTTATTTGGGCCATTTTCTCAACCGTTACCCCTAAGGAGGACACAATTATTGTATCTACGGGAACCCCCTCAGGGGGATACAACTATTGTATCTATGGGAATTAGCGCTCCCAGGGGAAATATGTGAGGGCCCGAGCTAAGGGTTAGGTAGGCTTCCTTTTTGTTGAAATAGAAGTTTTTGATTTGTTACGGACCATCTTTTTTCGGTTCACTGCTGTCTTTTTCAGCACCTATTGCTTTCTTCTTCAACTTTTGTCTTGTTTCATGAACTTCTTTCTTGACTTAATTTTTCTATGCACTTAGTGCATAGATTCCGAGTTCCTATAACTCCACACTAAATGGTGCCTTCCTTCCTCTCTTTGGAACGCCCTTTAATGCTGTTAAGGAGACTTGAGCTAACATCTAATCTTTTTCAACCTTAAGCTCTTCCTCGAACACAACACGGTCGTGAACCATTCCTCCGAGAACCACACGCCGGCTCTCTACCACTGCCTGGTAGGAATATCAAACGCTGGTTCTCAACCAGCATCCTGCATTAATGTGAACCGCTTTATCAAGAACCACACCCCAGTATTAATGATGTGAACTATCCGCTGGTTCTCAACCGCTATCTGGTAAAAATGTTGTGAACCACTCCACAGAGAACCATGTGCGGGTTCTCAACCACCACCCAGTATTAATGTTTCAAGGTTGTGAACCACTCCCCTAAGAACTAAAGGCCGGTTCTCAAAGACCTGTTGCAAACCACTCACCGGTTCTCAAATGACTTTTGAACCTCTTGCCGGTTCTCACAGCAATGTGAACCACTCCCAGGAAAACCACTGGCCGGTTCTGAAAGGCGTGCTGTACCGCAGGTGCGGACATGCCGGTGGTGATCACGGTGCTGAACAGCTACAGCGGGTGGGCGCTGTGTGCTGAGGGCTTCATGCTCAACAACAACCTGATGACGGTGGTGGGCGCCCTTATTGGGTCCTCGGGTGCCATCCTCTCCTACATCATGTGCAAGGTGGGCGCTGGTGGGCCATGGTTGTTGCTGGTGGGCTCTGTTAGTGGTGGTGGGCGCTGGTGGGCTCTGTTAGTGGTGGTGAGTGGTGGTGGGCGCTGGGGGGCTCTGTTAGTGGTGGTGGTGGGCGCTGGTGGGCTCTGTTAGTGCTGGTGGGCGCTGGTGGGCTCTGTTAGTGGTGGTGGGCGCTGTGGTAATGGGGTTGAGAGCTGTGGTGCTGGTGGTGGGTGCTGTGGGGCTGGTGGTGGGTGCTGTGGGGCTGGTGGTGGGTTCCGTGGTGCTGGTGGTGGGTTCCGTGGTGCTGGTGGTGGGTGCTGTGGTGCTGGTGGTGGGTTCTGTGGTGCTGGTAGTGGGTTCTGTGGTGCTGGTGGTGGGTTCCGTGGTGCTGGTGGTGGGTTCCGTGGTACTGGTGGTGGGTGCTGTGGTGCTGGTGGTGGGTTCTGTGGTGCTGGTGGTGGGTTCTGTGGTGCTGGTGGTGGGTTCTGTGGTGCTGGTGGTGGGTGCTGTGGTGCTGGTGGTGGGTGCTGTGGTGCTGGTGGTGGGTTCTGTGGTGCTGGTGGTGGGTGCTGTGGTGCTGGTGGTGGGTGCTGTGGTGCTGGTGGTGGGTTCTGTGGTGCTGGTGGTGGGTGCTGTGGTGCTGGTGGTGGGTGCTGTGGTGCTGGTAGTGGGTTCTGTGGTGCTGGTGGTGGGTGCTGTGGTGCTGGTGGTGGGTTCTGTGGTGCTGGTGGTGGGTGCTGTGGTGCTGGTGGTGGGTGCTGTGGTGCTGGTGGTGGGTTCCGTGGTGCTGGTGGTGGGTTCTGTGGTGCTGGTGGTGGGTTCTGTGGTGCTGGTAGTGGGTTCTGTGGTGCTGGTGGTGGGTTCCGTGGTGCTGGTGGTGGGTGCTGTGGTGCTGGTAATGGGTTCTGTGGTGCTGGTAGTGGGTTCTGTGGTGCTGGTGGTGGGTGCTGTGGTGCTGGTGGTGGGCGCTGTGGTGCTGGTGGTGGGCGCTGTGGTGCTGGTGGTGGGCGCTGTGGTGCTGGTGGTGGGCGCTGTGGTGCTGGTGGTGGGCGCTGTGGTGCTGGTGGTGGGTGCTGTGAGTTTGGTACCGGCCATGAATGCATTGAGTAATAAAGTAACAAACAATACGCTGTGTGCAGACGATGAACCGGTCGCTGCCTATTGCATTAACTAAGTAGTATAATGCAACAAAGTAACAAACAATACGCTGTGTGCAGGCGATGAACAGGTCGCTGCCTATTGCATTAACTAAGTAATATAATGCAACAAAGTAACAAACGATACGCTGTGTGCAGGCGATGAACAGGTCGCTGCCTATTGCATTAACTAAGTAATATAATGCAACAAAGTAACAAACAATACGCTGTGTGCAGGCGATGAACAGGTCGCTGCCTATTGCATTAACTAAATAATATAATGCAACAAAGTAACAAACAATACGCTGTGTGCAGGCGATGAACAGGTCGCTGCCTAACGTGATCCTGGGCGGGTACGGCACCTCCAGCACGGGCACCGGCAAGCCCATGGAGATCACCGGCACCCACACCGAGACCAACGTCGACCAGACCATCGAGATGATGACTAATGCCAAGAACATCATCATCGTGCCTGGTGGGTGTGGTTTGAGGTGGTGGTAGTAGTAAAGTTGTTTCGTGGTACATCATCATTGTGCCTGGTGGGTGTGGTTTGCAGTGGTGGTAGTGGTGTTGTTTCGTGGTACATCATCATTGTGCCTGGTGGGTGTGGTGTGCGGTGGTGGTAGTGGTGTTGTTTTGTGGTACATCATCATTGTGCCTTGTGTGTGTGGTGTGCGGTGGTGGTAGTGGTGTTGTTTTGTGGTACATCATCATTGTGCCTGGTGTGTGTGGTGTGCGGTGGTGGTAGTGGTGTTTTGTGGTACATCATCATTGTGCCTGGTGGGTGTGGTTTGCGGTGGTGGTGGTGGTGGTAGTGGTGTTTTGTGGTTTATGATCGTTGTGCCTGGTGAGTGTGGTGGTGTTTGGTGATGGCTGAGGTATAGTGTTGTGGTGGTTGTGGAGTGATGTTGTTTAGTGGTGGTGGTGGTGGTTTTGTGCGGGAAGCTATCAGCTTTTGGGGATGCCATACCGTTTAGGTGATGACCAATACAACGGATGTCATCACTGTGCCCAGCGTGTGGTGTGGTGATGCCTCTTGGTGATAGCTGCTCACGGGTGAACCCTGAAGCTTTAGGACTGTGCTAACTTGAACAAAATCTTATGGCAAAACCCACAATTAGAATTCGCTCGGCTTCAATAATGGGGCATTAGCTGTGCCTATGGACATAGACCCCACAGAACAGACCTCCTAACCCCCTCCTCTTGGCAAGGTACGGTCTTTGATTATAATCAATCACTGAGTGAATCAATTTGCCCGTTACAAAGTCTGTATCCCCCACTTTAGGGTACAGGCTGTGCCTCGCGAAGGCGCAGTAGTCCACAAGACCAAACTAGCTATTTACCGTGCTTATATTGGCCTCACCAAACAGGGCCCTTATTTATTATTATTATAAAACATCATTTTCTTTAATAGTGATCAATCCCTGAATGAATCAATGTGTCCCCGGTTTGATGTTTAAGTTTGTTTGTAATCATTCAGTGAATGAATGTACCCCCTGGCAGGGTCCGGCCTTTGATTATAATGAATCAATGGTTTGGATATCATCCATGAATCAATGTACCCGGTACAATGAATGTACCCTTCCATTATGGTACGGGCTGTGGGTAGCAAAGGCGCAGTTCCCCATAGTACCACACTAGGCATTACATATATGTACTCACACTGACCAGTTCCCCATAGTACCACACCAGGCATTATATGTACTTACATTGACCAGAACCCCTAATCTGACCCCCATGTACCCCCCAGGGTACGGGCTGTGCGTGGCCAAGGCCCAGTACCCCATCGCAGAACTCGTGGACCTGCTGCGCAAGAAGGGCAAGAACGTCAGGTTCGGCATCCATCCCGTGGCCGGCCGCATGCCTGGCCAGCTCAACGTGCTGCTCGCCGAGGCCGGGGTGTGTTGTGCTCTTTGTTCTCGTTCTCCTTATAGTCTTCATTCTCCTCGTACTCTTTATTCTCCTTGTGCTCTATTCTCCTTTTACTCTTTATTCTCCTTTTACTCTTTATTCTCCTTATACTCTTTATTCTCAAGTTAAGAATCTAGTACGGAAAGCTACTGCTTCCACAAGGTTTTTCAAACAAATAAATGTAAGTAAATGTACGAGGAGCTCACGAGATTAGAACTCAGGAACTTAAATTCACCGCACCAGAACGCTATCGATCGCGCTACCGGCCACCCTAAAGGTGGTCGACGCACAATGAAAGCAATCTTGGCACAGTGAAAGCAGGCACGAACTTGGCCCGACAGATATATTTCTTCAATTTTTACTTAAGTATCGAGAGTTCAAAGTCAAGTTAAGAATCTAGTACGGAAAGCTACTGCTTCCACAAGGTTTTTCAAACAAATAAATGTAAGTAAATGTACGAGGAGCTCACGAGATTAGAACTCAGGAACTTAAATTCACCGCACCAGAACGCTATCGATCGCGCTACCCGGCCACCCTAAAGGTGGTCGACGCACAATGAAAGCAATCTTGGCACAGTGAAAGCAGGCACGAACTTGGCCCGACAGATATATTTCTTCAATTTTGACTTTGCTATTCTTTCAATCTTGACTTTGAACTCTCGATACTTAAGTAAAAATTGAAGAAATATATCTGTCGGGCCAAGTTCGTGCCTGCTTTCACTGTGCCAAGATTGCTTTCATTGTGCGTCGACCACCTTTAGGGTGGCCGGTAGCGCGATCGATAGCGTTCTGGTGCGGTGAATTTAAGTTCCTGAGTTCTAATCTCGTGAGCTCCTCGTACATTTACTTACATTTATTTGTTTGAAAAACCTTGTGGAAGCAGTAGCTTTCCGTACTAGATTCTTAACTTGACTTTGAACTCTC
The DNA here is from genome assembly GCA_030386875.1 of Morinoia aosen. Classification (NCBI taxonomy): domain Eukaryota; kingdom Metazoa; phylum Arthropoda; class Malacostraca; order Amphipoda; family Talitridae; genus Morinoia; species Morinoia aosen. The sequence goes on from CM059580.1 coordinate 7,837,163, forward strand.
GATACTCTTTATTCTCCTTATACTCTTTATTCTCCTTATACTCTTTATTCTCCTTATACTCTTTATTCTCCTTATACTCTTTATTCTCCTTATACTCTTTATTCTCCTTATACTCTTTATTCTCCTTATACTCTTTATTCTCCTTATACTCTTTATTCTCCTTATACTCTTTATTCTCCTTATACTCTTTATTCTCCTTATACTCTTTATTCTCCTCATACTCTTTATTCTCCTCATACTCTTTATTCTCCTTATACTCTTTATTCTCCTCATACTCTTTATTCTCCACATACTCTTTATTCTCCTCATACTCTTTATTCTCCTCATACTCTTTATTCTCCTCATACTCTTTATTCTCCTCATACTCTTTCTTCTCCTCATACTCTTTCTTCTCCTCATACTCTTTCTTCTCCTCATACTCTTTCTTCTCCTCATACTCTTTCTTCTCCTCATACTCTTTCTTCTCTTCATACTCTTTCTTCTCCTCATACTCTTTCTTCTCCTCATACTCTTTCTTCTCCTCATACTCTTTCTTCTCCTCATACTCTTTCTTCTCCTCATACTCTTTCTTCTCCTCATACTCTTTCTTCTCCTCATACTCTTTCTTCTCCTCATACTCGTTCTTCTCCTCATACTCGTTCTTCTCCTCATACTCGTTCTTCTCCTCATACTCTTTCTTCTCCTCATACTCTTTCTTCTCCTCATACTCGTTCTTCTCCTCATACTCGTTCTTCTCCTCATACTCTTTCTTCTCCTCATACTCTTTCTTCTCCTCATACTCGTTCTTCTCCTCATACTCGTTCTTCTCCTCATACTCTTTCTTCTCCTCATACTCTTTCTTCTCCTCATACTCTTTCTTCTCCTCATACTCTTTATGTTCCTTATACATCCGTGGTTTGTGGGGTCAAGAACTTCTTATTCTCCTTCCATTCTCTCTACTCCTCCAAAGATAATCCGGACCAACGAAAACGCTCTTTGACCGCCATACGACTTCGTTTACATTATAGCATAACCAAGGATGATCCCTGCTAAATTCCTTCCAAAAATTACACGGACCAACAACCACAATTGCCCACAGGTCCCGTACGACATCGGTATCATAGCATAATTAGAACTAATATCCGAGGTTCACCCTTGTCTATTTTCTGCCAAAAATCGCTTGGACCAACGGCAACTCTCCTCGAATGCCGAACGATATCGTTTACATCATTTTTTCCTGCCAAACTTGCTTGACTAAAATGAATAACTGAGAATCGTCCCTACCAAATTTCTTGCAAAAATCACCCGGACCAACGACATTATCTCTCCTCAGGTGCCTTACGACATAATTGACTTTTAACACTAATAACTGAGGATGAACCCTATTGAGTTTCATTCAAAAGCGCCCAGACCAACAACATTACCTGTCCTCAGGTGCCGTACGACATTGTACAAGAGATGGACGAGCTGAACGAAGACTTCCCCGAGACGGACCTGGCGATGGTGATTGGCGCCAACGACACCGTCAACTCCGCTGCTGAGGAGGACCCCAACTCCATCATTGCCGGCATGCCCGTGCTCAGGGTCTGGAAGAGTAACCAGGTGCGTTCATTTTGCGCCTCCAGGCCAATAGGGAGGCTTCATTTCAAACATTCTAGGTGACGTCATCATTGTGACGTGTCGTTACGCCAATAGTGGTGCCTTATTTGGGGCCAGCCAGCATGCTAGAGGAACCAGGTGAGTTCATTTTGCGCCTCCAGGCCAATAGGGAGGCTTCATTTCAAACATGCTAGGTGACGTCACCAGTGCTACGTGTCGTTGGGCCAATAGTGGTTACACCTCCTCTTGGTTGGCTAGCCAATAGGAAGGCTTCATTTCAAACTTCCCAGGTGACGTCATCATTGTGACGTGTCGTTGGGCCAATAGTGACGCCTTATTTTGGCTAGCAATGTTGCCGCTGCTATTGGTTCGACGCAATGACGTCACCATTGTGACATGTCATTGAGTCTATAGTGGTTACACCTCCCAGCCAACAGGAAGGCTTCACTTCGAACATGCTAGGTGACGTCATCATTGTGATGTGTCGTTGGGCCAATAGTGGTGCCTTATTTGGCGCTAGCCAGCATGCTAGAGTAACCAGGTACGCTCATTTTATGCCTCCGGAGCTAGTTGTGTTGGACGCCCTCGCTATTGGCCAATCGAGGGAGTTGGTTGTGTTGGAAGCAACCCTGATGCCCAGCTATTGGCCGAGGCTGAGTGGTCAAGAGCGCGCGCCCTTCACGGAAGGGTTGGCAGTTCGAATACCGGCACTACCGCTCGGTGCTTCTCCCCGTTGGGAAAAGGGAGAACTCAGCCACAATTCTCCACTCTACCCAGGTGTCAGAAATAGGGACCGGAGTTAACCGTCATTGCGTCCTGGTGTTATTTATGAGGCATTTGAAAAACCAACGTACTAGATGATGTGTATAAGGCTTGATTGGAATAAAACATCCTTTATCCGTCCTAGTGTTAGTTATGAGTCATTTGAAAAACCAACGTACCAGATGATGTGTATCAGGCTTGATTGGAATGAGATATACTTAATCCTTTTGGTGCGCAGGTTGTGGTCATGAAGAGGTCGCTGGGTGTGGGCTACGCAGCCGTCGACAACCCCATCTTCTTCAAGCCTAACACCGCCATGCTGCTCGGCGACGCCAAGAAGACCTGCGACGCCCTTCTTGGCAAGCTCAAGCAGCACTACGAGGAGTAGCTCTTGGATCTCTCCTAAGGGGTAGTCAAGCATATTTATATCGCTAATATTGGCCAGCTAAACGTTCTTATCATGTGTATCTTCTATCAGGACCATGCCAATTGTATTTAATCGGGAACTTACCCCCTTGACATCTGGGGATGCACTACCAGGAGGAGTAGTGGGGCCGTTTCTCTTCCGAGGGAACCATCTTGTTACCGCGCATATTGGGAAGCTAAACGTTCATATCATGTGTATCTTCCATCCACATGTGTTGAATAATGCCAATTGTATTTAGCCTGGAACATACCCTTAACATTTGGATTATGGAACCACCGTGACAAGTCGGTCTGGAACGTCACTAGCCATATCTCGTGATTCAATGTTGAAATATGGAACCACGCTATGCCCGACACTTTTATCAATCGACCGGACCGCTTCGATTATACGCGTCCGTTTTGGCAGCTTCTTGGTAAAGATGAAAAATTATTGGCACGCGGGTAGCAAAAAAAGAAAACTTTGATGCGTGTTTCAACTATTGTCGAGTTCTTCTTTGGGGAAGAGATTCCTTGGGGATTTGTTGTGCCCCCACTTGAAACTACGGACATCTTCGATAAAGATTTCATCTCTATGCGTGTTCGTTCAGGTATTGGACCAACTTCGAATTCATGGCGAAGTTTTACGAAATTCTCGGTGTCTTGTAAAAAGATTAGTATGAGAATGGCTGTGTGTAAAATCTCCTGTTTATTTTTTCATGGAGTTTTTCTGGATACCTCCCTAACATCCGACTTCGTACTTATATACATACCTGTATACTGTTTTTGTTTTCTCTGTACTTGGTGTTTTTTTTTTTTTGGACTTTCGAATTGCATTTGCTTTGTGGACCGTCTGTGGAATTACGGACGTTTAGTTTATAGTTGAAGAAAACTTGACTTGCCGCTCGACACATTAAGTTTTGTTGTATATTGAAGAAAACTTGACTAGCTACCCGGAATTATGTCCACCACATTTACGGTAGACATTAATATGTTCAGAACTCTAGAATGCAGCTCACTGAATGTTGAAAAAGGACTAAAATAAATTGTCTAGTGTTGGATTATGAACTTTTTATTTTGTAAGCGAAACTCAATAGTGGATGATAGAAGGTGAATTAGTATTAGATGCTAACGGCCGTTAGGTATTACTTTCCCCTGTGTTCATTGGATTGAAACTCACACGTTAAGTCTTCACGGTTGTATTGTCGAATTTATGTGCAATTATTTTCTCCGTTAAATAGGTGACCGAGGTTACACAAATAATACTCAAATGATAGTGAAACAATGTTAATCTACTTCCGGACTTTCTTTAGTGAAAGTTTTGGTGTCCATGGGAAAGGATGTCATTCGTCAGACAACTTTTCCTCTCTTTGGAACGCCTTCGTTGCGGTTGAGGTGGTTTAAAACCAACATCTAATGTTATCGTGCGATACAAGTTTGAGTTTGTTAACTGGAAAACCAATATCTCTTAAGGAATACGTAAGATACGCTCGACATGAATGTTATGCACGCGATAATTTTGAAGCTGTGTTTTGAATTGGTAAAAATGAGGCCTCTTGGGGATTGTGGGGAAAATGTCTTTAATTTAATTTTCGTTATTAAGGTAATGTTAACACTTTTTAATTTAGGGTACACCTACATACTTAATATTTTTGGGTAGAGTTGTCTTAAGGCCAATGTCTTAAGGCCAATGTCCTAAACTAACTGTCGTCGCCGAAAAAATTATTTATTTTTTTTTTTTTGTGGGGAATTCGTTGAATTTTTTTTTTTAGGGATTGTTGGAAAAAAATTGTTGGGGAAAAATTGAGAAGAAAGGTTGGAAAAAAATTTGGGGATTTAGTACTTTTTGAAAGGGAATGAAAGGGATTTAGTACTTTTGGGTGGGAATTAATAGGATTTTCTGATGGAGAATTAAATGTATATGTTGTAAAACAGCAACGGGTGCTGTGGTTCTCACGACTTGAGGCTGCCTGAAAACAAGACGTTTTTTTTTTGGTTTTAATTTTTTTTTTTTTTTTTTTTTTTTTAAGTTGAAAATTATTTTTCTTTACTTTCGTTGAAGTTTTGAAAGTTCTGGTATTTCGAATTGTTTGTTGAAATTTTGAAGTAGCTTCTATTTCCTCGATCTCTTGTTTGGTTTTATAATTTTGTTTTTTAGTTTTTGAATTTATTTGAAATTTTGGAACCCTTTTTTCGTGACACTTTTTAGAGAGGTTTTGTTGGCGTTCAATGATGGTATAGGAATAAATTATTTTAATGCAGAATACACTATAAAAATAAGGCAAACTTAATAAACGATAAATGAAACCTCGAACTCAAAAGAACACCTTCTTAAATCTTCAACAAATTTCTGAACTGAGGAAATATTAGGATATTTTTTCCCCCGAGAAATATATTTTTTTTTTCGAGTTTTTTTTAATGGCTGGAAAACATTTTTGGAAAATGTGTGTAATATTAAATATAAGTGAGGAATATTTAGGAATCGTCCAATTTTGGAAGAATGGCTGGAAAATATTTTTGAAAATTCAATTTAATAATATTAAATATGAGGATATTAAAGAATTGTAGTACAGCTCTCGATGACTAGGTACAGATGACAGACGCCTTGCGACGCATGATGCAGGGACTGTCACAAACAGGGGAGACTTCAACCTAAAATAGAAGATTTCCATTACTAATGAAATGTTGCCACAATGGGACTCTGTCGTAAGAGTGAATGGTTGGAGTTGGATTAAGTGAACGAACTTGTAACTTAATTAATCAAAAGTGAATAAATAAACTTGTTTGGAACTAGAAAAGTAAATAAATATGAGTTTGAAACTAAATAAAAAAACTTGGTGCAAATTCAAATTGAACATGGATTAAGTGAATGAACTTGTAACTTAATTAATCAAAAAGTAAATAAATATGAGTTTCAAAACTAAATAAAAGAACTTTGTGCGAACTCGGTCCTTATTGAGAGCGAATTTCGTTATTCACTCCAGGCCCTGCCGTTATTTACCGAGCATTGCAATTATTTATTATAATTCAATTTAATTATTATTATTATTATTAGCAGCAGAATTAAGTTTGAATAATTACTTCAGTATCTTGAGAATAGAAAGCACCGTCGGTATACCTGCCTTCAATTGTTTAATTTATACATTTTTTTCCTAATGCCAAAACGAGAGTGTAGTAACTTTTTTCTTTTTTGGTTTTTCTTTTGTAGATGCGGCTATTTTTATTGAAAATTTTTTTTTTTAAATTTTTTTTCGAAAATTTTTTTTTTTTTAATTTCAGTTTGATGTGTTCAGAAATTGATTTTTGTTCAGGGTTATTTTTTTTATTAACCTTGTTCAGGTTTATTTTTATATATTATGTTCATCTTCATTTTTTTATAACTTTGTTCAGTTTTTTATAAATTTGTTCAGCCTTATTTTTTCATTATAACTTTATTTATCTCTATTCTATTATTATTTTGTTCAGCTTTATTCATTCATTATAACTTCATTGAGCTTCCGGTTTAACGTCAACTTCACAACTTCTGTAGTTGTTCAGGTTTGTGCCACTCGGTGCGTCTACTCGTCGCTGCGTCTTTTGTGCGCCTCAATATAAAAATGATAGAAAAAGATAAGGAAATAGACGGGCGAGAATAACTTGTCGTTTCAAACCTGAAATAAATAATATATTCAAAAAATACGTGAGGAACCGGAAGTTGTCCGTCGTAACAGGCTTCTGGTCTTGTGCTGCGTGTGCGTGTACATGCGTGTGTATGTGTGTGTGTGTGTGCGTGTGCGTGTACATGTGTGTGTGCGTCGTGTACATGTGTGTGTGCGTGTGCATGTGTATGTGCGTGTACATGTACCTGTGTGTGCGTGTATATGTACATGTGTGTGCGTGTATATGCGTGTGTGCATGTGCGTGTACACGTGTGTACGTGTGCGTGTACATGTATGTGCGTGTGTGTGTGTGTGTGTGTGACGCAGAAATTGTGTTTTCCAAGTCGACGTGTTGAAAAAATTTGTGTTTGTGCTGTGTTGTATTAAGCGGACCTTTTTTGTTTTGTTTTGCTTTGAAGTGCAATACAATACAAGGAATACAAGGACAAGCCAAAGCAACACCTGCAGGTGTTGCTTTGGCTTGTCCACAGTTGTAATGGCTGTCCAACTGGGAACTGGTCAGTCCCAACTGGGTACAGCTGCTGCTGGCGTCCAGCTGGGCACAGTTGCAACTGTTTCATGTGGTCTGGTTCGAACTGTTCCAACTGATGGCAGCTGTAACTGTTGTCCAACTGATAGCAATTGTGACTGTCCCAACTGATGGCAGTTGTAGCTGTTCCATATGGGTCCTGTTCTAACTGTTGTCCAACTGATGGCAGTCGTAACTGTTGTCCAACTGATGGCAGTCGTAACTGTTGTCCAACTGATGGCAGTCGTAACTGTTGTCCAACTGATGGCAGTCGTAACTGTTGTCCAACTGATGGCAGTCGTAACTGTTGTCCAACTGATGGCAGTCGTAACTGTTCTCCAGCTGGTCACAGTGCCAACTGTGGGCCGCAGTCAGTTCCAGTTAGAGGACCAACTGCCGTGTGCCCGCGACCGCCGCTGTACAAACGCTCCCTTCTGTCTTGGCCCAATAAATACGGTGACGTCCGGTGCTTCTTATTTGCCTTGCTGGTGTAGGGGCAGAAATGACGGGGTTTGGTATTGCTCTTGACCGTATCTGTGATATTGCTCTTAAACAAATCCTCCAGATGTGGATAACAAACAAATACATCCATCCTAATGGTACCCGCCATTAAAATATTCTTGTACTTGTGCACTGGTGAAACTCGTATCACAGATACGGTCATTAGTATCACAGATACGGTCATTAGTATCACAGATACGGTCATTAGTATCACAGATGCGGTCATTAGTATCACAGATGCGGTCATTAGTATCACAGATGCGGTCATTAGTATCACAGATGCGGTCATTAGTATCACAGATGCGGTCATTAGTATCACAGATGCGGTCATTAGTATCACAGATACGCTCATTAGTATCACAGATACGGTCATTAGTATCACAGATACGGTCATTAGTATCACAGATACGGTCATCAGTATCACAGATGCGGTCATTAGTATCACAGATACGGTCATTAGTATCACAGATGCGGTCATTAGTATCACAGATGCGGTCATTAGTATCACAGATGCGGTCATTAGTATCACAGATACGCTCATTAGTATCACAGATACGGTCATTAGTATCACAGATACGCTCATTAGTATCACAGATACGGTCATTAGTATCACAGATACGGTCATTAGTATCACAGATACGGTCATTAGTATCACAGATACGGTCATTAGTATCACAGATACGGTCATCAGTATCACAGATGCGGTCATTAGTATCTCAGATACGGTCATTAGTATCACAGATGCGGTCATTAGTATCACAGATACGCTCATTAGTATCACAGATACGCTCATTAGTATCACAGATACGGCCATTAGTATCACAGATACGGTCATCAGTATCACAGATACGGTCATTAGTATCACAGATACGGTCATCAGTATCACAGATACGGTCATAAGGCATCCTTATGAGCGTCATCGAGAGAGACTGACCAACCAATCGTAAATGTTCAATGAAATTCTCATCCTAATAACAAGAGAAATTAAGCACAAAATGTATATGTTTATTTATTTATTTAGAAATTTAAGGAGATACCTAGTGTTTTATTACAGTTTATTTATGGAAGATGTATTATAAAAAGATAAGTAAATGAAACTTGGCTATTTGTTCTACACGTTTCACATTTTGCATTCGAAGTTCTATCCATATTTTACTTTCAAAATTTTAAAAAAATCATCACTTTGTTTGAATCGCAATGCTAATAGAAATTTAAAAGCAAAGAAAATGCTAATACAACTCGTCATATTTTTTTATTTTTTCTCAATATGAGTAAATATGACTAGTTTTATTAGCATTTTCTTCGCTCTCAAATTTCTATTTCAAAATGTAACAATATATTTTTCTACAAGGGAAATTTCGCAATAGAATATATTGAATTGAGTTTTTGTAATGGAAATTTGACGGATGAATTTTTACAAAGAAAATTTTTTCAGCAAAATTTTCTTGAAAATTTTACAGTAGAATTTTTGCAATAACAGAAAATTTTTGGCAGAATTTTTACGTAGGAAATTTTACAATAGAATTGCTACAATCAAATTTTTTATGATGTAAATTTTGCAACAAAAATTTAAAAATAACGTGTGTACAAAAGAGATTTTACCCGAAGATTTTTCGTGAGCGCAGTTAATAAAAACAGCAAGCATTTTTTTTTTTGTTAAAAAGACAATATCACTGGCAACATAAATATTCTGGAGCTAATAATATTCTCATGAATAATGTCGCGCAAATATCACCCCCGTGATCTTGGTATTATAGTACAAAAAAAACACCGTTTCTGCAAAGAAAAATGTATGTCAACTTTTTGGAAATGGGGGAACTCTATTTTCATTTTTTAATTAAGTTTCTTGGCCCAAATAATTTTTTTAAATTCTATTGCTTTTTCGTTTTTTTTCTTGCAGTTTATTTCATCATTCCTATCTAAATGTTTAGTATAGAAGTCGTAGTGGCTAAATTCTCCCTTTTCCCTGCGGGAAGATACACTGGGCTCGTTCTGCAGGTACTCATTTCAGAGACCCAAGTCCAATAGTGACAAACATTTTTCCCTCAGTAAAGATACACCGGGCTCGCAATAGCGAAATATCTATTTATATGTATGTTGCGCTTGCAAACATATATATGTTACAACATACGTGCCTGCATTAGTTGCGCCTCCAACCTTACTTTCGTGTTCCACTTATCGTTCAAAGGTGTTCTAAACCCACAATGAAAATGGATCGTCCATGAAATTGTGTTGTCTCTTATAATTATCATTACATGTATCATCAAATGTAGATTAACTAGAGAGCACGTTATAATTATCATTACATGTATCATCAAATGTAGATTAAGCAAGATTAGGAGAACATTGCCCTCAATCATTTATTTTCGACTAGTGCCACGAGTATTACAATACTCGTGTGTGTGTATCATCTAAGTGTTTTAACTTTAAGATATTTTATAAACCAATGATTGAACTTTTGTACTATCCGTATTGGAAATAAAGTGTTTTTCTTTCTTTCATTAACACTTTGACCGCAATGGGTTAAACTGAAGTTCAATATTCTACGCAGATTTAAAGTCAACTGCAGCGCGCGATGTTGAAAATAGCAAACATGAACTGGATCGTGCCTTCATTTAGCTTTGATGAAGTATTTATAAAAATTGAATTTGTGACTACTGGTCGGTCTGCAGCGTTGTGAAAATCCCCTCCGTGTCCCACCGGTGGCGCACGATGCGGTCAAATTGTCCGGTATGACTGCAGTTTCAGTATTGCGATCGTATATTTATATTTATTTATAAAACCCCTGATGAGGCTGTTGTCTGCTTCTCATGATATATTTATAAGTTTTAAGACCCATAACAAACTTACTGTAAACTTACAGAAACTTAAAGGTTGCCTTTTTCCATGAGTGAAAAGAGCTTTATGTTTCAACTCCCTTTTCAAGTTTCAATTTCTGTTTCGCAAACGAAATAAGGAACTTCAAAAAAACTTCAATTCATTCAGAGTTTGTTCTCCGTTCTTAAACGAAATGAAGAACTTGAAAGATATTATTGCTGATTCTAAATTCCGATTACTGCTTCAGAAATTAAATACGGGAATTGAATACCTTCACCCATTCCAAGCTCGTTTTCTGTCTTTAAAACGGACAGCCATAGGCTTTAAACGATTCCTAGGCATTCCAATTGCCTTCTAAACCTAAACGTGATTCTTAAAAAGGATCCAAGCTCGTTTTCTGTCTTTAAAACGGACAGCCATAGGCTTTAAACGATTCCTAGGCATTCCAATTGCCTTCTAAACCTAAACGTGATTCTTAAAAAGGATCCAAACTCGTTTTCTGTCTTTAAAACGGACAGCCATAGGCTTTAAACGATTCCTAGGCATTCCAAGTGCCTTCTAAACCTAAACGTGATTCTTAAAAAGGATCCAAGCTCGTTTTCTGTCTTTAAAACGGACAGCCATAGGCTTTAAACGATTCCTAGGCATTCCAAGTGCCTTCTAAACCTAAACGTGATTCTTAAAAAGGATCCAAGCTCGTTTTCTGTCTTTAAAACGGACAGCCATAGGCTTTAAACGATTCCTAGGCATTCCAAGTGCCTTCTAAACCTAAACGTGATTCTTAAAAAGGATCCAAGCTCGTTTTCTGTCTTTAAAACGGACAGCCATAGGCTTTAAACGATTCCTAGGCATTCCAATTGCCTTCTAAACCTAAACGTGATTCTTTTGCTCTAAACCTTATTACTCTTATCTGTCAGTGTGAATAGAACTTGAGATTAATTAGGATATACTGAAATACTGAGCACTTACTGGGATAATGAGGATATGGAGAATTACTTAGCAATGTGAAATTTAGAAATATACTACACTAAATCACAAAACTTATATAAATGTAAAATTGTACTATATGTCCTTACAGGTACAACAAGAGTGACCCAACGAGAAAGGTGCAGACAAGGGGCTACATGAGCAAGATTTCAAAGCTCCTATAAACAACGATACAAAAAAAAACGTGATTCTTAAAAAGGATCCAAGCTTGTTTCCCGTCTTTAAAACGGATAGGGGAGGTTGGAAAAAGTTTCTCCTTTTTCAATTGCTTCTTGAACCTAAACGTGAGTACAGCGTAGGCGTACAGCGACTCCTAGTCATTACAATTGCTTTTTAACACTTTGACTGCAACGTGGACCACCGGTGGTACACGGAGGTAATTTTCACAATGCTGTTGACCGACCAGTACTAGTATCATAAATACTGAATCAAAACTAAATGAAGGCACGATCCAGTTCATGTTTGGTATTTTCAAAATTGTATACTACAATTGACTTTACATTTGAGTTTGGAATTTAATATTTAGTAGTCGCAGTCAAGTGTTAAAAACTTGCAAGGCAAGGTGTTGTTGCTTCAGCCATTGAGTTCTTAAACATGAGTCCTAAAAAGGATCCCCGGCCATGCCAAGCTCCCTCTCCAATTGAGAAATAAATTCCTCTTCGTCCAGCCCGAAGAGATCGTCGACAGAGCCGTCATCTGACGGCACGTAAGAGCTCACAGAACTGAGACGACGCGCAGTCTGGTGTTGGTGCAGTTTGTCTAGGGCAGAAGAACTGCACAGGGCTTCAATTTTCTCGCTTATGGCACTCACAGTGTCCTCTTCGTCTTGACTTTGTGGTTTGGGGTGGAACTTTCCTTCGTTTTGAGTTTCTTTTGCCTTGTGATCTTCACGCCCCGTCAGCGTTTTTGAATTATTCGGATCCTGACTATCACTTTTTCGACATTGCCCTGGGTCTTTCGATTCGTCAGGACCAAGGGCTTTGGTTTTCCGTATAGATACTGAATGGACCTGAGTGCCTGATTGTTTTCTTAACTTTTCATCTTGAGCTTCATTTTCTCTATATGCTAGCGAGAAGTTTTTTGAACATGAAATCAGCGCTTCCTGAGGGAATTTTCCCAATTGATACGCTGGCAAACCTCGACATTCTAATGGGACATCATTTTTATGTTTGTCTGTCTCTCTTACACTTGCTTGGACACCCTGCTTTGCTTTCCGTTCATCTGTTTCGATCACTAACTCCTTTTGGTCTTTGACTTTCCGTTCATTAGTCGCGCCTGCAAATGTAGTTTCGTCTTTGACTTTTCGGTTATTAGATGTGGCTGCATTAAAGCGTTCGACCTGCTGTTTTCCACCATTAATCACACTTTTGAAGGACGGAGTCACCGCATTCTGACGTGAGGTGTACCGATTGAGATACTGAACAATAGATTTATCCAGCTCATACTCTCTCACAACAGGAACTGTCGCATTTTCATTAGTAGAAGACAATTCCCCCCTACTTTGCCTATTGAATGCACTTCTTCTAGCAACTTTCACTGTTAGAATTTGGTCGCTCTCTGACTGTACGTCTGAAGAAACAATGTCTTCGCTCAAGGAGGAAGAGCAAGGAGAATCCCGAGAGTAGTCTATGCCACTCAGGTTTTCTATAATTTGTCCCAGACTGTAGGTATCTGATGCGTTAAACAATGGGTCTTGGGTTAACAACAACTCTCCCATACTGTACGTTCCGGAGCTCCCTAGAATCTGAATGGGTTGTTGGAGTACCGGATTTTCACGCCCAGTCAGCATTTTTGAGCTATTCGAGACAAGTTCGACCTTTTCCGGTTTTTGAAGTTGAGTGAGAGCTTTTGATGGGTAAGTTTTCAAAATCCTTGGGTCGTTTTTCTCCGTCAACATTTTTGCATTTTTGGAAGCAAGTTCAACCTTATCCAATTTTTGAAGTTGAGTGAGAGCTTTCGAGACGTTAGTCCTCAACACCCTTGGGTTAATGCATGCCTCATTTTTTGTGGTTTCTCCCTCTTCTATGATTTCTTCACTAACTGAACTATCACTGACAGGCACTTCTTCGAAATCCTCTGCGTATCCTATAGAACTTTTCCCATCTTCCGTTTGTTCCTCGATTTGACTGAAGGATGCCCTCCTGTCCCTTGCTTCGGAGCTGTTGAAAGATCCCACTGAGCCCGAAAGGAGTCGATCCTGTTTGGTGTAGACCTTTGATAGTCCTGAACCAATAGTGCTACTTTTGTCAAGTTCTGAGGCGTTGTGGATATTATCTGCAGGATATCCGTTGGATATTGTGAACGTTTTGCCAAAGTCGCTGTCCCTTGTTATTTGAGACGTCGTGTACTCTTTTTGATATTCCGTACGAGAACTTCCATATGAAGATGGAACTAGTTGATATTCCGTACGAGAACTCCCATAGGAAGATGGAACTGGTAAATTGATAATGGGTTCCATCGACTCCCGTCTTTTGGAATGGCTGTACCCGCTGTCGTTCAGGGGCGCAGTTGATTTTATAAAGTTTCCCTCCAGTGCCTTAGGCCTACTTTTAGCGATTTCAATCGCTTCTGAACCTTTTGTTGACGTTCTAGCAGACTGGAGGCTCTCCCCAACCATTATTTCCTCGTCTATACGTTCTAAGAAATCGGTTTGTTGAGAGGAACATCGATATTGACTTTGAGATCCGACTTGGTAGCCGACGTTTCGCACTGATCGCACCCTTCGTGTCATGATGGTGTGGGTGACATCACCCTTCTCTCTTTCTTTCAGTTTTTTCTCGATTTCCTTCTGCATTTGTTTGTCAAGCTCCGGGTCAGACGAGACGTTTCTCAAGAAGGACGCCCTGTTCAGTTTCACGAGAGGCAACTTTATTCCTCCGATATTTCGGTTGCGTTTTGTTACGGGTGTTGATCTCAACCAACCTCTCGGTTGTCTCGCATTGCGCACCGGCCACGCCTTCGTATGGTGCTCTTTTATTTTATCTTTGTGCCCTGATGAACTTCTGTCGCTTTTTTCATCGTAGTAAGCAAGACTTTGGCTCTCAGAATCATCGATCGAACTACTACGATAAGATACCGATCTACTTCCATGCAATTCTTTCTTCCTAGTTTTTGATTGATGGTGTTCATGCCTGCTAACTTTTTTCATACCACGACTACGGAACGTTATCGAAACGGATTCAGAAACCGATGAACTCTCAGTTAAACCCGTATCGTGTTTATAATTAGGTTCTAAATAGCAAGTCAGCCTACCGATGAGGATTTTCTTGTATTCGTGGTTGGTCACGTTTTGCAACGGAGGTTCAGCGCTCAGTTTCACCATGTAAGGGTTCTCGAAGAGAATTTTGGTGCCCCAGAAGGAATTCGAAGCGTGTATCATCCTGGAGATCACTTTTCTCATTGACACCTTTTTCCGCAAGTTCTGAACGTCGAACCACATTTCATCTAATTTCGCAGAGTCTCTTCCGCTTATGGAACACCTTCCGTGAGTCTGGTTTTCTAAACCTTGGACGGTTCTAGCCTCTCCAAAGAGCTGCACTGTTATGGCTATGCCAAGAATCCCTAACGGAATTCCATTTGGTCTTACAAGCTCTATGTCTTCTTTTAAAAGCGGCTGAGATTTTGCACCTCGCTTGGTTTGTTTGATAGGTGATGGAGGGGATTTTCTTTGGGTATACGTTGCTATCACCACCGGCGGAAACCTCAACATATCGAGGAGTTCAACCCGGATTTCAATCGTGCCATTCTGAGTTGGAACTTCTTTTGGTCTCAACGCCCTCTGGACTTGGTCAAACAAGTTTTCAGAATCATAGGAACTCCCCAAATCGTTTAATAGTTGAGGCTTCCTGAGGGCTATGTATTGCCGAACCAGCTCATCCTGAACTTCATGAGTAAGTGAAACTTTTGCACGGACGTCAATAGCGGTCTTTATGTCATTCTCCTTGCCTGTGCAGTCTTCCGAATTCGAGTGGTGGGACTCAAGGACAAACTTTCGGATCTCCTCCAATTCGCTGTCACCCACGCACACCTCATCCTCGTTTAACTCATTTCCTCGGGCTCCCAAACTGCTTTTTCTAAATTCAAAGTCACCTGCAGGAATACCAGAAAATTCTCTTGGTTTGCTCTGATTTCTACTACCTCCGAAGATGCTTTCTGGTCTACCCTGATTTCTACTACCTCCGAAGATACCATCTCCGTCATGCCCTGTTCTGCTTGCGAGAACGTTTCTATCGAAGTCTTTTGGCCCAGACAAAAACAGATAGCTCTTCCCCCTGTTGAACACGAAATTGCCTCCCATCAGGTAACTTTCTTCCACTGTTATCGGTGGATGGATGACCCCAGCTTCAACTTTGCGGTCGTAATCGTCCACTTCTTCAGGGGAGAGGAAGGGCAGATGGATCGTGGGGCATCCCGTCACCTGGAAAAGAAGGATAATTTTTGATAAAATTATTCATAGGCTGATCAGTTATTAGAAATTAGGGAGAGTGGAAACAAGTTCCTTAGAGAGGTTGGTGCTTTCACATTATATCCGGCAGGGAAATTTTTTTTAATAGCTTCTTGCAATAAAATATGCAGAAATGCGAAGAGAAAGAATTTTTCATATATAGCTCACTGGTCGATTGGTATTGAAATCCCATTGAGTGGGAATGAGTTTTAGAGAGAGAGTGTTGTTTGTTCTTTAAAGTTCATTGCACAAGGGGAATATTTCTTTTGATCGCTCTGTGGTGGTCTCTACAAGCTGTTAGCGAATACCACCATACAAGCTTGAAAGCGTCACCTCGAACAGGTTTTGCGAATCTCCACTAGCTTTGAGTTTGTAGAAATGATTATTCAGTTTCTTATCGTAAGGGAGACGTAAATATGAATGGAGTGCATACTCAAGGGGAAGAAAATATTTTTCGGCCATTATCACCTGAAGAGCTGCACAGACTCAGGTGAAAATGCTTCGAAGGTCCTATTGCAATCGAACTAGGGTATTTCTTTTCTTATATCAATTGCGTATCTCGACCTAGGAAATTCAAAATCATTTCTACAGATCGATCAATCTGACAATAAAGTTGTTCACAATTTAAATGGTTTTGGGAGCGTTAACTTAGAGGGGAGGGTGTAAAATACTGGGTCACCGAGACCGAGTGGTCAAGAGCGCGCGCCCTTATTGGAAAACCAATGTAGAAGTTGATACATATCAGACTGAGTTGGAATAAAGCATCATGATGCTATGACATTCACGGGAAGGGTCGGCAGTTCGAACCCCAGAAGTGCCGCCCGGTGATCCTTCCTGTTGGGAAAAGGGAAAACTCAGCCACAATTCCCCACTCTACCCAGGTGTCGGAAATGGGTACCGGCTTGACCGGGGGTTACCGTCATTGCGTCCTGGTGTTAGTTATGCGACATTTGATAAACCAATGTACCAGATGGTGTGTATCAGGCTTGATTAGAATAAAGCATTCTTTCTTTCAATGAGTGGGAGGGTCTTCTTGTACCCTCTTTTGCCCTCGTTTTGTGTTATCAGAGGATGTTCTTGCTCTGGCGAAAGTACCTTCTTGCACGCTTCCGTCGTTTTAAAATGAACTATTTTGAACATTTCTCGTTTGGACGCCTGCAATTCTGTGTTGGGAACACACAAATAAAGGAAAAGTATACTAAATAAAGTTGTGTGATAATAAAGTCATAATGAAGGATAATTGATGAATTTTAGCTAATGTATGAAAATATAATTACAGAACAGAAATTTTTCGAGTATTTCCTTAATAAGAGCGCCGATTTTAATAATAATAATAATAATAATGAAGGCATCTACGGATGCTTTATTTCCAATCAAGCCTGATACATTAACCTTGTACATTGGATTTTAAAATGCCTTATAACTAACGCCAGGACGCCATGACGCTTTCCCCCGGTCAAGACCGGTACCCATTTCAGACACCTGGGTAGAGTGGGGTATTGTGCTTGGAATTTTTCCCCTATACCAACAGAGAAAATCGCCACCGCCAGCGCCGAGATTCGATCCCGGGTCTGCCGCACGGCGGCAGAACCCTCTAGCCACATGGCTATGGCGAGCAATCATTCGCAGCGTACAGCTAACAGCGCAAGTTCATATAGCTAACTTGGCTACGAAGATGTAAAATGCCTAACTTACAATTGTACCTCTTGTTTCTTTCTTTTCCCGTAGTCTCATCTTTTTGGGATTGGTTTCTTCAACTGAAGTTCGATATATCAAGAAAAGAAATGAAAAAGAAAAACTATTCATTTCTAGAAAAGTTGAAACATGAAATGTTTACAACATCGGTTTTTAAAATATCTAATTTATCCTTAGTTTTTATTTGCACGTGGGCATCGTAATACCCATGTCACATGTCGAAACAAACATGATTGACGGAAAAACACATAAAATACGTTTCCTTCGTTGCGTTAATCTGATTTTGATGATACAAATAAATATAAGTAACTAAGAAAACATAATCCTAGTGGCGTGCTAGATGAGGAACCAGTCCCGTGACCATTCCCTATCCACTTCCTTTCTTCTCCCTCTCTGGTCCCCACACTCTCTATATCTTCACCTCCCCTTCACCTTACTCCCCCATTCTGTACCTTCAAACACCAAAATTCCGGTTTTTCAGAATTATGTATTCCTTATCAGACCACGTGACCGTCATGCTGTTCAATATAGGAGCATGGAAGTTACCCTATGTGATGCGTATGTTTTGAGAGTTACCCTAAATACTGGGTTGGTTTCGAAAATTTCTCTTAATCCTGTCAAAGTTCTGAGAATTGCTCTAAACAAATCAGAAATTCGTACATTTACCCTAAGCCAAACGTGTGTCGAAAATTGTCCCATAATTTGCTTAGAACTTGAGCTACTCTAAATCCGTGAGCTTCGAAAATCACCCCAATAGTTGTTGAAATTACCCTAACTCTTGCATTACCTACAAATAACCCAACGCTCAAAATCCCCCAACACTAAAATTACCCCAACAATTAGAAATTACCCCCAACAATCAAAACCGCGACCAGTACGCTTGGTACTAAAATATTCAAAGCACATAAGGACACGTTAAGTAGTCACGTATACTGGATACACAATGCCTAATTGTGAACATACGCACACCCATGTCGACACCGGGGAAAACATCAAACCTGCTTTACTTCCGGCACAGAAAATAATTTAAAGTGCTCAGTTTTCTACGAAGTTGGTTCAAAAAATGACTCGCAATAATTTCAGGATATATATATGTATAATATATATATGAACACACATATTCATAAAATAGAGTGTGTATAAGCAGGAGACCCACCTGGACCCGAACTAAGGGGCAGATTGCACTCTCCCCACACCCACGAGGGGGCGGAGCATCAACTAATTTCAGCCTGCTAATTATTGTATCAATGATACCGAACTGGTCCGGCATGGTAACGGTTCCTTTGGGGTCCAGTTTATGGCCACACTGATTGCAACACTGATGGCAATACTAATGGAAACACTGATGTCACCACTGATGACAACACTGATGGCAAAACTGATGGGAATCCTGATGTAAATACTGATGGCAACACTGGCAGCAACATTGGTGTCAACACTGATGAAAACACTGATGACAGTACTAATGGAAACACTGACGGCACCACTGAATTGTGGCTTTGGTTTTCCACTTAATGGATTCTTTTTTGGGCAATAATACCTGGAAAAAATTCACACGAATATATTTTTATGAAAAAGAAAGAAACGGTGATAACAAGAAAAAATTGACAATAACATTTTTTCCCCTTTTTTTTCTTCATTTTTGGATGGGAATAAGCGGGAAAAAATGTACCCGGATGAAATGCCGTTTCTTCTTTTTTTGTTTAATGTGTTTTAAGTAATTTGAAACGTTGAAGGGAGCCATATATCAGTGAAATAATTACATAAAAAATATTCTTATGGAAAAAAGAGCTACCTGTGAACCTAGATAAGTTTAGTACAAATTTAGGGTATTCAAACCATGTCTCTCACTACTGCTTGGTTACTTAGTCTTGGATATTAATATATCTCACATATTAATAAACTTTTAAACATTTAACCAGTAAATATTAATATACAGTTATTGGTTCTGCGTATGGCTGTGAATCTTATCAGGAGGCTCAATCATCGTATCGGTGATACTAATGACCGTATTTGTGATACTAATTACTGTATCTGTGATACTTATGACCGTATCTGTGATATTAACGACTCTGTTTGTGATACTAATAACTGCATCTGTGATACTAATGACCGTATCTGTGATACTAATGGCCGTATCTGTGATACCCATAACCGTATCTGTGATGCTGACCGTGTCTGTGATACTGATGGCCGTATCTGTGATACTGATGGCCGTATCTGTGATACTAATGACCGCATTTGTGATACTGATGACCGTGTGTGTGATACTCATGACTGCAATTCAATATTCTTTTTCTTATGTGTCTATCCCGGTATCGAAATATTTAAATGCAGAGCACTTATGTACGTATCCAATTGTATATACGTTTTCACACTTGCCCCGTTGGGTCAGGTTGCTTGTGTAACAATTTTTGCAAAAAATTCTCCGTTAAATGGGTAACATGGATACGAAATCGTATCCACAATACGGGGTGTGGAATTTTGTGTTTTGCCCTATGTTAGCACGGTAAGTAGGGTATTGAATTTTGTTCTATGTTATTACTGAAAGCAGGGTGTTGAATTTTGCTCGATGTTATGACTGAAAGCAGGGTGTTGAATTGTGCTCAATGTTGTGACTGCAAGCAGGGTGTTGAATTTTGTTCTATGTTATTACTGAAAGCAGGGTGTTGAATTGTGCTCTATGTTATGAGTGAAAGCAGGGTGTTGAATTTTGTTCTATGTTATTACTGAAAGCAGGGTGTTGAACTTTGTTCTATGTTATTACTGAAAGCAGGGTGTTGAATTGTGCTCTATGTTTTGACTGAAAGCATGGTGTTGAATTTTGCTCGATGTTATGACTGAAAGCAGGGTGTTGAATTTGGTCCTATGTTATCAATGAAAGCAGAGTGTAGCCGACCAACAAACAAACAAATGAACAAACGAACGAACAAGATTATCAGTCCGCTAGACTACCTCGTGATCCGTTAGGTCAAATTAGTGCTAGAATTTTTTTAAACCTATAAATTGGTTGCCAACCACTTTTTATAAGATAGTAATATGACTCCATAATTATTAAAAACTTTTCTTTAAACATTCACTGTTGGGAAATATCTTTCGTTAACTGAACATTTATAGAAGGTCGTATCCACGATACAGCGTGCAAGATTATTAAAGGTCTGACGGAAACGCACGTGAATTTCTTGTTACTCAAGAGTGACAAGTTCTCAGCAAAATAAAACGAAGTTAACTTCCACTGTCATTGCACAAAAGCATATTGTCTAATTTTTGACTATGTAAATTGAAATTGTGTTACTAAATTTTGCCTTGAGTTATTATTGGAAGCACAGAATGGTCGGTGACAAGCAAGTAATTAAACAACTTTCCCATACTATTAAATAAATAAGTTCACTTCGCAAACATTGTCTTTCTTCCCATATTCAGTGTTGTAGCAATAGCCACATTTACAATAATTATCACAGTCTCTTGCAAAACTCTTATTCACTATTTGCTCATTTTTTATTTATTGTAATTTTTTTTGAATGGATGTATGCATTGCATAGCATATTCTCCGTCTCTAATTTAACATTTATCCTATTTTCAGATGTTATTAATGTTTTAAAGGACATTTTAGTTCACTTTATATAACACACTTCAGCTCCCAACAAACAGCAGTCACTAACTTTCGTTTCAAACAAATTCCGTATCCTAGCAACAGGTCCGATATGAGCTGTAAATAGTTGTTAATGTATTTTGATGTTTTTCAAGTATATTTTTTTTAGTTTTTGGTAAAAGATATATTCATTTTTTGTCAGAAAACATAAAAATATCACTAAAACGAACATGTGCGTCATTTGCTAAATTTCATGTAGCGTAATATTGAACCATTCATAAAATTCATTGAAGATTAATCTTTAATTATAGTTTAATAATGGAAAATATTTAGGTCATTTCAAATGTTTAGCCTACATCATATATGACGTACGTGTGGGAAATATTAGCAAATTCAGGGAGACTGGCTGATCATATGATTCCTTTTCCAAACTCGTTCTTAAAGCCCCATTGATTGGCCAACAAAACTCCACAAACGAATCAAAAGTGGTTTTTCAAAAGCGTAAGGCTTTTCTACACAGTGAAGTATTCCAGCTGTCATTGGTTCAAATACCCAAAGCTGAACTCATGGCTTCTATGATTGGCTCTGAGCCGGCTGAGATTTTGCTTGTAACCAATGAGCGCAGACCGAGGCGAGCAGTCGATAGTCACGGGTTTTACTGTCATCCTCAGAGACTTGCGCACTGAACACAGTTCTTCTAGTCGTGTGGCAGTGCTCTGTGTGTGCTATCCTCCTTCATATTTAGTTCTAAACCTAATATATACTCAAAATGGCTGGTACCGAAACAACAACACCCGAAAACCCTATGTACTCTCCCTTCTTCGGAGTAATGGGAGTCGCTTCAGCTATGGTTTTCAGCGGTGAGTAACAGTTCATGTATTGGTATGTTTGCCATATGCATTGATTTAACGTACTATGCCTCGCCCATAGCTTGTATTTTTATTATGTCTTCACTGTTATGCGACTCTTACGAGTTCAATGTTGTTTTTGCTGTAGTTTAATTCAGCTTTTGTTTTCAACGACAGCTGGTTGTTTACTACGCCAGCTGTCGATATGGCAGCTGGGTATAGTTGTCATGACTGGAGTTGGTTTGTTGAGCCAGTTTGGTTAGTTAACTTTTGCAGTGCATGGAGAGGAACAAGGTTTGCATCAGCTGTGAGGATAGAGAATCAGGGTATGATGCAACCCAGCTGGGGTCAGGATTAGGGTAGCAGGTTCAAAATGTTGCGGAATTTAGGATAGAACCCAGTTGCAGTCAGAATTCTTCAGGATGGTTGTGAAATTTTGCTGTATCTAGGATGCTGGTCCATTAAGGTGGATAATCATGATTAGAAAATGTGCGTTGAGGTTAATCCTTCCATGTGTTGAATATGCAGGCTGATACCCTCAGTATCCATGATACAAGCCTGTTGAGGTATACATAGGAGTACATATACCTTAAAATTTTAAATAGGCATTCAAGTGAATCCCTGCATGGGTTGAATAGGTCAATATTGAATGTAATGTCAACGAATTTCATAATTTCGTAGGTATAGATGGGTAATATAGTCGATTATAAGACGTTTTACAAGAATGACATTCTGCCCGGCGATGCATTATTTTCGAATTATTCAACTATGAAGCTGGCTTGTGCGCGCCATGGAAGCACGCGGGGCTAACGTAATTTAATTAATAACGGAAGCTAACCCCCTATTACAAACATAAAGAGGTTGGGTCGTGAGGGATATGCACAGTTCTTTTAGTGAAAATTATAAATAAAGGTTTCGAGTGACGTTTGTTTACATCGACCCCAAGGTGGATGCCGCCATGGCGCCAACCGGCTGAAGATGGCGGCAGCCATCTTCGAGTCGATGTAAACAAACATCACTTGAAAGCTTTATTTATAATTTTCACTAAAAGAACTGTTGCTACCCTTCACAACCCAACCTCTTTACGTTTGTAATAGAGGTTAGCTTCCATTTTCATTGCTAAAACAATAACTGTTTTTGCATTTAAAGGGCCATTCAGGAGCGCCGTTCGTATAACTTCAAACTTAAATAACTCGAAAACTAAGCATTTCCGGGCACATTGTCATTCGTGTAAAACGTCTTAAAATCGACTATGTTACCCATCTATACCTACGAAATTATGAAATTCGTTGACAACATTATATTCAATATTGACCGTTGAATATGCTGCACAATACAGAAAACAAGGTAGGGTCATTTCGGTAAATGTTGAGGACTTGGCCATAATCAATTTTCCACTCTTTGATCAATAAAGATTGTTGATGAGACCAAAATAAACAAGTTTTCTTCAATGCACTTTCCGGCGGAAATAAGTATTTTAAAAGTTATGGCATTAAATGAGTTACGGTAACTCCAGTGTTTGAGGCGGGAAAAAATATACCGCGCGGTCCGACGTGAAAGTAAACAGGCGTTCCCGCGCGCCAACCATGCCGACGAAGAGCAAACCCCCTATTACAAACGTAAAGAGGTTGGGTCGTGAGGGGTAGCAACAGTTCTTGTAGTGAAAATTATAAAACTAAAAGAACTGTGGCTACCCCTTACGACCCAACCTCTTTACGTTTGTAATAGGGTGATGCACACTGGAGTTCCGGTAACTCATTTAACGCCATAACTTTTAAAATACTCATTTCCGCCAGAAAGTGCATTGAAGAAAACTTGTTTATTTTGGTCTCATCAACAATCTTTGTTGATCAAAAAGTGAAAAATCGATTATGGTCAAGTCCTCAACATTTACCGTCATTTCTATTGGAGAAAATACGGTAAGTCTGAAGGATATGTCGTTATCGATTTTCCACTTTTTGGTGCCTGAATCCAATCAATTAAATCAAAATAAACAAGTTTTTTTCCATGGACTTTTTGTCTCAAATGAGTATTTTACGATTTATAGCGGTTGGTTTAGTTTCGTCTCTGATGAGAAATGCGCTCGAATAAACAGCTACTCATCGATTTTCGAATTTTTGTTGCTTGAATCATGGTATTAACATCGAAACAAACAACTTTTATTCCATACACTTTTTTTGTCAAATGAGTATTTGAGGTATAGCGGTAAGTTTGGTTTCGTCTTTGATGACGATCGCGCTGGAAGTGAGTGCGCATTGCAATGTTGCTGTCCGACGGGCTCCTTAAATTACTTGCCGCTTCAAACACTGAAGTTGCGGTAAGGCATTTACCGCTATAACTAATAAAATACTCATTTGAGACGGAAAGTGCATAGAAGAAAACTTGTTTATTTTGATCTAATTAACTATGCTTAGGCACCGAAATTCACAAAATCGATAACTGACATATCCTTCAGATTTACCGAAAATATACCTCCTCATGTTCGGCTAGCCAATAGAAAGGCTTTATTTCAAACAAACTGAGTGGGGTCACAAAAACACCATGCCGTTAGGCCAATGGTGGAGCCAGATTTGGGGGTAGCAGTGCTACCAGATGCAATATCAGCGCCGCTATTGGCTCTTTGCCATGACGTCAGCAAAACCACACTGTCAACAAAAAGACTGGTTTGAACAAACCATGTTTCCTCTACCTTGATAGGCAGGCACATTGAGGTATATAAATATATCACAGTATTTAGGGTAAATGCCTGTCTTGTCAGGAACGTGACGGGACACCTCCCATCATGTTGGCACAGTCGCCAGTTTTGCACAAAGTTGCCAGTTTGGTTCGTGGCAATGACACGTTCACTCCCCTCGAAGGGAGACGTGTCTCTATGGGCATTAATGCTCCCAGGGAGAAAATGTGAGGTCCTGAGCTGAGAGTTAGGTAGACCTAATTGTTAGTATGATATGATTTTGTTATGTAAATGACCATCTTTTTTTGGTTGACTGCAGTCCTGTTTTCAGCACCTACTAATTTCTTCTATGGTCTTGTTTCATGAACTTTTTCAACTCACTGTTTTTATGCCCCTTCTGCATAGATTACGCATTTCCTTATTCTCACACTAAATGCTTCCTTCCTCTCTTTGATAAGCTTGTTTTTTTTTTAGCAATTTGGGAGGCTGAAACTAACACATGATCCAATCTGAAAAAAATTAGGAAATCACACGCATTGTACTTATTTCTGGATGCCTACATAAGAAGTTCTCATTAACTGGGTTCCATTCATGATAATTTAACACTTTTATTGTGACTACTAAATATTGAGTTCAATGTCAAATTCAAATTTAAAATTGATTATAGTAAACTATTTTGAAAAAAACCTAACATGAACTGGATCGTGCCTTCATTTAGCTTTGATTTAGTATTTATGGAAATTGAGCGTGCAACTACTGGTCTGTCAGCAGCATTGTCAAAATTACCTCCGTGTACCACCGGTGGCCCATGTTGCAGTCAGTGTTGAAAGGAGTGACTTGAAAATTTTAGTAGTTATAAGGCTGAAGAGTCCTAAGGGCTTTAAAATTGTGAACATGTAAATATTATCCTTAGTGATAGTGCAGTAGTCATGTTACAGAGAGCATGAAAGCAACCAAATTTTAACTTGAATATTCTCATGGAGTACTAGTTGATGTCCTTATCATTAATTAGTATAACTTACATATGTAACTGCATATTTCTGTGATGCATAGGCCTAACTTCTGACTCGCGTACCAAACTGGTTCACAAACGTTCGTTAGCCGAAGATTTCCTGTACCACCATTATTCCAACTACAATTATTGACCTTTAATAAATATATTTAGGTACTGTAAAGTATAAGGAATCTAAATTATTTCTATTATACTGTAAATTTATAGAATTATAATGCAATTGAAGAATTTAGGTAATACGTTCTGTTAACAGTATAGAGGATATGCATTGTACAGAGTGTTTGTATTTGTAAAGATTTCCTCAGGGACATGACTGAAGATTTGTGTGAATTGGTGCTAGTGACGTGCCAATACTGATGCCCATTTATTTGTTGATATTGATACTCCAATGCTTGGAAATACCAATACTACAACCAAGACCAATACTTTTACAATGATATTTAAATCAAGTCATTGTAAGTCCTACATAAGTGTTATAATAAAAAATTTTACTGATATGTATAATAATAAAACAATATTGACAACAAAATTTATGATTAGGATTAATAAAGCTGCTCTTTGCTATGTTAACTATATTGTTGAGAAAAAAACAACAAAATGGAACTCATTTGATAGGTAAGTCTTTATAATTGTACTGCAGCATGATGTAGACTAGCTATAATAGCAACTGGTTCCTAAAGTTAACCAAAAGTCTCTCAAGTCAATTCAAAACCAAAATTGTTCCTAAATTGTCTTTAGAAACAAATTCATGAGTTCGTTTGTGAATTTTTCAAACATCTTGTAAAAGGAAAAAATGCAAGATTTATAATGTATGGCGATTTACATGTTGAATTAAAATATAATTATTAGCTTTGTAATATTTGGTGATTTATGAGCTAAATTGAAATAGAATTTCAGCTAGTTCTATATTAAACCTACAAAAACTTTGAAATGCACCTTCAACTTAATTTAATATGTTTGATTTATGTTAGCCTGTCACATACTTTAAGAGATGGAAATTGGATAAAACTATGTAGATTTTAGTTGCAAAAGTATAATAATTTTATGTTGCTACTGTGCTCAACTATTCATGCTACATAGCTTTCACTCACTGACCGCACGTGACTAATCGGGAATTCTAAGTAGTAAATTCAGTTAGCGGGCCTGATTGAACGCTGTAATTCAACAGCTAACTAACTAATTTACTAGGTATGAATAGCTCTCATGATTTATGACCTTCATTTTTATGATAAAATACTTATTAAATAGCTCTCATGGGTTATGACCTTCATTTTTATGATTAAATACTTATTAAATAACTCTCATGATATATGACCTTCATTTTTATGATAAAATACTTATTAAATAGCTCTCATTTATGACCTTCATTTTTATGATAAAATACTTATTATTGGAAGTATTGGCCAGATTTTCCCAATACCAACACCAGTTAAAATTACTGATACTGCCAATTTTGATACATTGGTACATCACAAACTAGTGCTTTCAGGAGGAAGATGTAAGGTCCTGAGCTAGAGAAAGTTCTTCTTTTTGGTGAAATAGAATGATTTGTTCTTTTATTTCAGACTATCTATTGGTGTACTGCTGGCCTGTTTTTTAGCACCAACTACTTCCTTCAATTTTTGTCGTGTTTCATAGACTTCTTTCTCATACTGTTTCCATGCACCTTCCTTCACTCCATACTAAATAGTGCCTTCCTCCTTCCTCTCTTTGGAATGCCTGTATTGCAATTAAGGAGGCTTAAACTAGCATCTAATCTAACAATAACACTCATGTCAACTGGTGACCATGTCAACTTGTAACTATCATGTAATCTAATGACTAGTATTGTGATGTCCTGTCAACTAGTAACTAAAATTTATCACAATAGTGATCATAGTATAAGTTGATGGAAATGTCAATTGGTAACTAAAATTTATGATAGTGATGATAGTATAATTAATTATGAATGTCAACTGGTAACACTGCCCGTGTCTGCAGCGCTGGGAGCCGCGTATGGCACGGCCAAGTCAGGCGTGGGCATTGCTGCCATGTCTGTGATGCGACCAGAGCTCATCATGAAATGCATCATCCCTGTCGTCATGGCGGGTATCATCGCCATTTATGGGCTGGTGGTCGCCGTGCTGCTCGCCGGCAAAATTGACTCTTACGCCAACTATTCCCTATATCAGTGAGTAATGTTATGACTAGTGTTCCCTTTGTCAGTGAGTGGTGTTGTGACTGGTGTTCCCTTTGTCAGTGAGTGGTGTTGTGACTGGTGTTCCCTTTGTCAGTGAGTGGTGTTGTGACTGGTGTTCCCTTTGTCAGTGAGTGGTGTTGTGACTGGTGTTCCCTTTGTCAGTGAGTGGTGTTATGACCAGTGTTCCCTTTGTCAGTGAGTGGTGTTGTGACTGGTGTTCCCTTTGTCAGTGAGTGGTGTTATGACCAGTGTTCCCTTTGTCAGTGAGTGGTGTTATGACCAGTGTTCCCTTTGTCAGTGAGTGGTGTTATGACCAGTGTTCCCTTTGTCGGTGAGTGGTGTTATGACCAGTGTTCCCTTTGTCAGTGAGTGGTGTTATGACCAGTGTTCCCTTTGTCAGTGAGTGGTGTTATGACCAGTGTTCCCTTTGTCAGTGAGTGGTGTTATGACCAGTGTTCCCTTTGTCAGTGAGTGGTGTTATGACCAGTGTTCCCTTTGTCAGTGAGTGGTGTTATGACCAGTGTTCCCTTTCCCTTTGTCAGTGAGTGGTGTTATGACCAGTGTTCCCTTTCCCTTTGTCAGTGAGTGGTGTTATGACCAGTGTTCCCTTTCCCTTTGTCAGTGAGTGGTGTTATGACCAGTGTTCCCTTTCCCTTTGTCAGTGAGTGGTGTTATGACCAGTGTTCCCTTTCCCTTTGTCAGTGAGTGGTGTTATGACCAGTGTTCCCTTTCCCTTTGTCAGTGAGTGGTGTTATGACCAGTGTTCCCTTTCCCAGTGAGTGGTGTTATGACCAGTGTTCCCTTAGTGAGTGGTGTTATGACCAGTGTTCCCTTGGTCAGTGAGTGGTGTTATGACCAGTGTTCCCTTAGTCAGTGAGTGGTGTTGAGACTAGTGTTCCCATTGTCAGTGAGTGGTGTTGAGACTAGTGTTCCCATTGTCAGTGAGTGGTGTTGAGACTAGTGTTCCCATTGTCAGTGAGTGGTGTTGAGACTAGTGTTCCCTTTGTCAGTGAGTGGTGTTAAGACTAGTGTTCCCTTTGTCAGTGAGTGGTGTTATGACCAGTGTTCCCTTAGTCAGTGAGTGGTGTTGAGACTAGTGTTCCCATTGTCAGTGAGTGGTGTTGAGACTAGTGTTCCCATTGTCAGTGAGTGGTGTTATGACCAGTGTTCCCTTTGTCAGTGAGTGGTGTTATGACCAGTGTTCCCTTTGTCAGTGAGTGGTGTTATGACCAGTGTTCCCTTTGTCAGTGAGTGGTGTTGAGACTAGTGTTCCCATTGTCAGTGAGTGGTGTTGAGACTAGTGTTCCCATTGTCAGTGAGTGGTGTTAAGACTAGTGTTCCCATTGTCAGTGAGTGGTGTTAAGACTAGTGTTCCCATTGTCAGTGAGTGGTGTTAAGACTAGTGTTCCCTTTGTCAGTGAGTGGTGTTGTGACCAGTGTTCCCTTTGTCAGTGAGTGACGTGTTGTGACCAGTGTTCCCTTTGTCAGTGAGTGACGTGTTGTGACCAGTGTTCCCTTTGTCAGTGAGTGACGTGTTGTGACCAGTGTTCCCTTTGTCAGTGAGTGACGTGTTGTGACCAGTGTTCCCTTTGTCAGTGAGTGACGTGTTATGACCAGTGTTCCCTTTGTCAGTGAGTGGTGTTATGACCAGTGTTCCCTTTGTCAGTGAGTGGTGTTATGACCAGTGTTCCCTTTGTCAGTGAGTGGTGTTATGACCAGTGTTCCCTTTGTCAGTGAGTGGTGTTGAGACTAGTGTCCCCTTTGTCAATGAGTGGTGTTGAGACTAGTGTCCCCTTTGTCAATGAGTGGTGTTGAGACTAGTGTTCTCTTTGTCAGTGAGTGGTGTTATGACTAGTGTTCTCTTTGTCAGTGTAGCTACTAAATCAAGTCGCACAGCCTCAGGCTGCTAAACTAAACTATGCAGGTTTTTCAGCTATGAACTCAAGTCATGACCTGAATGTTGCACATGTGATTCAGCCTTTAAGTTAGATTACGAATTTTATTTGTGCACCTCCTATTGTAAATTGCGCAGAGCTGACATGTGCCCCCACTCACACACAGCCGACACTCGTGTCAGTCCCTCGCACAACACGTGCCCCCAGTCACACGCAACCAACACGTGCCCCAGTCACACGCAACCAACACGTGCCCCAGTCACACGCAACCAACACGTGCCCCCAGTCACACGCAACCAACACGTGCCCCCAGTCACACGCAACCAACACGTGCCCCCAGTCACACGCAACCAACCCGTGCCCCCAGTCACACGCAACCAACCCGTGCCCCCAGTCACACGCAACCAACACGTGCCCCCATTCACACGCAACCAACACGTGCCCCCATTCACACGCAACCAACACGTGCCCCCCTTCACACGCAACCAACACGTGCCCCCATTCACGCGCAACCAACACGTGCCCCCATTCACGCGCAACCAACACGTGCCCCCATTCACGCGCAACCAACACGTGCCCCCCATTCACACGCAACCAACACGTGCCCCCAGTCACACGCAACCAACCCGTGCCCCCAGTCACACGCAACCAACACGTGCCCCCATTCACACGCAACCAACACGTGCCCCCATTCACACGCAACCAACACGTGCCCCCATTCACACGCAACCAACACGTGCCCCCATTCACACGCAACCAACACGTGCCCCCATTCACACGCAACCAACACGTGCCCCCATTCACACGCAACCAACACGTGCCCCCATTCACACGCAACCAACACGTGCCCCCATTCACACGCAACCAACACGTGCCCCCATTCACACGCAACCAACACGTGCCCCCATTCACACGCAACCAACACGTGCCCCCATTCACACGCAACCAACACGTGCCCCCATTCACACGCAACCAACACGTGCCCCCAGGCACACGCAACCGACACGTGCCCCCAGGCACACGCAACCGACACGTGCCCCCAGGCACACGCAACCGACACGGGCCCCCAGGCACACGCAACCGACACGTGCCCCCAGCCACACGCAACCGACACGTGCCCCCAGCCACACGCAACCGACACGTGCTCCCAGCCACACGCAACCGACACGTGCCCCCAGCCACACGCAACCGACACTCGTGTCTGCCCCTCGCCCCACACAACCGACACTCGTGTCTGCCCCTCGCCCCACACAACCGACACTCGTGTCTGCCCCTCGCCCCACACAACCGACACTCGTGTCTCTGCCCCTCGCCCCACACAACCGACACTCGTGTCTCTGCCCCTCGCCCCACACAACCGACACTCGTGTCTCTGCCCCTCGCCCCACACAACCGACACTCGTGTCTCTGCCCCTCGCCCCACACAACCGACACTCGTGTCTCTGCCCCTCGCCCCACACAACCGACACTCGTGTCTCTGCCCCTCGCCCCACACAACCGACACTCGTGTCTCTGCCCCTCGCCCCACACAACCGACACTCGTGTCTCTGCCCCTCGCCCCACACAACCGACACTCGTGTCTCTGCCCCTCGCCCCACACAACCGACACTCGTGTCTCTGCCCCTCGCCCCACACAACCGACACTCGTGTCTCTGCCCCTCGCCCCACACAACCGACACTCGTGTCTCTGCCCCTCGCCCCACACAACCGACACTCGTGTCTCTGCCCCTCGCCCCACACAACCGACACTCGTGTCTCTGCCCCTCGCCCCACACAACCGACACTCGTGTGTCTGCCCCTCGCCCCACACAACCGACACTCGTGTGTCTGCCCCTCGCCCCACACAACCGACACTCGTATGTGTGTATTTGAGTACATACAGCGTGCACACAACTAACACACGTGTGCCCACACAGAGGGTTCGTGCACCTGGGTGCAGGCCTGTCCGTGGGGCTGTCTGGGCTGGCCGCTGGGTTTGCCATTGGCATCGTTGGAGACGCCGGCGTCAGGGGCACCGCGCAGCAGCCACGGCTCTTTGTCGGCATGATCCTCATCCTTATCTTTGCTGAGGTGGGTCGTGTGCTGTGGGGTGTGTTGTGTGCTGTGGGGTGTGTTGTGTGCTGTGGGGTGTGTTGTGTGCTGCGGGGTGTGTTGTGTGCTGCGGGGTGTGTTGTGTGCTGCGGGGTGTGTTGTGTGCTGCGGGGTGTGTTGTGTGCTGCGGGATGTGTTGTGTGCTGCGGGATGTGTTGTGTGCTGCGGGGTGTGTTGTGTTGTGTGCTGTGGGGTGTGTTGTGTTGTGTGCTGTGGGGTGTGTTGTGTGCTGCGGGGTGTGTTGTGTACTGCGGGGTGTGTTGTGTGCTGCGGGGTGTGTTGTGTGCTGCGGGGTGTGTTGTGTGCTGCGGGGTGTGTTGTGTGCTGCGGGGTGTGTTGTGTGCTGCGGGATGTGTTGTGGGGTGTGCTGCGGGATGTGTTGTGGGGTGTGTTGTGTGTTGTGGGGTGTGTTGTGTGTTGTGGGGTGTGTTGTGTTGTGTGTTGTGGGGTGTGTTGTGTTGTGTGCTGTGGGGTGTGTTGTGTTGTGTGCTGTGGGGTGTGTTGTGTTGTGTGCTGTGGGGTGTGTTGTGTTGTGTGCTGTGGGGTGTGTTGTGTTGTGTGCTGTGGGGTGTGTTGTGTTGTGTGCTGTGGGGTGTGTTGTGTTGTGTGCTGTGGGGTGTGTTGTGTTGTGTTGTGTGCTGTGGGGTGTGTTGTGTTGTGTGCTGTGGCCTGTGTTGTGTTGTGTGCTGTGGCCTGTGTTGTGTTGTGTGCTGTGGCCTGTGTTGTGTTGTGTGCTGTGAGGTGTGTTGTGTTTTGTGCTGTGAGGTGTGTTGTGTTTTGTGCTGTGAGGTGTGTTGTGTTTTGTGTTGTGTTTTGTGTTGTGTTTTGTGTTGTGTTTTGTGTTGTGTTGTGTTTTGTGTTGTGTTTTGTGTTGTGTTGTGTGTTGTGTTGTGTGCTGTGGGGTGTGTTGTGTTGTGTGTTGTGTGCTGTGGGGTGTGGGGTGTGTTGTGTTGTGTGTTGTGTGCTGTGGGGTGTGTTGTGTTGTGTGTTGTGGGGTGTGTTGTGTTGTGTGTTGTGTGCTGTGGGGTGTGTTGTGTTGTGTGCTGTGTGCTGTGGGGTGTGTTGTGTTGTGTGCTGTGGGGTGTGTTGTGTTGTGTGTTGTGTGCTGTGGGGTGTGTTGTGTTGTGTGTTGTGTGCTGTGGGGTGTGTTGTGTTGTGTGTTGTGTGCTGTGGGGTGTGTTGTGTTGTGTGCTGTGGGGTGTGTTGTGTTGTGTGCTGTGGGGTGTGTTGTGTGCTGTGGGGTGTGTTGTGTGCTGTGGGGTGTGTTGTGTGCTGTGGGGTGTGTTGTGTTGTGTGCTGTGGGGTGTGTTGTGTTGTGTGCTGTGGGGTGTGTTGTGTTGTGTGTTGTGTTGTGTGCTGTGGGGTGTGTTGTGTTGTGTGCTGTGGGGTGTGTTGTGTTGTGTGCTGTGGGGTGTGTTGTGTTGTGTGTTGTGTGCTGTGTTGTGTTGTGTTGTGTTGTGTGTTGTGGGGTGTGTTGTGTGTTGTGGGGTGTGTTGTGTGTTGTGGGGTGTGTTGTGTGCTGTGGGGTGTGTTGTGTGTTGTGGGGTGTGTTGTGTGCTGTGGGGTGTGTTGTGTGCAGTGGGGTGTGTTGTGTGTTGTGTGTTGTGTGCTGTGGGGTGTGTTGTTTCTGTCTTGTTTCTTTAACTTCTTTCTTAGCTTCCTGTTTCTGTGCACCTTGTGCGTAGATTCCCCATTCTTTCATCTCCATACTTAATGGCACCTTCCTCCTTCCTTTCTTACATACGCTCTTTTTTGTAGCGGTTAGGGAGGCTTAATTTAACTTATAATCTACAATCCAATTTTTTCCCCTCGCCAGGTGTTGGGATTGTACGGTCTGATCGTGGCCATTTTCCTGTACACAAAACCTGCCGCCTAAGTGGCTGCTGTCGCTTAGCGCGGATGAAAGCGGCCCTCCCATTGGCCGGCAGCCTGCGGTTGCCCTCATCCAGCCGGCCAATCACAAGGCGTTGTTTCTCCGTCTTAATTTAAAGAAGTGTTGTTTGGAGCAGCGTATCTTCTCTCGGGAAAAGCTTAGTTCAATAATATGACTACAATACTAATAGTTAGCGCATGGTGATGTAGGTCTCTGGTGAACTGTCTTTATCAAGCATTGAAAAGACTTTTATTTTTTTCTCCCATTTGTATTGTATAAACAGAATTCACGTACGGTTGTTATTTCTAGCGGTGGTTGGATATTTTTATTTTTGGGGCAGCGGTCAAGTGAATTTTGGAAAAACGAAAAATATTTTTTTTCCGTGTATGATGCCAGAAATTTGTTTACGTACTTCCATAACATCAAACTCCGAGGTGACGATTTAGTATATATAAGTAATTTCATTTTTTTAAATACATTGGTGTCAATTCGAAATTAGTTACTATTTTTTCAAAATAGTACGTGCCACCTCGAAATTATTTCAGTAAAAAGTTGTAATGAATAGACCAATTCCGCTTCAAAATATAATTTTTTTCAGAAAAACCTCGTTCGAAATTCTTTAAAAAAATTTCCTTCTGAAAAAAGTTGCATCATAGAAAAATGTCCGCTTGGCGGATCCGTGATACAGACTTCCACTCGACACTAAATAAAAAAAATAAAAGAGAAGAAAAAAATAATGTGAAACATTCCACTAGAACGCGATTTCCATGATATCTTTTGGACCTTTGAAGGCAGTTTACTTGTCCGTATCACTGAGAAATTTGCAGGTTTTTTTTCCCCCGGATGCCTAACCCAAAAGTTAGGGTTGGGACTGGCGTTTTTAAAGTAATAATATTAATAATAAAGGTTATTCCGTTCAGCTATTTCGATGAATGTGTACATTTGTGCAAGGCTTGATAGTACAGTCAGTACTATTGAGTACAGTTAGTAGGTAGTAGCTGGTTGCTGTGTGCGTGTCGTCAGGGGCAACTTCTCCCGTTTTTGGAAAAAATTTTCTTAGAAAACTCGAAATTTTGATGCTTTGTACGTTTTTTTCCCTGTATGATACTAGAAATTTTATTCACCGTGTCTGACTCAGAGTTTTTTTTCTTGTGTACTATACAAATTTTCTTCTTTGGTGCCCGAATATTTATTTTCTTTAATGTTGAAAGTTTTCGAACTGATATTGGTTTCTAGCAAATTGGCGACTTGGAGAGAATTAAAACATCCACTAAAATCTGGGCAAGTGAATGCATTGCAATCAAACACTTCCATGTATTTGAAATTTATTTCAGCACATGTAAAGTCATTGAAAATTCGTTGCATTTGTACGGGTTTCTTACATTTCCTCATTTGCCATGTTCCGTTATGTACCATAAATAATTGTGTGTGTGCAGGAAAACGCGTGTGTGGCGTCATGTAGAGATGACAGTTTAGTGCTAGCACAAGTTAGTTTGTCCGGGGAGTATATATATGTTACTGAACTATCAGCTGATCACGGGTTCGTGACGCGTCCCGAGCGTGTTTGTGGCGCGTCTCGGGCGTGTTTGTGGCGCGTCTCGGGCGTGTTTGTGGTGCGTCTCGGGCGTGTTTGTGGCGCGTCTCGGGCGTGTCTGTGATGCGTCTCAGGCGTGTCTGTGACGCGTCTCAGACGTGTCTGTGACGCGTCTCGGGCGTGTCTGTGACGCGTCTCGGGCGTGTCTGTGACGCGTCTCGGGCGTGTCTGTGACGCGTCTCGGGCGTGTCTGTGACGCGTCTCGGGCGTGTCTGTGACGCGTCTCGGGCGTGTCTGTGACGCGTCTCGGGCGTGTCTGTGACGCGTCTCGGGCGTGTCTGTGACGCGTCTCGGGCGTGTCTGTGACGCGTCTCGGGCGTGTCTGTGACGCGTCTCCGGCGTGTCTGTGACGCGTCTCGGGCGTGTCTGTGACGCGTCTCGGGCGTGTCTGTGACGCGTCTCGGGCGTGTCTGTGACGCGTCTCGGGCGTGTCTGTGACGCGTCTCGGGCGTGTCTGTGACGCGTCTCGGGCGTGTCTGTGACGCGTCTCGGGCGTGTCGAATGAAGCTCTTGCTGTTTTTCCGTGTTACTGTTTAAATAATATTATGCACGCTTAAAAAGATATTTATTTAGAGTATGAAACCATCTTTAGGAACATTATCAATTGAGTGTCTTTTTTTTCTTACAATGGAGTGAGTAACTTGAACATCCAGTATTTACATCGACGTATTTGTCTCAAATGAACAGCATTCGCTACAAAAGGGACCCTCTGATGCTGCAAGCTTACGCTTGTAACACCTGTGTTATTGCAGCGTTGTTGCTTGCGTTGTGCTCATGTTACATTGGCGTGCCAGGTGTTTCTCGGTAGCGATACTTGTAACATCTGTGAGAATAATGACAATGTTCACTGAAGAACTAATGGTTTCACTTATTATTGTTACCTATAACGGGGAAGGTACTCCAAAGGTCGGAGTTTGGAGTTAAATGCTGTAGATTTCTCGGAAAATTTTCGTCACCCCTGGAAGTGACGTATTTTCTGTGTCGTAGAAAATGGGGTTTTTCCCTCTTGCTACTGGTTTTTTTTATAAAAAACTTGAATAATAGATTTTTTTTTTCATTTTATGTCGCCCCTGGAAAAAAACTTTTTCTGTGCGGTAGCAGACGAAATTGTGTCGTTCTTGCCTGCCACTTTAGTTTCATTTGTTTATTCCATTTCAACTGAACACGACTTCGATTTGTTTCTTTCATGTAAGTTGAACACCATTTATGGCTCTAAATTTTGTCTTGTGTTATGTACAGCATGGAGTTTGAGTCGCGTCTCAGCGGGACCTTTTAATTTTTTACTTACCGTAATTGTGAGGTTAGTGGAGCTGTATATTCCCCTCA
Organism: Morinoia aosen; assembly: GCA_030386875.1. NCBI lineage: Eukaryota > Metazoa > Arthropoda > Malacostraca > Amphipoda > Talitridae > Morinoia > Morinoia aosen. The sequence continues at coordinate 7,873,600 of CM059580.1, forward strand.
TGTGTCTGTATAAATAAATTATTCCCGTAATTGAGCCGCGTGCGTATCTCTGATACCCAACCCTGGCCCTCACACTCGCACGACCTCGGAGCTCGCGACACCTTGGCCCTTAACCCTTTAACGCCCAAGTGGACTGTACGGTCCTCTTTCAAAAATAACAATATATTGTATTTCTTATTCAATTTGTTCACTAATGTGTCCTTTGAACTTCACTGCCGAGTGGCAGTTCCTTCCCCATCTTGATAGCTGTGACTTCCTAATGCCAGTGCCGGTTTAGTGATAGTGGTTGTGATAACGGTAATATGAGTATAAAAATGTGGACGTTAAAGGGTTAACCGTTTCACGCCCACATTTTTATTCTCATATTACCGTTATCACAACCACTACCACTAAACCAACACTGGCATTAGGTAGTCACTGTTATCAAGATGGGGAAGGAACTGCTACTCGGCAGTGAAGTTCAAAGGACACATTAGTGAACAAATTGAATAAGAAATACAATATATTGTTATTTTTGAAAGAGGACCGTACAGTCCACTTGAGCGTTACAGGGTTAAGCGCCCATAGTCGATCAATTTTATTGTCAAAATAATCGACAATGATGAATATTGACAACTAAGTTGATCGTCTGTGGGCTTGATTGACGACCGTCAATTAATTGACTTAGTGGGCAAAAAAATCTCGTCAATATATCGAGTCACTGATATTGACAATTGGTTAAGGGAGGCTAAAACTTTCTTAGATAATAATAATAATAATAATTGAATTGATTGTCTATGGGCCACTTTACACTCGCGCTACCCTGACTCTCCGGTTATGTGCGTTCTTCCAAAGCGAGAAGGAAGGAAACCTTTCAGTATGAAGTTCAGGGAACTGCGAATCAACGCACAAGGTGTGGGGTTGCGTAGTTACCAGTCCCTGTGCACAAAAATTGCTAACTACGACGGTGTCCCCAAGAAAAAAGGAGTAAAACACCATTTGGTATGGAGTTGAGGACTCCATGTACGCGGTAGGAAGTTTATGAAACGAGACCAATGTTGAAGAAAGCAATAGGTGTTGAAAAACAGGACAGCAGTCAACCGAAGGAAGATGGTCCGTAACAAAACAAAAGGAAGGTCTATTCATCTCTCACCTCGGAAGGGCACTTGCCTTCGGGGAGCGCAAGTTTCCACGGGTACAATAGTTTTATCCTCCTGGAGGGTCTGTTATCAGTGTTCGTATACTTGGATACTGCGAGCGCTTAGTAGTGACAAGATTCATGAATTTAAACTTGAGTGTATTGGAATGTTCATTAGCGCTCCTAGGGACGCAATGTGAGGGCCCGAGCTGAGAGTTAGGTAGGTCTTCTTTTTGTTGAAATAAAATGCTTGTATCATGTTAAGAACCATGTTTTTCGATTCACTGCTGTCCTGTTTTTTCAGCACCTACTACTTTCTTCTTCAACTTTGATCTTGTTTCATGAACTTCTTTCTCAACTTACTGTTTCTATGCCTTTCTGCGTGGATTCCGCGTTCCCTTAACTCCATACTACACTCACAAGCAAAAGTTTGGAATCACTTTCTTGGAATTGGTTCCGCGCGATTTTGAGCACTAAATATTTTTTCAATAACCATAAAAATTACACCAATTTAAAGGTTCAACTCCTAACTTTAAATTGATGCCAAATCAAGCCAGTATTTCGGGAGCTATCCCGGATCAAGTGAAGGCGTAACGGAAAAGACGTGCTTCAATTCTTAGATACGTCGCGAGTAGCGACCTATTGACCCCCTATAAAAGCACCTGTTATCGGATTTGATTTCTCAGTCCACCTTCACACGTTGATCGGTACACATCTCCGGTACTTTTGACCCTTTCCTTGAGCGACAATGGAGACAACTCCTACAGAAGCAGCACAAATCGTAGCCCTATTGCAAGAAGGGCTCAGCCAGCGAGTTGTCGCTTGTCGGCTCCACATAAGCCAGTCATGTGTTTCGAAAGTTTTACAAACGCTTTCAGGAGACTGGTGGCTCTATCCCGAGACCAATATCTGGACGACGCCGGTGCACCTCGGAGAGGGATGACCGTTTTATCGTATCAACCTCTCTCCGAAATCGGCATTTGACTGTTGTCGACGTTCAACAGGAGCTCCGAGATGTTCGTGGGGTAGCTGCCAGCGAGTGGGCAGTTCGTCGACGACTCAAGCAAGCGAACTTGACTCCAAAAAAGCCTGTTACAGGCCCGAAACTCACGGCAGCTCTCCGACAAGCACGCCTTCAATTTGCTCGCACCCATCTTGATTGGGAGGTTGAGCAATGGAGTCAAGTTCTGTTCCCCGACGAGTGCAGGATGTGTTTGCACGGTAGCGACTGAAGAGGTCGGGTCTACAGGCGGCCTGGGGAGCGATTTGCGCAATGCTGTTCCGCTGATACAGTTGCTCACGGGGTGGTTCTTGTATGATGTGGGCCGGCATTTCCTTCGACGTTAAAACGGAGATTGTATTCGTGCCTGGCGGTGGACGAGGAGACGGTCTAACTTCGGACCGGTACATTTCCGATATTCTGCTGGAACATGTCGTTCCCTATGCGGGATATATCGGTGATGACTTCCTCCTTATGCACGATAACGCTCGTTGTCACACTGCCCGTGGCACAACTGAATATCTCGAAGTCGATATTGCCACATTGGACTGGCCAGCGCTCAGCCCTGACTTGAATCCCATTGAGCACGTGTGGGATGAACTGAAGAGGAAGGTTCGTTCCAGAACTCCTGCTCCTTCAAGTCTGAATGAGCTGAAATCGGCTTTAATTGAGGAGTGGGAAGGTATCCCACAATAATCAATTCAGAACTTGATCAGGTCGATGAAAAATCGTCTTCGAGCAGTTATTAGGGCAAGGGGAGCGAACACAAAGTATTGACACTCAATTTTAAGGCTAAATAAATTTTTTATTGATAATTTTTTGTCGTTTTATTCATTCCCATATTTCCTTGTTTTCCTACCTCCTTGATTTAATCCGGGATAGCTCCCGAAAAACTGGCTTGATTTGAATGAATTTGGTATCAATTTAAAGTTAAGAGTTGAACCTTCAAAATTATGTAATTTTTCTGGTTATTGAAAAAATATTTAGTGCTCAAAATAGCGCGGAACCAATTTCAAGAAAGTGATTCCGGACTCTAGCTCGCGAGTGTAAATGGTGCCTTCTTCCTTCCTCTCTTTGGATCGCCTTTGTTGCGGATTGGGAGGCTTAAACTAACTAATAATCTAATCTAATTGGAATGTACGTTTTTATTTCCGTGATTGGGTGATGAAAGTCCTGAAATAGGGGAGGGAGTGCAGCCTGTATCGCAGGTACGCACATCGCACACTTCCTGTTGCTCAAGTAATCCGAGAGTAATTTGATGGTGACTGATTAAATCATTTCAGTTGTTAAAATCAACCTTTAAAAACGGTACGTTATTCAAATGTTTAAACATGTTAAATAAAGTTCTTAATGCATTTAAAATGTTGATTTTAAAAAAAAATTTGATGCAGAAAGAAGTTTCTAAGGTGATGGAGAAACCATAAGGCGTAAACAATAGCTGTGGCAGAAGTTGATTAGGTTATTATGAAAAGCAAAATTTAAATTCATTTTTTGGATATTTTACTCCAAACGCGGAGACTGAAAGGTTAGAAATGCTGCAAAAATGAATAAAAAATGCCCTAGAGAAAAGTCTCTTCTTACGTTCACAAAAGAGCTAAGGGTTTTGCTTCGCCAAGAGTCGTACATTGGTGAAGGTATAAGGAGTGGAAGTTAATGATTTGGTATCTAAAACTACGCAACCGAGAAAACAGTTTACGCCTAAAACTAAGTAGTCAAAAAAACCGTTCATGCCTGAAACTTAGCAATAAAATTTTGTTTTCCGAATGATTTGATACATTAAATGTATTACAACTCATTAGATTTGAAAATTTCATGATATCGAGGTCCTTAATTGCAGAGAAATACGTGGCGTACACCAAGATGAGTCGGGTTAATTATGTTATTGAGAGGAACAGTCAAAATATATTTTCTCCGATAACTATCTTCGGCAGGATGATTGAAGTTAACACTTCGGAAACTTGAATCTAGTTTTTTAAAGATTCTTTGTTTCAATCAAGCATGACACATTTTTTCATATCCATTGGTTTTCATATGTCTTATAACTAACACCAGGACGCCATGACGGTTTCTCCCGGTCAAGCTGGTCCCCATTCTGACACCTGGGGGGAGTGGGGAATTGTGGCTGAGTTCTTTTTTTTTCCCAACGGGGAGAAACCCCAAGCGGCACTGCCGGGATCCGAACAGCCAACCCTTCCCGCGAAGGGCGCGTTTTTGTGCAAAGAGTGATGGGGGAAGGACTAGGTGATTTTTAGCCACCCTCCCTCCACCGCAATGCATATATATATTGCATCACATCTCATTTGATTGATGCTGCCCGGTGTTTCTCCTCGTTGGGAAAAGGAATTACTCATCCACAATTCCCCACTCTACACAGATGTCTGAAATGGGTACCGGTGTAGCATTAGCTACAAAAGTGTAAAATTATAAAAATTCTCATTCGCACTTAAATAAAATAATTATTGACATTAAAAATCTTACTCTAAATTTAATTATTAATAATTTTCTACTTATAATTAGTAATCCTTCAAGTTTTTGTATAAATGCATAAGATATAAAATAGCGCTCGACATTTTCGAGAGTGAAGCCTCTGTGATTGGCAACACTGCGCGGGGGACGCGTCGTTTTCCGCGTCACTCTCTCGTGCCTCTTTAGCCTGTGCGTACAGCGTTCCTTACCCTCGACGGCACCAAACACCACAACACACATTCCTTGGACTTGAGCTTTACAAGTTAAATTCATGTGGCTTATTATCTCTCACTAAACCATCGAGATACACCACGTAAATTGCTTATTTGTGACGTGAGTCGGACTCTTTACTCGATCTTATTGCCTTGCATTTGCCTCGGTTTTGCGAGCTGATTTCAGCCTGGTATAATTATCTAATTTACTGGCTAAATAATCCATCTGCTCCAACTACGTACAATTGTCTTCAGTGTGTAATAATTCTTAACTCCAAGACCAAGTAAAACTGATTGACCATCATCAATCACGGCTCAAAAATTAAGACTTGAAGCATTTCCTAAAGCCCTAATTCTCTGGCTTGTTAACTTGCCCGTACCTTGAAATTTACTTTCACCAAACACGCACTCGCACCTCCTGCCAACGTCTCGCTCACCGGACCTCGCCTGCACGGAGTTTCCCATCTAAGAGAAGATCGTCCGAAATCAAGCACGGCATCGGTCATCACGGCTTCCTTCAATAAACAAAATCAAAGCTGAGTTATCCCATGAATTGTCTTATTATCCCTCTCTTACGATTTCGAAAAACACTGCTTGAGAAAAACGTTTAAGGTTGGAAGTTAATAACTTAGCATACCCACCAATCTTAACACTGGTGACCCCAGAGTGACCCAATTTTCAAGCTTAAAACAAAACTATTCAACTCGATAAGTGTTTGAGAAAAACGTGAGAGCGGATAATGTTGGCATATCATTGTAATGATAAGTTTCCCATTACGTAGTATTCCTTGAGAATTTTCCATGGATGTACTGTGCTAACGTTCTCTGAGCAGTTCAAAAAATTTTTCTCCATGCTATTCTGTCTTGTGTCTTTTGTGCCACAGTAGGTAGAAAATTTTTTTTCCCTCATTTCCGTGCTTTACGCTTATTTCTGACCGTAAAATTTTCGTTTCCATTTTTTCTTTCTTTCCGTTTCAACTTTGTTTGAATGATTGAATAGGTAATTAGAATCGCAAACCTTTGACACTTTAATACCAAAGTTATTAGGCGTTGATTATGTAAATTCCGTGCCGTGATAGCTTAATTTTGCATTCAAAAGAAAAATCGCCAGTATGTCCGATACAGAGAATGGTCCAGAGCCAGCGCGCAATAAGCCTATAACTCTTCCTCCTTTCATACCAGCAGAAAGCCAAACTTGGTTCAACCAAGTTGAGGCTATTTTCCGATATAATAAAATAACGAACTCATCAGACATGTTCCATGCATTAATAGCTGCTGTGCCCACGCAAATGTTAAGCGACTCCAATGAGTTGATAGTGAATCCGCCCGCCATAAACCCTTACGGAATCTTAAAAAGTAAAATCCTCGAAAAATTACAGTTGTCCGACGCGGACAAGTTTAGGTCTCTTGTGGATGCCTCGGCAATTCCACCTGTCTCTGTCATTTTCTCTCCTACTTCGTTAGTTAAGGAACTTAGAAAACTAGCAGCCGGTGTTGGCGTAGCTGAGGGATTTCTCAGAGAAGTGTACTTTAGCAAAGTACCGTCTACGGTGCGACTTTTCCTGTCGATGGTCGTTCCGAACGAAAGCATCGAGACCCTAGCCCAAGCCACTAAGACAGTGATGCGCAATCTAAACATGTCACAAGCACCGCAGGTAGCTTCCTTGAACGCATCAGCTGCGAATTTTAGCCCGTCAAATACTGCTAATAATCAATCCTCAGCGGCAATGGATACAATGCAACGAGAAATCGCCGAATTAAAACATGCTGTCCAGAATTTCCAGTTAGGTCATACTGTAGCTCATATCCAGCCAGGCCCAAGGAATGTCTCACGTTACCATGCCTACGACTATCCCTATGACTATACTCCTCCTCCTCCTCCTCAACGTTTCGATAGAGGTAGATCTTATGATAGGTCAAATCAAAACCGCCACTTTAGATCGCGCTCTCGCGATGCTAACAGTAATTTATGTTGGTACCATCATAAGTTTGGTGACCAAGCACGAAAGTGCGGGTCCCGATTCTGTCCTCGTTATACCGAAATGACTTCGGGAAACGCCAACAGCGACGCATAGTAGCGAGTACTGCGTTTCCTAACTCCCAGACTACTCGCCTTTTGACCATATTCGATCCCACTACCAAATATCGATTTTTGATCGACACAGGTTCAAGTGTTTCAATTATCCCAGCCACGGCGAAAGAGAAAAACAACACTTTGTTGGCGACACTACGTGCCGCAAATGGCACGCCAATAGCTTGTTATGGGGAGAGAGTACTCGAGTGCAGTCTGGGGTTAAGGCGAAACTTTATTTTCAATTTCTTAGTCGCAGAAGTCCAAGAGCCCATAATTGGTGCTGATTTCCTAGCAAAGTACGGGATCATTGTAGATGTTAAAAACCGTAGAATTAGGGACGAGGAGACACAGATCTCAATTCCCGCTTGTGGCATAACTAGAGCTAATGTCTTGCATTCCTTCTCTATTGCTTTCAAGAAAGAGTGCATGTTCGAGCAGGTTCTCGCAGAATACCCTGCATTAACAAACTCTAACTTAGCTTCTAAAAATATGCAGACGAGCACAAAACACTTCATTGAAACAACTGGACCGCCAGTTTACTCCAGAGCTAGACGCTTACCTCCTGATCGATTGGCTTTAGCCAAGAAAGAATTTGCTAGGATGCTAGACAGCGGCATCATCCGCAGTTCCAAAAGCCCTTGGGCTAGCCCTCTCTTGCTAGTACCCAAGGCTAACGGCGAATTCAGACCGTGCGGGGATTTCCGCAGGTTGAATGCCGTTACTCTACCTGACCGCTACCCTATCCCTTACCTACATGATTTTAGTGCAAATTTAGAGGGAGCACAAATTTTCTCAAAAATAGATCTACAAAGCGCCTTCCATCAAATTCCACTTGAGGATAGCGCGATACCTAAGACCGCGGTAATCACTCCGTTTGGTCTCTTTGAATTCCTCAAGATGCCTTACGGCTTAAGGAATGCTCCTCAGACATTCCAACGACACATGTCGGAAATCTTCTCGGATCTCACTTTTGCCTATGTGTATCTGGACGACATTTTGGTGGCATCCGCAACCCCGGAGCTACATAAAGATCATCTTAGGGTCGTGTTTGAAAGACTGTCCGACAATGGACTCCTGGTAAATCCTGCCAAATGTCAGCTCGGAAAGCCATCACTGATATACTTAGGTCATGAAATCTCTAGCCTAGGTCTAAAACCTATGCCCTCCAAAGTAGAAGTGATCAAAAACTTTCCTCTTCCACAGACCCAGAAGGAACTGAGAAGGTTCCTAGGCTCTGTTAATTTCTATCATAGATTCATCAGAAACTGCGCTCAAACTTTAGCTCCCTTGTCAGATTTGCTGGAACCAAAGAGAAAAGGTAAATCTACTGAGGTAAAATGGACGGATGCAGTGCGCAAAGCTTTTGACGAGATTAAGCACAAGCTAGCTACCGCGACTGAATTATCCTACCCTATTGCCAATGCTGACTTCAGTTTGGTGGTTGATGCCTCCAGTACTGCCGTAGGCGCCGTTTTGCAACAAAAAGTAGGGACTAATATCTCTCCTCTTGCCTTCTTTTCCAAAAAGCTATCGCCCACTGAGCGTGCTTACAGCGCGTTCGGTAGGGAACTCCTTGCTATCTATCTGTCTGTGGGACACTTTCGCTATGCTCTAGAGGCAAGGGAGTTCGTGATCTACACAGACCACAAACCCTTGACCTCGGCGATCAAAATGCCTTCTGAGCGACACTCGCCAAGAGAAGCTCGACATCTGTCTTTCATCAGTCAGTTCACTACGGATATCAGATTCATTAAAGGTCTCGACAATACTGTTGCTGACTGTCTATCTAGAATTAATTCTGTCCAAAACAGTGGTGAGATCACTTTCGGTAATATTAGTAATGCTCAGAAGGAGGATCCTGAAATCCAGGATCTTCTCAAACCTTCTAGTACTACCTCTTTAAAATTAACCTTGGTTGACGGCGTGTACCGTGATGCTGAGCGACTTTCTCGTTTGTATCTTCCTGCGACTCTCCGCAGAGTAGCTTTTCTTCACTATCATTCTCTTTCACATCCTGGTATTAACCGTACATTGCGTTTGATTTCCGATCGTTTCGTCTGGCCAGCGATGCGTAAGGAGGTCAAGCAAATTGTGCAAAATTGCCATGCATGTCAGAGTAGCAAAGTTGTGAAACAAAATCGTGCAGCGTTACAGAGTTGTGCTTTTGCTGGACACAAATTCGACTCCGTACACCTAGATTTGGTGGGTCCGTTGCCTTTGTCGCGTGGTCATTCATATTTGTTAACCATAATTGATAGATTCTCTAGATGGGTTGAGGCCGTGCCCCTTCCAGATACCCAAACTGATACTGTAGCTCGCGCTTTCATGAGTAATTGGATTTCCAGATTTGGGGTTCCCTTAAGTGTCACGCATGACCGGGGATCACAATTTACCTCCAAATTCTGGAGTGAGCTTAGCACCGCTTTAGGGTGTGAAAACATTAGTACTACCGCATATCATCCGCAGTCGAATGGACTTATTGAGAGAGTCCACAGAGATTTAAAGACTGCATTGCGCTGCCTGAATTGCACCCAAGACTGGACCGACAGACTTCCAGTAGTATTATTGAGCATCCGCAACTTGCATCGGCAGGATCAGCAGTGCACAGCAGCAGAAATGTTGTATGGAAAGACTCTTCGCCTCCCGGGCGACATTGTTGACCCAAAACCGTTGCCTAAATTTTCATCTGCTGACCGTTCCGCATATGTAATCTGTCTCAAGGATTGCATGCGTCAGATCAAGTATGTTGCTCCACGAATGCCTCACTCAAAGGACAAATTAGATCCTGCTTTGCAACAGTGCACACATGTGTACGTCCGTAATGATAGCATCAAACCAACTCTCACACGCCCGTATGATGGCCCATTCAAAGTATTAAAACGGACGCCAAAGTATTTCGTCCTTGAAAGATCTGGTTCACCCGACCCTGTGAGCATAGATCGATTAAAGGTCGCGTATACCTCCGATAACAGTGTGATTTCTAACTCTTCATTCTCTCCACAGAACTTCCTTTCCACTGAGACTCGATCATATCGTCCACCTCAATTTCCTCAGTTGGCTGCATTGTTGCCTAGTCAATTGAGTGTAATCCTTTCTTTGTGCCTGTACCTTCAAACCCTATCCCAAATCCTATCGTAGACTCTAATTCTAGCTCTCTTAGTGAAACACCGACAAGTCTGGAGAGACCAGACGAGACCGCTGCAGTAACTCCTGTACCAAAAACTCTTGCTGATCTAAATTTGCAGACCCGTTTGGTGAAGCTGTGTAACAATTCGCTCAGTAACATTTTCCGACCGCCAAACCCGGCATGGTCGCGTAGTTCGAACTCCTTCCCGCTACAAATGATTGCAGCGGGTGGACCTTTCGGTCTGCGCCTTGGGGGGTAATGTAGCATTAGCTAAAAAAGTGTAAAATTATAAAAATTCTCATTCGCACTTATATAAAATAATTATTGACATTAAAAATCTTACTCTAAATTATTATTAATAATTTTCTACTTACAATTAGTAATCCTTCAAGTTTTTGTGTAAATGCATAAGATATAAAATAGCGCTCGACATTTTCGAGAGTGAAGCCTCTGTGATTGGCAACACTGCGCGGGGGACGCGTCGTTTTCCGCGTCACTCTCTCGTGCCTCTTTAGCCTGTGCGTACAGCGTTCCTTACCCTCGACGGCACCAAACACCACAACACACATTCCTTGGACTTGAGTTTTACAAGTTAAATTCATGTGGCTTATTATCTCTCACTAAGCCATCGAGATAAACCACGTAAATTGCTTATTTGTGACGTGAGTCGGACTCTTTACTCGACCTTATTGCCTTGCATTTGCCTCGGTTTTGCGAGCTGATTTCAGCCTGGTATAATTATCTAATTTACTGGCTAAATAATCCATCTGCTCCAACTACGGACAATTGTCTTCAGTGTGTAATAATTCTTAACTCCAAGACAAAGTAAAACTGATTAACCATCATCAATCACGGCTCAAAAATTAAGACTTGAAGCATTTCCTAAAGCCCTAATTCTCTGGCTTGTTAACTTGCCCATACACTGAAATTTACTTCCACCAAACACGCACTCGCACCTCCTGCCAACGTCTCGCTCACCGTACCTCGCCTGCACGGAGTTTCCCATCTAAGAGAAGATCGTCCGAAATCAAGCACGGCATCGGTCATCACGGCTTCCTTCAATAAACAAAATCAAAGCTGAGTTATCCCATGAATTGTCTTATTATCCCTCTCTTACGATTTCGAAAAACACTGCTTGAGAAAAAAGTTTAAGGTTGGAAGTTAATAACTTAGCATATCCACCAATCTTAACACCGGCTTGACCGGGGGTAACCGTCATTGCGTCATGGTGTTAGTTATGAGGCTTTTGAAGAACAAGTGCACAAGATATGTATCAGGCTTGGTTGGAATGAAATTAAAATTGATTGCTACCGCAATGTGTTGAAAAGGAGAGTACACATTCATAATATTTTCTTTCTGAAAAATAATTCAAGGAAGAATCTTCAAACTCTGGCTCAATGGTTCAATGTGAAAAATGAGGTTCAAGTTTTGTTCCGTAAAGTTTTTAGTGCGACATATTGTCAAGACCAATTCCAATAACTCATTATATAAAGAAAATTCAGGACAAAAATTTTTAGTGAGAAAAAAAGTTTTTTTTTTTAAATAAGGGAAATGAAATTTATAAAAGCGCGTGTTATTTTAAATAATTCTTAGCATATACCTAGATCTAAAATTGATTGACAAAACAATAGAAGGTAGACAATACCCATACGGGATTATGTATATAATGAGGGGAAACAACAAAAATATAGTCTCATGGATATCAAGGGATTTGTTGATTATATTCATTTATACAGTCAAAAAATCATTACATTCGTGAAGCTCAATGATTTTGTTCATTACTTATGCAACGGATATAGGGTAATTCATCAAATATCGAACAGAAACCACGTGTGTCTAGAAACAACCTTCATAAATCGGTAACTTTTGCTCTGAATAACTCTTGCGAGCCTCAAGGTTATTCTTGAACAGTTGCTTTCTTGTTCTAAGATGTCGCTTGAAAGACAACGTAGATTATTGAAATGTATTTATTGTTCTAAAAATCGAATTCTTTAGTAACATAATTTCATCAATATCGAACATGAATCGAACAAGAATTTTGATTCGAACAGGATGGTTTGTCAATTAGTTCTCTTCGTATGGAACTTTTGTTAGACTATTAGCACGCCACGTATGGTTTGTATATTAGTACGCCTCGTATATTTTGTCCATTAATATGCCTCGTATGGTCTATCTATTTGTACACCTCATGTGGCCACTTGGAAAATAAACGTTTTTCTTTCATTCTTTTTTTCTTTGGTGCACTGGATTTTCTTGGAAGTGCTCGCGGTGGCACAGCGGTTAAGGGATCGGACTTGTATGTTGGAGTCGCGGGTTCGTATCCCGGCGCTGGCGCTGCGATTTTCCCCGTTGGGTGTAAGGGAAAGCTCAAGCACAATACCCCCACTCGACCCAGGTGTCGGAAATGGGTACCGACTTTACGGGGGAACCGTCATGGTGTCCTATACATAGTGTTAGTTATAAGACATTTGAAAAACCAATGCTTAAGAACATTTGTATCAGGCTTGATTGGAAATAAAGCATCCCAAAGATGCCGATGTTTGTTTTGTTTGTTTGTTTAAAATGACTGTCTCATTACTTATTTTCAGGAAGCATTTGAATGGAGAGTTATCAAAATTTGAATATGATGTCGATGTTTCATTTGCAGTGCTTGTTGAACCATCATTGTGATCATCAACCTGTGTGACCTTTTTTGGAGTAGAGTGTAGAGCACGCGTCAATGAATTATTATTGATGCTTGCATCAATTTTCTTGGCAAGGGATTGATCATCAGTGTTAGACCAGAGAGGCCTCTTTCCATCTTGGAATAATGGAGTACGGCAACGATTATAAGTATGAGTGTGGGGTATAGAGAAACACAGTAGGTAATCTAGGAACTACATGTACTGTACGTCCGTCGAGCACGGCGGCGAGAACAAGAAGAAGGAGCTCGATCGCTCTACAAAGGCGGTTAGCACATGAACATAGAAAACGGGACGGAAGCAATTTAATGGGCGACTGCGACAACTCATATATAATAATAAATATATATACTGAAGTTGGATCTCAACACACCCCCTCCAACTGAAGTATTCCATCCCACTATGCATCAATTCACATAGTAATCAATTAGAGCTAACATTTCAACATTCAGATCTTTCATTGAACATTGAACAGCAGAAAAACAACATAAAAAATCATCAGTGTAGATCAACAGATTACACTGAGCACGATACAAAAAAAATATAACGCACAATAATGCATAGTCCGCATTAGCGTTAAGAGTATTGTACTCAAGAAAGTTCTACCTTTTCTTGCAATTGATCTACACAAAGCTAAACTGGAAACATGTCAGACACAGTAACTTAGAATTAAACACACACTTTGAATTTAAGCAACGACTGTCTAGTAACAGGCTTTGTGAACATGTCAGCTATGTTTTCCTCTGAAGGAACAAAGCGCAAAACCGCTTTATTGTCTTGAATAATTGCTCGAATGAAATGAAATCTTATGTCTATATGTTTCGAGCGTTGATGATGAACAGGGTTTTTGGCTAGATCAATAGCACCTCTATTATCAACAAAAATTTCAACCGGTTCATCATATCCACCCATATCACACAGAAGCTGTTTGAGAAAAATTCCCTCCTGCACAGCATAAGTCAAGGCAACATACTCAGCTTCGCAGCTTGAAAGAGCAACAATATTTTGTTTCTTGGACTTCCAAGATATCAGTGAACTGTTGCTAGATGATTTAAACACGTATCCTGATATGCTCTTACGGTCAGAGGATCCACCCTTAGTCGGAGTCAGAGAAACCAGTAATTTTTACGGGGTTCTCGGATTTCACAAATTTCAAACCGTATGAAATAGTACCGTTAAGATACTTCAACACAAATTTACACAAATTCAGATGAGCATTTGTTGGACAAGTTAAATGTTGCGACAGTAATGTAACAACATAGCAAATATCAGGCCTAGTACAAGTCATCAAGTAGATCAGGCTGCCAACTATCTCACGGAACAGTTTTGGATCGCACAAATTCCTAGAATCAGAGCTTACATCAAGCTTGTTGGCACTGGGATCACATGGAATAGACTTAGGCTTACAATCAGACATCCTAAATTTTGACAAAATTTTCTCAACATACTTTGGCTGCTTCATCTCAATTGAGTCATGCTTCACATCAAATTCAATGCCTAGAAAACATGAAATTTGTCCAAGATCTTTCATTTTGAATTTATTTGACAACGAACATTTTACTTCACTCAATACAACAGCGTTAGAAGAGGCCAAAATTAAATCATCAACCCATACAATGATAATCACTTTTCCAGAGTCGCTTTCCCTCACATAGACACAAGTATCACTGAGAGATTGAACAAAATTTTGTTCAACAAGAAAATGATGCAAAAGGTTGTTCCAGTTACGGCCACTTTGCTTTAAGCCATACAAAGATTTTTTTGAGTTTGCAGACTAACTTCTCTCCATTTTTGTCAAGTTCAACAAATCCCTCAGGCTGTTCTACAAAAACATCACAGTCAATTTTTGCATGAAGATAAGCAGTGCACACGTCCATCTGGTGCACAATGTACGACTTTTGCACAGCAATATCCATCAGCATTCTAACAGAAGTTAGACGTGCTGTAGGAGAAAAAGTTTCTTTGAAATCGACATCAGCTACTTGGGAATATCCCTTGGCTACATAACGAGCTTTGAAAGTTTCCTGGTCATTGGGTCCTGATTTAACACTATAGACCCATCGTCCCCCAATAACAGATCTATCTTTTGGCTTTTCAACAAGTTCGTACGTCTCATTATCGGCTAGTGCAGCTATCTCAGTGGTCATTGCCTGTTTCCACTCAACAGAATCTGGGGATGAAATTGCCTCAGAGTAAGACTTAGGGATACTGCTCACTCTGTAGCAATAATCAACAAAATTATTAGTGATATCCAATTCATCTGGATCAACATAGTCTTTTAAATAAGCTGGGGGCTTCTTTTCTCTCACAGGAAATCTTCTAGTGGGCTCTGCATCTGAATGAGTTTCATTTTGAATCACTTCTGGAACAGTCCCAGGTTTCAACTCAGCCTCAGCCTTGTCAGCCTTCTCACTTTGTTTCAGCTCAGCAGGGTTATCTACAGCAATGAACTCATCCTCACCCACCACATTTCTAGAAATTTTATCACAGAATGTGACACATCTGACTCTTTTTATTTGACAAGTTTCAGGGAAATAAATCATGTAAGCAGGGCTGCACGGGTCATATCCCAGAAAAGTACCCTGCTCTGACCTAGGGTCAAGCTTTCCTGGGTTCTGAACCATGGCAAAACATTTTGATCCAAAAATGTGCATGTTGGAAAGGTCAGGTTTCTTTCCCGTGAACATCTCAAAAGGAGTTTTGCCTGTCCTTTTGTTGAAACACCTATTTCTAATGTAAGCAGCTGTTCTTACAGCATGATTCCACAATTCTTTTGGCAAATTTGCATGCAGCAACAAACACCTAGCCATCTCAAACAATGATCTCCAAGATCTCTCAGCAGTCCCATTCTGATGGGGAGAGTACGGAGCTGAAAATTCATGCTTTATTTTGTTCTCCATGACAACAGCTTTGAACAAGTTTGAGGAATACTCGGTGCCGTTATCTGTTCTTAAACGTTTAACAGAGCCAAATGGAGCAGAATCAGCCAAGAATTTTTTAAATGCCCCAACAGTGTCACTTTTACTTCTGAGGAAATACACAAAAATGAGGCCTGAAAAGTCATCCACAAAAGACATGACATACATGGAATTCTCAAAAGAAGTAGGGCTTATAGGTCCAGCTAGGTCACTATGGACTAGCTCTAAAGGTTTTCTTGACTTTTCATCAGGGTCTCTGCTCCTATATTGACACATTTTACCCTGGACACAGATCTCACAATCGAAATTATGCTTGTTGGTAATTTTCATTCCTTTAGTAATACCTTCTAGGCTCAACACATCTTTTACATTACAATGCCCAAGAATATTGTGCCACTCCTCCAGAGTGTGTTCACCAACAGCATTAATAGAATCAACAGAGCTTACAGAATTTAAATAATACAGCTTGCCACATTTTTTAATATTAAACGCATTCTCATCTGAAGCAAACAACTTTGAGGCGTTTTGACTGAAATTAAATGATGCACCCTGATCAATAGCAGCCTGGACAGAGAAAATATTCTGCTTAAAACTAGGAATACAAAGAACATTTTTTAAAAGAACATTGTGTTTCCTATTTTTGGCGTCAGTCAGGGTAATTCTCGCATCACCTTTACACTCTACAATATTGTTCATCCTAGAACCATCTGCTAATTCAATGAAATGATTCCTAGGGTCAAAACTTTCATCTAAAGATACAAACTTAGATTTATCACAAATAATGTGAGCAGTAGCTCCACAATCCACCAGTAACTTTGCACTGTCTACAACAGAAGCACTTTCTGAGTCTGTTGATACTCTAAAACAAAAAGAGCTTTTCACATCTTTGCTATCAGTAGCCATCGCTTTTGCGGTATCTCTCTTTCTGCAAAAATTAGTATCATGAGATGCACTTTTACAAATTGAACACCACCGATTTTTCTTTGCACTGTGACTTTTACACTCATATTTCTTGTGACCTGACTTACCACATAAGTAACAAGTAATTTTAGAATCTTTCACTTTCATAATTCTTTCTTCACTTTCACTGTAGCCTTGTCGGGTCTTCTTTGTTTCTTCTTCACTCTTGAGAGCCGATTTGAATTTCATGAAGTCCATTTCTTTACTGTCAATTTGCGTGATGACGGTAGAAAACGCGTTCTAAACAGCTGGCAATCCCCTGATAATCATGGCGATTATCAGTCCATCGCTGATACTCTCGCCGGCTTTCTTCAGGTAGGATGCAGTTGTCTCTGCCCGCAGCAAGTAGTCGGTTACCGTCTCGCCATTTTTCATCTTCAGCGCAGCCAACTCGCAATACAGAGAAATAATTCTCGGTTTACTGCTGCCGAGGTAATGATCACGCAGAATCTTCATGGATTTTCTCCCATCTCCATAGGCGTCTCTGATAATCAACGAGAGACTTTTATCATCGAGCCTTTGCACAAGCTCGGAGAAAACTTTCTTATTCTTCTCAACATCCAGACTTGATTCTTCGCCCTCGAGGACGGCACCCAACGATTTCAAGTCTAGGTAGGCCCGAAATTTCACTTCCCACAACTCATACCTTTCGTCATTGCCATCGAAAGTTAGGTTACTGGGCCCATAACCTGTTAGACCAGAGAGGCTGTAAAGTTCAATGATTTGTTTTGTGAACTTCAAGTTTGGTGGCTTTACTCAAGTTTAGTTTTACTTTAGGCAGGTTTGAATTTTTGGCTGAAGGCGGGTCACCAGTTGGCGTCGAACGCCAACACTTAATTAATAAACTAATGACTTAATCTGACTCAGAAGGTGTGAGAGGTTCGGACGCGATCTTTCCGGCGTCTTTAATCAAAAACAAAATACTATAATTTTCACCTCGGAACTGGACCATCGAAAGGATAAGAAACAAAAACAAAAAAAAAAACAAAAACCGTTTATTTCCAAGTTGTCACATGAGATACATATGCCAACATATTGGCTTTTAAAAGTTCCTTAATATAAGACGTCCTAAAACAAAAGATCCATACGAGGAGTATTAATTGACAAACCATCCGAGGTGTAAAAATAGATAAGCCATACGAGGCATAATAATCGACTAACTATATGAGGTGTGCTAATAGATAAACTATCAGAGGTGTACAAATAGATAGACCATACGAGGCATATTAATAGACATAATATACGAGGCGTACTATAATAGACAAACCACACGTGGTGTGCTAATAGTCTAACAAAGTTCCATACGAGGAATACTAATTGAAAAACCATACGAGGTGTACAAATAGATAAGCCGTACGAGGCATAATAATAGACAAACTATACGAGATGTAATATTAGACAATACTATCATAGGTGTACATATAGATAGACCATACGAGGCATATTAATAGAAAAAATATACGAGGCGTACTAATAGACAAACCATACGGGTCGTGCTAATAGTTTAACTCTGTCAAGGGTAGTTGAATGAGAAATGAGAAATATTATCTCTTGGATATTTTATATTCCAAGAGATTCCGGTACAGCGCTTCTTGCCTTTTTCCTACTTCGATAATTTCAACTAAGAACTTGGCAGTTTCGAAGAATTCTTTAGTATTTTTCGAATTATTTATAAGATCATCGAAGTAGGAAAAATACAAAAAAAACGCTACACCGTACTAGATTGAAACAACACCGTAAATGACAATCAAGTATTGAGACAAAGATAGTCTCGAAATAATTTGTAAAGAACATGGCGCAACACAGCACGCACATCTAGGAATGCGTAAACAAACTTACACTCAAAATTGAAATGCATGGCTTGTTCGGCATACAAATATAGAGATAATTTTTGCACGAGTGCTTTATTTCCTTTGTCTGTTTATACTTTTTAATTTCTTCTGTTCACAGAAATGCCCTTCGGGGTCGTGATAGATCGATTTATAAATCATAAAGCAAGCGCAATCAATTTGTTTATTTCTGAAATTTGGTGCAGTGTTAACTGATCGCAGAGCTTTAGGTAAAATGTAATGTGTCTTGAGGTTTTGCTTTTTATGCAAAAAGTAGAAATAGAAACCGATATATGTACATGTGTGCGAAACGTGTGCATGTTTACACTGATACATAAACATTCATGTTTGCGTGCGCACACGTACATACGCACACACCAACACACATATTCATATATATACGTATTGAAAACGAATACAAGAAAAATGCTAATAGACATGAAAAATAATCTTACTCTTTCAATATTTAAAATGACAGCCCAAGCTCTGATGAATCGTAAGAAATAACCTGAGGAAAGATAAGGAATAGAAAAGGAGAAAGTAGATATGGTTATTTAATTCTGGCCTGGTTTATTGGAGGCTGTCAGATTGTCTCTTCAAGGAGCGCTGATGTGAGGTCCGATCTTGAGTAGGGACTGCAACGGGCTCGCAGCTGCGTCGGTATGCGGGAAGTGTAATTGTGGAGATGGCCGTGTGCAATGTTATCCCGTGGTTAGTGACGGCAATAGCGTCTCTGATAAGTGAGGACGGTAAGTAACAATTCCTCTAGTGGTGTTAGAATATAGACTGGCAGGTTATGCAGCTGTTGGGTTAGCTGTAACCAATGATGTCGCAATTCTGAGTGAGGTGGAGGAATTGGATACTTGCTCATGCCGTCCAGTAATGGGGGGTTTACTAGAAGTGAATAGGTAACAATGAAGGAGGCAGTTATTTTGCCAAGTCGGGCTACCGGGTTATTTTACCCTTTTGATATGATCGGGCAAGGTAAAGGTAGGTGACGTGGCAGTGGAATGTAAAGTGTCTCGTAGCTTCCTGTACGGAATAATACGCTGGGTGAAATTGAACACGGTATTAAAACACATATCAACACATGCTATGCTGCAAACAATCTGGCATTAACATGCCGCCTCAAAGCGAGGAGTCTCTTCGAAAAACGACCCCCACCAGCACTCTGGCGCCGGAGTGCAAGCGGGGATCAGCTTCGGAGCATTAACAATTTGCTCGGAACCAGATATAGTTCTAATATTTCTAACGGCATGAAGCTAAAATTCTACACTAGTAATTCACACAGGCAAAACTTTGCCTGGCGAAACTAAGATGGCATAAGCAGTGAACTGAGTATCCTGCCTCACTTAATTAATAGCTAATGGTAAAAATCTACAGCATCTGCTAAATGCCATTGAACTAGAAAACACATGTTCCCAGTTCTTCCTGACTGAAATAATCAATATACAATGACTAAGAATTATACAATTACCATCTAACTAAACCTAAAAAAATCAATAATATTCAATGTATAATACTGATTCTATGAGGAAAATCAGGTATTTAGTTATTGGTATTTACAAGGTTTGTTCTGATGATCATCACAACAAAGGTTGACTATAAAATTTGTTAAGAATGATTTTTAATGTTGACTGTACATAAAAAATACAACCTCGTGATTATATCAGAACCCTACTTAATTTGAAAATACAGCTGTGACAAAATACAGCAATTGAGAATGATAATTTGATTGCTTTGATTAAAAAAAAACATTAAAGAAATAAATTGATAATTTGATGTTAGTCTAACTTGATCACACAAATAACACCATATTGAATATTGGCTAAAGAAGTTATTTTTGATACAAAAGGGAAAATCCTAATCTTGATACCAATAACACCATATTGAGTATTGGCTTATGAAAAATATTAAAAATAAAAAGGGGACAATTTATAATTTGATAAGAATAACACCATCTTAAATATTGGCTTATGAAAGATATGAAACATCAAAAAGGGAAAATTTATAATTTGATAAGAATAACACCATCTTAAATATTGGCTTATGAAAACTATGAAACATCAGAAAGAGAAAATTTATAATTTGATAAGAATAACACCATCTTAAATATTGGCTTATGAAAAATATGAAACATCAAAAGGGAATATTTCCCTTAAAAATGGCTTTACATGAAATAGTGAATTGTTTGCTAAAAACTTTAAGATAGAATATACAACAATACACAAGGAAAAATGGCCTGTGGGGAACCCAAGTTCTGGGCAAGGAAATCCTAAGCGTTTAGCACTCTGGAAAATTTAGGCAATTTTTCTTAATACATACACAATAAAATTATTGATGATTTACATATAATACATAAATATAGTTACCCGTAGAACAGCAAAGGCACACACAATATTTTAATTATCACCAGAGAAAACACCTAGATATGCACGCTCTGTATGACACGAGACAATGACGCTAGATCGCATACGATGTTGCTGTCGCGCGTCCGTGGAAGGTTCCGTTAAAACGCAAATGTGAATTCTTAGGGATTGAATTGTTTTCGTTACACAATTTTGATAAAATTGAGGACAGAGATTAGTGAATTTCGTAATGTGATTTAATGCTAATGGTTGAATATATTTTACTGAATTTTTAGATGATCATTCTGAGAATTTCGAAATTTCGACCAGGTTGCGGGATAGAGATTCACTACAAGGCCTCTTTCCATCTTGGAATAATGGAGTACGGCAACGATTATAAGTATGAGTGTGGGGTATAGAGAAACACAGTAGGTAATCTAGGAACTACATGTACTGTACGTCCGTCGAGCACGGCGGCGAGAACAAGAAGAAGGAGCTCGATCGCTCTACAAAGGCGGTTAGCACATGAACATAGAAAACGGGACGGAAGCAATTTAATGGGCGACTGCGACAACTCATATATAATAATAAATATATATACTGAAGTTGGATCTCAACAATCAGTAAATGTAGCCAGACGAATCATTGATGATCTTGAGGGCCTTGGAACACCAGCAGCTGATTGGTCGCCATCTTCAACTATTCATTGTTATTATCAAGCGTTAATACAATATTTTAAGGAAATGAAACAGGCGTTCAATAGATCGATTCAGTTATTTAAAAGAATTAAGAATCGAAAAGCCTTGTTCGAGGCATAAATTTGTGATTTTTAAGGAATTTTGATTCGAACCCCTTTGTTCAGTATTTAATACTGACATGAAATAGGAACTGAATGTCGAACATGGAATAATTATCAAGTTTTTAGCGGGAAAGAAAAAAATACAGCAACAGAACATCATTTGACAACACTACTCTGTAGCGAACCTTCGGCACGCAACTCAGTATAAATTTCGGAAATTCTCAAAATGATCATTAAAAAATTCAGTAAAATAAATCCAACCATCAGAATAAAATTTCATTACGGAATTAATTAACTTCTATCCTCAATTCTATTAAAATTGTGCACTGAAAAATTCATTCTCTAAGAAATCACTTTTGCGTTGTAACGAAACCTTCCATGACGCTGTGTCGGCAACATTTTCACTCGCACTAGCGCCACTCGTACCAAGTCATTGAAAGTGTGTGCATCGCGTTGTATTCTCTGGTGAGAATTAAAGTATTGTGTGTGACTTTGCTGTTCTACGGGTAACTATATTTATTTATGATATGTAAACCGGCAATAATATTATTGTGTATGTATTAAGAAAAATTGCCTAAATTTTCCAAAGTGCTAAACGCTTAGGATTTCCTTGGCCAGAATTTGGGTTCCCCACAGGCCATTTTTCCTTGTGTATTGTTGTATATCCTATCTTAAAGTTTTAGCAAACAATTCACTATTCAATGTAAAGCCATTTTTAGGGGGTTTTCACCTTTTGTTCTTAAAATAATTTTATTCCAACATTTCAATATGATGGCATTTTATTCAGGCTAGAAATTCTCCTTTTCTTAGAATGATTTTTATTCCAACATTTCAATATGATGGCATTTTATTCAGGCTAGAAATTCTCCTTTTCTTAAAATGATTTTTATGTCAACATTTCAATGTGATGTTTTATCAAGTTAGGCTAGCACCAATTATTTTTTAGTCACAGATGTATCCTTCTGAATGCATCTAGTCCTGCATCAATTACCAATTATTGCCCCAACTGTGTTTCTAAATTAAATTAGGCAGATAATCAATCAGAAAAACACAAATAATTCTTAATTCTGAAGAATAGATAGTTAGTAAATTTAATTAAATAGTCATTGTACATTGATTATTTCAGTTAGGAAAAACTGGAAACATGAGTTTTCTAGTTCAATTGCATTTAGCAATGCTGTAGATTTTTTACCATAATTGATTAATTAAGTGAAACCTAGGCTCAAGTGTTACTGCTTATGCCACCTTAGTTTGTCCAGGCAAAGTTGCTGATGTGTTCAAGCCTCTAATCAATTGAATTGGAATAATCTATTGACCGCCATAACCTCATTAGGTTTAGCCACCTTTTCTGTGTTCCAGTTTTAATTAAGAGTGTTCTCAATTCTTGTATGCTTATTAAGTCAGATCTATTTAATTTGTGAAATTCCCTTGAATTTTAGTCAATGTATAAATGTCATATCTTGGGAAATGAAGCCATGATAGGTTATTTACACAATAGAGATTATATCCTCGGTAGTTACTTACCTCAAGTCGAGTCACATAAATAATCATTCTTTCCTGATCATTAACTGTAGCAAGAATTCCTATCATAATCACTTTAGTGACAACTCTTACTATTGATTTTTGGTTAGGTCAATTTGTGTATATAAAATGTCAATAATTAGTCGTTACTTGATTTAGCTAAATTAGGGTAATTATGCTTACCTCGGAAAGTCTCCGAATATTCTAAATTCCCAACTCCTGGAAATTCTAATCCAGAAATCATCCAACTATCTGATTTGGGGGTTAAATTTAGTGTAACCAGTAATTGGTCGCCCTCAACTGTAGCTACTTGTTCCTTTGACCTCTTGGCAATGGCGGCTACCTCCAGTGGTTGTTGTCATTATAACTCATAGGATGCCTAATACTATTCTGATAGGTATCCTCATGATCAATGTTCTCTAAATCCTTCTTGTGCTCTGATCCTCCTCCTCATCTACCAATTCTGTGCACTTTGTGCATAGATTCCGCGTTCCCTCTACCCTTTTCAAATGGTGCCTTCCTCTCTCCTCTCGTAGGACACCTTTCACGTTCAAGCCAAGGAGACCAGGGATTTCTCATATAATAATAAATAATAACAATAATTAGACTGCACGTGCCCTCTCTGGCTCAACTCCTAGCTTAAGTCAAGTAATCTTTATGTCAATTCTAGCCTTAGTTATGACCAATACAGTCAGCCCTCGACGGCGGCTTAGCGTAAACGTTCGAATTAAACACTGCCAACTCTTAAGATACTCATTGTGAATAGCAGTCAAAGCGTAGATTATTGGGCGGCAAAAGCCTTTAATATTAATGAAGACGAACTAACTTACATTGCCTACCCAGTAATATTCTTATCTCATGTATCAATCTTGCACTCCAATCCGGAGATGATCGTACACGACGCGTCACGAATAATAGTACCCGGAGAATACTAGTTGGGAAAATAAGGGCATGTAGGGAGATTCATGATTGTCCATACGAGTACTTATTGTTGCGACTGCCTCGCCCTTGTTCAGGCGCCAGAATTGGGCCGAGGCACCCGCATATAATCCTCTATTTGAGGCAATCCTGTAATTCAGCAGTAAAGCTCGCAGCCTGGCTTGCGTAGCGACTGTCTCCCCTTGTGTTATCATGCTTGAACAAGTAACCCAAACTAACCTCCCGTACAGAAGATCCTGGGAGGCCGACACACAAACAATCACCTCCGACATTCAATCAACATCTCTCAATTCAACTAAGCCACACGGCTCTCATTTCAACTAAGCCACACGGCTACCAAGCAACCACCCAAGCCTCAAGGCAATAGCAGAAAATAAACTACCTCCTTCGTACACTCATACAACCTAACTGTTACCGCACCTGCGGAATATTACACTAACAAATCCACTCTCGCCGGGATCCACCCCGGATTCCCTCGAGCCGCGGCACCTGCTGAAGTGCGGCTACTCACTGGACCCGGATCTCCTTCCTCAAGAAGTGGACCCCCATACTGCTGCCGTAGTCACGGCACTCAGAGTCGTCAAAATAAAAACCGAGGCGAGATTATCCAGTTCCGTCATTATCCTGCAGAGGTCAATAGTGCAAGTGAGAAAATAGATGCCAGGAAGGCAACTCGAATTACCCAAACAGAAACCCCTTTTGAGTCAGATTCATTCATTTGTTATCAATTAAGTGTGCTCTACCCCGAGCACTGGTGGCCCTTAAAAATAATAATACACCCTCCTAGTTACTTGAGAAATTCCCTCGCTAATACGCCTTTGAAAATTCAAACTCAATTAGTTCCCCAACTTGGGAGAAATTCAAAGTTCATAACTCTCTAGTTATGACGGGAGGTTGACGTTGGCACAACAACAGTTAAACCGTCGCAATTTTCCCGAGGTGCGTAAGATTTTTCAAGTGAAAAAATATGACCAATTTGTAAGGGTCGTACAGAAAATGTGTTCGCAACAGCTGGTAGCAGTTTGCAGCTCACAGAAATGAGTTCTTATCACTAAAATAGGAGTTTTAGATGTAAGATCACCGGCACTGTGCAAGTTTGGATGCTTAAGAAATTTATTACGCGCATATTTTCAAAGTTGTTCGATAATCAGTTCAGTTCGATATTTGATGAATTACCCTATATATCTTTTTTAGCGAAAACCTTCTTATGCCTCGTTGGTTCAGGGAAGTTCGTGTGTTTGGCTATACTTCTCTCCGTACTCTGTATTCGCGCAATTTACAAAATACGAACTATGAAATTACTACAACTGGTGGCCAAAATAATAGTGACGATTTGTTACACACAGTGTCGTAGTGTTATTGAATTAAGCTAACTTTCAATAGATATCGAAAACATATGCGTGTCATTTTGAATGTATAAACGTTTTGTTTTGGTTGTCCTTGAATAAATGTTATATTACATGTCCTAGAAACGGGACAACGCCTTAATTTGTCCAAGGGATCAAACACCTTCAAATAGGAGAAGCACCTCTACTCCAGCTTTTATTTGAAATTTATGAAATATGCTCGCAAAATTTATGGCGCCAGCACTTGACCAGAGGAATTAGTTTGGCTCCTGTTGAAAAAAGATAAAACCATTTATTTCAAAAGCTCTTGTCTGCCCCACAGCTAATTTGGGTTTTAAATATTCCTTATCATTCCAGTCTCAAATATATTGACAAATTGCCAGAAGTTATGGAAGTGAACAATAAAATGTAGAAGGTATTATGTATTGACTAAGTTTTCAAAATATAAACCTAAGTTTCTATTAATTTTATGAAGGTAATAGTAATTATAATGTTAATAATAATTGATAATATGTTAAAATTAATGAATATTATATTTTAATAATTCATGCATACAATATATGGTCAATGTGAAGTTTAATGCAATCATGGAAATTAATAATTATATTCCAAACAATCACTAAAGAAACCCATTTAAAAACTTTTACAAGAATGACATTCTGCGCGCTGATGCTGCATTTTTGAATTATTGAACTTTGAAGTTGGCCTTCCCGCACCAAAGGAAGCAAGCGTAATTCAATTATAAACGGAAGCTAACCCCCTATTACAAACGTAAAGAGGTTGGGTCGTGAGGGGGAGGCATAGTTCTTCGGTCAAGTTCTTCTAGTGAAAATTATAAATAAAGCTTCTAACCCACCCATTAGGGTGACGACCGCAATCTTGTTTACATCGGGTCTAAGATGGCGACCACCATGGGCGCCGCCATCTTGGACCCGATATCAACAAGGTTGCGGTCATCACCCTAATGGGTTGGTTAGAAGCTTTATTTATAATTTTCACTAGAAGAATTGTGCCTCCCCCTCACCAACCAACCTCTTTACGTTTGTAATAGCTTCCATTATTAATTAAATTCCGTTTCCCACGCTCGCTTCCTTTGGCGCAAAGGCCAACTTCAAAGTTCAAATATTCGAAAACAACGTATTAGCGAGCAGAATGCCACTCTTGGTAAACGTTCTTAAATGGGTTCTTCTAGTGATTCCTAAGATAGGAATTCTTATTTTCCGTGATTGCATTAAACTTCACATTGACCCAATATATATATATATATATATATGTATTTCTATTTGTACTTTATTTGTGACTATAACTCAATATATCAATAATACATGTATCAACGTTACAAATGTTTTTTTTACTAACTAGGGGGATTGGGAAAGGTAATCTCATTATAGTCAAGTACTTAACATTTAACAACACTAGTTGATTTAATTATACTGAAGCAATCACAAATATTAAAACACAACAGGAGACTGCCTTGTTATATTTTGATTGGAAAGTTTCTGGGTGCTGATAATTTTCTTCCTCATTTGTATTTTCATTCAGAATCAATATTTTTATTTCTCTTCTGCATTTTTGCTAAATCTGAAGGATATGTGAGTTATCGATTTTCCACTTTTTGGTGCCTGAACCTAATTAATTGAATCAAAATAAACAAGTTTTCTTCTATGCACTTTCCGTCTCAAATGAGTATTTTACGATTTATAGCGGTAAATTGAGTTTCGTCTTTGATGACGAATGCGCTCAAATAAAAAGCTACTCATCGATTTTTGAATTTTTGTTGCTTGAATCAGGGTAA
Source organism: Morinoia aosen (assembly GCA_030386875.1). NCBI lineage: Eukaryota > Metazoa > Arthropoda > Malacostraca > Amphipoda > Talitridae > Morinoia > Morinoia aosen. The sequence goes on from CM059580.1 coordinate 7,900,731, forward strand.
TAACATCAAAATAAACAACATATCTTCTATACACTTTTTTCGTCAAATGAGTATTAAACGAGGTATAGCGGTAGGTTTGGTTTCGTCTTTGATGACGATCGCGCTGGAAGAGAGTGCCCATTGCAGTGTTGCTGTCCGACGTGCTCCTTGAATTACTTGCCGTTTCAAACACTAGAGTTGCGGTAAGTCATTTACCGCTATAACTAATAAAATACTCATTTGAGACGGAAAGTGCATAGAAGAAAACTTGTTTACTTCAATGTAGTTAACTATATTAAGGCATTGAAATTTACAAAATCGATGACTGACATATCCTTCAGATTTACCATATTTTTATTCGGTAAATGTTGATTATCCGGAATCGATTATCCACTTTTCGAATCCTAAACATAGTACCTAAATTAGATTGAAATAAACAAGTTTTGGGTCAATATTGAGTTTAGGTGATGTGGGGAAATGAAGCATTCCGTTTCGAAAAATCAGTAAAGGAGCCCATTTAAAACGTTTTACAGGAATGACATTTTTGGCGCTGATGCATTATTTTTGAATTATTCAACTTTGAAGTTGGCTTTGGGGCGCCAAGGAAGCGAGCGCGCCATGCGGAATTTAATTAATAATGGAAGCTAATCCCCTATTACAAACGTAAAGAAATTGGGTCGTGAGGGGTAGTCACAGTTCTTCTAGTGAAAATTATAAATGAAGGTGTCTAGTGACGTCCGTTTACATCATCTCTAATGGCAGTCACAAGAAACTTTTATTTATAATTTTCACTAGAAGAACTGTGGCCACCCCTCACGACCCAACCTCTTTACGTTTGTAATAGGGAGTTGGCTTCCGTTATTAATTAAATTCTGCTTGGCGCGCTCATTCCCGAATGGAGCATCTATGACAGTGTTGCCATAATAGCACTCCCGCTTCAAACACTTGAGTTGTGGTAACTAATTCACAGCTATATCTCTAAAAATAAGCATCAGCGCCAAAAACGTTTTTAAATGGGCACCTCTACTGATTTTCTCGAAACACAATGCTTCATTTCCCCACGTCACCTAAACTCAATATTGACCAAGTTTTCTTCCATGCACTTTCCGATATAAATGATTATTTTACGAGTTATAGCGGTAGGTTTAGTTTCATCTTAGATGACGAATGCGCTCAAATAAACAGCTACTCATTGATTTTCGAATTTTTGTTGCTTGAATCATGGTAATAATATCAAAATAAACTACGTTTCTTCCATACACTTTTTTCGTCAAATGAATATTTTATGAGTTAGCACGGTAGGTTTAGTTTCGTCTTTGATAACGAAAAACCGGAAGCAAGAGGCCATTGCAGCGTTGCCATTCGCCGGGCCAAATGAATTACTTCCCACTTCAAACACTTGAGGTGCGGTAACTAATTCACCGCTATAACTCGTAAAATACTTATTTACAATAAAAAGTGCATAGACGAAAACTTGCTTATTTTGATCGAATTAACTATGTTAAGGCATCTAAAAATCAAATATCGATTCCTGGATAATCCTCAGCATTAAACTTTTATTCTTCATCTGCATGTGCTTTTTTCATCAATATTTTCCTCATCTGTATTTTCATTTTTCATCTATATATTCCTTGTCTGTATTTTCATTATTTGTATATTTATTTCTCATCCAGTTTTTCCTTTTCTGTAATTTTATTTTTCATCTATATTTACCTCACCTGTATCTAAATGATGTTTGACACGCTGGCTTGGTTAACGATATTGCTGTAGTTGCTTAGCTTTGGTCGCACGTAGCAAAATTGAAAAACCAACTTTATTACTCAAATACAAATCCATTGTTTCTAAAAAGTGTGAAAAATGTAATGCAAGGTTATGTTTCATCTTTTATGCTCTAGTTTACTCTTGAAAAGTAGGTGAAGTAATTGAAATGCTTCTCATATATAGTGCTGTGTGAAAGAGCAATTTTCCATAGTGGTACATATATGTATGTACCTATAGGTTTTTATGTTTCTCTAAATTATATAGTAATAATCAATTTATGGTATCAATGATGGTAACTTGATTTATTTATGTCAACTGTGTTGTTAATTTGATTAACTTATGTTTGAATGTTGGTTAACTTTGGCTCTTCACTTCTGAAATTTTCTTGATTATAGAGCTGATTAAAATTTTATTATGCAACCTTGAAATATCATTTACAATCTATGGTCTCCTCAGGAAAATACAACTATTGTATTTATGGGAGTTAGTGCTTCTAGAGGGTATATGTGAGAGTGCTTCTAGAGGGTATATGTGAGAGTGCTTCTAGAGGGTATATGTGAGAGTGCTTCTAGAGGGTATATGTGAGAGTGCTTCTAGAGGGTATATGTGAGAGTGCTTCTAGAGGGTATATATGAGAGTGCTTCTAGAGGGTATATGTGAGAGTGCTTCTAGAGGGTATATATGAGAGTGCTTCTAGAGGGTATATATGAGAGTGCTTCTAGAGGGTATATGTGAGAGTGCTTCTAGAGGGTATATGTGAGAGTGCTACTAGAGGGTATATGTGAGAGTGCTTCTAGAGGGTATATGTGAGAGTGCTTCTAGAGGGTATATATGAGAGTGCTTCTAGAGGGTATATATGAGAGTGCTTCTAGAGGGTATATATGAGAGTGCTTCTAGAGGGTATATGTGAGAGTGCTTCTAGAGGGTATATGTGAGAGTGCTTCTAGAGGGTATATGTGAGAGTGCTTCTAGAGGGTATATGTGAGAGTGCTTCTAGAGGGTATATATGAGAGTGCTTCTAGAGGGTATATGTGAGAGTGCTTCTAGAGGGTATATGTGAGAGTGCTTCTAGAGGGTATATGTGAGAGTGCTTCTAGAGGGTATATGTGAGAGTGCTTCTAGAGGGTATATATGAGAGTGCTTCTAGAGGGTATATATGAGAGTGCTTCTAGAGGGTATATGTGAGAGTGCTTCTAGAGGGTATATGTGAGAGTGCTTCTAGAGGGTATATATGAGAGTGCTTCTAGAGGGTATATGTGAGAGTGCTTCTAGAGGGTATATGTGAGAGTGCTTCTAGAGGGTATATGTGAGAGTGCTTCTAGAGGGTATATATGAGAGTGCTTCTAGAGGGTATATATGAGAGTGCTTCTAGAGGGTATATGTGAGAGTGCTTCTAGAGGGTATATATGAGAGTGCTTCTAGAGGGTATATGTGAGAGTGCTTCTAGAGGGTATATTTGAGAGTGCTTCTAGAGGGTATATATGAGAGTGCTTCTAGAGGGTATATATGAGAGTGCTTCTAGAGGGTATATATGAGAGTGCTTCTAGAGGGTATATAGGAGAGTGCTTCTAGAGGGTATATGTGAGAGTGCTTCTAGAGGGTATATATGAGAGTGCTTCTAGAGGGTATATGTGAGAGTGCTTCTAGAGGGTATATATGAGAGTGCTTCTAGAGGGTATATATGAGAGTGCTTCTAGAGGGTATATGTGAGAGTGCTTCTAGAGGGTATATATGAGAGTGCTTCTAGAGGGTATATATGAGAGTGCTTCTAGAGGGGGTATATATGAGAGTGCTTCTAGAGGGTATATATGAGAGTGCTTCTAGAGGGGGTTTATATGAGAATGCTTCTAGAGGGTATATATGAGAGTGCTTCTAGAGGGGGTATATATGAGAGTGCTTCTAGAGGGTATATATGAGAGTGCTTCTAGAGGGTATATATGAGAGTGCTTCTAGAGGGGGTATATATGAGAGTGCTTCTAGAGGGTATATATGAGAGTGCTTCTAGAGGATATATATGAGGTCCTGAGCTGAGGGTTAGGTAGGCGTTTATTTTCTTGAAATAAGATGTATTTTGTTTTGTTAAGGACCGTCTTGTTTAGTTCAGTACTGTTCCGTTTTTCAGCACCTATTACTTTCATCTTAAAGAATTATCTTGCTTCATAAGCTTCCTCCTTAACTTTCTATGCCACAGGATCCTGTGCAGAAACACTGCTTGTGCATAGAGTCTCCGTTCCTCAGCTCCAAAATAAATGGTGCCTTCATCCTTCCTCTCTATAAACATCTCTGTTGTGGTAAGGGAGGCTAAACCAAATTTCTCATCAAATCATCTGCTTCCAATAATAGCACCATATGAGAATTCCTCTTCTAATTACTATCATTTGACGTCAGAGTTGGATGTTTTGTGTTCAGGGATGTCAGGGTCAAGGTTTGTAAGTAAAAATGTATTCTTTTTCTTGCTTTGTTCTTGTCTGTAAAAAAGAACTAGATGGACGATATAAAGCAATTATTCTTTTTGGCAGTTAAGTGGAAATCAACCATTATTAAATATTTTTTCTTGTGCTCATTTTTGTACTATCTTTCCATTATCCGTTTTTGACCAACAATTCTTTTGTCCTTTTCTGTACCATCATTTCTTTTTTCTTGAACAGATGTTCACTTAGTTTAAATTGCAAATTCACCAAAAATTTAAAAACAACCAAAATGCTAACAAAATTGGCCATTTTTGTCTTTCTTTTGTCCTTCCCTGTACCATCTTTCCTTCTTCATCTTCAATTTTTAACCATATTTCCTTCCATATTTTATCTGTACCATGTGCCCTCTTGTGTCCATGTTACAGGTTAACTATTCAGAAAGACATATTGAGTGTTGCCTTCACTGTCCCCACATTACAGGTTTAACCTTCAGAACTATATCTATCATTGAGTGCTCAGTTCACAAGCCCCACATCAGAGGTGACCACCACCACGCCATGTCCCTGAGACGCACGACCCGAGCTCCCCCGGCTGCTCAGCCGAGCGCCCTCAGCAAGTGCCTGTTCTCGGCTCTCGTGTCCCTTGGGCTCGACCTCAAGGCCATCGAGGCGTCTGAAGGCTTCATTTTAACTGCGGTGAGGATGCAATTTAGGGGGCTACTATAGCATGAGGTTTGCCTCTAGCTAGCACTATTGCATGAGGTCTTATCATGCTATAGAATGAGGTTTACCTATAGCTAGTACTGAAGTGTGAGGTATACCACACTATAGCGTAAGATGAACCTCTAGCTAGTACTATAGTGTAAGGCTAGTTTACTAATGGATATCAATTATTTCTGTACATTAAATTTAGCCCTAAACAATTTATGCATCTCAAACTGTACAGGGGTAGGCAACATGTGGTGGTAGACCTCATGCTATTGTAATACACACCCCCCTCAGGGGGATACAACTATTGTATCTATGGGAATTGGCGCTCCCAGGGGGACTACGTATGGGCCTGAGCTAAAGGTTAGGTAGGCTTCCTTTTTGTTGTAATAAAATAAGTTTTGTTTTGTTACAGACTATCTTTTTTTGGTTCACTGCTGTCCTGTTTTTCAGCACCTACTACTTTCTTCTTCAACTTTTTTCTTGTTTCATGAACTTCTTTCCTAGCTTACTGTTTCTGTGCATCTTGTGCATAGATTCCGCGTTCCCTCAACTCCATGCTAAATGGTGCTTGACTCTTTCCTCTCTTGGAACATCTTTTTTGTGGTTAAGGGAGGCTAAACTTTATTATATAATAATAATAAAAAAATGTAATACACACCTTAGCCTGGAATTGTTGTTTGTGATGTGTCTTGATTGGATTGCATGTGGTACAGATTCCAATCTCTGCTGTTTAACCCTATAATGACCTAATTTTTTGGGTCTTGAACAAAATATGGCAATTTCTCTCAAATTATCATACAAGAAACTTTTTAAATGTAAGCTTTTCATTGAAGCATTCAGAAAATTAGATCTGTGTAAGTGGTTCCCTGATACCCTTCAGAAAAGATGGTATTCAATATTGGGTTAATGGCAGCTGCTAAATAATTTATTGAATTTTTTGTGCCGTTCCTTCTCTTCACAAGAGGTGTGTATCAGTGATGCTTAGATTACTTGATAAGATCAGGTTTTTTGTGTTTATGGGCCTGCTTTGTATAAGTATATTTTTATCTTTATATACATATATTTATCAAATGTCAGCTATTTTTTGTGCCATTAGAATGTCACTCAAGAGTCATATTAACTTTGAGCTTTGCTACACTTGTGGTTTAGCAACACTTTGAGCTTTGCAACACTTGTGGTTTAGCAACACATTGAGCTCTACAACACTTCAGTTTTGCAGCACTAATTCTAGTTTAGGAAATTTCAATTCAAGTTCAGCTACTCTAATTAGAGTTTAGCAGCTCCTTAGTTCAGCAATGTGCTGAATATAGTAGGTAACACTCTAAATGTTCCAACTCACTGAGGCTGGCAATGTGTTGAATATGTTAAGAATTCAACATGTTGAATATAGTACAAATTCATGTTAACTCTTTAAATGTTGCAACTCATCAAACGTTGCATCCCGCTGAGCTTGTGGTGTTGCAGGCGTGCATGCTGGAGGTGCCAAAGCGCGTGGGGGACCACATCGTTCACCACCTGCTGTGCTGCATAGACGAGGACCGAGCACGCACCACCTTCAGGGACTGCTGGCCACCCTTTGACAAGCGGCGCGAGGCGCAGTTCTACAAGGCCGCCTTCGAGTGGTACAAGGCACTTGTGCAGCAGGTGTGAATTTTGTCGTGTGCTCAGGTAGAAGTGGCTCTTGAAAAAATGCGGTTATTCAGAGTGAAAAAACACGTTGATTTTGGTGAAATAATGCGTTGATTTGGGTTGAAGAAATACGGTCGTTTGGGGTCAAAGCCCTCATGCAGTAGGTCTGGGTTTGATTGTGTGTTTAGGTAGCAGTGGTGCTTTGCAGCTTAGGTGGGAGTGGCGCTTGGAAAGTGTGTTGGTTTGGATTACAATTATATGTTACGATTGGATTGAAAGAGCATGTTACGTTTGGGTTGAAAAACTAGGTTAATTTGGGTGGAAGAAATGTGTTGATTTGGGTTGGAAGAATGTTACATTTGGACTGGAATAATAAGTTTATGTTTGTTTAGGTTGAAAAATATAAGTTTGAGTTGAAAAATGCATTAATTTGGGTTGAAAAATTCATAACATTTGGATTGCGAAAAATGTGTTAATATGGGTTGAAAAAATCCGATAATTTGGATTAAGAGAATAAGTTACATTTGGATTGGAAGAATGAGTTCATTTAAATTGAAAATGTGCATTGGTTTGGGTTGCAAAATTACTAAACTCATAAAATGTTTTATAAGGCCCTTGTGTAATGGGTCTTAGGTTTGTTGTGTACTTCTATTGATATATTCTTTAAAAAACAAGTGTAAAGTATAAAAAGCATGCAAAGCTGTTGGACAACAGGTCTGACTTTTTTTTCTAGTTTCTTCATCGTTTTAGAACGTAGAAAAATAGCACAAAAAATGCATACCCTCTAAAGGGAAACTTTTGGAGACCCTGTGCAACAGGATGGTATTTTTGGTATGCTTTTTTAAAAAAAAGACACAAAAAAAAAAAGACACAAAAAATAAGACAGAAAAACCAACTTGAAAACAGCTTTTGAAAGTTGGTTTAAACTCTTTTTAAGTTGTCTTTTCTGTGTTTTTAATTGTTTGATGAGTTTGTTTGAGCGTGCGTTGTGGAAAGTTATTTTTACAAACTTAAAATTTTTGTCTTGTTGTACGGTGTTTTGTTGCAAGTGCTAATGTTGTGTTGTGGAGGTGTTTGTTGATTTACATACAAGTCTAGTCAAAGAAAACTGGCAAGTCAGAGAATACATAAGATCAATACAATTAAGGAAATTCCAGGTCGAGAAAAAAAAACTTAGTTGCACTTGAAAGCAAAACCAAAAATGTATTACTAATTGTGTGCCAAATGATAGCACATTTCATGCTGCACCCAGTATATATGTGGTGTTCTTAACCAATGTTCCCTCAGGAGGCCACAACTACTGTATCTATGGGGATTAGTGCTCTTTAGGGGGAATATGTGACGTCCCAAGCTGAGGGTTAGGTAAACCTTCCTTTTGTTGAAAGAGAATAGGTTTTTGTTTTGTTACGGACCATCTTTTTTCGGTTGACTGCTGTCCTGTTTTTCAGCACCTATTGCTTTCTTCTTCTACTTTTGTTTTGTTTCATGAACTTCTTTCCTGACTTGCTGTTTGTGTGCACTTTGTGCATAGATTCTGCGTTCCCGCAACTCCATACTAAATGGTGCCGTCCTCTTTTTGGAGCATCTTTGTTGCAGTTGCGGAGGTTAAACTAACATCTAATTTATTATAATTACCATTATTGACATTCTGGAAGCCCTTGCTGCTCACAGCCAAAGACTCGTGCTTTTACTGCTCATAACTAAAGGCTTGTTGCATGTTCACAGACTCGAGGATGTAACAACACAAGCCGGCTGGTGGTGTCCCGCTCTGTGGTGATGCCGGGCTCCCCGCGGTATGTGGCCACCCTCACCCACCTCACCGCTCTCGCTCTCACTGCAGCCCTCGCTGCTGCAGGTGTGTCGTGTGGTCTGTTTCTTGTTTATAGTGGGTGTTTAGGTTTGTTGTTTGTTAGGTGGGGTTGTGTAGGAGTGTGGTTGTGTAGGTGTGGGCAGTCTCACCCACCTCACCGCAGCCCTTGCTGCCGCAGGTAGGCTCTTATTTCTGATGGGTGTTCTAGTCTATTGTTTGTTGTGTGGGGCACTCGCCGCATCCACTGCCCTTGCTCTTACCGCAGCCCTCGCTGCTGTAGGTGTGTCATGTGGTGGTTGTGGCCTGTTTCTTGCTTATGGTGGGTGTTTAGATTTGTTGTGTGGGGTCGTGTTGGTGTGGGCAATTGCACCCTCACCGCAGCCCTCACTGCCGCAGCTTGGTGTTCTGGTGGTTGTAATTTGTTTCTTATTTAGGATGGGTGTTTAAGTTTGGAGTTTGTTGGAGGGGGGTGTAAGGCTGTGTTTGGCAGCTGTTTCTGAAATATTATTGGTGTTTAGGTTTATTATTGTGTGGGGTTGTGTAGGTAGCTGCTGTGGGTGACGGGGTGGTGTAGGTAGCTGTTGTGGGTGAGGGGGTGGTGTAGGTAGCTGTTGTGGGTGAGGGGGTGGTGTAGGTCCATTGGAAGGGCGCACTTGCTCTTGAAATTCGCTCGTGACAGTAGCGACATCGCTCAGGACTCAACATCGGAACAGAATAAGAAGGGTCAGACAAAGCACAAACTAAAGGTAACTGTTGTGTGTGTGAGGTGGTGTAGGTGTGTAGACAACTGTTGTGTAAGGGAGTGTTGGTGGGGTGTCATATAGGTGTGGAGTGGTGTAGGTGGGAGGGTATGTATGTTGGTATTTTTTTTAGTGTTGCATATCATTTAACTTCATTAGTGTACGCAATGATAGTTATTCGTTTTGGATGTTCAATAAGAGTGTTCAGTAAGTTTTCTTAATAACATTGTTCATCACATTGTTAACTCGACACCTTTGTCAAAATCTTTCATTGAAGTATGGGTATGGTGAATTTATTGATGCAGAAGATTTCATAATAACCCTAATTGTTATTCACCATGGTTGCACAAATCCTGTAATGAGTATTGTGCTTTAATAACATGTATAATTCTGTTATTGCTCCAATTGCATATGGAGTATTATAACTAAATAACCTTCATAGCACTTATTGTTTCAGTTCCATGTTAATAATTGTTCATAAATAACTTTGAACAAGATTACCCAACCCTGTCCCAAAGATTATTATTTAAAAATAACATTTTTATAAGTAATTCACTATTTTTGCTTCCGTCCTATCTTGAAGATTGTTCATAATTGCCATTTATGGCATCCACCGTGTGGGTCCCCCCAGCCTTGACTTACCAATGATGCTCTTAACATTTAGTGTGATTGTACCAATCCAACTGGTAGGTACTAAGTATTAATTGGTGTGATTGTGCCATATTTGTTGATTATGTACCAAAGCATTCTATGAACATCTTTATTGATTGCATACTGAAAGGCTTTTCCTTCTTTCCTCTCTTGAGAACACCCTTGATTACTCCTCCCTCCTTCTTTCCTCTCTTGAGAACACCCTTATTCTGATTAATGTGATAAACCTTACCACACCACCCTTTGCAGGCCGACCAGCATCACTGCAGCATTCTACTAAACCTTTTCGTGGCTACATTCTATAAGCTCTTCCCTCCTTCCTCTCTTGAGAACACCTATATTGTGGCTTTAACTGATTTGTAATCTACTTAATTTTGCCACACCCGCCTGTGCAGGGAGACCAGCAGCACTGCAGCAGCCCACCGCGTCGTCTGCAGCTCAGTGCTGCACAGCGGCAGTGGTACTCAAGGCGCACACGGCGCGCACCTGCGCCGCCTTTGCTGCTCTCCAGCACACCGCTGCTCAGCATGCCAGCAGTGTTTCCAGTGTTGCCAGGTGGGGGTGTTCTTTGTTGGGCAGTTGCCAGTGTTGCCAGGTGGGGGTGTTCTTTGTTGGGCAGTTGCCAGTGTTGACAGGTGGGAGGGTCCTTTGTTGTGTAGTTGCCAGTGTTGACAGGGAGGGTCCTTTGATGTGTAGTTGCCAGTGTTGACAGGTGGGAGGGTGGTTTGTTGGGCAGTTGCCAGGTGGGAGGGTCCTTTGTTGTGCAGTTGCCAGTGTTGACAGGTGGGAGGGTTCTTTGTTGTGTAGTTGCCAGTGTTGACAGGTGGGAGGGTCCTTTGTTGTGTAGTTGCCAGTGTTGCCAGGTTGAGGGGGTCCTTTTTCTCATTTATTGTACAGTTGAAGCGATATTCTTGTATTTACTGTGCAGTTGAGGCTGTTCTTGAGTTTGTGTTGAATGTACTGCTCTGTGTATTGTGTGGAGATGTTAGTGTTGATACATCTCATATCAATGTCATTAGATGTGTTACTGGGATGAGTTGCAATAGTATTGTTCGTGTAATGTTATTTCTATCATTATTGGTGATTTTTTAATTATTATTGGTGTTGTTGCTGGTGTCATTGTTAACGATTTTATTCTGTTTGTATCATTATTATTATTATTATTATTATTATTATTATTATTATTATTATTATTATTTCGCTATTAACAGTTATTAACAGTATTAATGATGTGCTTGAAACCAATGTAAATTAAACATTAATGTATATGTTGACAATTATAAGGCTCATAGAACATTACTCAGACTATCAATAACACAGATGAAATTGGTGCTGCCAATCAATGACACCAGTGATGCCCATCAATAACACCAGTGATGCCAATATTATCAGTAATACCAGTAGAGTACATTACAATAATAGGAGCAACAATAATAGTTGGGTTAACAGTAGCAGAAATATCAGTAGTTAGGGTAACAGTAGTACTTTTACTGAAAACAGTAATGGCAACCACAATAGCAAAAACAAAACAACACCACAATAACTATCGTGTGCTGGTGTGCAGGGAGCTGGTGCAGAGATACCGCAGCTGCAGCAGCAGGTGTGACCAGCTGCAGCAGCAGCTGCACTACAGCTGCTCTCTGCAGCAGCTGTGTCCAGGTATGGCCATGGTTTTGTGTATCGTTACTGTTATGTGTTCTCAAGTATATGTTAAAGGAGATGATGTACTGTGATATGAAAATAATCCCCATTTAATTCTCTATTATAGGGAAAAGCAATCCCTATTTTCTTTGTAAACCCTCTTGTAGTGAGAAGTCCCTATTGTGGAGGGAACGACCCCTTATTGTAATGCCTGCGTTGTAGGCATAACACCCCCCATTGTAGGTATAACAGCTCCTCATTGTGTCTGTATTCATTGTGGAACCACTGTAGGCACAACACTCCCATTGAATGTATAAAACCTCCCTATTATAGATATGATTCCCTATTGTAATGCCCCATTGTGTCTGTATTAATTGTGCCCCATTGTAGGCACTACACCCCCATTGAATTTATAAAACCCCCCTATTGTAATGCCCCCATTGTGTCTGTATTGATTGTGCCCCATTGTAGGCACTACACCCCCATTGAATTTATAAAACCTCCCTATTGTAATGCCCCATTGTGTCTGTATTAATTGTGCCCCATTGTAGGCACTACACCCCCATTGAATTTATAAAACCTCCCTATTGTAATGCTCCCATTGTGTCTGTATTGATTGTGCCCCATTGTAGGCACTACACCCCCATTGAATTTATAAAACCTCCCTATTGTAATGCCCCCATTGTGTCTGTATTAATTGTGCCCCATTGTAGGCACTACACCCCCATTGAATTTATAAAACCTCCCTATTGTAATGCCCCATTGTGTCTGTATTAATTGTGCCCCATTGTAGGCACTACACCCCCATTGAATTTATAAAACCTCCCTATTGTAATGCCCCATTGTGTCTGTATTAATTGTGCCCCATTGTAGGCACTACACCCCCATTGAATTTATAAAACCTCCCTATTGTAATGCTCCCATTGTGTCTGTATTGATTGTGCCCCATTGTAGGCACTACACCCCCATTGAATTTATAAAACCTCCCTATTGTAATGCTCCCATTGTGCCCGTATTGCAGAGCGGAGCAGCAAGGACGGCCCCGGTGACCCCCCGCAGCGCCCCCCCACCCTGTCCCCCCTGCAGGAGGCGGCAGCGCGGGAGTGGTCGCGTGTTGACGCCGCGGCTGCCCGCGAGGCGCTGAGCTGGCGCGCCCTCTTCCCTCTCGTCAAGGTCGCTGCGTGACTTTTGCTGCTGACTTGGCTGCCTGCCTCGCGGTGTTGTGGTCGTGTGTGGAACGTGTTCGTCAGTTCAATAATTGCATCTAAATTTGAATTTGCTAAACGCCTGTCTGTGTTGTGCTTGTGTGAAAATCGCCTGTCAATTTACAAATTACTACTAAATTTAAATTACCCAAATAGGATATGGGGGGTGTGAGGGTAACTACAGGGTCCTTGTTTGGTGTTTGTGTTGTGTTTGTGTCTTTTATGCTCCGACGTGTGCGGTGTGGGATACAACACAACAGTGGGTAAAACATTAATGTAAGGACATGTGAGCACTATATAAAGCTACATACTTGAGAAGCTACACAACTCTATGTGCAGGTAACGCGATATATAAGCATTTTTTAGGGCTATAATGGTATTAAACATGTATAAATAAACATTGTATAAGGACATACAAGCACTACACAAAGCCACACATAGAAGAATTTCAGCAAACACGTAAATGTGTGCAGGTGACCGGCATATAAGTATCAAATAAGGCTACACAAGTTAGAAGTTTGGCAAATCAGCATCATATAAAGCTACATACACAAAAATTTAAGTAAGTAAATAACTAAATAAATAAATGAATCAGTAAATAAATCAATAAATAGATATGTAAAAGAATAAATAAGTAAATATGTGCAGGTGACGTCAGAGCGGAGCCACGTGAGCTCCCAGGACCTCGTCTGCCTGCCTCCTGATGTGGCCCGGCTGCTGCTGCGTGCTGGGCATCAGGTGGGACCTCACTTCTGCCCCCCAGTACTGCTTCCTGTGGGGACCTCACTTTTGCCCCCTGTCTCGGTTCCTGCACTCCCCTCCTGTGGGGACCTCACTTTTGCCCCCTGTCTCGGTTCCTGTGGGGCCTCACTACTTCTCCCTTTCCCCGTGGTGGGGATCTCACTTCTTTCCCATTTCCCTGTGGTGGGGATCTCACTTCTTTCCCATTTCCCCGTGCTGGGGATCTCACTTCTTCCCCCCTATTCCCCTCGTCTACCTTCCTGCACTCCGCATTTCTTTCTTTTTTATTTTTTTTATTTTTAGCTTGTAAATGAATTTATGTACATTTATACTGTTTATAAATTTATATTTTTGTACATTTTCACAAGGTACGTTAATCTGAATAGAAATGTTAGGATTTTTTCAGTTTGCTAAACTTAAATTTACGATTTTTTTCCAAAATTGAATCATCTTGAATTTGAAACGAATTTTATCAAATAAAGATAGAATATTTGAGTGTGCAGTGACCCCTTGTTTATTTCGGGTTGTTGGTTCCAATATTCAAATTTCCGCAAAGCAGGGACAGCGTAATTACCGTATTCATTTAACTGATTCATACTTGGTGTGAAATCTTAATTAAATGTGATCTCGATACGTGGTGCTTTCTTCGTTTTCAATTCCTAATGATCATTCGCCTAATGGTCGTTTTTCAATTCCTAATGATCATTTAAATTCCTAATGATCATTTAAATTCCTAATGATCGTTTTTCAATTCCTAATGATCATTTAAATTCCTAATGATCATTTAAATTCCTAATGATCATTTAAATTCCTAATGATCGTTTTTCAATTCCTAATGATCATTTAAATTCCTAATGATCATTTAAATTCCTAATGATCATTTAAATTCCTAATGATCATTCGCCTAATGACCGTTTTTCAATTCCTAATGATCATTTAAATTCCTAATGATCATTCATTTATATTCCTAATGATCATTCATTTATATTCCTAATGATCATTCATTTATATTCCTAATGATCATTCATTTATATTCCTAATGATCATTCATTTATATTCCTAATGATCATTCATTTATATTCCTAATGATCATTCATTTATATTCCTAATGATCATTCATTTATATTCCTAATGATCATTCATTTATATTCCTAATGATCATTCATTTATATTCCTAATGATCATTCATTTATATTCCTAATGATCATTCATTTATATTCCTAATGATCATTCATTTATATTCCTAATGATCATTCATTTATATTCCTAATGATCATTCATTTATATTCCTAATGATCATTCATTTATATTCCTAATGATCATTCATTTATATTCCTAATGATCATTCATTTATATTCCTAATGATCATTCATTTATATTCCTAATGATCATTCATTTATATTCCTAATGATCATTCATTTATATTCCTAATGATCATTCATTTATATTCCTAATGATCATTCATTTATATTCCTAATGATCATTCATTTATATTCCTAATGATCATTCATTTATATTCCTAATGATCATTCATTTATATTCCTAATGATCATTCATTTATATTCCTAATGATCATTCATTTATATTCCTAATGATCATTCATTCATATTCCTAATGATCATTTATATTCCTAATGATCATTCATTTATATTCCTAATGATCATTCATTTATATTCCTAATGATCATTCATTTATATTCCTAATGATCATTCATTCATATTCCTAATGATCATTCATTTATATTCCTAATGATCATTCATTTATATTCCTAATGATCATTCATTTATATTCCTAATGATCATTCATTTATATTCCTAATGATCATTCATTTATATTCCTAATGATCATTCATTTATATTCCTAATGATCATTCATTTATATTCCTAATGATCAAAAGTAACTTCTCTGACTTTATTTTAGGTATATTTAGACTTTTAAAACCATCCACTTGGACTATTGACAATCTACCCTCAACGGTACAGTGTTTTGTTGATAGCAGGGACTGCTATTAAGCAATAACACTTGAGATATGATGATGACTTTTACTACGCAGCCAATGATTGTATTTTACGAGAAAACCACATGCACCCCTCTGGGGGACACAGCTGTTGTATCTATGGGAATTAGCGCTCGCAGGAGGACTATGTGAGGTCCCGAGCTAAAGGTTAGGTAGGCTTTCTTTTTGTTGGAATAAAATGTTTTTGTTTTGTTGAGGACCACCTTTTTTCGGTTCACTGCTGTCCTGGTCTTCAGCACTTACTACTTTCCTCTTCAACTTTGGTCTTGTTTCATGATCCTTTTTCTCAACTTACTGTTTCTGTGCCTTTCTGCGTAGATTACACGTTCCCTCAACTCCATACTAAATGATGCCTTCTTCCTTCCCTTCTTTGGATCGCCTTTGTTGCGGATAGGGAGGCTTAAACTAACTAATAATCTAATCTGAAACCATACGAAATACTTTCTGTGTGCGAAGTTGTGAATCCGCGATGATCGAACCGCGAACTAGTGAGTAAACACTCTATACAGCATTTGTTATTTCCATCTGTGGATATTTTGGAATTAGTTCAGATTTTGAATGTAGTTAGTTTTAACGTGAAAATAATTTAGGGTTAGGTGCGTTAGTGGGTGAGATTATAAAATTAACTCACTTTTTCCCATTTTTTCTATTCATAAGTTTTTCCATGTATTTTTGGAGTTACTTAATCCATTTTTCTTTCATGAAATGGTTGCAATTTAAACAGAAAATAAATCGAGACTAGTGTTTTTTAGTGCCCAACCCAACCTCTCCTTACCCAACCCACCTCTCCTGACCCAACCCAACCTTACTCAACCCAACCTGACCCTATTCAACTTAACCCAACCTGACCCTATTCAACTTAACCCAACCTGACCCTATTCAACTTAACCCAACCCAACCTGACCCTATTCAACTTAACCCAACCCTACCTGAATCTATTCAACTTAACCCAACCCTACCTGACCCTATTCAACTTAACCCAACCCTACCTGACACTATTAAGCTTAACCCGACCTGACTATTCAACCTAACCTAATCCAACCTGGCGCTCCTCCTCCTCCATCTGACCCCCCCACCTCTCCCTCTAACCCTCCCCCCACTCCCCCCTAACCCTACGTCCCCTGCAGGTGCCCCCCCTGCACGGGGGGCGGGATGGGACAGAGCTGGACCTCACATCTGCCCTGCACACCGCAGCCCGCGCCCTGCACACTCTGCACGCTGCTCTGCCCACCGCTGCTGCACACTCCACAGGTGACAATTGTGGTGTTTCCCGGGGGGGGATGTGGAGTCCCCAGTTCAGGTCTGCTACTCTCTGTTGCTTCCCGGGGGGGATGTGGGGTCCCTAGCTCAGGTCTGCTACTCTGTTGCTTCCCGGGGAGGATGTGGGGTCCCTAGCTCAGGGTTAGGTAGGCCTTCCTTGCCCTGGGGAAGTATGTGAGGTCCCGAGCTTGGAGTATCTTGTGCCCCACGAGGGGACTGCTGTTGTGTTGGATCCACGGGGGAAGATGTGGGGTCCCGAGCTGAGGGGTAGGTAGGGTTACTGGTGTTGTGTTGGATCCCTGGGGGTAAATGTGTGGTCCCGAACTGAGGGTTATGTAGGCCTTCCTTGTGTAGAAATAGAATAGGTTTTTGTTTTGTTACGGACCATCTTTTTTCGGTTGACTGCTGTCCTGTTTTTCAGCACCTATGCGGGTAATATAAATGATCATGTTTAGCTGAAATAAAAAAATGGGGATATTGAGGCAATATAAATAATGATATTGATACAACATTAATAACATTGAGGAAATTTAAATAATATTGAGGCAATTAAAATTATAATGAAGCTATTTAAATAACAATATTGAGGCAATATAAATAATAATAAGGTGATACAAATTACATTACTGAGGCAATACACATAATACCACCTGGCAGACACTGGGGCTGACACGACGTCAGCACAAAAGGCAGGCAGCCTCACCACCTGCGTCAGCCAGCTGGCAGCTGACGCCACCTCCTGTCTGCACCGCCTGCAGCGTCACCACCACCTGCACCACCTACAGCTGGAGCAGGAAGGTGCGTTTTGCCACCTGCCGGGTAAGATCCACGGTAGAGGAAACAAGGTAGGGTCAAACCAGTCTTTTTTTGTCGATTGTGTGGTTTTGCTGACGTCACGGCAACGAGCCAATAGCAGCGCTCATTTTGCATCTGGTAGCACTGCTACCCCCAAATCTGGCTCCACTATTGGCCTAACGACGTGGCGTTTTGGTGACGTCATAAAGTTTGTTTGAAATAAAGCCTTCCTATTGGCTGGCCGAACAAGAGGAGGTGTATTATCCCCCATAGAAATGACCCTACCTTGTTTCCTCTGCCGTGGTGTACACCACCTGCTGCAGATTGAGCGAATGTGGAATGAATCTAAAAGGACTTGTAATAATGTTTTAACATTTATAGTCTTTTTAACATTGTGTTTGAAGTTTGTTTACTGATCGTTTTTTTTTAATTTTTTTTATTTATTTGTTTTTAGGGGCGCCGAATTTTTGTTATGAAAATTTCATGAATTGTTTATGAATTTCGTGGTGTGGTCGCTTCATTCATTTATGTATTTCACCTCATTCATTTGTTCATTCTACCTCATTCATTTATGTATTTCACCTCATTCATTTATGCATTTCACCTCATTCATTTATGCATTTCACCTCATTCATTTATGCATTTCACCTCATTCATTTATGCATTTCACCTCATTCATTTATGCATTTCACCTCATTCATTTATGCATTTCACCTCATTCATTTATGCATTTCACCTCATTCATTTATGCATTTCACCTCATTCATTTATGTATTTCACCTCATTCATTTATGCATTTCACCTCATTCATTTATGCATTTCACCTCATTCATTTATGCATTTCACCTCATTCATTTATGCATTTCACCTCATTCATTCATGCTTTTCACCTCATTCATTCATGCATTTCACCTCATTCATGTATATATTTGCTTAGACTAAAATCTCAAATATATTTAATTTTCACAATGGCTCGCGGAAGTTCGTCGGCTCGCATTTTGGTGAACTGTTTTTATATAAATATAAATATGGACTCATATAAATATATGCTCATATAAATATATGCTCATATAAATATATGCTCATATAAATATATGCTCATATAAATATATGCTCATATAAATATATGCTCATATAAATATATGCTCATATAAATATAGACTCATATAAATATATGCTCATATAAATATATGCTCATGCAACGCTTCAATGATACCCGTTATCTATATTTATATGTATTAATAACATAGCTATTGTTTTCAGTTCTCAATATTGTATGAGAATGTATTTATAATTGTGTGTTGAACAAATGCACAATACGGTTATCCATTTATTATGTAAATATATATTTATGACAATGTGAAAGTATATATCTATAACATTGTGTATGTATATATCTATAACATTGTGTACGTATATATCTATAACATTGTGTACGTATATATCTATAACATTGTGTAAGTATATATCTATAACATTGTGTACGTATATATCTATAACATTATGTACGTATATATCTATAACATTGTGTAAGTATATATCTATAACATTATGTAAGTATATATCTATAACATTATGTAAGTATATATCTATAACATTATGTAAGTATATATCTATAACATTATGTAAGTATATATCTATAACATTGTGTAAGTATATATCTATAACATTGTGTAAGTATATATCTATAACATTATGTAAGTATATATCTATAACATTATGTAAGTATATATCTATAACATTATGTAAGTATATATCTATAACATTATGTAAGTATATATCTATAACATTGTGTACGTATATATCTATAACATTGTGTAAGTATATATCTATAACATTATGTAAGTATATATCTATAACATTGTGTACGTATATATCTATAACATTGTGTACGTATATATCTATAACATTATGTACGTATATATCTATAACATTGTGTACATATATATCTATAACATTGTGTACGTATATATCTATAACATTGTGTACGTATATATCTATAACATTGTGTACGTATATATCTATAACATTATGTAAGTATATATCTATAACATTGTGTAAGTATATATCTATAACATTGTGTAAGTATATATCTATAACATTGTGTAAGTATATATCTATAACATTGTGTACGTATATATCTATAACATTGTGTACGTATATATCTATAACATTGTGTACGTATATATCTATAACATTGTGTAAGTATATATCTATAACATTGTGTAAGTATATATCTATAACATTGTGTAAGTATATATCTATAACATTGTGTAAGTATATATCTATAACATTGTGTAAGTATATATCTATAACATTATGTAAGTATATATCTATAACATTATGTAAGTATATATCTATAACATTATGTAGGTATATATCTATAACATTATGTAGGTATATATCTATAACATTATGTAGGTATATATCTATAACATTGTGTACGTATATATCTATAACATTGTGTACGTATATATCTATAACATTGTGTACGTATATATCTATAACATTGTGTACGTATATATCTATAACATTGTGTAAGTATATATCTATAACATTATGTAAGTATATATCTATAACATTATGTAAGTATATATCTATAACATTATGTAAGTATATATCTATAACATTATGTAAGTATATATCTATAACATTATGTAAGTATATATCTATAACATTGTGTAAGTATATATCTATAACATTGTGTAAGTATATATCTATAACATTGTGTAAGTATATATCTATAACATTGTGTAAGTATATATCTATAACATTGTGTAAGTATATATCTATAACATTGTGTACGTATATATCTATAACATTATGTAAGTATATATCTATAACATTATGTAAGTATATATCTATAACATTATGTAAGTATATATCTATAACATTATGTAAGTATATATCTATAACATTGTGTAAGTATATATCTAGAACATTGTGTACGTATATATCTAGAACATTATGTAAGTATATATCTATAACATTATGTAAGTATATATCTATAACATTGTGTAAGTATATATCTATAACATTGTGTAAGTATATATCTATAACATTGTGTAAGTATATATCTATAACATTGTGTGAGTATATATCTATAACATTGTGTGAGTATATATCTATAACATTGTGTAAGTATATATCTATAACATTGTGTAAGTATATATCTATAACATTGTGTAAGTATATATCTATAACATTGTGTGAGTATATATCTATAACATTGTGTAAGTATATATCTATAACATTATGTAAGTATATATCTATAACATTGTGTATGTATATATCTATAACATTGTGTATGTATATATCTATAACATTGTGTACGTATATATCTATAACATTGTGTAAGTATATATCTATAACATTGTGTACGTATATATCTATAACATTGTGTACGTATATATCTATAACATTATGTACGTATATATCTATAACATTGTGTACATATATATCTATAACATTGTGTACGTATATATCTATAACATTGTGTACGTATATATCTATAACATTGTGTACGTATATATCTATAACATTATGTAAGTATATATCTATAACATTGTGTAAGTATATATCTATAACATTGTGTAAGTATATATCTATAACATTGTGTAAGTATATATCTATAACATTGTGTACGTATATATCTATAACATTGTGTACGTATATATCTATAACATTGTGTACGTATATATCTATAACATTGTGTAAGTATATATCTATAACATTGTGTAAGTATATATCTATAACATTGTGTAAGTATATATCTATAACATTGTGTAAGTATATATCTATAACATTGTGTAAGTATATATCTATAACATTATGTAAGTATATATCTATAACATTATGTAAGTATATATCTATAACATTATGTAGGTATATATCTATAACATTATGTAGGTATATATCTATAACATTATGTAGGTATATATCTATAACATTGTGTACGTATATATCTATAACATTGTGTACGTATATATCTATAACATTGTGTACGTATATATCTATAACATTGTGTAAGTATATATCTATAACATTATGTAAGTATATATCTATAACATTATGTAAGTATATATCTATAACATTATGTAAGTATATATCTATAACATTATGTAAGTATATATCTATAACATTATGTAAGTATATATCTATAACATTATGTAAGTATATATCTATAACATTGTGTAAGTATATATCTATAACATTGTGTAAGTATATATCTATAACATTGTGTAAGTATATATCTATAACATTGTGTAAGTATATATCTATAACATTGTGTACGTATATATCTATAACATTATGTAAGTATATATCTATAACATTATGTAAGTATATATCTATAACATTATGTAAGTATATATCTATAACATTATGTAAGTATATATCTATAACATTGTGTAAGTATATATCTAGAACATTGTGTACGTATATATCTAGAACATTATGTAAGTATATATCTATAACATTATGTAAGTATATATCTATAACATTGTGTAAGTATATATCTATAACATTGTGTAAGTATATATCTATAACATTGTGTAAGTATATATCTATAACATTGTGTGAGTATATATCTATAACATTGTGTGAGTATATATCTATAACATTGTGTAAGTATATATCTATAACATTGTGTAAGTATATATCTATAACATTGTGTGAGTATATATCTATAACATTGTGTAAGTATATATCTATAACATTATGTAAGTATATATCTATAACATTATGTAAGTATATATCTATAACATTGTGTGAGTATATATCTATAACATTGTGTGAGTATATATCTATAACATTGTGTGAGTATATATCTATAACATTGTGTGAGTATATATCTATAACATTGTGTGAGTATATATCTATAACATTGTGTAAGTATATATCTATAACATTGTGTAAGTATATATCTATAACATTGTGTAAGTATATATCTATAACATTGTGTAAGTATATATCTATAACATTGTGTAAGTATATATCTATAACATTGTGTAAGTATATATCTATAACATTGTGTAAGTATATATCTATAACATTGTGTAAGTATATATCTATAACATTGTGTAAGTATATATCTATAACATTGTGTAAGTATATATCTATAACATTGTGTAAGTATATATCTATAACATTGTGTAAGTATATATCTATAACATTGTGTAAGTATATATCTATAACATTGTGTAAGTATATATCTATAACATTGTGTAAGTATATATCTATAACATTATGTAAGTATATATCTATAACATTATGTAAGTATATATCTATAACATTGTGTAAGTATATATCTATAACATTGTGTAAGTATATATCTATAACATTATGTAAGTATATATCTATAACATTATGTAAGTATATATCTATAACATTGTGTAAGTATATATCTATAACATTGTGTAAGTATATATCTATAACAATGTGTGTATATGCGTATAATGTGCAAATGCATATGTATAATTATGTGTAAATATACATGTATAATAACGTGTTTTGATAGAATAGGTAATGTGTAAGTAGTGATGTGTAACAGAATAGGTTTTTGTTGTGTTACGGACCATACATGTATAATAATGTGTAAATTTATATTTATAATATGTGTATATGCTTATAATGTGTAAATATGTATTATAATGTGTGAATGTTGCAAGACCCTCACCGGCACACTGTGTACCCTCAGATGGGGGACCCTCGCTGTGTCCCCCCACCCCCCGCCTGGGGGTGAGGGGAGGGGACTTCCCCTCGGCCGCCCCGCCCCCCCGCAATGCCCTCCTCACCGCCTCCCCTCGTGAGTTACCCTCTAATTACCCTCGTGACATAACCCTCTGGTTACCTCAAATCTTTTTTTTTTGGAGTCTAATAAGAAATGAACGTTTCAGAGTGAATTTATCAACTGTCAAAGTTATGTCAACATTTATATATATTTCAGGCACCTTGCGGGACATTTTGAGAATGAAAGACGTGCAGCGGCTGCAGCTGTCGACTGTGAAGCGGAAGCCTCTCCTCGAGGTGGCCGCGCCCTCCCCCCACCGTGGCCAGCGCGGCACTGAGGTGAGGGTGCTCACTGCTGGCCAATAGCAAGCTGAGGTTACGCGCCGCCAGCCAATAGGAATGGGAGGCTGAAATAGGCCAATAAGAAGGGGAGGTTGGGCACTGCAGGCCAATGGAAAGCCAAGGTTGGGTGGGCACTGCAGGCCAATGGGTAGCCGAGGTTGAGCACTGCAGCCCAATGGGAAGCCGAGGTTGGGCACTGCAGGCCAATGGTAAGCCGAGGTTGGGCACTGCAGGCCAATGGGTAGCCGAGGTTGAGCACTGCAGCCCAATGGGAAGCCGAGGTTGGGCACTGCAGGCCAATGGGAAGCCGAGGTTGGGCACTGCAGGCCAATGGGAAGCCGAGGTTGGGCACTGCAGGCCAATGGGAAGCCGAGGTTGCTCTCTTACAACCAATAGGACGCCAAAGTTGCTCACAGGCGACCAATAGGAAGCCAGCGCGTTACTTTTTCATAGTATTAGGAAAAAAATACAGTTTTGCAGCATGACTAACGGTTTTGGTATCGAGCAGGCCGCCCCCCTGTCTCCCCTGGGGTCGGACCCCCCGCCCCCCCTGGCGCTGGACGCCCTCCTGCTGAGTGAAAACAAAAGGGTGGCGCAGCAGCGCGCCAGGCGCCCCTTGCAGCCCTCCGGCAGCCTCGCCTACAGGAGACCTCCTGCGTCCTGTGGTGGGTGTGTGAGTGTTGTATTGTGTTGTGTGTATTGTTTGTGTGTGTGCTGGGGGAAGTTTTGTGTGCTGTATATACGACACGGAGTGCGTCTTCCGCTGCTTTCGTTCCCACATTCTGTATAGACTGGCCCAGGGCCCAGTCGCCTGTTTATGCCCCCGTCTTATTTTTATAATAATGACTTCTTTAATCTCTGTCTAACTAAGTTTGTTGTTTCTGTCAAGAAATTTTGGTTTGGGTCACAAAATTTTGTTTGGGGTCAAGAAATTTTATTTTGTAGGTCAAGATTTGTTTTTTTAAGTGGGGAATTTTTGTTTATTAGGTGGGGAATTAGTGGGTCACTAATTTTTTTTGTCCCAGGTAAAGGACAACGCCCTGCCCCCTCCCGCCTGCCCCAGTCCTGCCCCAGGGGCAAGGAGAACCAAAGGCGCGAGTCTGTCGTGGGTCCTAAATCTAGCGAGAAAACAGCGGGTAACGAATCCGTTGTGGGTCCTAAATTTAGCGAAAAACGCGATAGTAATAAATCTGTCGTGGGTCTCAAATCTAGCGGGAAACCCGCGGGTAACGAGTCTGATTTGGCTTGCCAAACTAGCGGGAGAAACGCCAGCAACAAATCTGCGCTAAGTCTTTCCGTTTTAAAGAAGAAATTTAACGAGAATAATCAGCATTTGCGACCGCACGTGGTGGAGAGTATAGGGGGAAAGTCTGAAAGTAAGAAAGTTTGCCTAAATTTAGCGGGAAACCTGACCAAAACTACCGAGTCCGACGACGATGGCAACACTGCAAGCTATGCCGATTATGGCAACACTGCAGGGCATGCTGAAGATGGCAACACCGAAATCCTGATAAACCTCTCTGAAAACAGCGACTTAACGTCAAATTTAGCGGGAAAACCCGCTAGAAAAACTGCATTTTGCCGACTCTTCTCGCCCAGGCTGAACAGTGAAAAGGAAAACCGCCAAAATAAAGACTTTGAGGAGAAAGAAGAAGAGGAAGAAGATTTACTAGAGAAGGTGATTTTTTTTGTGTGTATAGTGAGATAGTTGTAGGTGTGTGAGTAGGATTGTTGTGTAAATAATATTGCATGAACAAGTGTTCCCGAAGGGGGAAGATGTGAGGTCCTGAGCTGAGGGTGAAGTAGACCTTCCTTGTGTTGTAATAGAATAGGTTTTTGTTTTGTTACGGACCATCTTTTTTCGGTTGACTGCTGTCCTGTTTTTCAGCACCTATTGTTTTCTTCTACTTTTGTCTTGTTTCATGAACTTCTTTCCTGACTTGCTGGGGGGACACCGCGTGCATAGATTCCCTGTTCCTTCCTGACTTGCTGGGGGGAAACTGCGTGCATAGATTCCCCGTTCCTTCCTGACTTGATGTGGGGACACTGCGTGCATAGATTCCCCGTTCCTTCCTGACTTGCTGTGGAGACACCGCGTGCATAGATTCCCCATTTCCTTAACTTCAAATTAAATGTGGGGACCGCGTGCATAGATTCCTTCAATTCATACTAAACGCTGCTGCCCTCATTCCCCTCCAGGGAACGCCATAGCTGCGCTCAGGCTCTAACTTAATCACTAAAGAAAATAAATTCTTAGGAAAATGTAGTAAAAGCGTAAAATCTAAATCTAATCTTTCTAACAAAATCATAATAAATCAAATAGTTGTTGTTAGGCTAGTTAAATAGTGCAAAATAATTAATTGCGTATTTGGTTTATTGTATATTATAGTATGTTACGTTGTACTAAATTACATGTTATATCATGCTAATTATATGAGTAGTGATTAACAATGATTAATTATTCTAACAAACATAATTATGCAATAGTAGAAGAATCTAATTATGAAATTAAAAAATAAATATCGCGCACAGCTGGCAACGGAGGTGCTCGACGGACTGGACGGGTTGACAGGCAGTCAACTCAGCCCTGTCAACCTGGCAACTCCTGGCAGCCGGGCAGGTGAGCTGGCAACTGGTGCCAGTTGCCTTCCTTTTTTTATTTAATCCAAGTATAATTTTCTTCAGCTTTGGGCATCTGTTGAGTATCGTGAAGTCATTTTAATTTTGTAAAATATGTTGTAAGATTATGGTGTAAAATTATATTGTAAAATGTGTTGTAAAAGTTTGATGTAATATTGTATTGTAAAACGTGTTGCAAAATTGTGATGTTAAATTTTATTGTAAAATGTTATGTTGTAAAATAATTGTATAAAATAATTTGTATTTTGGCATTTTCCCAAGGTGAAACAACACAGCGCTTCTCGTCGCTTGGGGCTGCCACTCCCCAGGGGGTACACACATCTTCTACGTTCCCCAGGATCGTCTACGTCTCCCCACAGCTGTGCGGTGCTCCCCAACCTCTCATCCCCCCCACAACCCCAGGGGTAACGTTGGGTGTAACTCCCCTCTCCCCCCTCCCCACACCATGCCATAATTCCAGAAATTCTTCTAGAAATAATCCTTCCACCCAGAATATTTCTAGCCATAATCCATCAATTCTTGCACAGTCCATCCATAAATCCTCAGGCAATTTTCCGTCCAGAACTGAAACGGGTTCGTTGAAGCATGGGTCGCTTGTTCAGGATCAGAAATTCGAGTCTCACGAAATGTGGGGGCGGTCTAAAGTAGTGCCTAGAGCCAGTTTTGTGGGCACGCCTACGAAATGCGATGGCGTTTCTCTGCAGGACTTAGACCCCGACGACACTCTGGAAAAGTTGATGGAGAGGATGAGTTTCCTGACTAAAAGTCCGTATTCGTCTCCTTCGTCGGACGACACGCGTGTTTCTTCTAAAAGTTTTATGTCGTTGCAGAAGAAGTTTGACTCAGCATTATTAGGTGGAGGTGCTTCTTCAAACAAGCCTTCTTCAAGTCCAAATCTTGGCAGACTGAAAGCTGAGAGTATAGCTAATGTGTACAAGTTGTTGGAACTGACCCCTTCCAAAAATGCAGACTCGAGTAGTAATGCGTCTCTGGAACGTAAACGCCCGAACTCTGTTATTATAAACTCTTTAGACTATTCGTCTCCTAGAGCTTTGGAATTGAATTCTACTTCAGCTATAGGATCGGGTTTGAAAGAATTAAATTTTGTCTCAGAAGAACCAAAAGAGCCAAGTCTTGTGTTGGAAGGATCGCGTTTAAAAGAACCAAATCTCTTCTCGGAAGTCTTCCTTAGTACGGGCGATGTTGGAGCGACCCCACACCATGACAGACCCACCCAAGATGGGCTTAGCAAAAAGTACGTACGCAGAAGCGGGGACTTGGTTGAAGTTCTCCCAAGCATCGAGGAGGTTGCTTTTGAGAAAACTGATACCTCGAACTTAGATGAGTTTCTCAAGAGGTTTGAAGAGAAGTTTTTGTGTGACATGGAGGCCGTGACAGATGCGACATCTGTGGGAATGGCTACAGAGGAAGATACTCAGGGCACCGACATAGTAGTCAACATGGATCTCTCTGAGGAGGATGTCCAGAAGGTGAGTTATATTGAAGAGACCTTGACACTTTCTCTGCAAACGTGCACCACCGGTGGCCACGGAAGGGATTTTCATAATGCTGCTGACCAACCAGTAGTCACAAACTCAATTTCCATAAATACTTAAATCAAACCTAAATGAATGCACGATCCAGTTAATTTTTGCTATTTTTGATATTCCTTACTACAGTTGATTTTGGTTTGAGTTGAATGTTGAACTTCAGTTTAACCAATTGCGGTCGAAATATTAACAAGGGTTAGAAAGGTTTTATTGAAATAACGTTTTTCATCACCTACTACTTTCTTCTTCAACTTTCATCTTGTTTCTCGAACTTCTTTCTCACTGACTGTTTCTATGCCCTATGTGCGTAGATTCTGTGTTCTTTCAACTCCATGCTTGATGGTTCCTTCCTCTCTTTGGAACGCCTTTGTTGCGGTTAGGGAGGCTTTAACTGACATCTAAACTAATGTTATCTGTTATAACAACGGAGGAGAGCATTTGTTTTGAATTAATTTTGACGAATAAAAAATTTACAAGCTTATGCTGTTGACAATAATGAGTTCATTGTTGAAACTCCATTATTCCCATGCATTCCAATATTCAATGGAATAGCTGAAATAAATGGTCCATTATCTAACGGAACATTACCATTACGTAATGGTAATCAGTTCATCCACTATAATCTAATGATCAACTTTTTTCCTTAAACTAATCAGTGGATTTTTTAATGAAGGCTACATACAACTCAGGGATAACTCGAAATTTGTATACGAGGGATGCACCCTATTTAATCAGAGAATAATGGGAATATATGCACTTCATCTTCAGCGCATAGTTAGAGAATAATGGGAATATATGCACTTCATCTTCAGCGCATTGTTAGAGAATAATGGGAATATATGCACTTCTTCTTCAGTGCATAGTTAGAGAATAATGGGAATATATGCACTTCATCTTCAGTGCATAGTTAGAGAATAATGGGAATATATGCACTTCATCTTCAGCGCATAGTTTGAGAATAATGGGAATATATGCACTTCATCTTCATTGCATGGGCCCACAGACAGCACCTTGTGGAACACCCGGATTTGCAGACGACGAATTCTTGGATGGCGCTGTTGCTGTGACCTTACTGCAGCAGGACCCTGACGAAGGAGAAGCCCTCAGCAAAGGGCACCAGTCCTTGCCCTTGGACTCCGTATTCTCCAGCCTCACAGACTCCATCTTGTGTGGGGAGAGTGACTCGGCACTTCTGGCGGACCAAAACGTCGGCATCCAGATAGCTAAAGGTGAGGGGACAGTTGCCATGGTGTAGTTCTTTCTTAAATTACTATTTCTATGACCCTTTTGCATAGATTCCACGATCCCTTATCCCCATGCTAAATGGTGCCGTCCTCCTTCTCTTCAGAGAGTTTTTTTTGTGGTTAGGGAGGCTTAAACTAACATTTGAAACTAACATTTGAAACTAACATTGGTGTCCTGATAAGGGGAAAGATAGTTCTATTTCAGGGCTGCCTTGCCACCATTTCGGGGCTCCCTTGCCACCATTTCAGGGCTCCCTTGCCACCATTTCAGGGCTCCCTTGCCACCATTTCAGGGCTGCCTTGCCACCATTTCAGGGCTCCCTTGCCACCATTTCAGGGCTCCCTTGCCACCATTTCAGGGCTCCCTTGCCACCATTTCAGGGCTCCCTTGCCACCATTTCAGGGCTCCCTTGCCACCATTTCAGGGCTCCCTTGCCACCATTTCAGGGCTCCCTTGCCACCATTTCAGGGCTCCCTTGCCACCATTTCAGGGCTCCCTTGCCACCATTTCAGGGCTCCCTTGCCACCATTTCAGGGCTCTCTTGCCACCAATTCAGGGCTCCCTTGCCACCATTTCAGAGCGGTTCAGCTTTCCCCGCCGGTTGAGCGCGTCCGGTGGCGGGCGGCGAAGTAGCGGCGGTGGGCGGCGGTTGTCAGACCGCTACCACGACTACCACACCATGGTGGCGGGACCTGGCATATTGGGTGGGTGGTGGTGTGTGGAGTTGTGTGATGTGTAGTTGCATGATGGTGTAACGAGTGTGTGTGGTATGGTGTATGAGTGGTGTGTGTGGGTGGTTGTGGTGTGTTGGTGTGTAGTTATGTGATGTGTACATATGTGTTTGGTGTGTAGATGTTCGGATGTGTGGTGTATATGTGTGTTATGTATCTAGGTGTGTAGATGTTTGGATGTGTGCTTTGTGTACAGGTGTGTGTTGGGTTCCATGGGTGGCAAGCAAGTCAAGGTTTGGAATATCGAGCGATTTCATCCATCATCGTAACGGACAGCAGCAAGTCTATGTTGTATTCCAGATCAAATAAAATTTTAATATCGACCATAATTCTGTACAGAGCAGCAAATTGTCGCCATAACCCAGCCATTAGTGTCGACTATCTCTGGATTTAATTTTGTGTTCGTAGTGATGAATAGTGACTATAAACTTATCAGGTGATCGACTTTTCTTTGTTCTATCATGCAGTCATCATCACAATTTTATTAGTTTATTAATTTATGGTTTTAATGATTTGTTGACTTATTTTTTCATTAATTTATTGTTTTATACATTAATTTATTGTTTTATACATTAATTTATTGTTTTATGCATTAATTTATTGTTTTATACATTAATTTATTGATTTATACATTAATTTATTGTTTTATACATTAATTTATCGTTTTATACATTAATTTATTGTTTTATACATTAATTTATTGATTTATATGCTGATTTATTGATCACTTATTAATTTATTGCTGTATTATCAATTTATAAATAAAGTGATTCATATATTAATTTATTGAATAATTATTGACGTATTTATTCATTCAATGATTAACTGAATAAATAATTTATTTATCTTTCTTCATGTCTCATCACAGACGTGAGCGCCTCCATCCTCCTCTCCACCTCCACGGACCTGCCGTAGCCCGCTTCTGTGTGTGTGTGTGTGTGTGTGTTTGTTGCGTTGTGACATGTGTGTGTACTTTGTACAGCTCTGTGTGTGTGTTTTTGTGTCATGTGGAGCAGGACGTGTAAAGTGCGCCACATATATACATTTTGTATGGTTGTCTTGTTACGTTACTACATACACTCCTTTGTGCATAACTCCTTACTCCCTCACCTAAGAAACCTACGTATTAGTACTCTTTTTTAGTGAAAAATGTCATCTTGAAGAATTTCTTCTCGTGGAAACGTAAGTTTGTATGTATTTGTAATGTGTGTATACGGATATGTGTATGTATAAAGATATGTGTGTATATGTACCTATACATAGAGAATATATCAAATATACACATGTGTTTGTATAAAAACAAATGTGTATTTGTGGATATATATATACGTGTGTATAATTATATATAAATATATATACACGCATGTATATATATAATTGCTGTACATTTACTGTATGTCGAGAAAAATTAGAAAATGTTTTTGTGTTTAATTTTCCTTTTATCAATTTTTCTCATGCGAGTTTGTGGACTAAAAAATCTATTTTTTTGTCATTATTTTTATTTTTGGCTCAAAGCTGCGGACGAATTTCTTGTCCGTGTTGTTTTTATTTATTTATTAATCATGTAGGTAGGCTATATTGGATTTTAGATATATACGAGGATATATATATATATTATAAATACCTATGAATAATATTTTTTAATTATAACCAAATTATCAACAATAATTGCAGAGCTTCTTGAATAACTTTCGAAGTTAGGTCTGCTTTATTTTTTTAATTTTTTAAAAAAAATTTTACACCCTGTATGCTGCTACGAAGTTAACTGTACAGCATTCAAATCCTTCGTACAGTTCCATTCTATGTATAATATTATCTATATGACATATATATACTATATGTATATACATATATATGTAGCGGCCAAAATTCGCATCGTTACATAACATTTAGGGGAATTAGCCCTCCCAGGGGGGGGGTTATGTGAGGTCCCGAGATGAAGGTTTGGTAGGCCTTTTTTCTAATAGAATAGGTTTTTTGTTTTGTTACGGACCATCTTTTTTCGGTTCACTGCTGTCCTGTTTTTTCAGCACCTATTGCTTTCTTCTTCAACTTTGATCTTGTTTCATGAACTTCTTTCTCATCTTACTGTTTCTATGCCCTTTCTGCATAGATTCCCCTTTCTCTTATCTCCATACTAAATGGTGCCTTCCTCCTTCCTCTCTTCGATACGCTCTTTTTTGTAGCGGTTAGGGAGGCTTAAACTAACTTATAATCTTAATCTTAATCTGTTAAACAAATGTTTTTGTTATGTTAAGGACTACCTTTGTCGGTTCACTGCTGTCATGTTTTTCAGTACCTACTACTTGCCTCTTCAACTTTGGTCTTCTTTCTTAATCTTCTTTCATAACTTACTGTTTCTATGCCCTTTCTGCATATATTCCGCGTTTCCTTAACTCCATACTAAATGGTGCTTTTCCCCTTCTCTCTTTGAATCGCATTTGTTGCTGCAGGCAGGGAGGCTAAACCTAACAACTAATCTAATCTAATCAACAATAAAAAATCAAGACTAGATAATAAAATCCGGGTGTCTCCATGAACTTAAAAATAAATACATACATGTTTTTTGTGCGTAATTTCTTCCATGATATTTTGATGGGGATTTGCTTGGTTTGTATCATAAATACCACACAAATGATATAAAAAATCTTCTCCTCTCTTCCTTTCTTTTGCAAGTCGAAAATTGCGCGGTTGAAAGTTGAATATATTGTTGAGAAAATAAAGCTAATCGCGATGGAAAGGAAATGGATTTCCGTAAAAAAATTTCGGCTTTTAGATATTAAACAATAACAATACATAGTTTTCCTTGCTTGGTGTTGTATCTCGGAGTGAGCTTCGCATAGCAGGCGTCGCCGGATATCTTATTGCGCTTGGTTTCGCATGTCTCGGAGCCGGATGCATCCTAACCGCCGGAACAGGCCGACGGAAGTCCTTTGTTGCGCCTTACCTTTACGAACACCGGAAAGTGTTTGTTTGACTTCCGAATACGACTAGTTTTAAGGAAGGTCTGTCTCTGATGGAAGCAGTACAAGATTAGGAACGTTGCTGTGCGAATCCTTCTCCTTCTCCTTAGTATTCGGTTAAGTGAACTGAAGTTACAGCTTCTGCTACCAAACATCAAGTAGTATCGAAAGAAGTTACACTGCACTTGGCTGGTGCGTGTGTGTGTGACATTCTTAAAGATGTTTAATGACCGTATTTGTGCTACTAATGACCGTATCTGTGATACTAATAAAAATATTTGTGATACTTATGACAGTATATGTAATGATAATGACCGAGCTAAAGGTTAGGTAGGCTTTCTTTTGTTGAAATAGAATAGGTTTTGTTGTGTTACGGACCATCTTTTTTTCGGTTCACTGCTGTCCTGTTTTTCACCGCCTACCACTTTCTTCTTCAACTTTTTCTTGTTTCATGAACTTCTTTCTTAGCTTTCTGTTTCTGTGCCCTTTCTGCATAGATTCCACGTTCCCTTAACTCCATACTAAATGGTGCCTTCTTCCTTCCTCTCTTTACATCTCATTGTTGAGGATAGGGAGGCTTAAACTAACTAATAAACTAATAAACTAATGATAATGACCGTATCTGTGAGACGAGTTTCACGTGCACAAGTACAAGAATATTTTGCTCGCGGGTACCATTAGGATGGATATATTTGTTTGTCATCCACATCTGGAGGATTTATCTAAAGAAAATACAAAATCCCATCATTTTTGACTGGTCGTACACTAACGACTAGTGTCTAATAATGTATCCCGCCCTTGCAATCCTAAACTTGTTCCCGAGACTTTCATTTTAGAGACGATGTTCAAAATTTTACTTTTGTTACCCTGAAGTTGTTGTATGGATAACTTTCTTCAGTAAATTATCAGTTTTTGTAATATGTGGTTGTTCTTTTCAGTTTCGTAACCTGGACTCAGAATCGATAACTTAGGAATAATTTTGAAAGGACTCAAGTCCTTCATGGTTGTATTATGTATATGGTATTCTCACAGGTTAATCGTGCGTTATTATTGATTAATAAACCGTGCGAGTGACTCAAAGTGTGTTGTGACCACTGTTACTACTGAAAGCAGGGTGTTGAAATTTGCCCGATGTTATCACTAGTAGCAATGCAAAACCTGCGTATTGTAACTCTCTAGCAAACAAATGCTAATACCAAAGTTTCATTATCCAGTAGAGACCATCATGTAAATTATCCATTTAATGGTAGAGTAACTTAACCCATCAAGCAATGATTTCTAACATTGATACATCCAAAGTATGAACAACCATCATTTCTCCATCTCACTAATGACCGTACCTGTGATTCTAGTGACCTTACCAGTGGTACTAGTGACCGTACCTGTGATTCTATGTAGTGACGGTACCTGTGATTCTAGTAACCTTACCTGTGATACTAGTGACCGTACCTGTGATTCTATATAGTGACGGTACCTGTGATTCTAGTGACCGTACCTGTGCTACTAGTGACCGTACCTGTGATTCTAGTAACCTTACCAGTGATACTAGTGACCGTACCTGTGATTCTATGTAGTGACGGTACCTGTGATTCTAGTGACCGTACCTGTGCTACTAGTGACCGTACCTGTGATACTAGTGACCGTACCTGTGATACTAGTGACCGTACCTGTGCTACTAGTGACCGTACCTGTGCTACTAGTGACCGTACCTGTGATTCTAGTAACCTTACGAGTGATACTAGTGATCGTACCTGTGATTCTATGTAGTGACGGTACCTGTGATTCTAGTGACCGTACCTGTGATACTAGTGACCGTACCTGTGATTCTATGTAGTGACGGTACCTGTGCTACTAGTGACCGTACCTGTGATACTAGTGACCGTATCTGTGCTACTAGTGACCGTACCTGTGATACTAATGACCGTATTTGTGATACTAATGACCGTATCTGTGATACGAGTTTCACCAGTGCACAAGTACAAGAATATTTCAATCGCGGGTACTATGGGGATGGATATATTTGTTTGTCATCTAGGTACATTTGGAGGATAAGTTTTAAGAATATATCGGATCCCGTCATTTATGACGGATCGTGCACACTAGTCACCTAATATTGAGCCGCGACTCAAGAATCTTAACACATTTCCTGCGAAGTGACCCACCGGTGGTCACTTTGGTGATTTTCATAGTGCTGCTGACTCTACCGCAGTCATTTTTTATAAATAGTTAATGAAAGCTAAATGAGAGCCCGATCCAATTAGTGTTTACTATTTTCAAAGTTGATTACCACAATTGACTTGAAATTTGAATATTGAACTTTATTATAACCCATCGCAGTTAACGTGTTAAGATTATTCCCGGTATGTTCATCGAGCTGTGACGAAGTTCCGTTTTTTCCTTTGGTTACCCTTAAAAAAATGTTTTTTTTTGTCATTGTAAGTCATCAGTATTTGTTATACCTGCTTGCCATCAGAATTCTAGGTTGAAGTATGTACAACTTTTTAACGTAACGTTGAATCAGGTGAGAAACCTTTATCACGTGAATCATAATAAGTGCAGAACTATCCTACATTTATGCCATAAGTGAGGCCGTTGAGTTAATCTCTTTACTGAGGACAGTGTTGTATGGTGCCCTATGTTTTTAGTGAAGGGGGGGGGGTGGGGGGGGGGAAAAAGGGCGTTGAACTGTGTCCTATGTTACAAGTGTAAACAACCCAAAACCCGAGCTTTAATACCAACAAACAAACGCGATTACTACACTTTCAATTACATTAAATAAGTATCGATTATTACATTAAAATCATGCACTCCATCCAGGTGTGCGTGGTCGCTTATATGTTAATACCCTGGAAACAAAGGTATCGTGGATACGAAATTCCTCTGTGTAACATAAAGAGATCGCCTTTACATGCATTAATACGATCGACATTTTATCAGGATATAAGTAGGATAGGTTAAATTAGGTTAGGATATTTATTATTGGTTTTATTTTGAGGCCTAAAGCTCGGGCGTGACCAGGGGCCTGGGAACCCCTATCATGTACATTCCCTGTAAAGTATCATGTCAATGATGCTAGCCACCCTCTACTAAAATATTTCATATATATTTTTCAGTTTTTTTATTCATTTTTTACACTTCTCATTTATAACATTTTTATCTGGTTTCACTTATATAATTACAGGAAATAAATTAAATTACAATATTTTAATTGAAAATTCATGAAAATGTAGCATCTTCTACCTCCTCAAGGGACTCAAAATATCATTTTTCATGTAAATAAATGCATACCAACATAAAAATAATTAAAAATATTACACAATTAAAATTTGTTACAGGCTAGTTTATAATGACTTTATATGTGTATAAAGAAGTTACTCAAACTTCCCGAAGCTATGACATCATCTTGCTGGTAGTAATTTTCTCCGTTGGGTATAGGGGAAAAATTCCAAGCACAATACCCCACACTATACCCAGGTGTCTGAAATGGGTACCGGGGGTAACCGTCCTGGCGTTAGTTATGAGGCATTTGATATACCAACATACGAGGTGATATGTATCAGGCTTGATTAAAAATAAAGCATCTGGTCCTTTCTTAAGACCAAAGTTTCGGCAAACCACCACCAAAGTTTGGAGGCTCTGAAGGCTAAACTCTGCAAGGACTGGGCCAAAATTCCCCAAACGATAACTCGTGACGCGTGTAGATCTTTCTCCAAGCGTCTACAGCTTCCAATCGACCCCCAATGTCCACGTATCGAGTACTCATTAAATATTCACAATTTTCACACTGTTATCTTCATCACTTCGCTGTCCTGTTTTCTTGTGTATATACTATCAGTTTTAAACGATAACTATTCATGAACCTGTACGCCTTATCTGCACTTCAGATTAATAAGTCTGATAGATTCTAAAGAATGCTGGTTCCCTACATAACGAGCAGCGTTTCGAGCAGCGCTGCCGTCACATTTACCTATGTCTTACCTTATCCCATAATTAAGGTTTCGCACCTCCTAAAATTTCCGGTAAATTTCAATGTTGTCTTACTTACACCGGCATGAGACATCCACCTGCAGTTGACTGAAAATTTGAAACTGAAAGTTAAACGCGCTGTTTTATCAGGGTAACTTTTTTTTTAAATTAAATTACCGTATCGCTTCGACAGAAGTTACATGAGATAAATTGTGATTATTGAGGCGTGGCGCATTATTGCAGCGCAGAACTACGAAGCTGTGGTTGAAATATACGACACAAGTTACTTAAACATATGTATTGGGAACCGTCGGTCGGGAGTGTTGCGTGACGGGGGTTCAGGCAACACAGCGCGAGTCAAAACTCAGCGACAACATCCACATTGATCTCTCCAGTGTTACAGTCGTGCTGTGGCAATGTTGTTTTCCAGCTTCATAACCTGAGAGGAGTGAGGGAAGGGCAGGCTGGAGGAATGAAGGGCTTTGCTCTCTTGCTTCATGTCTTCTACATTTGCTATGATCTCCAAAGGAGGTGCACGAACTCGATAATAATTCGCCGAAAATAATCATTACTATTCGATAAAAACACCAGGGGTATTTTCAAATTATTATATAAATTTAATTTATGCATTTCTTGCGCTTATTTTCTGCTATTTTATTACAATGGGAATCTCACTGAACACATTAAATTGGTTGGTCCGTCTCGCCTCCATGCTCCTAGGGCCGTATCTGTGATACGAACTTCACCAGTGCACAAGTACACGAATATTGTAATCGAGGTACTATTAGGATGGATATATTTGTTTGTCATCCACATCTGGAGGATTTTTCTGAACAAATATCGAATCCCATCATTTTGGGGGGTCGTGTACGCTAGTCATCTAATATTGAGCCACGCTACAACAAACCTGACGTTATTCCCGGGACGCTCAATGTGGTGTGAATATTATTATTCAGTTACCCTTCAAAAAAGTATAATTCTCATGATAGAGGTAAGTTTTCAGTTTCTTTAATACTCATGTATAACTTTGCAGCCTTCAAGTTGTGATAATTACTGGTAAATTTTAAATTTTGAAAGGAAAAATTTCCTTCAAAAATGTCTTCGGTAAGTAAGAGGTGATGAATCACTCAGGGTACGATGCATATTAGTGATGCATGTACATTATTACTACATCTCAAATTTAGTTTAGAAAATATATTGGCTAGGATCGTGTGGCAGCTATAAGTGTTGTGGTGAGTCTTGAGTAGCATCCACATGTTGACACCTGCGACATGAGCTCGAACTTGGTGTTAGACTTGCCTGCTTTTGTTGAAAAGAGACGTTGTCTGTATTGTAACGGACCATCTTTACCCCATGCACTACCGTCCAATTATCAGCAACTATTTATTTTTTCTTATGATTATATCTTGGTTTTTTCACCTTACTCAACTTACTGATTCTATGCACAGGCGATCCTGGGCAGTAACACACCTTGTGCATAGTTTCCACGTTCCCTCAAGTCTACACCAAATGTTGCTTATCGCCTGCCTTTTTTTTGAGCGTCTTTGTCGTGGTACGAGACGCTGAAACTCACTTATTACTCTGCAATAAATGCTAGGTATAAAAGTACGTGTTACGTAACCTGTTTCGAAGTTAAAAAATGTTCTGATTCAGAATCTGACCGTATTCTTTCCCGATTAAATACCATTTCTTTGTATTAAAGTCTGTACATCAATATCATTATTGTTCATGAATGACAAACACACGTGTCACTTCAAACAACACTTGTCCTCCCAAGCCTGTTGTGTGGAGTGCGATCTTCTCTGTTTACATTCCAGCAGCAGTCTGCCAACACGCCAGGGTTCCATTCTCCTTTGCATCGTTGCTCCATCACTGAAATATCCCGATGGAATCTCTCGCCATGTTCACCACTCACATCACCGAGATTCTAAGCAAGAACATCCAAATGAGAGTGGATCACATGAACTTTTGGAGACATGTTACATCCGATAATGGGGGAAAAACCTAAAATTTAATGAGGAGAAAAATGGATTAGGGGCTCTGAAAATTGGACGGTAGTGAATGGGGTAAAGATGGTCCGGTACAATACAGAAATTATTTTTGTTCAACAAAAGAAGGCAAGTCTAATTTCAAGCACCAGCTCATACCGTAGGTATCAACACGTTGACTACGTATTGGGACACATGTGTACCACATTGCTCATTCTCGCACACAACACAGCTGCATTTATTTTTTAATACCTTATTTAAAATTTATTTTCGCATACACGCTAAAAACACCGGTCATGCAATAACTTATACAATTCGCATGAAATGTGTTCGTGCAGTGAAGTCGGTGTATTATTTTCGCCGCCTACCACCTAACAGTCAACATCAACTGCCACTTCCGTGTTGACTACACTGTTTTGGCACACACGTTCATCGATATAATTACGATTACACCGCCGGTGACGGACTCCGTTCACCAATAATAATGAAGGCATCTACGGATGCTTTATTTCCAATCAAGCCTGATACATATCACCTTGTATATTGGATTTTCAAATGACTTATAACTAACGCGAGGACGCCATTACGCTTTCCCCCGGTCAAGACCGGTACCCATTTCAGACACCTGGGTAGAGTGGGGTATTGTGCTTGGAATTTTTCTCCTATACCCAACAGAGAAAATCGCCACTGCCAGCGCCGAGATTCGATCCCGGGTCTCCCGAACGGCGGCAGAACCCTCTAGCACATGGCTATGGCGGCCAACAGTACATTACTCTTAGTCACCAACAGTCACCAACAGTACATTACTCTTAGTTAGGTTAAGGAATCAAATCCTTTCAAAATTAAATTTTAATTTTCTTAATCTAAACCTAATCGAATGTCACGGCAAACAGGTATTACAAAACCTGATAACTTAAAAAGAACAAGTTGAAAAAGCAGTTTTGCTAAGGTAACTAAAGTAAAATAGTGAACATCGTCACGCTGGAATGAACGTCCCGAGAACAACTTAATGATTGTTGAGGGTGACTGAAGTACACGATCTGTCAAAAATGACGGGATTCGATATTATCTTTAGACAAATCCTCCAGATGAGGATGACTAAAAAAATATATCCATCCTAATAGGACTTGCGGTTAAAATATTCTTTTACGTGTGCACTGGTGAAACTCGTATCACAGATACGGTCATTGAGTATCTTTAAGAACGTCACCGACACACGCACCAACCAAGCAAGCAACAACTGTGTTGTTATTTAATTATTATTGGCCAAAAAGTTTTTGAAATTTTTTTTATATCTTTTCCTCGTGGTAAGCTGCATTTCTTTAAAAATCTATATCATAAAATGAGCAGCGTCCGTCCGTCCGTCTGTGTGTCACACCCACCAACCGGAAGAGTGAGATAATCGTATCTGTGACACAAGCTTCATCAACTCCACAATTTTCGGTGCCTTTAACCCAGCAGAATGGGAGTCAGAATCAATATCAAGTGTATTGGTACGTTAGGTTAGGTTGCATGGAATATCAGCGGTTGAGACTTAGGAAAGTATTGGAAAGCCATAGAATAGCATGGGAAAACAATGTTGAAGCTCAGTTTGTCATATTTCTAATCCAGTCATTATTTTGACGGGCCGTGTGCACTCGTAGATATAATTTTCACGCAGTATTTTTGACATGTGAAGAAAAACAAGCAAGTGCCAGTTTTTTTATCATTTGAATGAATGGTGTATGTGCTACATAACCAAGCAAGCAAATCCTCATTGTCATAGCTGAGGAGAAATTACGCACAGAAAAATATTTATTTATTTATTTATACGGTGACACCTGGCGTTTAATTACACTAGTGCACCCCTTTTATTTGAAATAAGAAAGAAGGCAAAACGAAAGAAAGGCCGTAAAATAGAAAATTTCAATCTCTCTAAAGTTGATGAGGCCGAGTGCACACGGCCCGTATCACAGATACGCTCATCACGTACTTTTGGCTGGCTTCGGACAGACAGAGGGACGGACGGACACGGCTCCCGTTATAGTATAGATTGTACGACAAGAAGAAGAAGGGACGTAGTGAGTCTCCCCAGGAAGAGCACACATGAGCATAGAAAATGTAACGGAAGTAATTCAATGGGTGACTGCGACAACTTAGATGTATGTTCAAATATATACACACGTACTGGAGTTGAATCTCAACATTTTCTGCTTGTTCCTTCATAGTTAGTTAGTCCATCCTTTACGATTCATCCGAGTTTGTGGTGTCATTGATTTTGCTTTTGATCGAGTGCGGATGTGGTGGCGCTAGGACGTGATGGCTTATGGGATCAATTCCTTATAGGCTTACGGTGCGGTTTTTCGGAGTTTCGTTCCGAGCGGTGTGCACATGTTTCTGGTCCTCCGACGAATATTGTGGTGAATTAAAGTGAAGTTGCTAAAAAATGGTATAGTTTGTATATTCACGTGAGTACAGTGTGTGACTTTGTATGGAGTGCTCGTGAGAGTAGTTTTTTTGTTGCGTGAGAGTTGAGACTGAGCATTGGACTTTGGTGTGGTGACTTGCAATTTTTGACTGAGGTGTTTTGACTGGTAGTTAAGCTTTCTTTGCATATAAAGAGTATAGTGTGTGACATTGTAGAGAGTGACTGTGAGTAGTAGGAAACGTTTTTGTTTCTTTTTTTTTTGATAACTTGATTTTCAGTAGATTTGGTGAGTGAAGACTTCTTCTGCCTGTGAAATTTGTACTGAGATAGAAGTCTGTGTTTGAGGATGGCAAGAAATAGGACTGGTCTTAGGAAGGGAGGTGCAAGTGGAATGGATGAGGAGATTGAGTGCATGACTTGTAAAGAGTGGGTAGATATAGATGCATGCAAAGGTTTGAGAGAGATGAGTCGGAGGAAGTTGAATGATCTTGTGTTTACGTGCTGGAAATGTTTGAATGACGAGAGAAAGAAGTTTTAAGAGGAGGTTGAGAGATTGACAATTCTGATGGTTGCTTTAGAGGCTGATTTGAAGGATGAAAGGAAGTTGAATGAAGGAAAGAATGAGAATGGTGCAAATGCAGTGAATGAAGAGGTAAATGGTGGTGGTGAAAGGAGTGCAAATGAAGTGGATGATGGTGCAAGGAGTGCAAATGAAGTGGATGATGGTGCAAGGAGTGTGAATGCAATAAATGAAGTGAATGGTGGTGCAAATGTGCCAGCTGAGAGTAGAAGGATGAATGAGCATGATGAAAGAAGTACGAATGGGAAGAGAGTGAAGGAGCAACCTGTTGATATGCCACATGAGGTGCAGGCGCCTGTAGTGGAAGTGAATGAAAGGAAGATGGATGGAAAGAGTGATGTGAGTGGAAGAGTTGAACGAAAGAGTAGTATGAAAGGGAGAGTAAGACCTACGATTAGAATATGTGGTGACAGCATGGTGAAGAATGTTGATAGGTTTGTGAGTATGACTGACCGTAGTGGATGTACGAGCATGAGAGGAAAGGAAGTGAATGAGATTTGTAGGCATGCTGAGGAAGTAATAGATGGAATGGATGAAGGGATGGTTGTACTGCAAGGAGGTGGCAATGGATTGCTTGAATGTGGGAGAGAGCGTATGGTGAATGCAATTATGAATGTTGTTGAAAGGGCGCGAAAGAAGAATGTAAGAGTGGCTGTGACCAGTCTGCTGAGAAGGCCTGCATGTGGTGAGGAGTATGAAAGGGTGCGAAAGGAGGTGAATAGGGAAGTGCATAAAAGGATTATGAGTATGAAAGCTGAGAGTATGAGAAAGCGTGAAATGGGTTCCAGCTTCCTTGATATGGATAACCTGATCCAGAGTGGGTGTTTTCGTGGAGATGGAGTCCACCTTACTCAAGAAGGTGAGATGAAACTCTCCAGGAGATACATCCAGTGGATTGGGTGTACTCATATTGTAATGGAAGGTGGAACTGGATGAATGGAAAGCTGTCAGAGCAAAAATGAAAAATGTCGTGAATTGTCCAATAGTTTTGTAAGGTTTGGATGTATAAATGTGCGTGGATGGAATGCAGGAAAGTTAAATGACCTTGTAGCAGAATTTGAGAATGGAGATTTGGATTGTGTTGGTGTAGTAGAGACCCAAATGCGTGATAGAGTCAGTTTAAAATGTAAGGAGAGTAAGTACTACATGATTGGAAAAGGGCGTGTAAGTTGGCAAAAAAGAGGTGGTGGAGTTGGTCTCATTGTAAAAAATGCTCTAAATTGGAAATTAGAAGAAATTCCTGTTGGAAATGAACCTGAGAGTGAAGATCTGTTAGTAATAAAGTGTGAAAGAATGCATGCCAGAGAATGTGTTATTGTGGTTGTATGCTATATGACAACTGATGGTATTTTAGCTCATCAAGAGAATGTAAAAAAGTATGAAATATTAACAAGAATTGTGCAAGAGCATTGCAGATGCCCTCTGATTTTGATGGGTGATATGAATGGCCATGTTGGTATACTTGGTGAGCCTGTGAATGCAAATGGACAAAAATTGATTGATTTCTGTGATGAGAATGAACTTGAGAACCTAAATGTAACAATAGGAAATGGCTTGCATACATGGCAAAGCAGGGAATGTAAAACTGCAATTGACTATATGATAGTGAATAGTAGAGCAAGAGAGTGTGTCAAAGAAATGTTTGTAGATGAAGATGATTTTGATATTGATAGTGACCATAAAATGCTTGTACTAGAATATAATTGGGGTGGAAAGGAGCCAATGCAGAAGGCCAGCAGAGTAAGAGAAAATTGGCGTATTAAAATGGCAAACTGGGAAGAATTTAGAAATGAATTGAGTAGATGTAACTGGAACAGGTGTGGAAATGTAAATGACCTAAATAAGGAGATTGCAAGAACCTTGTATGATGTGGCAGAGCAAAAGATCGGTAGAATGAAATGCAGGAAAAGTACAGGGAATGCTAGGTGGTTTACGAGTGAGATAAAGGAAGAACGAACAAGAAGGAAGACTTTAAATAAAAAACAACGCAGTATGAGGAAAATGTATGAAAGACGCAGAATTACTGAGGATGAATGGCAGAGTGTATGGAATGAGTACAAGGACCAGCAGAAGAAAGTAAAGAGAATGATCAATGAGGCTAGGGTTAAAGAAGAGAGACACCAAGTTGAAAATCTAAGAAAGAAAGGTCCAGATGGAATAAAAGATTGGTATAGGTTTATACAAGGTAATGATAGAGGTAGTGAAGTTCAAGTTGATGAATTAGTAGTCAATGGTTGCAGTGTGCAAGATAGGATGCAAATGGTGAAAGCAGTTGAAGAATACTGGGAGGACATTGGTGGAATGAATGAGCAGGTTACAGATGATGAACCAATAAATTTTCTGATAGATGAACATGAACTGCAAATGAAAGACGAAATCACTTGTGAAGAGATTGTAAGTTTTTTGAAGAAAGTGAAAAATGGAAAGGCATGTGGCCCTGATAAGATACCATATGAGTTCTATAAATGTGGAGGAGAGAGTGTAGTCAGTATGTTGAAATGTTTATTTGATGAGATATGGAAGAGTGAAAGAGTACCGGATGACTGGAACAAGTGTAATGTAGTTCTGTTGCATAAGGGTGGACATAAGAGTATGAAAGAACTTAAAAATTACAGACCAATTGCACTGGGTGACACCGTATGTAAGATCTTTTGTGGTATTTTGAATGAGAGAATGAAAAATTTAGTTGAGGAATTAGGAGTCCTGGGAGAAGAACAGAATGGTTTTAGGCAAGATAGACGGGGGAGGATAATCTGTTTGTAGTGAGTGAAATAATTGAGCGAATGAAGAAGGATAACAAGAAGGTATATTTAGCATTCCTGGATATTGAAAAGGCGTATGACAGAGTGGATCGGGTTAGGCTGTTTGAAATTTTGAGAAAAGTTGGTTTTAGCAGAAAAATAGTGAACATTGTACAGAGTCTGTGTGAGAACACAAGTGCTATCTACAGGTTAGGAAATTTGGAAACAGGGCAAGTGAGGAGTGTTAGAGGAGTGAGACAGGGCTGTACTCTGTCCCCCCTGTTGTTTGGATTGTACAGAGAAGAATTAGCAGTTCGACTGAGAGGGAGTGGTTTAGGACTGAAAGTTGGTAATGAGAGACTGAGCTGTTTGTTGTATGCTGATGATCTGGTTGTGGTTAGTGAATGTGGTCATGAACTACAAAGGATGCTTGACATTGTGAATGGATATAGTACAGATTTCAAGATGAACTTTGGTGCCGATAAAAGTAAGGTCATGGTTATAAATAGT
Organism: Morinoia aosen; assembly: GCA_030386875.1. Taxonomy (NCBI): domain Eukaryota; kingdom Metazoa; phylum Arthropoda; class Malacostraca; order Amphipoda; family Talitridae; genus Morinoia; species Morinoia aosen. The sequence goes on from CM059580.1 coordinate 7,945,474, forward strand.
GATGAGACTGATAGAGACAGACTGTGGAATATTGGAGAAATCAGAATAGGTAGAACAAAAGAATACAAATATCTAGGTTGTATGATGAGTGAAGATGGATGTACTAGAACTAAAGGTGAGAAAGTGGCTAAAGAAATGCAGTGGAGTGGACGGTTAGGTAGTGTGGCCAGATACAGAGCAAACAAGTACGAATGTGTGAGAGGAATGTGGAAGTATGTTGCTGTACCTAGTGTCATGTATGGTATGAGTGCTCTTGCTTGGAATGGAAGTGATCTTGAAAAGCTGGATGTGATACAAAATAAGGTAGGACGTGTAGCATTGGGTGCTCCGAAATGGACAGCTATAGAAGCCATTAGAGGTGACCTAGGGTGGAGCCTATTTTCAGAAAGAATGATGAAAGCTGTGCTGAATTATAAGGTGAGAATTGAAAGAATGCAGAATAGCAGGTGGGTAAGGCGAATCTTTGAATGGAATCTGAGTGTAAGCTATTGGGAGAAAGTATGTTGGGGGCATGCAAGGAAACTCAGTATGCAAAAGATTATTCATGTTAGAATTGGGAGACCTGTGGATGACTGGAGTTTAATAAATGTAGGAGGTGTAGGGCCTGAGTGGGACTGCAAGAGGTGGAAGAAAGAGATTGAGAGACAAACAAAAGAGTATGGATTGAATAAGTGGAAGCTTAGCATGATGCGGAAGCCTACACTTGACTGGTATATGAAAAAGAAAGCACCTAAGTTTGAGCTGTTCTATGATGGTAGTTTTGGAAGTCAACTCTTGTTTGCTCTGAGATGTAAGTCATTGAGTGTGAACAGACGTACATGGAGATGGAATGAGAATAATAACAGATTATGTCAGCAGTGTAATAGTGGAGTAGAGGAAACAATTGAGCATTTTGTGCTGGAATGTAGTAAGTATGAGCAAGAGAGAGAGAGTTTTCTGAATGTGGTGCTTGAGCAGTATGGAGAAAATGAGTGGTATGCCAGATGTGCTGAAGATGATTGCGGTATGAGCTGTCTTGCTGGATTGGATCAGGAGTGTAATGCGAGTATCACTGAGGCTATGAAATTGTTTCTTGTGCGTGCCTGGAGTAAGAGACAGTGACTGGAATGAGCCAGTCTGGTAGAATGGGCTGTAATGACCCAATGTGCTGGGGGATGGTGTTTTGACACACTGGCTGTCCCGGTGATGCCTTCCAATGGAGGCTTGTGACAAGGATCGTAGATCCTGAGTAGTTTAGTGGACAAGTCTGGTACCAGGCGCTGAACTCTTTGTGTGAAAATTGTGGAGGGAATTGTAGGCCGTTACAAAGGCCCCGACACTGTCGGCCCTCAAGTTCAAGTTCAAGGTTACGATCCGGTGTGCACGCGCTTCTGTTCCTTCGACGAAAATTGTGGTGAATTAAAGTGAAGTTGCTGAAAAACTGGTATAGTTTGTATATTCACGTGAGTACAGTGTGTGACTTTGTATGGAGTGCTCGTGAGAGTATTTTTTTTTTGTTGCGTGAGAGTTGAGACTGAGCATTGGACTTTGGTGTGGTGACTTGAAATTTTTGACTGAGGTGTTTTGACTGGTAAGCTTTCTTTGCATATAACATAAAGAGTATAGTGTGTGACATTGTAGAGAGTGACTGTGAGAGTAGTAGGAAACGTTTTTGTTTCTTTTGGTTTGATAACTTGATTTTCAGTAGATTTGGTGAGTGAAGACTTCTTCTGCCTGTGAAATTTGGGTAAATGTTGAGGACTTGACCATAATCGATTTTCCACTTTTTGATCAACAAAGATTGTTGATGAGACCAAAATAAACAAGTTTTCTTCAATACACTTTCTGGCGGAAATGAGTATTTTAAAAGTTATGGCGTTAAATGAGTTACCGGAACTCCATTGTGCATCACCCTATTACAAACGTAAAGAGGTTGGGTCGTGAGGGGTAGCCACAGTTCTTTTGGTTTTATAATTTTCACTAAAAGAACTGTTGCTACCCGTCACGACCCAACCTCTTTACGTTTGTAATAGGGGGTTTGCTCTTCGTCGGCTTGGTTGGCGCGCGGGAACGCCTGTTTACTTTCACGTCGGACCGCGCGGTATATTTTTCCCTGCCTGAAACACTGGAGTTACGGTAACTCATTTAATGCCATAACTTTTAAAATACTTATTTCTGCCGGAAAGTGCATTGAAGAAAACTTGTTTATTTTGGTCTCATCAACAATCTTTATAGATCAAAGAGTGGAAAATCAATTATGGTCAAGTCCTCAACATTTACCGAAATTTATACTGAGAGAGAAGTCTGTGTTTGAGGATGGCAAGAAATAGGACTGGGCATAGGAAGGGAGGTGCAAGTGGAATGGATGAGGAGATTGAGTGCATGACTTGTAAAGAGTGGATAGATATAGATGCATGCAAAGGTTTGAGAGAAATGAGTCGGAGAAAGTTGAGTGATCTTGTGTTTATGTGCTGGAAATGTTTGAATGATGAGAGTAAGAAGTTGTAAGAGGAGGTTGAGAGATTGACAATTTTGATGGTTGCTTTAGAGGCTGACTTCAAGGATGAAAGGAAGCTGAACGAAGGAAAGAATGAGAATGGTGCAAATGTAGTGAATGAAGAGGCAAATGGGGTTGCAAGGAGTGCAAATGAAGTGGAGGACAATATTTATTTTAGCTCCGGCAGGGAAATTAAAGATGTCGTTGCTTAGAATCACTGAAAGAGCACATTTAAAAACCTTTTACAAGAATGACATTCTGCTCGCTGATGCGTTATTTTTGAATTATTGAACTTAGAAGTTGGCCGTCGCGCGTCACATAAAGCGACCGCGCCAAGCACAATTTAATTAATAATGGAAGCAAACCCCCTATTACAAACGTAAAGAGCTTGGGTCGTGAGGGTTAGCCAGAGTTCTTCTACTGAAAATTATAAATAAAGCTTCTAACCCACCCATTAGGGTGACGACCGCAATCTTGTTTACATCGGATCCAAGATGGCAGCGCCCATTGCTGGAACTAAAATAAACATTGACCGAAGTGGATGATAAGGCAAATGATGGTGCAAGGAGTATGAATGAAGCAAATGATGGTGCAAATGTGACTGATAAGAGTAGAAGGATGAATGAGCATGATGAAAGAGATACAAATGAAAAGAGAGTGAATGAGCCATGAGGTGCAGGAGCCTGTAGTGGAAGTGAATGAAAGGAAGATGAATGGAAAGAATGATCTGAGTGAAAGAATAGAGCGAAAGAGTAGCATGAAAGGGAGAGTAAGACCTATGATTAGAATATGTGGAGATAGCATGCTGAAGAATGTTGATAGGTTCGTATGGATGAGTGACAGTAGCGGATGTACGAGCATGAGAGGGAAAGGAGTGGAGGAGATTTGTAGGCATACTGAGAGAGTGATAGATGGAATGGATGAAGGAATGGTTGTACTGCAAGGAGGTGGCAATCGGTTGCTTGAATGTGGGAGAGAACGTACGGTGAATGCAATTATGAAAGTTGTTGAAAGGGCGCGGAAGAAGAATGTTAGAGTAGCGGTGACTAGCCTCCTAAGAAGGCCTGCGTGTGATGAGGAGTATGAAAGGGTGCGAAAGGAGGTGAATAGAGAGGTGCATGAAAGGATTATGAGTATGAGAGCTGAGAGTGTGAGAAAGCGTGAGCTGGGTTCCAGCTTCCTTGACATGGATAGCGTGATCCAGGATGGGTGTTTTCTTGGAGATGGAGTCCATCTTACAAAAGAAGGTGAGATGAAACTCACCAAGAATTATATCTGGTGGATCAGGGCTACCATGTCATAATGGAAGTTGGAACTGGATGAATGGAAATCCGTCAGAGCAAAAGTGAGGAAGGTCTTGAATTGTCCAATTGTGTTGTAAGGTTTGGAAGTATAAATGTGCGTGGATGGAATGCAGGAAAGTTAGATGACCTCGTAGTAGAATTTGAGAATGGAAAATTGGATTGTGTTGGTGTAGTAGAGACCCAAATGTGTGATAGTCAGTTTAACATGTAAGGAGAATAAGTATCATATGATAGGAAAAGGATGTGTAAATTGGCAAAAAAGAGGTGGTGGAGTTGGTTTGATTGTAAAGAATGCTCTAAATTGGAAATTAGAGGAACTTTTTGTTGGAAATGAACCTGAAAGTGAAGATTTGTTAGCAATTAAGTGTGAAAGAATGCATGCCAGAGAATGTATTGTTGTGATTGTATGTTATATGACTACTTATGGAATTTTACCTCATGAAGAGAATGTAAAAAAGTATGAAATATTAACAAGGATTGTACGAGAACACTGCAGGTGCCCTCTGATTGTGATGGGTGACATGAATGGCCATGTTGGTATACTTGGTGAGCCGGTGAATGCAAATGGACAAAAATTGATAGATTTTTGTGATGAGAATGAATTGAAAACCTGAATGTCACAATAGGAAATGGCTTGTATACATGGCAAAGCAGGGAATGGAAAACTGCAATTGACTATGATTGTGAATAGTAGAGCAAGAGAGTGTGTCAATGAAATGTTTGTAGATGAAGATGATTTTGATATTGATAGTGACCATAAAATGCTTGTGCTTGAATATAACTGGGGTAGAAAGGAGTCAATGCAGCAGGTCAGTAGTGTGAAAGAAAGTTGGCAGATAAAAAAGGCAAACTAGGAAGAATTTAAGAATGAATTGAGTAGGTATAACTGGAACAGGTGTGGAAATGTAAATGACCTAAATGGTGAGATCCGACGCGCTCGAATGCTCGAGCGGTTCTCGCCATTGATGACGAAAGTTAACATACCGCTATAGTTTGTTATTTTTGGGAGATAATTTCTATTGTGTTATTGAATAGAAGATCTTAGAAGTGAGTTCAAACTCCGCAAGCTGTGCGGGGTAGGCTAATAATAATTTATAAAGTATTCAAACATACTCGAACAGCTCAATCGCGCAAAAAGTAAAGGTAAATCTGAAGGATATGTCGTTTATCAATTTTCCACTTTTTGTTGCCTGAACCTAATTAATTGAATCAAAACAAACAAGTTTTCCTCCATGCACTTTCCGTCTCAAATGAGTATTTTACGATTTATAGCGGCAAGTTTAGTTTCGTCTTTGATGACGAGTGCGCTCGAATAAACAGCTACTCATCGATTTTTGAATTTTTGTTGCTTGAATCATGGTAATATCAAAATAAACAACTGTTCTTCTGTACACTTTTTTTGTCAAATGAGTATTTAACGAGGTATAGCGGTAGGTTTGGTTTCTTCTCTGATGACGATCGCGCTGGAAGCGAGTGCGCTAGTGCGTTGCTGTACAACGTGCTCCTTGAATTACTTGCCGCTTCAAACACTGGAGTTGCGGTAAGTCATTTACCGCTATAACTGATAAAATACTAATTTGAGACGGAAAGTGCATAGAAGAAAACTTGTTTATTTCAATCTAATTAACTATGCTAAGGCATCAAAATTTAAAAAATTGATAACTGACATATCCTTCAAATTTATCGGTCAATGTGAAGTTTAATGCAATCGCAGAAAATAATAATTGCGATCCCAGGAATCACTGAAAAAACCCATTTAAGAACGTTTTACAAGAATGACATTCTGCTCGCTGATGCGTTATTTTCGAATAATTGAACTTTGAAGTTGGCCTTTGCACCAAAGGAAGCAAGCGCGTGAAACGTAATTTAATTAATAATGGAAGCTATTACAAACATAAAGAGGTTGGGTCGTGAGGGGGAGGCACAGTTCTTCTAGTGAAAATAATAAATAAAGCTTCTAACGCACCCATTAGGGTGACGACCGCAATCATGTTGACGTCAGCTCCAAGATGGCGGCGCCCATGGTGGTCGCCATCTTAGAGCTGATGTAAACAAGATTGCGGTCGTCACCCTAATGGGCGGGTTAGAAGCTTTATTTATAATTTTCGCTAGAAGAACTGTGCCTCCCTCTCACGACCCAACCTCTTTACGTTTGTAATAGGGGGTTAGTTTCCATTTTTAATTAAATTATGCTTGATTCCTTTGGCGCGGGAAGGCTAACTTAAAAGTTTAATAATTTGAAAATAAAGCATCAGCGAGCAGAATGTCGTTCATGTCAAACGTTCTTAAATGGGTTCCTTTAGTGATTGTTTGGAATATAATTATTAATTTCCGTGATTGCATTAAACTTCACATTGACCGATTTACCAAAGTAAAACCTACCGCTCTAACTCGTAAAATACTCATTTCCTGCTAAAATTGTATAGAAGAAAAGTAATTTAATTTGATTGTATTACCATGATTCAAGCAACAAAAATTCGTAAATTGACTAGTAGCTCTTTATACCAGCGCATTCGTCACCAAAGACGAAAATAAACCTACCGCCATAACTCATTAAATACTCCTTTGCGACGGAAAGTGCAAAGAAGAAAACTTGTTTATTTTATCCTAATTAACTATGTGTAGGCCCCGAAAACTGCAAAATCGATTCCTACCAAACGCTACACATTTACCCAATTTTTTATCAAATAAGTTTTTAACTTCCTTGCACTCTGTTAAATTATTGGGCTCGTCTAAATTAGTCTCAAAATTAAATTGCATAATAAGCAAAACTGCCATGACTATATTTCAAACCTTTCTCCTGCAATATTAATCATTTGAGTTCTATGAGCTTAACCACAATGTTCTGGAAAATAAAAACACCTTAGAACAAAAAGAGACCAACAAAGCATTGATAATGAAAAAATCTCAACTCCTCGACTACTCTCGCTCCTTGTCCACTGTCCAACTTTGTCTTTTTTGGGAATCTGGACCAACCATTCAAAAGTTCTCAGCTTTCTCTTGTCATTGAGTGAATCACAGCAAAATTTGAAAATATTTGCATTTATTGCAAAAAAGATTATACAATGTTATCAACATATAAGCTGTTACAAGAGCTTGTTGAGTCCTAGACTCCCAGACAACAAAAATTATCATTTTTTAAACCAAACTCTTTTGCACAGTTAATCATCTTGTAGCAAAATAAAACTATGGAGAAAGCATGGAAAAAATATATCTCTAGAATTCAGCATTTATGATGAAGCGCTGTTTTTTGTTGTAACTCAAACTACTACGACTGACAATAATGAGTTAGTTCCGTGTATTTCAAACAGGCCCTTGTGTGGTAATATTTCTTTTAAATCTTGTTGAAATATTTTACAGGAGTTGAAATGACTAGCAAGCAAAACCTCATTTGCACTGCGTAAGTTGCTGATAAAATAATAATTAGAAAAAATTTTGTGGTCCTCAGAAGGTTGGGCATAACTCTGGCATGTGTATTTACTTATATAAAGACTGCAAACTTCTAACTAGTTGAACAACTGTTGCACATTCTGCTGAAAATCTCTATAAAACATTGGTTATTTATGAATAAAAGAGGTAAAAATCTACAATTGGTAAACGCACGGAATCAGAATAAATGTAAGTAGGAACGCTCCAGCGCATCCAAACCTTTCAACCTTCAACAGTTTACTGAAACAATTTAATAATAACCGTCGGCGCAATGACTATGACTGTGGATGGGTTGATCACTTGAATGTCAAAGCACTGGCTGCAATTGTAAATGTCTCCACAAATTGCATAGCATGTTTAGAGTCATTAATTGCATTATTTCAAACAATTTTTCTTCTCTGACCTGGAACAACAACAAAAAACAGTAATGTAGGGAAATATTTTATACAAAGTTCAAAATTGAATTTTGAAATCTTCTATTATCGTAACTTACATGTATCAACTTGCTCTGCTGAGCGTAAGTGTGTCATGTTTAATATTTTGTTTTACGATGATTGTGATTTATAATTTTATGATCAATGAAATGTTATGAGTTCAATTAAGTACGTTTTTATTGAGAAATTTTTTAGAACCCGTATGTTGTGATGCATCTCATGTGTCACATTTTTCAAAAATTAACCAGTTTTCTTTCTTATGCCATCTAACTTCATTAAGAAATATCCAGTAAAAACTTATTTAGAGTAATTTGATCAGACCTCAAATAACTACTGAATTTACAATCAATTACATATTTCAATGTGGAAATTATTTGTGGGATTGATTTTATTGATTTACATAGATGTTCTCTTTGTGTACTTCATACTGAAAAACCGTTCATTGCATTTCATTCACAAACGTGAATAAAAAAGAAAATCATTCCCACATACCTCTTCAAGACACCCACTTTCATTTCGAATGTCACGCTTTGCTCACATTACATTTTTGTAGCCCCATTTGTGAGGATTTCCTCACAAAATTGGTACACGTCTGCTAATCACATAAAGTAGCAACCTATAGTGACCTATTCACAAGCTAGTCCGGGAGCAGTGGAGCTGAGAGGTCAGAATGGCCTTAGACTGGCTACCGGGCAGTCCTTCATTGCGCTCTGCTACCAATTGTAAACTGCAGTTTCCGGTTACCGCTACCCGTGACGAAGGCGGAGCTTGAAGTCGTTGCGTGGAGACAAACCGTGCTTGCTTAATTTCTTGGTGCTTAGCTCATCTAAGTTCTTCTCCTTATGCTTACCTTAAATTTTCATGAATGAATGGTTGAATGTGTGTGCTTGATGAATTCTTTAAACCAGTCTCTACTAAACTTTGAGCTGGTCTTTCCATTTTTTTGAAACCTTTAAATTAACCTTGAATTAACCTTGAATTAACCTTAAATTAACCCACCTGCAGCAAGACACCATTCCAGAATTAGAGTCAAGATACTCCTACCCCCCCCCCCACATGTACTCTCAAGAACCCCCAAACAGAATCTCAAAATTTGACACAAAAAACATATGCTAATGCAACCAATTCAGAGAGCTCACATCAGAGCCATGGCAAATCAACACAGAATCTTGGCAACCCTATGCAATGCATGCTCATAAAAGCTAGAACTGCAGAAGCAGCCTACTTAAAATAAAGCCATAAAACACAGTCAAATTAGGAAATTACAACTTAATGGCTACTATTTGTGACACAGCAAAAACTCAGTTGAATGTAAGGAACCTTCCTGCCTCTAAAAATCAGCATAGCAATGAAGGATCTCAGAAAACGAAATTGAAATATCACTGAAGACCTTAATATTTGAACTTCTCCCTACAATTGTCAAAATGCTAATCTCCAATTTAATCACTGAGTGTATTGAACTACTAACAGAACTTAGCAACATCCTGAAAGCAGAAGATCTTGAAACAGAAGTGCTAACTAAACTAAATGTCACCTCTTTTATATGCCCATAATAAATCTATCAATATTGCAATGGAATATACGAGGATATTTTTCTAAACTCTTCTAGCAGCTGCTCAGGAATCAATATGAACCCAAAATTATTATACGCGGATGCAATCAATTCAGAGAGCTCACATCATAGTCATGGCAAATCAACACAGAATCTTGGCAACCCTATGAACCCACTGCCTACAAGAAACCCACTTACAAAATCAAAATCAAACTAAACTAAAAAACTATGTTTAACCTTACAGAAAAATAGAGATAATAGAGGAGGTAGGGGTAATGATTTATGTCCATAATACTATACCTTGTATACCTATTCAAATCACCACTCCTGTTGAAGTTGTAGCTTGTAGAGTATTCATTTACAAGAAACTTATCAAGATTATCAATATGTATCTGCCACCAACACTTGATAACAATTTAGTAGGCCCCCAACCTACTAGAGATTAGCAATTTGAATAGGGGATCCAGCATCATTGTGATGGATTCTAATGCCCACAGCTATTCATGGGGCTGAGACTTTATAGATAGAAGAAGCAGAATTATAGAGAACTGGATTACAGACATTAATCTTGTCTTGTTGAACAACACAACCCCTAATTTTTTATCATCAAATGGAAAATATACTCGTATTGACTTAGCACTAGTGATAGAAGATTTACAGTCTCTCCTAACATGGAAAACTCACCCAGACACAATGATGTCAGACCACTTCCCAGTGTACATGGACTCAAACATAGAAATATTGCAGGTAAATTTTCCAGATAGGTGGCTCCTTAAATCAACTAACTAGCCCAAATTTAGAGAAACTATGATCTTCCCCATTCCTAGTAACCTAGCATGTGATGAAGCTTGCAGAGCAGTGACACAGACAATTATTAAACAGCTGCTAGGTAGCTGTGGCTTGGAAGATGATTTTAAACGAGAAATTTAATAAAATTTAAATTTAAATTTTTAAATTTAAATTCAAATTAAAACCAAATTTAAAGAATACATCTATGTCGTAACTGAAGGCAGTGTAAAAAAGAGTAGCATGGGCTCAGCTAGACTGAAAGGGAATTGTTGGTGGGATGAAATATGTTATTAGAAACCTTATCCCAAGCATAATATTTTAGCGACTAAAGCCACTAAAGCTATGAGACCACTTGAATGTAAAAAAAATTACATAATGAACCTTCCAAACAATTCAATGGTGTATGCTTAATATAAATGAAAGGACTCAAAAACATTTTGCACTTTCAATGTAAAAAGAATTGTACCTTTGTGTTCTCTGTAACAAAATAAGGTTTTGAATTTGTTTACTTGTAATTCATAGCAACATATTTGAAAACCAAATGCAATCTGTAAATAAATTAAGTCATGTGAGCCATTTAGTGTACAGCAGTGCTATGTTCAAATACTAAGTCCATTTGTTATATTTTCTCAATATGAAAGAATATTGCTATTTTTATTGTTAAGCATCATTGTCATCTCATTTTTTTGAAAATATCTCATTGCATGATGGTTTTCAGTTAATGGCTTTGTCATAAATATGAAAACAAACACACATCCTATTGTCCACTGCCCAGGTGCCTCAACACCCAGCATGGAGCATGAAGTGATAATGGTGCAGAAGTTGACTGATGCTGAAGTGGAGAGGCCGTGTTGCAGGCATGACTTCATCAGGCCGGAAGTTCCAAAAGAAGATGTGATGCAAGGTGAGACTTGATTTTGGTTTAGATTTGAGAGATAAGTTAGTAGATGGTACAGTAGAATAGAAAATTCTGCCTAGCTAGTATAAAAATAACTAAAATGTTTTTAACAATGCCTTAAATGATATTGGTTCAAAAAAAAGGAGCCCTAAAATCATGACCTAAAATGTACACCATTGGTCTGCTAAAACTGACTTCAGTGTCTTGAGGAGTTATAAATTATAACTCACTGTAATATTTCCTGCTGCTGTGTTGAATCCTTTTTATCCATGGTAAGTTGGATTATGTCATTCAAAAATTTAATGATGTACAAATTGCAGATTTTAATGCAAAATTTTATTGTACTAGCAAGTTTTGTGTGATTTACATGAATTATTTATTTTAAAGACTTTGTTTCTCACTACTTATCAGCAGTTAAATTTGCTGGTGAGCTAAAAAATAATTTTGTTTATTGAAATCCCTCAAGTTCTTGAGCTGCTGATAATTTAGGTAATTAAACAGTTTTGTGTCCAACCACTGGAGAAAGTGTTACTAGATTCCATTCCAACTTCTTAAGGGATTCATCGGGATTTTTCAACTTTTTTTGTCCGATTTGTTTGAAAATTGGCCAGTGTACATATTTTTTGAAAGTAAACTTTATTTACTTCTGTAACTTTTTAGATTTAGGCCTTTTTTTACAAAAAATTAGTTTTTGGTACATTTTTATGGATACTTCGAAATGGAGCTCATCAATCAGTTTTGATGCTAGAACAAAACCAAAGACAGTTTTAGAATCCTTGAAGCATTTCTAACAAAAGTACAGTTTCAAATTGTCCATTTCCTGTTTTGCTTTCTTTTTATAGGAAGTCAAAAATTCAAGATTTTTGTCTCCTTCCCCTCCTCCCCCTGGGGGGGGGATCTATTGTCCGTAGCACCATAAAATTTTAGGGCTGAATAGTCCACCACCTAAAAGTCTTTTTTCAACAAAAACATGAAAAATGCTCATCAGAACGACAGGGGCCTGGATGACCCCCTTAACCCTAGAAATTTGTTCAAGTTCTTCACATGTTCAAAAACAATTTTTTATCATTAGCAAATATGAACAATTTTCCTAGTGTTTCAGCACAAGAAGAATTTTTTCTAGATTTTTTTTATCTCTGGCTTGTTTTCAATGATCTTGTGTCATTTGCAGTTGAACCAAATTCTGGGAGTCATCTAGAAGCAATTTACATCAAACAAGAAACGCCTGATGCTGAGCTGGAGGCCATTACAGTAAAGGACGAACCCATTGACTGGAATCAAAAACCCCAGGTGCTGTAATTTGTTGCTTATTCTACTGAATGTTTTCAATTGGTTGCTTACTTCATTCTTGAATGGTTCTGATTCAATGCTTATCTTTCTCTTGAATGCTTTCAATTGGTCAGTTGCTCTTCCCTCGAATGAACCCAATTGGTCCTTGATCTGTGTTTGTTTTATTTGACCAGGCATAGTGTTACTGCATCTCTTTCTGCTGTCACTCAGTCGTGTTTTGTAATTAACTTTATCCCTTATTTCATTTTTTGTTGAGCCTATTTCAACATGCTTCTTGTAGACTAAGTGTAATGGAGCCCTTTTTTTTGCCTGCGTTGTGCTTCAGTAAGTTAAATTTCATGATACGTCTTGACTCGAACCTCCTTGTGATCATTTTATAATTTGTTGTAGTTTTCTTTTTTTCTCACTTCTTCAAGAATTAGATGCTGAATTTTTAATAAAATTTGACTGTGGACCTTTTGCCACCCATTAAGCCTTGTGACTTAGTTATGAAGTTAGTTTTTTGATTTGCGTACATTTTTTTCCTGTTTATGATTAATGAATGAATAATGTTTTATTTATTTTGCTTGTTGTTTAGAAATCATTCCAGCAACTCACTGTTTATTCAGAGACCATTCATCATACGCTCGTTGTCAATTTTTAATAGACTAATCGAGTTAGTGATGTTTTTTCTGAGAGTCGAACATTAACAGTAGACGGTTTTGTAAAGTTCTTAATTCTAAAGATTCGTTTTATGAAATTCGTTGGTACATTAGTTTGCAGTTGATTTTGTGATGTCATGTATGTCCGATTCTTGAAATAGGTGTTGAAGTTTGGTATGCATCGAATATTGTTTAGATATATCATGTGTATTGCATTTACGGACTGTGTAAGAGAATGTGATTTTCGAATTGCATCTTTGCCCAAAATATTATTTATCTACCTGTGTGATTACTAACAATATATATTTTATATCGTTTGTCTGCAATTTGACGTTTTTCTGAAGAAAGTTTATTTCAATTTAATTTGGACAAAACCTTTAAACTTTTAAGTAAAAATAGTCCTCTCCTATAGGCCAGCTCAGGTGCGGGCTTTCATGCAGTTACTTTCAAGAGAGAAGTAGACGATGTTGCCTCTGAGGCAAGTTCAGGGCATGCAGTAGCAAAAGACAATTTGAGGGAAGGCAGCTGTGGTGCGTACAACACGCGTACTGCGCATCAGGGACCAGCTGGAGCATCTCAAGGGAGCGTTGACTTGCTACCATCAGATGTGTCGGGTATCAGCTGCGGCAAGGGCGCCGAGGCCACACCTCCTGACAGACTCGTGTCGCAGCCCGTACTGTGTGAACTTTGTGATTACTCCACTTTAGACATGAATACTTTGAAACAACACATAGTAGTGCAGCATGATGGTGAAAATACGTGCAAGTGTCAATCAGATCATTATCAGTATTCAGGTATGAAACAAATGATTTGGGAACATCGACTTGAAAAACATGGTCCTAAAAATTTTGTGGCCTGTAAATTCTGTAGCTATTCATCACACACAAAGCCCAATTTAATTACACCTAACGATAGTGCTCTCGAATATCCAATAGTTAATGAAACAAATTTGGAGCAGCCTTTGGCTTGTGAGCACAAGTTGACTCATGAAGCAAGGAAAGCTGATAAATCTCAGTTGTTTAAGTGTGAGGTCTGTGACTATTCCTGTGGTCGTAAAGACTATGTGCAACAACACCAAGCGAGGGAACATGGTATAGGTCAGGTATTTAGGTGTGAATTATGTGATTATTCAACTGGTCGTAAGGACTATTTCAAATCTCACCAAGCCAGCAAACATGGCAAAGGTCAGCTGTTTAAGTGTGAGTTATGTAGCTATTCCTCTGCTCGTAAAATCGGTTTAACATTACATCAAGCGAGGCAACATGGTATAGGTAAGTTATTAAAATGTGAGTTTTGTGATTATTCCACCGGTCGTAAAGATAATTTTGAAGCCCACCAAGCTAGGAAACATGGTAAAGGTCAGCTGTTCAGGTGTGAGTTATGTGACTATTGCTGTGCTACTAAACATATAATCAAAAAACACCTAGCCAGCAAACATGCTGAAGGCGAGCTATTTAGGTGTGATTTATGTGACTATTTCTCTGCTTGTAAATCAAGTTTGAAATATCACCAAGCAAGCCGACATGGTAAAGGTAAGGTATTTAAGTGTGATTTATGCAACTTTTCCACAGCTCGTAAAATCAGTTTAACATTACATCAAGCGAGTCAACATGGTATAGGTGAGTTTTTGAAATGTGAGTTATGTGACTTTTCCACAGGCAGTAGACAAACTTTAAAATTCCATGAAGCTGGGAAACATGGCAAAGGTGAGCTATTCAAGTGTGAGGTATGTGACTATTTCACCGGTAAAAAGAGCTATTTGAAAACCCACCAAGTCAGTAAACATGGTCAAGGTCAGATGTTAAAGTGTGAGTTATGCAACTTTTCTTCTGCTTATAAGCACCTCATCAAATTACACCAAGCCAGCATACATGGTAAGGGGCAATTAATCAAGTGTGGGTTATGCGACTATTCAACCTTCACCAAGCAAACATATAAGCGACACCTAGCCCGCAAACATGCTGAAGGTGAGGTATTTAGGTGTGAGTTGTGTGACTATTCCTCTGCTTGTAAATCAAGTTTAAAATTACACCGAGCCAGCCAACATGTTAAAAGTAAGGTATTTAGGTGCGAGTTGTGTGACTATTTTTGTGCTTATAAAAGCCTTATCAAATCACACTTAGCTAGAAAACATGGTAAAGGTCAGCTGTTTAGGTGCGAGTTATGTGACTATTCTTGTGCTTATAAAAGCCTTATCAAATTACACTTAGCTAGCAAACATGCCCGAGGTGAGCTATTTAGGTGTGAGTTATGTGACTATTCCTCTACTTGTAAAAACAAAATGAAATTACACCAAGCCAACCGACATGGTAATGGTAAGTCATTCAAATGTGAGTTATGTGACTTTTCCACAGATCGTAAACAAACTTTGAAAATCCATGTAGCTGGAAAACATGGGAAAGGTCAGCTATTTAAGTGTGATGTATGCAACTATACCACCGGCCGCAGAAACTATTTTAAATCCCACCAAGCTAGCAAACATGGTATAGGTCAGCTTGTTAAGTGTGAGTTATGCAGCTATTCCTCTGCTCGTAAAATCAGTTTAACATTACATCAAGCGAGGCAACATGGTATAGGTAAGTTATTGAAATGTGAGTTTTGTGATTATTCCACCGGTCGTAAAGATAATTTTGAAGCCCACCAAGCTAGGAAACATGGTAAAGGTCAGTTGTTCAGGTGTGAGTTATGTGACTATTGCTGTGCTACTAAACTTATCATCAAAAAACACCTAGCCAGCAAACATGCTGAAGGTGAGCTATTCAGGTGTGAGTTATGTGACTATTTCTCTGCTTGTAAATCAAGTTTGAAATATCACCAAGCGAGCCGACATGGTAAAGGTAAGGTATTTAAGTGTGAGTTGTGTGACTATTCTTGTGCTTATAAAAACCTTATTAAATCACACCTAGCTAGCAAACATGCTCATGGTGAGCTATTTAGGTGCGAGTTATGTGACTATTCTTGTGCTTATAAAAGCCTTCTCAAATCACACCTAGCTAGCAAGCATGCTCAAGGTGAATTATTTAGGTGTGAGTTATGTGACTATTCCTCTGCTTATAAACATAAAATGAAATTACACCAAGCTAAAAAACATGAATGAATCGTGTTATCATTTCTGTTTCAGATGACATGTATTAGCAGAGCGCATTACTGTTTAGCAAGACATGGTACAACAGCAATAGTGGGAGAATTCCAGATAATAGTGATAATAATTGAAAATTGTAGGGCATTTAACATTTCTCTACAGGGAAAGGCTCTGTGGTTTTTTAGAGAGGTTGAAATTATTTGATTATATAACTAAAGTTGATGATTCATGTTTTGATTGATTTCTGTTTACTTTCTAGCGTCGATGCTTCTGGTTCGGGTACTGTGAGATGTGGTCATTGCACAGGAATAATATTTCCTGAAACAACACAGTGCTCCAACAAGCTCGAATTTTGCTTTGTGTAGGAGTATTGTACTTTAGTTTATTCCATCGCGGGAACTAAATGTGTGAATGAAACATATATGTGATTTTTACTAGCATAAAATTCAACCATGTTGCAAATCAAAGGTCTTCTGATATTGCGTAAATGTGATGCTAAAAAATGTGGTCGTAGAGCTCATTGGCAAACATTGATGATCGGCTATTTCACATACCACATTGCTATCATCTATCGTTTACTATATGGATTGCTTATTGTTTACCAGCAAGGTTTTCACGACATTGATGTCAGTAACCTCAACGTGTCATGCCTACAGTGATGAGGAGGAAGCTCTGCGTGCTGGTACCCTTGTTTCCCGTACCAGCGCACTGGTGCTCTTGTGTGTCGAAAAATTGACATAATGCTATTCATACGTGACTGTGACACTTCGAGCCTCTTACTAAATTTTCAAGCATAGGAACTCTTGAGTTGCATCAATACCTTTTCTTTTTAGCTGTCAAATTCATGTTTTTGGGTTGCGTTATTGTATAATTTCTACGTTGCGCTTCCAAGTCGCTAAATAGAAGAGTTGTTCTGTGTAGTCAAAGATCTTGAGAATTTCTCCCTCAGAGGGAGACAAATGTTGCATCTATGGAAATTAGTGTTGCCAGGGGGAATGTGTGGTCCCAAGTTTCCAGTAAGGTTGACCACCTTTTTGTTCAAATGACATATATTTCTTTGTTTATGACCTGCCTTTTGTGGTTCACTGCTGTCCTGTTTTTCATGTTTGGTATTTTTTCGACTTTATCTTCTTTCATGAACTTCTTTTCCGTCAGGCTTTTTCTATAAACTTTGTGCACAGACTCTGCATTCCCTCAAGTTATTACTTAATTATGGCTTTTTCCTACCTTTCTTTAGAACCCTGTTTTTGTGATTAAGGAGGCTCCAATTGTATTTATACTAATCCAATCCAATCTAATCTAACACCTCTGGAGTGTTGTCTGCGATGAGGTTCTATTTATCAATTAATATTGTATTCTTCGTCTTCCCCACTTATTTGCTTATTTTTAATTGATTAATGAGGCTTATTTCTAAAGATAATAAAAACTATCATAAAAAATGAGGTTCTTCAGATGGTGACGCCTGAAAATCAGCTGTTTATGTTCTATTTTTTGAGCATTCCGTGTCTTGTGCATGTGAAATTTGTCCAACCTGAACTGCGTGTTCATTTTTCTTCGTTTATATTTAATGATTACTGGTCGCAGTCTTCAGTTGTGTCACGTTGTTTGTTTGTGTTTGTGAGCAAACGTGTTTGTGGTTATCTACCCCAACCTTTTATGACTAAGATACGGTGTTTTTACAGGTTTTGGTTCCAAATCTGTAAATTTTGACACGCAGAATCTCGATTTTTTTATCAAATTTATTTTGGTAAAATTGATGTCCTACGTAAATTTATGAAGTTTGGCTTACTAGAATACCTTCATGAAGGAATTTCTGAACGAATATTTATTCATCTGTTCATGATGCACGCGCTGTGCTAGGTTTTCCATAAATTACATTTGACAAATGTTTTCTTATTTCTACAAAATCATTCAAGACTGTATTTCTGTCTACTATGTTCTATCTTTTTTCTGAATTGTCTCTAGATTATTATTATTGCGTTTATAGTTGAATTTCATCACTGTCATAGGCTTAAAATTACTTCTTGTGCTACTCAACCTAATTAGATTTTAGTAGTTTTATATTAAGGAGTTTCCTAAAATAGAATAGAATTTTTTTTAAACTATCCCCTAAAACTTTGTTTACGTTCAAAATTTTGGTTCACATGTTTTTCTAAAGGTAAATCCTTTTTAGCTTTGTGCTTTGGTAGCTTTTTCTCATTTCAGATGACGGGGAATTTTTTTGTGCCAGCATTATTTTGGTAAAAAATTGAAACTAAAATTTTGTTATGTATTTAATTCTCTTCTTTGATCTGATTAACTGACACGCACTCATTGATATGTGTGGACAAAAACTAGTTTCAACTTCCTGAAATTGATTTCTTAGTTTTAGATGCAAAATCATTTACTTCCACCCACTATACCTACGACAAAATCAACAACCGCTGCGGGAGCCTTAGCTCTTGTGTGAATGTAAGAGGAGACTGTCCTATAATGCGTTTATCAGTAGTATTTAAAGTATTTTTAGGCTTATAGTCCTTGTTTATAGCGTTTATCAGTAGTATTTACAGCATTTTTAGGCTTATAGTCTTTGTTTATTGCGTTTATCAGTAGTATTTACAGCATTTTTAGACTTATAGTCCTTGTTTAGAGCGTGAAATATTCATGAGAATAGACTCTAATGTAGTTTCTCTCAATTATATATTCAACTCTGAAAGAGGTAATGTCAACATCTTGAAGTTTGTCTATCAATTTAGCGACCATATTTTACGAAATATTTAAAGCCTAATTAGGTTGTTTGGCATTCAACTTATCAAAATTGTTTGGAAAAAACGGTTTTCCTTTCTTTTTTCTTTCGTCCTTCGAAGTTTTTCTGTATGAACGTCTAAATGTTCTTTCATTTTTGTTTGTTAGTTGAGTGTTTCACCTCTTTTCCTAGTTTTCCTAACGTGCCATGAACTTTGATAGGATTTTACTGCTTTGTTCTCAGTTGGTCCATCCACTGTAATGGATATTACAATTAGAATACTTCTGTAGTTTTTGCACCAATTAGATATAAGGTCAGTTGCCATTGGAGCTTTTGTAAAATTAATGCATTAAAATTGGTATTAACTTTCTAGAAATATAAGGTTTTTCTTTTTTTTCATTCCTTACGTATCAGGAGGAGATGAGGGAGCTTTGCTCCTCTTCTCTCCTGGGGATACAAAACACCTGCGGGCCAAACGTGCACGCAGCGAATCGTTAAAACTTCAGCTCAAAATGAATTTTGAGTTACGGATGCAATGGTTTTATTCTGGGTTAAGGAGTGGATGTCTATGCTTGGTGCCACGAGTGGTCTCAAAATTGCATTCCTGTTTACACGTCCATCTACACCCAATGTCTGAAAGTGCTTCAGAGGCTATGTGTTTCAAATTTGTGTCAAGCCTTTGTTTTGATGTTATTATGTAGTTATTAGTAGAAAAATAGATATCACGTATTCTAATGAGCAGATGTGCGAACTGATAATGCTCCCATAATTTTGTTGTGAGGCAACTTATTATTCACAACTATTTTATTGTTCATTCTAAATATAGTTTGACTTTTAGGGTTGGACAACTTCTTACTAACCTAGTTATATGAGACTATTTTGTAATTACCTTGTTGTTGATCTTGGAACTTTGACTATTTGTATTACTGTAGGATATGTTAGATCTCCTGCTAGCAGATTATACGTGTCTCAGGAGAATTTGTTCATCCCCTTTAGGCTATTGATTTTACTGTATTAATGTGTCTAAATATGCTTTCCTGGCCACATCGTGGCACCCTCCCCATGTCCTTACCTTGTCGTGGTGGGAGGGCTTGCGTGCTGCCATGAAGGTTGAGGCTATACTGCCGGGGCCCCGGTTCTGGTAGGTTCAACCATGGTAGGCTGGCTCAACTGGAGCAGCCTGACAAAAGGGGGACCATGGGTGAGGTTTCCCATGTAAATATAAACCGGGCCCCGGCAGTTACGGGTTATAAAGTCTCTGTTATCTCGGGCGTACTTGGAGACTGCCACGGGCCGGGGTCGACGGTGGGAGGAGGTATTTACTTCCTAGTGGTCAGCGTGTGCCCGCCTTAAGTGCAGAGATGCATCAGAATGCTGCTGATCGCCCGAGGGGTTCTTTTCCGGCTTGAGCGGGCCTGGATAGGTGAGGGGCAACCCTCACTGAAAGAGAATCCTAAACCACCGCTTGCTTCCACCAATGAACCCTCTTCTCGACTTTCTGGTGACGACCTGGCCCCTCCTCTGCTTCCATCAGAGGAGCCTCCCATGGATATTTCCACTGATCATTCCGCCGTTCTACCTGCGAGACAGGCACCATCACAGCTTATGGCTGAGAGTGGAGCTGGGTCCGGTGTGAACCAAACAGAACCCAAACAAGTACTACAATCTATGGCCTCAGAAGATGCGCCCACGCTGTCATCGACCGCCCCCCCTGATGATGGTGGGGACAGCCATCGGGCTCATGAAGACAACAGAAATCGAAACCTAACTCAGATTCAGACGCTTGAACCTTTCCAGCCTGCCTCATCTAGAGGGCGATGGAGGAGAAATAGGAGGGTCCGAACCGGTAGTGACGCCCCTACATACCCTCCCCTTCAACAGTGACAGGAGACTGACTACAAAAAGTTCTTCTGCATATCATCTCCATCTAATACAAATCTGGCCACTATCAACGTCATCCGAGCAAACGATGAGATTTTGCGAACTATTGGGGGCCGGCCCAAGAATATTAATGAGACTCGTTCCGGAGGTGTGATTGTAGAGGTGGCGAATCGAATGCAGAGCCAGGCTATTGTTAATTTGAGGACCCTGGACATGAACGAAGTGGTTTTGGAGCCTCAATAAACCCTCAATCAAACTAAGGGAACTATTCACTACAGGAATGCTCCAAACTTCACTCCCGATCAAATACTCGAAGGCTTGAAGCGGCACAAGGTAACGGATGTGTATCAGACGAAGAAAAGAATTAACGGAGTTCTGATGAATCAACCTGTCTATATTTTGACTTTTGATGCCTGTCAGCTCCCAACTGAAGTCTCCATTGGGTGGACCAAGTGCTCCGTACGGGATTACGTGCCCAGACCCAGAAGATGCTACAAATGCCAACGTTTTGGACATGGCGCTGGGTCGTGCAGGGCGGCCGTGGGTGTTTGCTACCAGTGTGCTGGAGAAGTGCATGAGCTGCCCTGTTCTCTCCCAGCCAGATGCTCGAACTGTGGAGGTCCCCACCCAGCCTCATCGTTCAATTGCCCAACCTATAAGCAGGAACAAGAAGTTGTGGCTCTACAATGCAAGGAAAAACTATCTTTTGGAGATGCTAGAAGGCGCGTGGCAGCCCGATATGTCCGTGAGGGGGTCACGTTTGCAGATATTGCCAGGCCCATGGGCAGCAGTAGCGCTGGTCGAGGTGACCCGTCAGGTCCTGTTGAGGCTGCGCCCCCAAGAGGAATGGTTGTGCAACAGACCATGAGGGAGCTTGATAAAGGCCATAGACGACAGGTGAACACAGACGACGAGGGTCATGCCGAGGGTGAGGTGCTGGTGACGTCCCGAGGCCGTACCGAAACCGGCTCTCCACCTAGGGCAGTTCCTGTAGTGGAAGGCCCAGTTCTGAATAAGGATGTTCCTCCCGACAGTGCCACCGCGACGCTTCCGGAGGGTGGGACTGGCCAGATTCCGTCTGGCCAAGGTAAACCACCGAACGTTACTGCAGGTCCTAGCGCAACTGCCTCAGCCAAATCTACCACTGCTAAATTACCACCACCAAAAATGCCACCGCCTAAGGTGCCAGAAAAACTTCAAGCCATGGGAATTCCACGCAAGCGCCTCCAGAGTGGAGCGTCGCCTACCAGCACACCTCACTCAAAAGTAGCTCGCGACCAGTCGGGCGAACACAGTACATCCCAGAGAAAATATTCATTTGACCGTGTTAGACATGTACTCAAGGGGCTGAGTGATGAGTTGCTGAAGAAGTATCCTCCTCCTCCCGGCCTTCCCTCGAAACCACCACCTGATATCGAGGTGCGAACGTGGCGCGAGGGAAGAAGGAAACCAGACGAGGCGAGACCTATCCCAACTCTGGTCAGTCAACGTGTAGCAAGCACTGAATCTAGTGCACCACCTCAGAAGTAACAACTGTAACTTTTTTATCAGACTGGCTTTTACCATCATTCATTGGAATTGTCGCAGCTTGCGACGTAACTACAGTGATCTCAATGCTATCCTACTAGAACTTCAACCAGCTTGTGTACTCCTCCAGGAAACTATGCTCGGAGGCAGTGCTCCGCCCCGACTTAAGCACTACCAAGTAGAAACTTACTCTACAAGTAATAATCCTCTTCCTGGAACAGGACTGGCAATCTTTGTGAAGCAGAGCTTCCCATATTACAGGCTGCCCATCAATTCACGCTTGCAGGTGATGGCTGTCCGAGTGGAGACTGCGACTGCACCGTTTACAGTATGTAATCTGTACATCCCTCCTCTTCGCATAGCTACATGTGAAGAGCTTTTGGACGTGATAAGGCAACTCCCGGAACCTTTTGTGGTGGGCGGTGATTGGAATGGGAAGCATGCTGCGTGGGGTAACAACAGCATCGATCAACAGGGCAGAGAAGTGGAACGACTCCTTGCTACCACAGATTTATGTCTGTGGAATACGGGAAGTATGACTCACTTCCACGTCCAGACCGGGACTACTTCCGCAATAGATATCAGTTTGTGCTCCCCAGACTGTTACCCAGATGCTCGGTGGACTGTCATGGATGACGCACATGGAAGTGATCACTTTCCAGTGGTGGTGACTTTCCCCACCTACCTCCCTTTTAACTCGGAGCCTCACTACTTACTTAAACGAGCTGATTGGGAAGCTTTCGAGGCTCTGACAGCCTTGGAAGATGATGAGGACCAGACCACTGTTGACGAGGCGCTAGAGAGGTTTACTAGCACTATTCGAACTGCCGCATCTATTGCTATACCCCGCTCGAAGGGAGGGAAAGTGAATCATCGAGTCCCATGGTGGAGTGACGAGTGTGCCCAGGCTAACTTTGAGCGAAAGAGGGCCTTACGCCGGTACCAACGGAGCCACAACCTTGCTGATAAGATACTCTACCAAAGAGCCAGAGCAAGAGCACAGTTTGTGAAGGATACGGCCAGGAAACAATCATGGCAAAGGTACGTATCCACGTTAAACGCTGACACGCCAACTCCAAAAATATGGCAGAGAATTCAGAAGATGAGAGGACGAAGCGGACATGCCCTACCTTGCCTCACGGACAACGGAGAGATCACCATGAACCAGGATCGCGTTGCCTCCTTGCTGGCGGAGCATTTTGCCGACGTCAGTAGCGGAAGGCACTATACACCCGGCTTCCAGATCATCAAACAGCGCCACGAACAATCTCACCTTAATTTTGCATCGGATGAACAATATCCATACAATTCACCCATAACGTACCTTGAATTGTATCATGCACTCCGACAATGTAAGAATACATCCCCTGGACCAGATGGCATCCACTACAAGATGCTAAAGAAAATGCACTCATCAGCAATCACCTACCTTCTTCATTTGTATAATAAAATCTGGACAACCCATGTATATCCTACAGAATGGCAATCAGCCACAGTACTTGCCTTCTTGAAACCCAATAAACCATCCACTGAAGCATCTAGTTACCGCCCCATAGCCCTAACAAGCTGTGTGGGAAAGGTACTGGAGAAGATAATCAACATTAGATTGATGCGCTTTTTGGAGGCCGGAGATCATCTCTCTCCAGTTCAGTTTGGGTTCAGATCTCTTCGTGGAACCACGGATGCCCTCTTCAGACTGCAGAACCATATTGTTAAAGAGCGTGCCCAAGGAAGACACACTGTGTGCGTCTTCTTCGATTTGCGGAAGGCTTATGACACTGCCTGGCGATATGGGATATTGGAGCAACTGCATAAGATTGGTGTACGAGGTCACATGGCAATGTATGTACGCGAGTTTATAAGAGAACGTCGGTTTAGGGTTAGAGTGGGCACACGGTTTTCTGCCCTGATGACTCAGAACGAAGGAGTACCTCAGGGCAGCGTTATAAGCTGCACGCTCTTCCTACTTGCAATGGACGCCATCACGAAGGACCTACCAAGGCATGTTTCGTTTTCCTTGTACGTGGATGATTTCATGCTATATGCATCCTCTAGATACCTACCCGCCCTGACTCGTCGAGTACAGGAAGCCATTAACCGTATTGGAGCCTGGGCCGACAAGCGAGGCTTCTCCTTTTCAGTTGAAAAGACTATGGCACTCCATGTGCAGCCCCGTCGCACTAATGAACCTACGCCTGAGCTCTTTCTCGGTGATAGGTTGGTCAACGTCTCGCCCACAGTCTCCTTTCTGGGCATGTTGTTTGACAATAAACTGTCATGGAGACCTCATATACAGGCTTTAAAAGGAAGATGTTCTAAAGCTCTGAATCTCCTGAAATGCCTGTCCAGATTAACGTGGGGTGCTGATCGAACAACCATGCTGCGACTTTATAGAGCCACCGTTCGTGCCAAGATTGATTATGGCTGCGTCGTCTACCAGAGTGCCAGCCCATCATGCTTATCACTCCTGGACCCAATCCATAACTCTGCTCTGAGGCTGTGTACGGGGGCCTTTCGGACATCACCGGTGATGAGCTTATTGGTGGATTGCGGTGAACCAGCCTTGCAACTTCGTCGAGTACAGCTTACTCTACAGTATGTTGTACGACTCGGACAACTACCTTTCACGGCCACGTGGAATAGCGTGATGGAGGGAGTAAGGGGTCGGGAGTTGTTTCCGTATTATATCCCCTCCTCTACTGACTACGAAGCACTAGCGGAGATGATGCAGTTGCCCTCGTTCAAAGTTGAGCGTGCCCCCACTCTGGAAGAGCCAACCTGGCAAATTCCGATTCAGACTTTCTGTCCAGGACCGCAATACCCAAAGAAAGAGATGATGACAATATCCATACTGCGACATATTTTCCAAGATCACCTTCACAGTGACCACGAGGGAGCTTTTCATATCTACACTGACGGTTCTAAAACGGATGACGCAGTGGGCTGTGCTGCAGTTTTTGATGGCGGAGTGGTGGAGGAAAGACTGCTGCCTGAAACGTCAATCTACTCTGCGGAGCTGATCGCCATCCGTGCCGCACTCCGCATGATTGAGGAGCGGCCTGCTTCGGGTTCTTATGTGGTGTTCTCCGATTCCAAAGCTGCCCTCCAGTCACTGAGATCCTACAACTCCACACATCCAATAATTTCCGGAATAATGTTTAGCCTTTTGCGACTTGCAAGCTCCCCAAAACTTGTAACTCTATGTTGGGTACCTGGCCATGTTGATGTGCGTGGCAACGATCGGGCAGACGAGTTAGCGCGAAATGCTGCAACCTCTGCTGCTAACCCAACAAATACCAGAGTACCCGCCCGAGATTACTACCCTATAATTAAAGCTGCATTAATCCAACTCTGGCAGCGACAGTGGGAAAACACCCAAGACAACAAGCTGCGCAAGATTAAGAACAGTGTCCGAGCCTGGCCTTCTTCAGCATGCCGGAACCGCCGCGTGGAAGTCCTCCTATGTCGACTGAGGATTGGTCACACCCGCCTCACTCATGGCCATTTAATGGAGCGTCGCCCGGCCCCTCTTTGCGATCGCTGCTTGGTGCCGCTGTCGGTGCAGCATATATTGGTTGAATGCCTTCACTTTTCCGATGTACGTTCCCGTTATTACCCTGGTTTACAGGGCGCTGA
This sequence comes from Morinoia aosen, assembly GCA_030386875.1. Taxonomy (NCBI): domain Eukaryota; kingdom Metazoa; phylum Arthropoda; class Malacostraca; order Amphipoda; family Talitridae; genus Morinoia; species Morinoia aosen. The sequence continues at coordinate 7,971,138 of CM059580.1, forward strand.
CTCGGATTTTGTTTTGTGTAAGATGTTGGGAGAACCGACTCGTGGGCGTTTTAATCATTGGCGGCTTATTGGTTATCTCTCTGACTCGTCTCTTTTGAACAAATTGTAGTGCCTCTGTACGCTGAGAACTACGAAAAGTTTTTCATGTTTGAAGTCTTTTGGAAGATTTTAGATGAAGAAACTGCAATATGGCCGGACGCGCTACGTTGGTACCTTGGGGGGTTTCAGCGTGGGTAAGGCGTCCGGCCATAATGGGTGGGCAGCTGAAACCCCCTAAGGGGTTTGGCTGCCCAGTGATTTGGATGTACTATAGTATGTACAAAATTTCAATGAGACAATTATAATCTTGAGTTGTAATTAAATCATGATCATGTAATTTGTGATGTTCATATAATGTTGATGTTCACCTTGCGTGGTAAATCGGAAAAGCTTGATACCGATTAAATTATGTGACCTTCGGTGCGATATAGTTTAAATAACTGAAGCGCTAGCAAACCTATGTTACTACTACTACTACTACTACCACATCGTGGCAGCATTTGTTGAAGTGTTGCGTTTTAGTATTTGGATTCAGTGGCGCACCTTGATTTCCTGTTCAAGCCAGTGTTTGTTGACTGGTCGTATTGGAAACAGGGCAACTGGGCGAGCATTTCATATGCAGTTTTAATCGAGTGACTCCCACTCCAGACCTCTCTTGAGTTGCACGCTAATGTGAGGACTACTCCTTGGAACTGACTTTTTGAGCAGGTAACAACCACCCACAATGAGTTCATGATGTGTGATGATTAACCTCCTGAAATGATACCCGTGCTCTCTTGAGTTGGGTTTTGTTTGTGCCGTTGTCAGTTCAACCCAGATTGTACTTGTTGCATTTTTTTAATTTCATGATTTTGTACTGAGAATTATCGTCGAATTCACCAACCTCTGAAAACTGAACATTTTTGTAGTATTATTATATTATTCACCAACCTCTAGGCGCGTTGTTGGCAGTCGTTTTAATAAGACTCAGGGTACATATGCAGAGAAGGTAAAAGCCCCTCAAGCGGCGCCCGTCAACCGTGCCTCCGGTCCTGCTGGCCGGGACCAACAGAGGGACGCTGCAGTGAGACAGGAGCCCGGTACTGGTAGAGCGCCCCTACCGGAAATATCTACAACCGTAAAACAACCATCTGTACCCAAAATTAAAGCAAAAAGAAATCCACCCCTCAGTATTACCGAAACTACAGTTGCTGACCATCCAAATCCATCTAAAGAACCATTGAGAACGATTCCTTCAATTATAACATCAAGAAAGCGAACGCAGAGCGGCACGTCTCCGACCCACAGCGGCAGTCAGGGGAAAGTGGCCAAGACACCTAGAGTCATCGAAAAAGCTCCTGATCTTTTTCCAAGCCAGGAAAACTCAGGACGGACTGGAGAGCCTGCTCTGGAGTCAGCCGCCCCTCTTGTGGGCGTATCGGAGCCAGGAAGTAAAGTGGAAAGAGTGCCTCGACCAGACGTGCGGGTGTACAGCCGTGGAGGTGGTGCTGTGGGGAGCGCTGGGCGTGACCTTTCGGTTCCTCGTGCGGACAGTCGTAGGTCTGAGCGGGATTGTGAACGACATATTGTGACCCAGCGTGTCCGTTCTCTGGAGCGCGTCACAATTGTCCCAGAAGATATTGCATCACACATGATGAAGAGATATCCGGTTCCGCGAGGTTTCCCGACTAAGCCTCCTCCTGCAGTGCCAATACATACGTGGGATGATAGACCCACAAGCCCCGTGCCGCCTGATCTAGCAACCGCCCTGAGTGAGGGTGTGGAAAAGGACTCCACGCGTGCTAAACCTCGAAAGGGTAAACCATGACCACCTATATCCAATGGAATATTAGAGGATTTCGCCGCAACTATGGAGATTTGAGGGCCCTCCTTGAGGAGTACCAACCATGTTGCGTTTGCCTACAGGAGACCCTTCTTGGAAACCTGAACCCTGCACCTCCAAAAAACTATTGTATTGAGGTTTATTCCCCGGTGCCTAATCCGGTGCCCGGTACGGGACTTGCAATACTTGTGCGGAGAGATGTTGGCTACAGTAAAATAGCCATCAATACTAGATTACAGGCCCTGGCCCTCCGTATGTGTGTTGGGCAGCGTATGATCACGGTATGCAACATCTATACCTCACCAGGAGATCCCTTAACCTCACAGGACCTCACCCTCCTTAGCAATCAACTAACAAGACCTGCTTTCATCCTTGGGGACGCAAACGCCAAACATGTTCGCTGGGGCAATCTGATAAACGATCGACATGGAAGAGCGGTGGAAGAATTTTTGGATGCTACCGAGTTGTGCCTGTTGAACACCGGAGCTCCCACTCATTTCCATGTACAAAGCGGTACCTCCTCTGCAATCGACGTCAGCCTGTGTACGCCCGACATCTTTCCTGATACTCAGTGGTCCGTGTTTGACGATACGTATGGTAGTGACCACTACCCCATCCTTCTGTGTGTCGCACGGTGCCAACCTGTGCCCACGGATCCACGATTTAATTTCAAGAAAGCCAACTGGAGAGACTTTGAAACCGGCTCGCGAATGGAAGAACCCGATGAGAGATACAGTGTTGATGAGCTAGTCGAACGTTCTGTCGGAACGGTGTGTGCAGCTGCCAACGCTGCCATCCCAAAGTCTCAGGGAGGCTGTCAGAAACATCGTGTTCCATGGTGGAACAACGAGTGTGCAGTAGCCAATAGTGAGCGGAAACGAGCCTTATGGCGCTATCAACGAACCAAGGAGCTGGCACATAAGATCGCCTATAACCGAGCCAGAGCTCGAGCGCAACTAGTCAAGGATGTAGCGCGTAAGACATCGTGGCAGAAGTATGTCTCCGGCCTGAACACTGATACTCCCATGGCTAAGGTATGGCAAAGAGTTAATAAAATGAAGGGAAATTATGGACACAGGCGACCGTGTTTGGAAATTGATGGCTCTCTCACCGCAGACCCGGAGCGTGTAGCAGAAGTGTTGGCCCGGAGCTTCTGTCGTGTTAGCAGCGGGCATGCCTCCTCGGCTCTCATGCTGGGTTCACATTGACACTCGCATTGGAAGCTCACAACCATCGGGCGCGGGCAAGTGCGCGCAGCGAAAGGGCAGCGATCGTTCACATTGGCACAGCGCTAACAGGCAGCAGAAGCGTCAAAGTCGGCGGGCAGAGTGTGTTGCTCACACTGCTCAGTTGCAATACAGACGCTACGTTGGGAGGTACTGCGCTCTGCGCTCTAGTACTTCTCGCCAGGAGGGCAGATGATTAGTAGAATAGCGCTAATAATTTATTTCGTATTTCATTGATTGCACGTTCTTTAATGTTCTTGTTTTTACTGATTTTTGTAGCGCATATGCAGCATAAAATATGAAGGCTTCGGCAAGAATTATGCTAGTAAAACCATATGTAGAAACACTCGATGCATATATGCTACACTCTATGCATAATTGTGGAAGCGCATATTACATGCTAAGCAGAAATATGCATCAATATAAATGCTTCACTTGAATAGCTCCAAATTTATATTTTTTGTGGGAAAGATTGCGCACAAACAATGATACAGGATACAGTGTACTTCTTCATACACGGAAAAAATAATTTATTTTATAATTTTCTATTAATCATTAAGTGTATACAATTCTCAACTAAGTTTTATAACTTATCTGAACATAAATATTTTGAAACAGTACCAATTCTAATCTGAACGAATTAAGGACGATGATAACGAACGAAAAAAAAGTGATCTCATCCAAGTTTGATTTTGAAGTACATATAATGTTTTTCATGAATGCAAGGATTATTTGTTAACCCTTCTTTTAAACAAGAATATATTTTAGCATTAAATTCGAGGGTTGCACTTGATAATTGCGTGGTATTTTAGATTTTCAAAAACAAATGTTCTACGATTATCTGCCAGCAAAGTTTTATGCAGCGAAAACTTCCACTCGACATCGCAAGAAACAAGAGGAGCAAAGGTGAAGCAAGTTAGTTCGGAAGGTGAATATTCCTTAATGGATTCATCCATTGCGTCAGAGATCTCACGAGTCAAAATTGAGTTGATTGTTTTTATTTTTTCAAAACCTTCGTTTTTCACCAAAATGCATTTTAACTCTTGATAATACCTTTTATCATATCTGTTCTTCAATGTTTCCTATACGATATCCATTAATTTTATTGTTCTCGAAGTAGGAAGTCCCTGTGTTGCTATGCAAGAGCAATTCATATCCTTCGGTAACAATAATTTGATAAAGTGTGCACTAAGCCCAACATGGTTCTACGTGATAATATTTGGAAACTAAAACCTTGAACCACGCAAAACTTCTCTTACGTGCACTGAGTGAGAAAAAAGTTTTATATTTCACCTGTTTCTCGCAATAAATGCAATAGAGAAATTCTTCCTCGGCTTGAAAATCTTCAAATTCCTTGAAGTATTCTAAAAATGATGCTCCTTGTTCACCTTCGGCATGATTGTAAATCACTACTAGCCGCGCTAATCTCAAATACACTTCATAAGGAACTATATCTAAAAAAACTTGAGCTAATTCCCGCAAAATTGAAGTAAACTTTTGAAGTAGCTGTAGCACCTTACAATTATTATTGATTCACGAAAAATTTCAATTTACAAAATTGATCCAGTTAAACAAAAAAATTAAATAAAACCGGGTGAAAAAAAGAATATAATTTAAAAGTAATGGGAAGGTTTTACTAGGTTTCAGTTTACTGCCACTTACAGTTAATCATGCATGTTCGTCATATTTTATGCTGTTCCGATGAAAATATGCGATATTCGCACACTGCATATATACTTGCGGGCATATTTTATGCTATCTAAAATATACTCAAAAGCATATACATGCAATATGTTCAATGTCACATCCCTACTGATGACATGCTGCAGGCTACGGCTCATCTGTAGATGGAGTGATTGACGGGCAGGCGGCGGCAAAGAATGGCTAGGGAGAATGTCCAAGTGAACCTCACTTTGCCCGCCTGCTAGCCCGGCAACAGTGTATGTGCCCGCCGAAGTGACGCTCTGTGTGGTGAAAAGAGTGTCAATGTGAACCCACCATCAGACGTCAGCAGGAGCAGCGACTGCTAGATTTTTCGACTGACTCCATCTATCCGTACAACGATCCCCTCACAATGATGGAACTTTATTGTGCCTTGAAAAAATGCAAAAACACAGCCCCCGGACCTGATGGGATTCACTACCAAATGATAAAGAAAATGGATCATACGGCAATATCATGCCTTCTCTATATTTACAACAAAATCTGGACTACGCACACATATCCGCAACAATGGCGAACAGCAATAATCATGGCCTTTGCAAAGCCCAATAAGCCTGCCTCCAACCCTGATAACTATCGACCCATTGCCCTGACTAGCTGTCTTGGAAAATTGATGGAAAAGATTGTAAATGTCCGGCTAACGCGATGGCTGGAGACTGAAGAGCTGATGAATCCTGTACAGTTTGGTTTCCGACAACACCGCGGGACCGTGGCCGCTCTGCTGCGCCTTCAGAACTATCTAATAGCTAACCTCGCAGAACGTCGCCAGACTATATGTGTTTTCTTCGACCTGCACAAGGCCTATGATACTGCGTGGAGATATGGGATCCTCAAATCGCTGCATGGATATGGACTCCGCGGTAATATGGCCTTGTATATCGAGAAGTTCCTTGGTGAGAGAACCTTCCGTATTAGAGTGGGTGGTACGCTCTCCTCACTGCAGCTTCAGCGTGAAGGCTTGCCTCAGGGTAGCGTCATGAGCTGCACTTTATTTAATGTCGCCCTGAATGGAATTACTACAGTCCTTCCTCCTGGCATTTTGGCCTCGCTGTATGTGGATGACTTTATGCTCTATTCAACGTCTGCGTTTTTGCCTGCGGCGACCCGCAGAATGCAGAAAGCCATCAACAGTGTAAACAACTGGGCTCTTGAGTATGGCTTTACGTTTTCTACTGAGAAGACTGTAGGCCTTCATTTCCAAGGCCGCGGCCGCTGTGATCCTCCTCGACTGGTGCTGGGGGAGAGACAGATAGTTTTTGAGCGCAGCGTAAAGTTTTTGGGGATGACTGTGGATGATAAGCTCAACTGGAAACCCCACCTGGCTGCTCTCAAGGTTGAGTGTGCTCGGAGAATGAATCTCCTAAAGTGTATATCTGGAGTAACGTGGGGAGCAGATCGAGTGACGTTGTTGCGACTATATAGAACCCTCATCAGGAGCAAGATAGACTATGGCTGTATAGTATATCAATATGCCAAAGAATCCTCACTTGCTAAGTTGAATCCAGTGCACCATGCAGCTATGAGGCTAAGCACTGGTGCTTTTCGATCCTCACCCTCTTACAGCCTGTGCGTGGAGAGCGGAGAGCCACCCCTGTGGCTCCGACGTGTGCAACTAACCTTACAGTACCTAGCCAGGCTGGAGCAAGTCCCTTTGTCTCCTGCATGGTCCAGTGTGCACGCGCCCCTTGGTCGACACCTGCCTTTTCCACATTTCATACCCGCATCTGTGGATTACCCAGCGATTACAGCCACAATGCAATTGAGACCCATGCGTATACTCCCAGTACTCTTGGACAACTCTGCGACATGGCGCGTCCCTATAGAAAGTTTTTGCCCAGGATGCCGGATGCCCAAGAAGGAATCCATGCCCGATCACATCCTGAAGGGAATTTTCATGGACCATGTACTTGAAAAGCACGCAAACTCCGTGAAGTTGTACACTGACGGATCCAAAACGGGAGACGCCGTGGGATGTGCCGCCGTGTCTGGGGAAAGGGTCAGTGCAATGAAACTACTCCCAGAGTCATCAATTTTCACAGCAGAATTGTACGGTGTGATGGAGGCACTGAAATTGATTGAGGACTACCCATGTGGTTCTTTTACAATTTTTGTTGACTCGAAAAGCGTAATCGAAGCCACGCAAATGTATAATAGTACACACCCACTCATTGCTGAGATTCTCGTAATGTTAATAAACCTTGCGAGTAGACGTAAGAGTGTCACGTTATGCTGGGTGCCCGGACATGTGGGAGTATCGGGCAACGAGCGAGCTGACCGGGAGGCTAAGCGAGCTGCGGAGACAAATGGGGAAACGTTGAACTTGATGGTCCCATTCCGAGACTACTACCCTCGGATAAAGGCTGCAGTGAGAAGTTTGTGGCAACAGGAGTGGGATAGAACAATTAATAATAAATTAAGAAGTATTAAACCCACCGTGCGTGAGTGAATATCTTCTAGTTGTCGCCCTCGTCGGATGGAGGTGATACTCTGCCGCCTCCGTATTGGCCATACCCGTTTGACGCACGGACACTTGATGGAGCGACAGCCACAGCCACGATGTGAGCGGTGCCACGTTCCTCTGACTGTCAAACATTTTCTTGTTGAGTGCCCTCGATATGCAGCTGCCAGGAATGTGTGTTTCCCGAGACTGCGAGGTCCTGATGAGGATGTAATGATCGGAATGCTCAGGGAAATTTTACGCTCAACTTTCGATGTATCAGCGCTTAAAATGTTCCTAGATAAGTGTAACCTGATGTCAGAAATTTAACCACAGAAAGAACAGCGTAAGCAAGGAACTTCTTCACATCTGAGATGTGGAAGACTAAACTGCAATATGGCCGGGCGCGCTGCGTAGATGCCTCTGGGGGTTTCAGCGTGGGTAAGGCGCCCGGCCATAAATGGGTGGGCAGCTGAAATCCCCTATGGGGCCTTTGGCTGCCCGTGCTAACAAAGTGTGCGTGGATCTGTGGATGATCTCTTCAAAGATCAACTGGGGCTCTTATAAGATGACAAAATGTGGGTGGAAGTTAAAACGGTTTTTGCGATGGATGTTGCTACATCTCCATAATGGTAATTGTGATGAACTTTGAATAGAGATTATATAATGTGCTGTTGCTGAAATGATGTGAATGTTGTATTTTTTGAACTGTGAGACCTACGGCGCGATATAGTACGAATTACTGAAGCGCTAGCAAATCGATGCTAATACTACTACTACTTGTAGTATTATTGTACTGATTAAACTTTTCTCGTTCGGGATTTTTTATTGCCTATTATAATTATTAACGGCTGCTTCTGACAAGTTCCCCTCGCCCGTAGAATTTCTGTGAACCTCTTCCACGTTGTAATGTTAAAGCCGCCATGATGGCAGGAGCTGTCAGGGGTAGCAAGGGAGTTATATAACACTGCCAATATAAATGGCTGAACTAAAATGTTACCAGAGTTAAGAGAGTGCACAATAGAAGTAGCTGTGACCGCAGAAGTTCATTTTAACAGTTTTCAGTGTCCAACAGCTTCCATTGGGTCTCAGAATTTATCACTCACCAGATGAATGCACAATGCAAAATTCATCGCTAAACGCAAAAGAACAATCTTGATGTTCTCTCTACACTCAGTTAAGTTCCTAGAAACATCACTGCATTTTACATGCATGTATCACCTATATTTAAAACCAGTTACAAACATGCTAGGCTAAACCTAAACATCACAATTTTAAATCGCTACGCAGGCAACACATTTAGGATTGTTGAAGTGTGGCTCATTATTAAATACTTATTTTCAGCAAATTATTAAATAATTGTTGCAGTGCAGATCTACGGAGCTGTGGGGGAAATATACAACACAAGTTACTTAAGCATACGTGTACTGAACCGTCGGTCGGGGGTGTTGCGTGACGGGGGTTCAGGCAACACAGCGACGTCGCAAGGTTGACATTCTGTACTAATTTCACTCTTTCCCCTCAGGGGGACACAACTATGGTATCTATGGGAATTAGCACTCTTAAGAGGAACAGTGTGAGGGCCCGAGCTGAGAGTTAGGTATGTTTTCCTTTTGTTAAAATAAATTTTTTTTTTATGTGAACCTTTTTTTTCGGTTCACTGCTGTCCTGTTTTTTCAGCACCTACTACTTTCTTCGTCAACTTTGATCTTGTTTCATGAACTTCTTTCTTATCTTACTGTATCTATGCCCTTTCTGCATGGAATCCGAGTTCCCTGCTCTCCGTGGCACAGCGGTTAAGGGATCGTACTTGCATGCTGTAAGTTGCGGGTTGGTTCCCAGCGCTGGCGCGGAGATTTTCCCCGTTGGGTATAAGGGAAAGCTCAAGCACAATACCCCACTCAACCCAGGTGTCGGAAATGGGTACCGGCTTTACGGGGGAACCGTCATGGTGTCCTATATATAGGGTTAGTTATAAGACATTTGAAAAACCAATGCTAAGATCATATGTATCAGGCTTGATTGGAAATAAAGCATCCCAAAGATGCCGAAGTTAACCTAACCTAACCTTTAACCCTTAACTCTACACTAAATGGTGCCTTCTTCTTTCCTCTCTTTAAATCGCCTTTGTTGCGGATAGGGAGGCTTAAACTAACTAACAATCTAATCTAATCAATGACTACTGAACCAAGATGTGTTCATGGGCTATTTCTTGGCTGAAAGCATCATCATTAAAGGGAAATTTAGAGAGAGCAAAGCTGTGCAATGGTACTTTAAAAACTCCAGCTTAGAAGTTTGAATTTACATATTTGGCCTTGTGTAAAGAAAGTACAATAATTGCAACGCTATTCAGCAAAACAAGATCATCTCATGGATCATTCTAATCCTCAGAGATTCCGCCCGTCACTTTTAAACCATCTTCTTAACACTTTGACTCGGCAACTAAATATTAATTTCAACACCAAACTCCAAATTAAAGTCATTTGTAGTTAACTATTTTGAAAATACCAAACATGAGCTGGATCTTGTCTTCATTAAACTTTGATTAAGTATTTATAAAAGTTGAGTTTGCGACTACTGGTCGGTCAGCAGCATTATGAAAGTTACCTCCGTGTACCACCGGTGGCGCACGTCGCAGTCAAAGTGTTAAATTCGATCCCTAGCAGTACAAAAGCTGTAAATTAGGCTACTTTTGGCAGCTATTTTCAAAGACATTAGACCCTCATTGAGATTAGGTGGCTACATAGCAAGTACCACATAAATTAACATACTAGTTACTGCAACTTCAAAGTCATAAGCACTTATTATCTCATTATACTAGGAATTGCGACATGAGGAGGAAGTTGTTTGAGAACTTTAGTAAATACATTCTGCAGACAAGCGCTCTCAGTTATTTTTGTGAGCTGAACCCTACGTCTCCACAAGTTTCTCTCTGCTCAAAAAAAAACTTTGCATCTAAATTGCTCTTCTCAACATGAAGTAACTCTTTAAACACAAAAGTTGCGTTATTGAGCTCAATTCTTCAGTAATCGCCCCAGTTCGCACTCAAACACCGTTACGTCAACCGTCTCCAATTGGGAACGAAAACCAACAGCGCGCAAGACTGCACCACTTCACAGCTGCTCGAGAGAGCAGGGATGCGGGCGGTTTGGTCCACGCGCTGTTCTCCAAAGGCTTCTCTCGGGCATTTCAACGATCAAAAACTCAGAGTAGGTTTTCATGGAGATAATTTAGCAGCTAATGACGTATAAGGTTTAGGTACTGTCGACTACGTATTAGGACACAGATGTACCAACCGGAGTACCACGGACTGTAGCAATATACCACTAGGAACCACGTACCGGTATAAATAAATTTGCGATGGTGACCGTTCCGTATTCATATCGGAAATATCTCATCACTTTTGTCGCGGTACTTATGTAGAAACTGGAAAACGTAAATAAGGAAAGAAAAAGTGGGAATGTTATTTTGCAGCTTCTAAACCCAAAAGAGGTGATTGGAACGCATTCTAAAAAAGTTGAAGAGGTTTTCTTAAATTTTTTCTTTTTTTTCCTTATTTACGTTTTCCCGTTTCTACGTAAGTCCTGTGACAAAAGCGATGAAATATTACACGGAATTACGATACGAATACGGGAAGATAACTAGATAAAGGAAAATATAAAGAAAGAAATATTGAAAAACCCTTTCTTTCCATGAAAGTTGATGTAAGTAAAAAGTACACGTTTGTTTTAAAAATTCGTTAATGTAAAGTTCCTTAATTGATGGACAAGCCATACGAGATGTACAATGGCCGTGCCAGGGGTTAATTGTTATTGAGAGTAACAATCAAACTATTTCCTCTTGGATATTTTAGACAAGGTAAAATAATTGAAAGCGTATAAATAATTTAAATACAACGTGAGAATGCCTTTGAGGTTATTCGCCATCATTTCGAACGAAAGAAGGAAAGACATCAGACACTTTCCGAAACATGTTGAAATTCCTTCCTAAATGATCTTCAGGAAGTGAGAAGAGTTTTGTCATCAGTAACATATGATAAAACAAAGCGCAACACAAGCTCCTAAAACAAACAAATATACATGCACAGCTGAATATTTGAGCTTGTTTATCATACGATGACTAAGATGATTTGAGAAGGAATCCTAAGCTCAGATTACGCCTATTATCATAATATATTTTCATTTTCATGTACAGAAATTTTTGACACTTGCTAGAGTAGCAATAGATATCTTTTGAGATAGCGAGTCAGTGTTTGAAAATGAATAAACTAACTCAGTGACTATTCAGTTATAGTTTTTGTAATTTACCAGAGTCACAGTCGTACTTTTGCAATGATGATTTCATAGTAACATTGGGAAAAGAAACTAAGTTCCGTTAGCTCAACAGCTCACGCCACATCGCGGTAAAGGTTACGAACTTTGGGTGACACCTGTCCCAACTCCTCACACTAAACATTGCTGGCCGTACATCTCTCTTGGGTACTTATATATACCATCACTGTAAGAAACGTGGTAACAGTCGTCTCAGAAAATGTTTTTAAAATAATGAAGGCTGGACAAACTTGACATGAAGGCTTGACAAACAAATAATGACGGCTTGATCGGTTCGTTGTGATTGTTTTGCTACGCACAAAGTTGTACCATAGCAGACAACACAACGGTGTCTCACCAGCATCCTCCTCCACACAGCCACCTATCTTCGTTACAATAATTGTAACTTCTGTACAGAATTTTCCGCTTTTAAGGGTTAAAAAAAATATTAGGATAAAATGTGTGCTCGCGATGGGAAGCCTTCGTAATTTCTCTTTTGTTTTAAAGGAATTATGAGGAATTTTCTTAAGTCATAGCGCTATGTTTTCGCTAACACCTCTGAGGCTCTAAAAGCAGCACTGGCCACTGCAACGTGCCCAGAATGAATAAGAACTTCGTAAACACCAGAAATGCTTAACGCCCGAGCATCAGTGTGCCACCAACCTATACTCCCAATTCTATTTTCACTTCGTTTTAGCTGGTTTGCAGTGCAGAATCTTGATAGCCTATGTCATCCTCACCGTGACCTGTGATAACATGTGTTCGTTGGTGAAATTACGCAACGTGAAGATGGCCTGCTAGACGAGCAGCCAGCCCATGGGCGGATGGGTGCAGGGCGGCGACGCTTCGGGGCAGCGGTTGTTCAGCGATGAAGACCTGACATCAGGACTACCTTCTCGTCCCTACGGAGACCCAAGGACCGGATTACTGTTATTGTGGGTTGCAGTGACGGATAGCGCTCTAATCAAACAGTTTAGTAATTCTTAACTACTTAATAAAGTAGAAGGCCTATCACTCAGGCCTAATAAATAAATGTGAGTAGATCACGAACGGTTCTCGCCCATTTGAAGTGCACTATGAACGTAGTAAGCTATTTAGCCACCTTACTGCTATTTAGCCACCTCACTGCCATTTAGTCACCTTACTGATATTTAGCTACTTTACTGCTATTTAGCCATCTTACTGCTACTTAGCCACCTTACTGCTATTTAGCCACCTTACTACTTCTTAGCCACCTTACTGCTACCTAGCCACCTTACTGCTATTTAGGCACCTTACTGCTATTTAGCCACCTTACTGCTATTTAGTCACCTTACTGCTTCAGGATAAAATGGAGAGGCATTGTAAACCAGATTTTACTTCTGATTAGCTAATTTCTACAAAGTTTTGGCAGAAACACGGAAAAAAACATATACCCAAAATAAAAATTCATAGCTTGTTCAACATACGGACAGAAAGCTAATTTTTACACGATCTATATGCTCAAATTGCGCTTTATTTCATTTGTCTAATTCTATTTTTCATTTTTCCTATTCACAGAAACGCTCTCTAGGGTCATGATTAATCTATTTTTGAAATAATTTCGCAAAAGCAATAAAATTACTTAAACGGAATATTTTCAAGTAAAAAATAGAGATAGAAACACGTTCATTAATTTATGTAGATATACATATACCTACATACGTATGCACAGGTATATCTATGCATGCGCGTGCATAGATATGTATGCACACACACATATTAATATACATACGGATTGAAAATAAAACATACGGAAGAAAATATAAAAAGGTAAAAATTAAAGAAACACTTATCTCCTACTGCATTGAAAATGACGGTCGAGCTCACTGTAATCGTAAGTAATTATTTGGAGAAAATACATACAAAGAGAAAAGACTTAGAAAAAAGCAAAAATGAACTGATTTCTTCTAATTTTCTAATAGAAATTTTTTAGAAAGCTTAGGTTACGGTCAAGGAACAACAACAACAATATAAACAAAAAACGTCTCGGGTTTCACATTCTATCGGTACTCTCTTCAGCATTATACGGACATGGGTGGCCAAGCCCCACTTAAAATTATACATATTGAGCTGGGGCCAGTTTCTGTTGCGGTTTCAAGGAAAATAATATACAAGTTTGTTTGTGCTCGCCATAGCGCAAGTGGCTAGGGGTTCTGCCGCCGTGCGGGAGACCCGGGATCGATTCTCGGCGCTGGCGGTGGCGATTTTCTCTGTTGGGTATAGGAGAAAAATTACAAGCACAATACCCCACTCCACCCAGGTGTCTGAAATGGGTACCGGTCTTGACCGGGGGAAGCGTCATGGCGTCCTGGCGTTAGTTATAAGGCATTTGAAAATCCAATGTACAAGGTGATATGTATCAGGCTTGATTGGAAATAAAGCATTCGTAGATGCCTTCATTATTATTATTATTATTATTATTATTATTGATAATTAAAGTCTGCAACCGAAATTATTTAAAGCCAACATTATTCCTGGCCCCTTCCTGCCACTCGATATTATTTTTGGGGGATTATGGGACCGCGAAATTTTCGGCTGGCTGAGCCGCTGGCCCAACCTGTCTCACTTTTTGGACATATTTTTCTACCATTGCATTGAACATACGCTTATGTGAAATGTAACAATTTCATTTGATGCATGATTTCATCCATGCATGTTTGTTCCTTATTCCTCATTTTGATTACGCTAGTATTACTTGGTTGAAGAATTTCGGTAATATTTCATGCGAGTGATATTTTTTAGATATTAGTAGTTGCGCAAACTGTGATTGAGGGGTCACGGGAACTTTGCTCCTTGGCCCCAGAAAGCGTATGAGAGTTTTGTCTTACATGTTACCGTGTTGAAATATTTGCTCTAAAAATTGAAAATAATTTGAAGTTTATATGTGCAATAGTTTAGAAATCAGCTTCTCCACAAAATGAGGCTCATAAAAAATTTGACTTTCATTGAGGGGTAACGGAAACTTCGCTCCCTGCCCTTTCCCCTCTCCCCCCCAGGAAGCGTATGAAAATTTTGTCATACATGTTACCGTCGAGAATAATTTGTTTTGAAAATTAACACTAATTTTGAGTTTATAGGTGTTATAGTTTAGAAATTAGCTTCTCGACAAAATGAGGCTCATGGAAAAATCCGCCTTACATTGACGGGTTACGGGAACTTCGCTCCCTTCCCTCCCAAAGAGCGTAGGAGAGTTTTGTCATCCATGAAAGTGAAAAAAATGATGTGCAAGTTTGAAAGTGAAAAAGTGAAAAATGATTTGCTCTAAAAATTAGAACTAAATTAAAGTTTATAGGTGCAATAGTTTAGAAAGTAGTTTCTCGACAAAATGAGGCACATCGAAAAAATCTGACTTTCATTGAGGGGTTACGGAAAATTTTCTTCCTTTCGTCTGTGAATGCTAAGGAATTTTGACATATACGATTTTCTCTTAAGAAAGTTTTATTCTTTCTTTTGAGAGTAATTTGAACTTTCATTTCTCTAATACAATGATGTGTTGTGTCGTTTATTTCAGAACAACATGAAGTTTTGTAGCAGAAGCTGTAACTTCAATTCGCTTAGCCGAATACCAAGCTAAAGGATTGGGAAACGCACCGGAACGCTCCTAATATTGTACTCCCCCACCGGTAAACAGACCTTCCTTAAATCTAGCAGAGCCCAGAAGTTAAACAAAGACTTTCCGGTGCTAGTAAATGCAGTGCGCCACATAGCACTTCCGTCGGCATCTTCTGCCAGCGGCCCCTCAAGACATGCGAATCCAAGCGCGGTTAGGTATCCGGCCATGCCTGTCATGCGAGGCTCACTTCGATATACTAAATAATGCTTTTTTATTTCTGTGAAATATTTATTTTAACGTTAAGACTCATACGGTGTTAGTCCAATAATATCATTCAAGTATTATTCTATTATTTTAACACATAGCAGAAATGTTGAACAATCCGGAAGAATTGGAAATCCGCGAAGTGTGAGACTGGGTTAGACACGTCCATTTTCTGTCTCACACTTCGACCAGACACGTCCGGCCAGCAGTTCAATGCGTTAAGATCTCGTTTGAACGTAGATTTGCCGAGTGCCTTGAAACTCGGCAGGAGTCGCCTATATAAAGCAAACGTACAAGTCGACTGATTGCTGATAGTAACGCCAGTACTACAGTCCGCTCCGCTTGCAGTGTGAAAAACTGAGCGTTTCTGAGCGACTTTGGTGTGGTGACTTGCAATTTTTGACTGAGGTGTTTTGACTGGTAGTTAAGCTTTCTTTGCATATAAAGAGTATAGTGTGTGACATTGTAGAGAGTGACTGTGAGTAGTAGGAAACGTTTTTGTTTCTTTTTTTTTGATAACATGATTTTCAGTAGATTTGGTGAGTGAAGACTTCTTCTGCCTGTGAAATTTGTACTGAGAGAGAAGTCTGTGTTTGAGGATGGCAAGAAATAGGACTGGTCGTAGGAAGGGAGGTGCAAGTGGAATGGATGAGGAGATTGAGTGCATGACTTGTAAAGAGTGGGTAGATATAGATGCATGCAAAGGTTTGAGAGAGATGAGTTGGAGGAAGTTGAATGATCTTGTGTTTACGTGCTGGAAATGTTTGAATGACGAGAGAAAGAAGTTGGAAGAGGAGGTTGAGAGATTGACAAATTCTGATGGTTGCTTTAGAGGCTGATTTGAAGGATGAAAGGAAGTTAAATGAAGGAAAGAATGAGAATGGTGCAAATGCAGTGAATGAAGAGGTAAATGGTGGTGGTGAAAGGAGTGCAAATGAAGTGGATGATGGTGCAAGGAGTGCAAATGAAGTGGATGATGGTGCAAGGAGTGTGAATGCAATAAATGAAGTGAATGGTGGTGCAAATGTGCCAGCTGAGAGTGGAAGGATGAATGAGCATGATGAAAGAAGTACGAATGGGAAGAGAGTGAAGGAGCAACCTGTTGATATGCCACATGAGGTGCAGGCGCCTGTAGTGGAAGTGAATGAAAGGAAGATGGATGGAAAGAGTGATGTGAGTGGAAGAGTTGAACGAAAGAGTAGTATGAAAGGGAGAGTGAGACCTACGATTAGAATATGTGGTGACAGCATGGTGAAGAATGTGGATAGGTTTGTGAGTATGACTGACCGTAGTGGATGTACGAGCATGAGAGGAAAGGGAGTGAATGAGATTTGGGTCAATGTGAAGTTTAATGCAACCACGGAAAATAATAATTCGGATCCAAAGAATCGCTAAAGGAACACATTTAAAAATGTTTTACATGAATGACATTGTGCTCGCTGATGCTTTCTTTTCGAATAATTGAACTTTGAAGTTGACCTTCCCGCGCCAAAGGAAGCGAGCGTAATTTAATTAAAAACGGAAGCTAACCCCCTTTTACAAACGTAAAGAGGTTGGGTCGTGAGGGGGAGGCACAGTTCTTCTAGTGAAAATTATAAATAAAGCTTCTAACCCACCCATAAGGGTGACGACAGCAATCTTGTTTACATCGGCTCCAAGATGGCGGCGCCCGTGGTGGTCGCCATCTTGGACCCGATGTCAACAAGATTGCGGTCGTCACCCTTATGGGTGGGTTAGAAGCTTTATTTATAATTTTCACTAGAAGAACTGTGCCTCCCCCTCACGACCCAACCTCTTTACGTTTGTAATAGCTTCCGTTATTAATTAAATTCCGTTTCACGCGCTCGCTTACTTTGGCGCCAAGGTCAACTTCAAAGTTTAATTATTCGAAAATAACGCATCAGCGAGCAGAATGTCATTGATATAAAACGTTCTTAAATGGGTTCCTATAGTGATTCCTACGATCGGAATTCTTATTTTCCGTGGTTGCATTAAACTTCACATTGACCGAGATTTGTAGGCATGCTGAGGAAGTGATAGATGGAATGGATGAAGGGATGGTTGTACTGCAAGGAGGTGGCAATGGATTGCTTGAATGTGGGAGAGAGCGTACGGTGAATGCAATTATGAATGTTGTTGAAAGGGCGCGAAAGAAGAATGTAAGAGTGGCTGTGACCAGTCTGCTGAGAAGGCCTGCATGTGGTGAGGAGTATGAAAGGGTGCGAAAGGAGGTGAATAGGGAAGTGCATAAAAGGATTATGAGTATGAAAGCTGAGAGTATGAGAAAGCGTGAAATGGGTTCCAGCTTCCTTGATATGGATAACCTGATCCAGAGTGGGTGTTTTTGTGGAGATGGAGTCCACCTTACTCAAGAAGGTGAGATGAAACTCTCCAGGAGATACATCCAGTGGATTGGGTGTACTCATATTGTAATGGAAGGTGGAACTGGATGAATGGAAAGCTGTCAGAGCAAAAATGAAAAATGTTGTGAATTGTCCAATAGTGTTGTAAGGTTTGGATGTATAAATGTGCGTGGATGGAATGCAGGAAAGTTAAATGACCTTGTAGCAGAATTTGAGAATGGAGATTTGGATTGTGTTGGTGTAGTAGAGACCCAAATGCGTGATAGAGTCAGTTTAAAATGTAAGGAGAGTAAGTACTACATGATTGGAAAAGGGCGTGTAAGTTGGCAAGAAAGAGGTGGTGGAGTTGGTCTCATTGTAAAAAATGCTCTAAATTGGAAATTAGAAGAAATTCCTGTTGGAAATGAACCTGAGAGTGAAGATCTGTTAGTAATGAAGTGTGAAAGAATGCATGCCAGAGAATGTGTTATTGTGGTTGTATGCTATATGACAACTGATGGTATTTTAGCTCATCAAGAGAATGTAAAAAAGTATGAAATATTAACAAGAATTGTGCAAGAGCATTGCAGATGCCCTCTGATTTTGATGGGTGATATGAATGGCCATGTTGGTATACTTGGTGAGCCTGTGAATGCAAATGGACAAAAATTGATTGATTTCTGTGATGAGAATGAACTTGAGAACCTAAATGTAACAATAGGAAATGGCTTGCATACATGGCAAAGCAGGGAATGTAAAACTGCAATTGACTATATGATAGTGAATAGTAGAGCAAGAGAGTGTGTCAAAGAAATGTTTGTAGATGAAGATGATTTTGATATTGATAGTGACCATAAAATGCTTGTACTAGAATATAATTGGGGTGGAAAGGAGCCGATGCAGAAGGCCAGCAGAGTAAGAGAAAATTGGTGTATTAAAATGGCAAACTGGGAAGAATTTAGAAATGAATTAAGTAGATGTAACTGGAACAGGTGTGGAAATGTAAATGACCTAAATAAGGAGATTGCAAGAACCTTGTATGATGTGGCAGAGCAAAAGATCGGTAGAATGAAATGCAGGAAAAGTACAGGGAATGCTAGGTGGTTTACGAGTGAGATAAAGGAAGAACGAACGAGAAGGAAGACTTTAAATAAAAAACAACGCAGTATGAGGAAAATGTATGAAAGACGCAGAATTACTGAGGATGAATGGCAGAGTGTATGGAATGAGTACAAGGACCAGCAGAAGAAAGTAAAGAGAATGATCAATGAGGCTAGGGTTAAAGAAGAGAGACACAAAGTTGAAAATCTAAGAAAGAAAGGTCTAGACGGAATAAAAGATTGGTATAGGTTTATACAAGGTAATGATAGAGGTAGTGAAGTTCAAGTTGATGAATTAGTAGTCAATGGTTGCAGTGTGCAAGATAGGATGCAAATGGTGAAAGCAGTTGAAGAATACT
This sequence comes from Morinoia aosen, assembly GCA_030386875.1. Lineage (NCBI taxonomy): Eukaryota > Metazoa > Arthropoda > Malacostraca > Amphipoda > Talitridae > Morinoia > Morinoia aosen. The sequence goes on from CM059580.1 coordinate 7,990,333, forward strand.
GGGAGGACATTGGTGGAATGAATGAGCAGGTTACAGATGATGAACCAATAAATTTTCTGATAGATGAACATGAACTGCAAATGGAAGACGAAATCACTTGTGAAGAGATTGTAAGTTTTTTGAAGAAAGTGAAAAATGGAAAGGCATGTGGCCCTGATAAGATACCATATGAGTTCTATAAATGTGGAGGAGAGAGTGTAGTCAGTATGTTGAAATGTTTATTTGATGAGATATGGAAGAGTGAAAGAGTACCGGATGACTGGAACAAGTGTAATGTAGTTCTGTTGCATAAGGGTGGACATAAGAGTATGAAAGAACTTAAAAATTACAGACCAATTGCACTGGGTGACACCGTATGTAAGATCTTTTGTGGTATTTTGAATGAGAGAATGAAAAATTTAGTTGAGGAATTAGGAGTCCTGGGATAAGAACAGAATGGTTTTAGGCAAGATAGACGGGGGGAGGATAATCTGTTTGTAGTGAGTGAAATAATTGAGCGAATGAAGAAGGATAACAAGAAGGTATATTTAGCATTCCTGGATATTGAAAAGGCGTATGACAGAGTGGATCGGGTTAGGCTGTTTGAAATTTTGAGAAAAGTTGGTTTTAGCAGAAAAATAGTGAACATTGTACAGAGTCTGTATGAGAACACAAGTGCTATCTACAGGTTAGGAAATTTGGAAACAGGGCAAGTGAGGAGTGTTAGAGGAGTGAGACAGGGCTGTACTCTGTCCCCCCTGTTGTTTGGATTGTACACAGAAGAATTAGCAGTTCGACTGAGAGGGAGTGGTTTAGGACTGAAAGTTGGTAATGAGAGACTGAGCTGTTTGTTGTATGCTGATGATGTGGTTGTGGTTAGTGAATGTGGTCATGAACTACAAAGGATGCTTGACATTGTGAATGGATATAGTACAGATTTCAAGATGAACTTTGGTGCCGATAAAAGTAAGGTCATGGTTATAAATAGTGATGAGACTGATAGAGACAGACTGTGGAATATTGGAGAAATCAGAATAGGTAGAACAAAAGAATACAAATATCTAGGTTGTATGATGAGTGAAGATGGATGTACTAGAACTAAAGGTGAGAAAGTGGCTAAAGCAATGCAGTGGAGTGGACGGTTAGGTAGTGTGGCCAGATACAGAGCAAACAAGTACGAATGTGTGAGAGGAATGTGGAAGTATGTTGCTGTACCTAGTGTCATGTATGGTATGAGTGCTCTTGCCTGGAATGGAAGTGATCTTGAAAAGCTGGATGTGATACAAAATAAGGTAGGACGTGTAGCATTGGGTGCTCCGAAATGGACAGCTATAGAAGCCATTAGAGGTGACCTAGGGTGGAGCCTATTTTCAGAAAGAATGATGAAAGCTGTGCTGAATTATAAGGTGAGAATTGAAAGAATGCAGAATAGCAGGTGGGTAAGGCGAATCTTTGAATGGAATCTGAGTGTAAGCTATTGGGAGAAAGTATGTTGGGGGCATGCAAGGAAACTCAGTATGCAAAAGATAATTCATGTTAGAATTGGGAGACCTGTGGATGACTGGAGTTTAATAAATGTAGGAGGTGTAGGGCCTGAGTGGGACTGCAAGAGGTGGAAGAAAGAGATTGAGAGACAAACAAAAGAGTATGGATTGAATAAGTGGAAGCTTAGCATGATGCGGAAGCCTACACTTAACTGGTATATGAAAAAGAAAGCACCTAAGTTTGAGCTGTTCTATGATGGTAGTTTTGGAAGTCAACTCTTGTTTGCTGTGAGATGCAAGTCATTGAGTGTGAACAGACGTACATGGAGATGGAATGAGAATAATAACAGATTATGTCAGCAGTGTAATAGTGGAGTAGAGGAAACAATTGAGCATTTTGTGCTGGAATGTAGTAAGTATGAGCAAGAGAGAGAGAGTTTTATGAATGTGGTGTCTGAGCAGTATGGAGAGAATGAGTGGAATGCCAGATGTGCTGAAGATGATTGCGGTATGAGCTGTCTTGCTGGATTGGATCAGGAGTGTAATGCGAGTATCACTGAGGCTATGAAAGTGTTTCTTGTGCGTGCCTGGAGTAAGAGACAGTGACTGGAATGAGCCAGTCTGGTAGAATGGGCTGTAATGACCCAATGTGCTGGGGGATGGTGTTTTGACACACTGGCTGTCCCGGTGATGCCTTCCAATGGAGGCTTGTGACAAGGATCGTAGATCCTAAGTAGTTTAGTGGACAAGTCTGGTACCAGGCGCTGAACTCTTTGTGTGAAAATTGTGGAGGGAATTGTAGGCCGTTACAAAGGCCCCGACACTGTCGGCCCTCAAGTTCAAGTTCAAGTTCAAGTTCAAGTTCTGTCATTTTGTGCTGGAATGGCAATCCTGACGGTCGCCGTGGTTGACAGCATGTCATGGCCGATCAAGGAAAAAATGCCTAATCTACCTTGGGTCACAATTTGAAAGTTTTAAACCACGTCTATATTCTTTCTGTAGATATTGTAAGATAATCCACGAGAAAAAACAAAGTCAATGTATAGTTTCCCTTCGGCAGGGAAATTAAAGATGTCGGTGCTGATAATCACTAACTAACTAAATGAGCACATTTAAAAACCTTTTACAAGAATGACATTATGCTCGCTGATGCGTTATTTTTGAATAATTGAACTTTGAAGTTGGCCTGTGCGCCAAAGGAAGCAAGCGCGTGAAACGGAATTTAATTAATAACGGAAGCTATTACAAACGTAAAGAGGTTGGGTCGTGAGGGGGAGGCACAGTTCTTCTAGTGAAAATTATAAATAAAGCTTCTAACCCACCCATTACGGTGAAGACCGCAATCTTGTTGACATCGGGTCCAAAATGGCGGTGCCCATGGTGGTCGCCATCTAAGACCCGATGTAAACAAGATTGCAGTCGTCACCCTAATGGGTGGGTTAGAAGCTTTATTTATAATTTTCACTAGAAGAACTGTGCCTCCCCCTCACGACCCAACCTCTTAACGTTCATAATAGGCGGGTTAACTACCCTTATTAACTAAATTACGGTGCGCAACGGCGCCAACTTCAAAGTTCAATAATTCGAAAATAACGCATCTGCGAGCATAATGTCATTCATGTAAAAAGTTTTTAAATGTGCTCATTTAGTGATTATCAGCAACAACATCTTTAATTTCCCTGCCGAAAAGAAACTTTACATTGACCAAAAACAATGTTATTATAAAGGGCATAGCGTAAAATTGAGTCGTAAAACTTCTGTACGTATTCAGAATTTCAAAAAATTTTGCTACAGCGTAATAGTAAAAGATGTCACTCCTACTTGCGTAGTTCCTCGGGATCAGTGGAAGGAAGAGGTGTGGATTAATAGCATTGTGAGACTTACGCTCCGTGCCACAGCTGTACCATGGCAAGTGAATAAATCAGTGAAACGATACGGTGTGCACGTGCTTCTGGTCCTCCGTCGAAAATTGTGGTGAATTAAAGTGAAGTTGCTGAAAAACTGGTATAGTTTGTATATTCACGTGAGTACAGTGTGTGACTTTGTATGGAGTGCTCGTGAGAGTAGTTTTTTTTTGGTTGTGTGAGAGTTGAGACTGAGCATTGGACTTTGGTGTGGTGATTTGCAATTTTTGACTGAGGTGTTTTGACTGGTAAGCTTTCTTTGCATATAAAAAGTATAGTGTGTGACATTGTAGAGAGTGACTGTGAGAGTAGTAGGAAACGTTTTTGTTTCTTTTGGTTTGATAGCTTGAGTTTCAGTAGATTTGGTGAGTGAAGACTTCTTCTGCCTGTGAAATTTGTACTGAGAGAGGAGTCTGTGTTTGAGGATGGCAAGAAATAGGACTGGTCGTAGGAAGGGAGGTGCAAGTGGAATGGATGAGGAGATTGAGTGCATGACTTGTAAAGAGTGGGTAGATATAGATGCATGCAAAGGTTTGAGAGAGATGAGTCGGAGAAAGTGGAGTGATCTTGTGTTTACGTGCTGGAAATGTTTGAATGATGAGAGTAAGAAGTTGAAAGAGGAGGTTGAGAGATTGATAATTTTGATGGTTGCTTTAGATGCTGACTTGATGGATGAAAGGAAGCTGAATGAAGGAAAAAATGAGAATGGTGCAAATGCAGTAAATGATAAGGTAAATGAGGGCACAAGGAGTGCAAATGCAATGGAAGATGAGGCAAATGATGGTGTAAATGAAGTGGATGATAAGGCTAATGATGGTGCAAATGTGAAAGATGAGAGTAGAAGGATGAATGAGCATGATGAAAGAGGTACAAACAGAAAAAGAGTGAATGAGCGACCTATTGATGTGCCACATGAGGTGCAAAAGCCTGTAGTGGAAGCAAATGAAAGGAAGGTGAATAGAAAGAGAGTGAATGAGCAACCTGTTGATGTGCCACATGAGGTGCAAAAGCCTGTAGTGGAAGCGAATGAAAGGAAGATGAATAGAAAGAGAGTGAATGAGCAACCTGTTGATGTGCCACATGAGGTGCAGGAGCCTGTAGTGGAAGCAAATGAAAGGAAGATGAATGGAAAGAATGATCTGAGTGAAAGAATTGAGCAAAAGAGCAGCATGAAAGGGCAAGTGAGACCTATGATTAGAATATGTGGGGATAGCATGGTGAAGAATGTTGATAGGTTCATATGTATGAGTGACAGTAGCGGATGTACGAGCATGAGAGGGAAAGGAGTGGAGGTGATTTGTAGGCATGCTGAGAAAGTGATAGATGGAATGGATGAAGGAATGGTTGTACTGCAAGGAGGTGACAATCGGTTGCTTGAATGTAGGAGAGAACGTACGGTGAATGCAATTATGAAAGTTGTTGAAAGGGCACGGAAGAAGAGTGTTAGAGTGGCGGTGACTAGCCTCCTAAGAAGGCCTGCTTGTGATAAGGAGTATGAAAGGGTACGGAAGGAGGTGAACAAGGAGGTGCTTGAAAGGATTATGAGTATGAAAGCTGAGAGTGTGAGAAAGCATGAGTTGGGTTCCAGCTTCCTAGACATGGATAGCGTGATCCAGGATGGATGTTTTCTTGGAGATGGAGTCCATCTTACAAAAGAAGGTGAGATGAAACTCTCCAAGAAATATATCCGGTGGATCAGGGCTACTCATGTCATAATGGAAGGTGGAACTGGATGAATGAAAATCCATCAGAGCAAAAGTGAAGAATGTCTTGAATTGTCCAATTGTGTTGTAAGGTTTGAAAGTATAAATGTGAGTGGATGGAATGCAGGAAAGTTAGATGACCTTGTAGTAGAATTTGAGAATGGAAAATTGGATTGTGTTGGTGTAGTAGAGACCCAAATGCGTGATAGAGTCAGTCTAACATGTAAGGAGAATAAGTATCATATGATAGGAAAGGGGTGTGTAAATTGGCAAAAAAGAGGTGGTGGAGTTGGTCTGATTGTAAAGAATGCTCTAAATTGGAAATTAGAGGAACTTCCTGTTGGAAATGAACCTGCAAGTGAAGATTTGTTAGCAATTGAGTGTGAAAGAATGCATGCCAGAGAATGTATTGCTTTGATTGTATGTTATATGACAACTGATGGGATTTTAGCTCATGAAGAGAATGTAAAAAGTATGAAATATTAACAAGGATTGCACGAGAACACTGCAGGTGCCCTCTAATTGTGATAGAGGTCATGAATGGCCATGTTGGTGTACTTGCTGAGCCGATGAATGCAAATGGACAAAATTGATAGATTTTTGTGAGGAGAATGAACTTGAAAACTTGAATGTCACAATAGGAAATGGCTTGCATACATGGCAAACCAGGGAATGGAAAACTGCAATTGACTATATGATTGTGAATAGTAGAGCAAGGGAGCGTGTCCATGAAATGTTTGTAGATGAAGATGATTTTGATATTGATAGTGACCACAAAATGCTTGTGCTTGAATATAACTGGGGTAGAAAGGAGTCAATGCAGAAGGTCAGTAGTGTGAAAGAAAGTTGGCAGGTAAAAATGGCAAACTGGGAAGAATTTAAGAATGAATTGAGTAGGTGTAACTGGAACAGGTGTGGAAATGTAAATGACCTAAATGGTGAGATTGCAAGAACCTTGTATGATGTAGCAGAGCAAAAGATTGGTAGAATAAAATGTAGGAAAGGGACAGGGAATGCCAGGTGGTTTACAAGTGAGATAAAGGAAGAACGAATGAGAAGAAAGACTTTAAATAAGAAACAACGCAGTATGAGGAAAATGTATGAAAGAAACAGAATTACTGAGGATGAATGGCAGAGTGAATGGAGTGAGTACAAGGACCAGCAGAAGAAAGTAAGGAGAGTGATTAATGAGGCTAGAGTTAAAGAGAAGAGACACCAAGTTGAAAATCTAAGAAAGAAAGGTCCGGATGGAATAAAAGATTGGTATAAGTGTATACAAGGTAATGATAGAGGTAGTGAAGTTCAAGTTGATGAATTAGTAGTCAATGGTTGCAGTGTGCAAGATAGGATGCAAATGGTGAAAGCAGTTGAAGAATACTGGGAGGACATTGGTGGAATGATTGAGCAGGTTACAGATGATGAACCCGTAAATTTTCTGATTGATGAACGTGAACTGCAAATGGAAGACGAAATCACTTGTGAAGAGATTGTAAGTTTTTTGAAGTAAGTGATAAATGGAAAGGCATGTGGCCCTGATAAGATCCCATATGAGTTCTATAAATGTGGAGGAGAGAGTGTAGTCAGTATGTTGAAATGTTTATATGATGAGATATGGAAGAGTGAAAGAGTACCGGATGACTAGAACAAGTGTAATGTAGTTCTGTTGCACAACGGTGGACATAAGAGTATGAAAGAACTTAAAAATTACAGACCAATTGCACGGGGTGACACTGTATGTAAGATCTTATGTGGTATTTTGAATGAGAGAATGAAAAACTTGGTTGAGGAAATAAGAGTCCTAGGTGAAGAACAGAATGGATTTAGGCAAGATAGACGTGGGGAGGATAATCTGTTAGTAGTGAGTGAAATAATTGAGCAAATGAGGAAGGATGATAAGAAGGTATATTTAGCATTCCTGGATGTTGAAAAGGCGTATGACAGAGTGGATCGGGTTAGGCTCTTTAAGGAGAGCATACGGGGGTAAACTTCAAAAAATAAAAAAAATACTTCCAGATTGCAATAAGCATTGAGGTATTCATAGCACGTTTAAAGCATTCCAATAAACAGGTATAGCCTATAAAATTTTCGAAATTTTCCAAAACCTCCCCCCCCCGTCCAAAAGAAATTTTTTTAACTGCCAATTTCTCAGCCAATAATGCAGATAGAGACGAATGGTTTTTTTCTGCTTGATTCACAATGAACAGCAGTCAAAACGTTGCGGATAGTTTTTCGTTTCAGTTTGAAAAAAAATTTTAAAATTTTTTAAAAAATGTTAAAAATATTTTCACGATTATTTTGACAAAAAAATTCATAACAAATATTTTTTTAAGTTTATCAAAAAACTAACTAGAACATATTATAGTACTCACATTGCTCTAGGTGATACAAAAAAGATGACCCCAATCGGATGAAAACTGTGGCTGAAATTGAGCGTCAAAGTCTTGAAAAGTTGGTTCTGAGAAAATGGGGGTTTTGTTCAGGGGAGAATACCACCAGATTGGCGAGTTTTCTCGGATTTTGATTTTTAGGTGCTATAGAAAGGGTAAGATGTCAGGTACATCCTGTAAAAAAAATAGCTTTGTACGTGTACTGGGTCCGATGCTACGAGGGTTTTAAGAATGGGGGTGAGGGTAGGGGGAAGTGGTATTTTATCATGTTACACCTCCCCCATGGCACTTTCTTCACGGCGCGAAGTTGCTATGTCATCTCCTATGTCTCTGGATAACTGTATAATGATTTCAGGGGTCTAACTTGACCCAAAAATTTTACAAAATTTTTTATTTGAATTGTCCATGTTTTTTTGTTTTGCTTATAATGTAAACAATGGTTTATGGGGTTTCAAAATGCTTCCCTCCTACAGTTTTTGAGCTACAGTAATGATTTTGGTATCATTGGATGCGTAATAACGCGGGCAATTCAAAAACTAAATGGGCAATCCTGAATTCATTTTTGATCATTAGTTGTGACGTCATAAAGTACGTTTTTTTTACAAAAGAAGACGTGCCGTGGAATTTTTTATGTTTTTCCATTTTAAATTGAATGTTTGGAGAATGCCATGTTAGTTTTTGAATGTACAAGTATTTCCGCATCCAATGACACTAAAATCATTACATTTACTCAAAAACTGTCGGAGGAGATGCATTTTGAAAAACTCCCCCAAAAACTTCGTTTTCTATGAATATCTCGTTTTCTTTGAAGAAAATCACATTTTTTTACTCAAGATAAATGATTCCATATTGCATTTCCTATCAGTGTATCAAATTTCATTGCTCTAGGTTCAATATCAAGGAAATTCTTCCTAAAGGGGTATTCTACCCTTCAGAGCACTTTGCCATACATGATACTTAGGTTTTTGTTATTCCTACAAAATAACTATAACACAGCTAATTTTATATAATATTTCACTTGGTTTTTCCATTGTTTTCTCCCTTTGGGTATTATGGTAACCCTCTGGGTATGCCTCCAAAATACCCCTCAAGTACCCCCATTTTGGAGGTTATTTAGGGTAAAATTCCCCCTTGGGGGGTATTTTGGGGGGTTAGAAGCCTCGTACAGGGTTCCCGTTTTCACTACGTGATGTAGGAAGGGTTTAGGAACATTTTCACGCAAAAATCTCATATATGATGTCTCGACCCAAAAGGAACCCCGTTTGCTCACCTTAAAGTTTTGAGAAAAGTTGGGTTCAGCAGAAAAATAATAAAAATTGTATAAAGTCTGTATGAGAACACAAGCGCAATATACAGGTTAGGAAATTTGGAAACAGGGCAAGTGAGGAGTGTTAGAAGAGAGAGACAGGGCTGTACTCTGTCTCCCCTGTTGTTTGGATTGTACACAGAAGAATTAGTTTGACTGAGAATGATTGGCTTAGGACTGAAAGTTGGAAATGAGAGACTGAGCCGGTTGTTGTATGCTGATGATGTGGTTGTGGTTAGTGAATGTGGACATGAACTGCAAAGGATGCTTGATATTGTGAATGGATATTGTACAGATTTCAAGATGAGCTTTGGTGCTGACAAATGCAAGGTTATTGTTATAAATAGTGATGAAACTGATAGAAACAGACCATAGAATATTGGAAAAATCAGAATAGGTAGAACAAAAGAATACAAATATCTAGGTTGTATGATAAGTTAGATGGATGCACTAGAACTAAGGGTGAGAAAGTGGTAAAAGCAATGCAGTGGAGTGGTCAGTTAAGTAGTGTAGCCAGATACAGAGCAAACAAGTATAAATGTGTGAGAGGAATGTGGAAGTATGTTACTGTACCTAGTGTCATGTATGGTATGAGTGCTCTTGCCTGGAATGGAAGTGATCTTGAAAAGCTGGATGTAATACAAAATAAGGTAGGATTTTTAGCATTGGGTGCTCCAAAATGGATGGCTAAAGAAGCCATTAGAGGTGACCTAGGGTGGAGCCTATTTTCAGAAAGAATGATGAAAGCGGTGCTGAATTATAAGGTGTGAATTGAAAGAATGCAGAATAGCAAATAGGCAAAGCGAATTTTTGAATGGAATCTGAGTGTAAGCTATTGGGAGAAAGTATGTTGGGGGCATGCAAGGAAACTTAATATGCAAAAGAATATTCATATTAGAATTGGAAGACCTGTGGATGACTGGAGTTTAATAAATGTTGGAGGTGTAGAGCCTGAGTGGGACTGCAAAAGGTGGAAAAAAGAGATTGAGAGGCAAACAAAAGAGTATGGATTGAATAAGTGGAAGCCTAGCATGATGCGGAAGCCTACACTTAACTGGTATATGAAAAAAGAAGCACCTAAGTTTGAGATGTTCTATGATGGTAGTTTTGGAAGTCAACTCTTGTTTGTTGTAAGATGTAAGTCATTGAGTGTGAACAGATGTGCATGAAGGTGGAATGAGAATAATAAGATTATGTCGGCAGTGTAATAGTTGAGTGGAGGAAACAATTGAGCATTTTGTGCTGGAATGTAGTAAGTATGAGCAAGAGAGAGAGAGTTTTATGAATGTGGTGTTTGAGCAGTATGAAGAGAATGAGTGGTATGTCAGATGTGCTGAAGATGATTGCGGTATGACCTGTCTTGCTGGATTGGATCAGGAGTGTAATTTGAGTGTCATTGAAGCTATGAAAATGTTTCTTGTGCTGGCCTGGAGTAAGAGACAGTGACTGGAATGAGCTAGTCAGGTAGAGTGGTCAGTAATGACCCAATATGCCTGGGATGGTGTTTTGACATGCTGGTTATTCCAGTGATGCCATCCAATGGCAGCTTGTGACAAGGATTGGTAGATCCTGAGTAGCTTGGTGGACAAGTCTGGTACCAGGCGCTGAACTCTTTGTGTGAAAATTGTGGAGGGAATTGTAGGCCGTTACAAAGGCCCCGATGCTGTCGGCCCTCAATTTCAAGTTCAAGTTCAAGATCAGTGCTGTGCTTGTCTCACTTTGTTTTAAGATGTTTTTATTTTCCAGAACATTATGTTGAAGCAGGGTGTAATTTCAGAATTGCAAAACATAAATTTGAAAGAAGTTCCAAAATCATATTTTTATATAGTTCACGTTTTCCATATATCTATTTGGTTTTGAAAAACTTCAAAATATCTTCATGAAGAATATTTCATTTCAATTAAAACCTTAAAAGTTCTTGAAATATCAATGGTTATTATTTTAATATCATTGGATGATTTACAAGGCTCCCTAGAGGTAAATGATTGGGTTAATGTTAAGGAGATGCAACTAACCAATTTTTGAAATTTTGTTGCCTGTATCATGGTAATTATATCGAAATAAACAACTTTTTTTGGTAATAACCTGTATTGTGTTATCAACTAAAAGATCCTAGAAGTAGGTTCAGGCTCCGCAAGCTTTGTGAGATGAGCTTATCATAAATTACGAAGTATTCAAACATACTCTAACAGCTCAATTGCGCCAAAAAATAAAACCTACTGCAAGCAACTTTTCTTCTGTGCACTTTTTGGGGCAAATGAGTATATATCAAGTTATCGGGGTGAATTATTTGCCACAACTCTAATGTTTGAAGCAAGAAGAAATTGTTCTGAGGGGATGACTACAATGAACTCTCCCTTCCGACGCCTTCAGATGCACTCGAATAATTTCTTCCTGCTTCAAACACTAGAGTTGCGGCAAATAATTCACCGCTATAACTCTTTAAATACTCATTTGCCCCAAAAAGAGCATAGACAAAAAGTTGATTATGTTCATATAATTACCGTGATTCAGGCCAAGTTTCGAAAATCGATTAGTTGCATCTCCTTAACATTAGCCAAAATTTTACTATGTTACCAACATATAAACTGTTACCTACAAAAGCTTGTTGAGTCCCAGACAAAAATTTTCTGTTTTTGATAAATGTTGAATGTTTGGTAGTAATCTATTTTCCAGTTTTGGAGGCCTAAACATAGTTTATTAGATTGAAATAAACAAGTTTTCCTTTATGCACTTAAGGTTGCAAATGAATATTTACTAGTTATAGCAGTATGTTAATTTTCATCTTTGATGATGAAGATGCTTGAATAAACAACTATTAATCAATTTTCGGACTTTGGTTGCTTGAATCATGGTAATAACATCAAAATAAACTACTTTTCTTCTATACACTTTTTGCTGCAAATGAGTATTTTACGAGTTAGAGCGGTAGGTTTTATTGTATGCGCGATTTAGCTGTTGGAGTACGTTTGAATACTTGGTAATTTATTATTAGCTCACCCCGTGGAGCCTGAACCCACTTCTAGGATCTTTTAGTTAATAACACAATAAAAATTGTCACCCAAAAATAACGAGTTATAACGGAATGTTAACTTTCGTCTTAGATGGCTGGAATGCGCTCGATCGTTCAAGCGGGTCGGAAGGGAGAGTAAATTGTAGTGTTGTTATAAGACGTGGTCGATGAATTTCTTTCCGCTTCAAACACTAGAGTTGCAGTAGGTCATTTATTGCTATAACTCATAAAATACTCATTTGCCCCCAAAAGTGAATAGGTGAGAACTTGTTTATTTTGATCTAATAAACTGTTAAGGCATTAAAAACTGCAAAATCTATTACTACCATACATTCAACATTTACCGATTTATAAACCAAACTCTTTCATCCAGTTAATCATCTTGTAGCTAAATAAAACTATGAAGAAAGCATGGAAAAAATATACCTATAGAATTCGGCTCTTACGATGAAGTGCTCTTTCGATGTAACCCAAACTACTATGACTGACAATGAGTTAGTTCCGTGTATATCAGATAGGCCCTTTACGTGATATTTCATTTAAATCTTGTTGAAATATTTTACAGGAATTGAAATGACTAGTAAGCCAAACCTCATTTAAACTGCGTAAGTTGCTGGTAAAATAATAATAAATAATAATTTTTTGGTCCTCGGAATGTTGGGTAATACACTGGCATGTGTATTTACTTCTATAAAGACTGCAAATCTTCAAGCTAGTTGCAACTAGACTGCAAATCTTCAAACAACTGTTGCACATTCTGCAGAATATCTCTTTTAAACATCAGTTATTTATGAATAAAAGAGGTAAAAAACTACAATTGGCAAACTCGCCAAATCAGAATAAAAGTAAGTAGAAACGCTCCAGCACATCCAAACCTTTCAATCTTCTATAGTTTACTGACATGATTTAATAATAAGCATCTGCACTATGACTGTGGATGTGTTGGTCACTCAAATGTCAAAGCACTGGCTGCAATTGTAAATGGAACACTCGATGTCTCCGCAAATTGCAAAGCATGTTTAGAGTCGTTAATTGCATTATTTTAAACAATTTTTTTTCTCTGATCTAGAACAACAACAAAAAAGAGTAATGTAGCGAAACACCCCTGAGGGCAATACAACCATTGTATCTATGGGAACTAGCTCTCCCGGGGGGACAATGTGAGGGCCCGAGCTGAGAGTTAGGTAGGCCTTCCTTTTCGTTGAAATAAAATGTTTTTGTTATGTTAAGGACCACCTTTTTTGGGTTCACTGCTGTCCTGTTCTTCAGCACCTACTACTTTCCTCTTCAACTTTGGTCTTGTTTCTTGATCTTCTTTCACAACTTGCTGTTTCTATGCCTTTCTGCGTAGATTCCGCATTGCCTTAACTCCATACTAAATGGTCCCTTCCTTCTTCCTCTCTTTGGATTGCATTTGTTGCTGGGTAGGGAGGCTAAAGCTAACAACTAATCTAATGTAGGGAAACATTTTGTACAAAGTTCAAAATTGAATTTTAAAATCTTCTATTATCGTAACTTACATGTATCAACTGGCTTTACCGAACATAAGTGTGTCATGTAAAATATTTTGTTTTATGATGATTGTGATTTATAATTTTATGATCAATGAAATGTTAAGAGTTCAATTAAGGACGTTTTTTATTAAAAAATTTTTAGAACCCATATGTTGTAATGCATCCCATGTATCACATTTTTCAAAATTAACAGGTTTTGTCTGTTTTTTTTTCTTATGCTGTCTAAATTCATTGAGAAATGTCCAGTAAAAACTTGGGTAGAGTAATTTTATTGGACCTCAAATAACAACTGAATTTACAATCAATTATATATATCAATGTTGAAATTATTTGTGGGATTGTTTTTATTGATTTACACAGATGTTCTCTTTATATATTTTATATTCAAAAATCGTTCATTGCATTTGATTCTCAAACGTGAATAAAGAAAAAAAACATTCCCAAATACCTGTTCAAGACTCCCACTGTCATTTCAAATAACACGCTTTGCTCACATCACATTTTTGTAGCCCCATTGCCTAATATTTAATTTCAAACTACCAAATTGATTGGCAGAAAATATTATTCTTTAATTTCATGACACAATCAAATTATAAACAAAAAATAAAAAGTCTCATACAACTTATTCGAAGACAAACCAAAATATGTGAATATATACGCAATTTAAGGGGACCGTCTAGTCAGAAGTCCAAAATTGGCAGAATTTTTTTTTATTGCTTAATTCGGTAGAGCAATGCACAATTGATAAGCAGTAAAAAATTTGGAAGCATCTGAAGCATCTGAGGCGAGCAAACGAAGGGAGAAGAAGAGGTGGGGGAGGGTCGCATGACGTGTCAGCGCTCATGTGCCAAATTATTCCACTTAGATATTGCTCACAGACTGTTAATTTTGAAAGACATATGTATTTATCGCTCAGTCTTCAAGAGCTTTTACGATTTGGCAACGTTGATCTTGGTACCTCCCACAGAGCTCCGCCCCCCCCCCCCTCCTGTGCCGTAGACATAAATAGTGCTGGCCACGCAGCTGTTCAGTGTATGATGAAAGCTGACGCCAGTATAATGTCAAACGATTAGCTGAAGCTGCCTTTCAAGCTCAGTAGCTGGACTGCATCTGCTAAGCTTAGTTAGGATCGAAGCGCTCCTTTCCGGTGCACCTGAGTTTGCGTCTCCCCTGATCCTCATGCTTGGTACCTGGCCCCTGGTACCACTTGTGGTACCGGTTTCGACAAGGAACCACAAAATACTACGATGAAAGATTGCCAAAGTCAAAAAAATATTTTAGAATTGCTTTCATAACGTTACCTGCACTGATTTCTCAGTAATATAGCTTGAAAATGAAAAAACCTGTTTTCTGTACTAAAATGCGTTTTTTGAACAACTCAAATGTCAATATTCAAGCCACTTCTTCTCAGAAACTAGTGATCGTAGAGCAATGCTGTTGGTATCATTGGATGCGCAAAGAGTTGCTGCATAAAGAGTCAGAGGATCTCATTGAATTTCTTAATGGTGTCTTAGTTACATTAAAAATCTACGGAAAAATGAATCACTCCTTAATTTTTTTTTAAAACACCATAAAAACTAAACTATTATGATTTTCAAAATAATCCTGACTCCTTATTCAGCAACCCTTTGTGCATCTAATGAGATACTTAGATCATTACTCTACGTTAGTGACTTTTTGAGAAGAAGTGGCTTGAAAAATTTCCATTTCCCTGCCCACTTTCTCCCATTATCTCCGCCATTATGGCAAAAATGGAAAAAAGTGTTAGATGCAGCCCTTATTTATTTTCCAAAATACATACGTATGCCAAATTTCATTGATCTAGATACCATACAAAAAACGGGACGGCCATTTTCTTGATTCTGACTAGACGGTCCCCTTAAAGAAAAAACGAAATTTACCACTTAACTATTCTACAGCACATATACTCTACCATGCATACAGCTGTGAGGTAGCTGGGGCGTGAAAGAAACGACTATCCGAAGCCACTGGAAATTTTTGGAGGTTCATATCTGGGGAACAAGCTGAATTTATGCCTCCTACAAAGACAAAGAGCAAAGAATTTTCATAGGAATAACATGGATATATTTTTACCAGTCTTGTTCACAAGGAACAATAAGGATTAACTATTACTCTGAAAGGGTTTTTGACCATGAAACTTACTTTTTCCTAAAGCTGAAAGTTTCCTTTTTCTAATATAATAATTTGGTGATGATTTAAAACAAGATATATGGCATGAAATTGTCTTTTAATATGATGAATGACGTTACCTTGGAACGCGTTTGTTCAGCGGCATCAATAAATCTGTCTTGCTTGTCAGTTCATTAACAAACAGTCTGAGGAGGTGTGCGACGCTCCTATCATTCGATCCAGTCTAAGTTCAGTCATGTAAAAAAAATGAACATAATATTTTTTATGATAAAACTTTTTAAAAATTAATTTTAGGTTATATTTTTTCTAATATATGGTGCCAATTTCGATTTAAACAATTTAAACAATTTTAAACAATTTATTTACCACAGGAGATACAGAGGTAGAATGTTTCTTAAGTCTAGTACAATGGACAAGTTTGAATATAGCTACCTGTGGGCCCGAATAAGTTCAGCGACTTCTGGGGCATCCTACCATCAACATTATTCTAAGGTGTACATTAATGTTTAACCTAATTCACTTAACCTAGTTTCACATTAGACTGATCAGTGAGATAATTCAATCGATATCAGATATTTCATTTTACAATATAGGTTATGTGGACTATATTTAACAGTACATTCGATAAAAGATTTAACAGCAGACTGAAGGTGAATTACATATTACCCATGGCAAATTTCATTATTGGAAACAGTCATGTTGGAGACAAGATTTGACTTGGTGATCTTACATGACTAATATTCTGATAGGAAGTGAGTCTCGAGATTTCTTTTGAATAACTTGTAAGAATTACTATCACGGATCTCCGCAGGTATTGAGTTCCAAGTTTTAGTTCCAACGAAGAGGATACTGTGTTGCGACCGGGCCTTTGAATAATAAGGAAGCATGAATTTACTTCTATTTCGGGTTAAGTGGTCGTGATGACCAGTTTGCGCACTTAATAATAGTTTCAGGCTATTGTCGCCATCATTTCTTAATGTTATTTGTAAATGAAATTACAAATGGAGATTTTATAGAGATCTGGAAGTTTAGGTATTTGTAAATTTTTAAATGAATCGTTTGTGTGAGCATTATATTCTAGATTCTTTACCGCTCTGATTGCTCTTTTTTGCAGAGTAAAAATTATATTGGTTTTATTTTTATCAGTTCCGTGCCATGCTTCTATTCCGTACTGCAAGTATGGTGAAATGAGCGTTCGGTAGAGCATTCGTAAAGCTGTTTCAGGCAGGTAATTTTTAACTTTATTCAGGATTCCGATGGATTTCGATAATTTAGAACTAATATTAGCGATGTGCTCTTTAAAGGTCAGATGTTTATCTATTATGATGCCCAGAAACTTGCATGAGTTGGTTTCTTCGATTTCACCTTCGCCAATTTTTATGTGTGGGAGAGATATGCTTTTCTTGTATGAGAATGTAATATACTTTGTTTTTTCGATGTTGAGGCTTATTTTATTAGCTTTAAGCCATAATGAAACCTTATGGAGTTCATTATTTATGCTCTCCGCAATCATAGCGGGATTTTGGCTCGGAAGGACCGTAGAAAGCGTGCTGTCATCGGCAAAAAGTATGAATTTGAAAAATGTTGTTGATTTGATAATATCATTTATAAATATCAGAAATAGGAGAGGCCCTAGGACAGACCCTTGTGGAACTCCATGGCTAATTGTCTGTGGGTCCAATTTTGCCTCAACGACAACGTATTGCTTCCAATTTGTTAGGTATGATTTGAACCAATCATGGGCAATTCCTCGAATGCCATAACAGTGTAGTTTCGAGAGTAATATCTTATGGTCCACACAGTCGAATGCTTTTCGAAAGTCAAGAAAAACGGAGAAAACAAGCTTTCCTTCATCTATATTAGAGTAAAGGTACTGTAAATGATTTAATACAGCTTGTGTCGTTGATTTCTTAGAACGAAAACCGAATTGTCCGTCATAGAGAAAAGATTTTTGTTCAAAATACTAATACACTTTTTTATACACAATTTTTTCAAATATTTTGCTCATAATTGGTAAAACAGAGATAGGTCTATAATTATTAACGCAGTTTTTATCACCATTTTTAAAACTAGGGGTGACTCTGGCAGTTTTGAGAGAGTTGGGGAAGATACCTTGAGAAAGCGAATGGTTGATAATATCAGATATGCACGGTGCTATTATATCAGCAATAGCCTTAAGAACTTTAGCTGAAAATGTATTTAATCCATTTGATTTATTTTTCAAGTTGTTTATGCATGTAATTACATCGGAGGGGTTAGTTGGCGGGAAAAAGAAAGAGTTGTGTTCACGGACATGGTCCATGTATTGCAAGTGGTCTGTAGGTTCACTAACGACACTATCGGCTATATTTTTTCCTATATTTATAAAAAAGTTGTTGAACACTGTTGCAATATCTTGTTTATCATGATATTTTACATTTTCGTGAACGATGGATTCAATCGTTTTTTTAGCGTTATTATTCGGTCTATAGCATGAATTAGCAGGCGCCAAGTTTTTTAATATCAGTTTTGTAGTCAGTAAATTTGCGCGTAAAGTAGTTTTGTTTCGATGTTCGTATTTGATTTGTCACATGATTCCTGAATCTGTTATACGTTAATCTAGAGATTCGTCCTTCGTATAGTAAGGCTAAGTATGCTTGGCGTTTCTTTATATTGATCACGATATCTTCAGTAATCCAAGGTTTTTGTCTATTTTTCGGCGTAATTGTGCGGGTGATTATTGGACAACATTGGTTATATGCGGTCGTTATAGTTTCAGTTAGTTTTAGTATTGCTTGGTCAATGTTAATCGCATTATTGTCTAGTTCATAGATGTCCAATGATGGCATTAATTCTTCTAGAACAGTTCGCATTGTCCCCAAGTTATATTCGTTTATACAACGATATGAAAAAGTCTCAGCATGTGGGCTGTTGCAGGGACTATAGACATTCTTCTTGATGAGAAACACCGGAAAATGGTCAGATAAGTCAGAAATTATTATTCCTGTAAGAAAATCAGTCGGATCTAACATAAAAATATTATCGAGCAACGTGGCAGATTCGGATGTAATACGCGTAGGTTTCGTGATGATTGGAAGGAAGGAGTTAGACTGAAAAACATTTATGAAGTTTGAGATTTGTTCACAGCTTTCATATTGAAGAAGATCGTAGTTGAAATCCCCGCAAATTATTATGTCATTGTATAGAGATTTGTTAAACTGAGATATTATGCTTTGAAGCTCGTTCAGGAAAGAAATGTTGCAAGCTGTCGGGGGCCTATATACAGTCCCAAGTACAATCCGTTTACCATTTTTCGTTAGTTCTATAAATAGAGTCTCAATATGTTCACGATTCATAGTCGCACTTATAATGTTTTTCGATGATATGTGTTTAGATATGTACGTACTGATGCCACCACCACGTTTGTTGCTACGGAGTGAATGATGGCTATTATAGTTCTGAATTTGAATTAGGTCTTTAGTTGAGTCATCTAGCCAACTTTCGGTGAAACTGAGAACATCAAAATTGCTGTTTAGCTCAGTGATAGTACAAGATATTTCATCTATTTTCGGATAAATGGACCTACAGTTCCAACATAATACTGAGAGATCGTTACAGGTTTTTCTCATCGATTCATTGAATTCTTTAATATTCAGGTATTTACAATTCCCAGTTTCATTTAGGTTTGGATGCAGTCTATTCAAATGATTGAGATCTGGATCAATATCATCGAAAATATCAACATGGTCAGTCATAAAGATTAAGAAACAGTAAGTAAAATGTGACGTAAAAAATAAAGAAGATGATACAGACTACAAGGTCAAGTTAAAAGTAAAGACATTCCTACTTATAGTAAAATTTAAGAAATAGAGAGAAACTAAAACACACAGAGATTATTAGTCTAAAATTATTTAAAATCTAGAATGATTTCATAAGGAGATGGCTAACTCAGTCCATGAGTGGGAGCATTAGAGATCATAAATTGCGAATAGTGTAGTTACAAGGCTGTCATACCAGTGGTATCTGCATATAACACATACGATATAGCAAAGAACGAAGTGGATTAGAATCGAAGTGACAGCGAAGTTATTTAATTAATATAAAGATCTTGAGTATCTAGATTATTTTCAGATTTTGAGACAGGTGGTAACAGAATATTTAAATCAGAGTAGAAAATCCGGCATGAGCCTTCTATGAATAATGAGAAAAAGTAGATAAAAAAACAATTTAGTGAGCAGTAAAACAAAGTTGCAAATTCTGCGTGGTTGCTTTGAAGAGCCAAAGGCGATTATATCAGAAAACAAAAGAAATCATGTGGACAGAGATCAAAATGCTATTAAATTCAGTACATAAGTCTCTAATTACGAATAATTTCTTCTGAGGACTTGCCGACATGTTGTAGTAAGTACTGGTCAAGTGATTCAGGTGTGTTAATGGTGTGAGGTCTAGAAGTTTCTTGTCCAGGTATCCGAGGAGAGTAGACGTTGATATTACCATCCAGAGTTCTTGCGAGACCTATTTTGTCGGGAAATTTTCGTTTGGCTAATCTCAGAGTGTACATAATATTAGCTCGCGAAGGGATGAGGTATTCGCAAAAGAACTGCCTCCTTCATTGGTTTCTTTTTACTTCTACTAAACCCACAATTACTGGACGGCAAGCGCAAGTACCGCATGATTATGAGTTACTTCCAAATAGTTCACAAAAATTTGCTAGATTGCTACATCTAGTTCCAATTTGCCATTGTGTCTTGGCATAAAAAGAATAAGAGAATACCTTTAAGAGTATTATCTTTATAATTGAAAAATGATCCTATTTAACATGTATTGACTAACAGTAATTTGAAATCAATCTGCAGAAAAGTCTTAAAAGAAGAATGACAGTCTTTAAATTTCTCCGATTGGTGAACCAAAGAATGGAAATGAGAAAAAGAGTTCCTGTTTAGGAGTGATAGTTAGAGTTACATCAGTAAAAAATTTTCTGTGCAAAAATTTCTTCACACAATAATCAACTTGTGATTAAGGAAATCCATTATTGTTAAAACCACCTTCAAAAATTCAAATTCCTTATGCTTAGTTTTAAGGGCACGGTCTGGGTCCAATTTTGAATAATGGTAGGTTTACGGTTTATAAACTCATCTTATAGAGAATGTTCTTGCACATCCAACGGTATAATTCGCTTTCAGGTACGTAAATTGGTTCGTCTCTTAGACGGAGTAGAAGATGCGCAGTAACGTGACTTTGGCGCGCCAGTGTATGAGTGATTTCCCCCTTCCCTCCCTAATTACGAATCGGTTTTGGGCGTTCCTCTACGAGAATAGCAAGAGAGTTCATTCATGGCCTTGCTTGAAATGCTTTAGTACTCAAACAAAACATTCTAACTCTCAGTGTTAATTATGATGATGTAACTGTTTGTTTTGAGTCCGTCTGCTCTGATTCATCAGCTAATTAGCTGTTGTGTAAACATACAATCGCCTCCCGCAAATTTGAAGGTACGAGAATGGCAAATATATCATTCAAAAGGACTCAAGAAAAGCTACCAAGAGAAAGAGTTGAAAAAATTGTTTTTTAAAAATGACTGGTTTTCTGAAATTTGGATTCATTGTTTTTTATATGAATTCTTTCCCACAGTTTTGAAGTTACAGGAATGGCTAATATAGCAATCGATAGAGATTGAAAAGATCAACCATAGCTGTAAAATTTATTGAAAACAAATGATTAGTTTAGAAATTAAATGAAAAAAAATAATTTTTTTTAGAAAAATTGCTCTCCTGAAAAGTCAACTTTTTGATCTTTGAAGAGACACCTCCCCCACAGTTTGTAGGTACAAGAATGGCAAATATATCAATCAATAGCAATTAAAATATCTTAGAGAAAACTGTAATTTCAAACAGGGATGGAAAAAACCCTGGGTTTTTTAAAAAAACCCAACCCATGTGGGTTTTTTTTGGGTTAAATTTTTTTTTTGGGGGTTTTATTGGGTTTTTTGGGCTTTATTGTTTTTTTTGTAATACCTGTATTTGTTTAAAAGAGTTATTCACACAGTTCCAGTTACCTCTTTTCCAGATTTATATACACTTATTGAGTAAATATTGTTATTTGATTTCTTTATTTCCAACATTATATTACATTAATATATGAATTATTACATTATTTGAACCATATATGAATTAAGTTTGTCCATCACAATTACCATTTACCAATTACCATATGCATAGGGCCATAGCTGTGCAGTCTGTAAAGATATAAGATGTGCAAAGAGAATTGCTATGCTTGTCAATTCATAGTAAGTTGTTTTAGCAGCTGACAGACACAAGTCATGTGAGAGGGAAGCACCATGCAGATCATAAGTAACCACCACAAGCAACTTGAAGCAAGACAGCTGCACATCACTTAACAGTCATGCTGTTAACAACTTAACATGTGTATTGTGTGAGCTGGAGGGCTTATGGCAGCGTAAGCCAAGTCAGTCAACCACACTGTTACATGTTACAACATGTAGTGACATGCCAAAATTTTTTTTCAAATTTGTCAAAAAAATCACTTTTTGCAGTTCAGGATAGCAACAAACACTAAAATGATTTGAAACAAATGCTCTAACAGATTTTATCGTCAAATTTGTTCCAGTGCAGCTAGAATGCTCACCATAGGCCAGTCGTTTATTTACTTTCTTATCCCATGATGGCTGCGGTCGTGTCTTACCCCATCTGACTATAATTGTTAGACTTATTTCAGGCAAAGCTCTCACAGGGGACATATTGAAGAGTGGTTGGCTGAGTACAATCCGGAGTTGATTGGTGCGATTTATTTGTATAAATTGAAGGACTCCAACATCTTCCCAAAACACATGTTCAACAAGAATATCACTAAGACAATGACAACTCATTGATGGTGGGATATTCAAGACATGAAACAGCAGAAAATGCAGATTCTTAAAAAAAACACTGGCAGAGAGTTTCTGCAAGTTTATAAGCAATCTTCATTCTTGCTTTGCAAGTTCAGGTTCCGTTGAGAGCATTTTCTAAACATTTGGAACAGTGCGAAATAAATTGAGAAATAGATTAGGATCGGAATGCGCACAGAAATTGGTCTCATTATATCGCCACCTCGCAAATCATCATGATGTGGATGACAACGATAAAATGGCAGTGGATGTAGAAAGAGAAATACAGTAGTACTGTAGTAGCGATCTACATAGTCTAGAAGACAGAGGAAGAATTCAGAAGTCTCTTTACTCTCAAATAGTCAAACTGCATTTGTTTCTTAATTTTTGTTTTTTACTTTGGAAATGGAACTCTTCAAAATGTACTAGCCCCTCGAGTTTTTTTTTGGTGATTAGAGTTTTTCTTATTTTATTTTCATAGTGTTTTTTTTTTTAATATTTATTGTCATAGTGTTGTCATGCAAATACTTTGGACAAAATTTTGACAATATAAATATTTAGCTCATTTTGATTCTATAAGCTTGAAAACAAGTGAAATTCAAATAGCACTAATAAAACCCAAAAAAGCCCAAAAAACCCACTATTTGGTGGGTTTTTTTACGTGTTTTTTTTTGGGTTTTTTGGGTGGGTTTTTTATGTGCCAACCCTGATTTCAAACCATGTTGAAAATTATAAGCAGAAGAATTTGAAAATTGGAAAAAGTGGTTTCTAGGAAAAAATTCTCATTCAAAAAATCAAATTATCGAAAAACCTTTCCGCCGGAAAGTGGAAAAAGGGGTTTTTAGGAAAAAATTCTCTATAATTCAAAAAATCAAATTATCAAAAAACCTTTCCACCGGATCTCAAGACACGACAATTATCTACCTAGAAAACCTTTATCCAGTTCTGTAACTTAAAAATTGTGGGCAATGTGTATTTTCTGCAACACCCTTTTTTTAGTTTTTACTAAAAATATATTTTTTATGCATTTATAAAAAACACGTGTTAAAAAAAATATGCCGCATCATTTGACACCTAATGTGTAAAATCTTAGAAAAATCCATCAAGAACCGACCGACTTTTTCTACCCAGACCATGCCCGTAAATGAAGAGCACACAATAAGCCCTAGACAACGATGTTTCTATGCTATTTAATTTGAAGGAGAATGTACAAAAACTGAAAAAAATTAATTCCTTTTCTGATAAATGTTTGCTTGCGGACAACAGAATTTTGAAACCTACCCTCTTGCGTGTTATAGTAGCGTCTAAAATAAGAGACAATTATTCTTCTTGGTCTCCATAGTAAATTTGATGTTAGGGTGATGTGAGTTCAAAAACTCTAAAAATAACTTGCAGTGGGAACTAATCCTAAACAAGAATATAGTATCATCAATATGTTTATAAAACACAGGCTTAAAATCTACAGGACAAGAATCTAAGCAGTACTGTTCATGATAACACATAAAAATATTTCCAAAAGTAGGTCCCAATGGAAGACCCATTCCTAATCCTTCTATTTGCTGATAACATTTATGGTCAAAGATGAAAAATGAATTCACGACAGAAAGTTGGAGTAGGGATTTGAACGATGATTTGGTTTGGCCAATGATGGAATCTACACTGTTGAATAAATAATCTAAGCAAATGTCAATAGTTTCATGTAGTGGTATGTTGGTGAAAAACTTTCTACATTCAAAGAAACCATAAACAGTTCGTTGACAATATCTAAAGACGTTACTTTGTCAAGAAAGTGTTTATTTCAAAAATTTTAGGGCTCCGAACATCCATTCAAATGTTCTAAATATGTTGTGAATACCTCCAAGCTTGTTTTGCTGTTGATGCTCTTGAAGTATTTCTTATTATTTTTTGATGTTTTATACAAAAAATTGTTCATTTCCCTTAAAACAAGAGGTCTTGTAGGTGACAAATATTGGGCAAAATGGGAAATTAAAATTGAAATTAGGTTTATGAACTTTTGGCAATCCATATAAGATGCCAGGGACCAGATCCCAAAATAAAAAGGCTTTTGCGCAAATCATCCAAAATTAAATGAGAATTTTTCAGCTTTTGAAAAAATTTAGCCAGCAGGGGCTTACAACTAATCATTTACTTTCCACTCATTCCCACTCCTCAGTCTGCTCTCATGCGGAGAAGTGCGACATTCCTGTTAGATTAGGCGATTTTAGAGTAATTTCCTCTGCATCTAATCAAATAAACCTCTGCATTTTAGAATATCTCCCCATTTTGAAAGAAAAACTGGTTTTAAATGATATGCAATTAGCCTTTCCTCTACAACTAACATAATTTTTAATACTGAACATTTTTATTTTGTTTTTTTCATTTGTTTTTTTTTGCTTCTCCAATTATTGATGTAAATTTGACATTTGAATAGTTTTTTCTATTTTTTTACAAGTTGATCATGACCCTGGAGGTTGAAACTTTCTAGAAAAATTTTTATTCATTGACTTGCCTAAATAAATGAGATATAAGACATGTATCTTGACACATAAATTTCTAACTTCTAAGATAACATTAGAGAGTAGTCAAGAGTTTTTGGACTTGCCAAGCAAAAAAAGACAGAAACTCATAATGTCTCTGACTCAGAAATGTCTCAGCACAATGTATCATTGCTCAGTGAGCAGATCCTTGGGAGTTCTTTCTAGCAATGAATCTCTATCTGAATCAACTTTGGTAATTCCAAACAATCAAGAAGAGCCAAAATAAAATCTTCAATACATTGCAGGAATAAAACCTGCCAAAATAGATGTCAACTTGTCAGAAAATGCAGATGAAATCCCGAATATAGTTAGGCATGCACTAATAAATGAACAAGATGATGACCAAAACTTAACAAAACTGAATCCTTTCAAAGTACAAGCTACAATAAACCACTTTTATGGTGAAGTTGAAAATGTTGAGTACAAAAGATCATGCAATCACATCATTGAGGCTAAAACAGAAAGCCAAATGAAAACCTTGATGAATTAAAGTTTGGTGAAATTTCAGTCAAGACTCTAGTACGGAGGGTTATACTTCCTATAGGAAGATTTATGCTCCAGAATTTTTGTTGGACTGGGAAGATTTTTTACAGCTTGCCTCCTCTGGTGTAGGAGGTATACATGAAATGTATATGGACCCAAAGCACGCTAATTCACCCTTGTTTGTACTTACTTTCCTTGGGCTATTCAAATTACAAAGTGGATCCTTTCAACAACAACTCTATTTAATATACCAAATGCTGGCAATGGGGACCTACTACCTCAGTCTGCTGAAACCGGAAAGTCTGTTAGAATTGCTCATCTCGAGAGCATGATAAAAATAACTGCACCACTGAAAATCTAGTATGTGTAAACTGTGAGGGAAACCATAAAGCTGCCTCAAAAGAGAGCCCCGTTTGTATTCAGAGCATAATGTCAGTAAACTCCAAGCAAGATAAAATATCTCATTTGTAGATGCAAGGAAAATAATTCAAAACCAAACTTAAGTCCATCAGCAGCAAGATACCATTTTAGAATTAGAATCAAGACACTCCTATCTCCCCACTTGTACTCTCCAGAACCCAAACAGAATCTCAAAATTTGACACAAAAAACATATGCTTAGGCAATAAATTCAGAGAGCTCACATCATAGCAATGGCAAATCAACACAGAATCTTGGCAACCCTATGCATGCTCATAAAAGGCTAGAACTGCAGAAGCAACCTACTTAAAGCAAAGCTATGGAACACAGTCAAATGAGGAAATTACAACTTAATGGCCACTAATTGTGACACATCAAAAACTCAGTTGGAAGAAAAGATCCCTCCTGCCTTTAAAAATCAGCATAGCACTAAAAGGATCTCAGAAAACGAAATTGAAATATCACTTAAGACCATAATATTAAACTTCTCCCTACAATTGTCAAAATGCTAATCTCCAATTCAATCACTGAGTGTATTATTATTATTATTATTAACTGAACGAAATGTCACCTCTTTTATAAGTCCATAATGAATCTATCAATATTGCAATTGAATATAAGAGGATATTTCTCTAAACTCATCCTGCAGCTGCTCATTAATCATCAATATGAACCCAAAATTATTTTGACTACAAGAAACCCACTTACAAAATCACAATAAAACTAAGCTATAAAACTATGTTTCACCTTACAGAAAATAAAGAGATAATAGAGGAGGTGGGGGAATGATTCATGTCCATAATACTATACCTTTATACCTATTCAAATCAACACTCCTGTTAAAGTTGTAGCTTGTAGAGTATTCATTAACAAGAAACCTATCAACATTATCAATATGTATCTGCCACCAACACTTGATAATGATTTAGTAGGTCCCAACCTACTACAGATCAGCAATTTGAATAGGGGATCCAGCATCATTGTGATGGATTCAAATGCCCACAGCTATTCATAGGGCTCAGACTTTATAGATAGAAGAGGCAGAATTATAGAGAACTGGATTACTGACATCAATGCTATGTTAAACAACACAGCCCCTATTTTTTTATCTTCTAGTGGAAACTATACTCATATTGACTTAGCACTAATGACAGAAGATATACATTCTCTCCTAACATGGAAAACCCACCCAGACACCATGATGTCAGACCAATTCTCAGTGTACATGGACTCAAACATAGAAATATTGCAGGTTAATTTTCCGGATAGGTGGCTCCTTAAATCAGCTAACTAGCTCAAGTTAAGAGAAACTATGATCTTCCCCCATTCCTAATAACCTAACATGTCATGAAGCTTGCAGAGCAGTGACACAAACAATTATTAGTGTAACTGAAGGCAGTGTAAAAAAAAGTAGCATGGGCTCAGCTAGACTGAAAGTGAATTGTTGGTGGAATGAAAAATGTTAATAGAAACCTTATCCCTAGCATACTATTTTACCAACTAAAGCCACTAAAGCTATGAGACCACTTGAGTGTAAAAAACTTGAAAATAAACCTCCAAAGCAATTCAATGGTGTATGCTTTATTTAATTAGAAGGAGTCAAAAATATTTTGCACTTCCAATGTGAAAAGAATTGTACCTTTGTGTTCTTTGTAACAAAATAAGGTTTTGAATTGATTTACCTGTAATACAGAGCAACATCCTGAAAATATTTGAAAACCAAATGCAACATGTAAAAAAATTAGTTCATCTGAGCCATTTAGTATACAGAAATGCTATGTTGAAATACATAGTCCATTTGTTATATTTTCCCATTATGGAAGAATATTGCTATTTTTTATTGCTGAGCATCATTGTCATCTCATTTTTTGAAATTATCTTATTGCTTGGTGGTTTCCAGTTTATGGCTTCATTGTCATAAATATGAAAACAAACACGTATCCTATGGTCCACTGCTCAGGTGCCTCAATATCCAGCATGGAGCATGAAGTGGTTATGGTGCAGAAGTTGACTGATGCTGAAGTGGAGAGGCCGTGTTGCAGGCATGACTTCATCAGGCCGGAAGTTCCAAAAGAAGATGTGATGCAAGGTGAGACTTGATTTTGGTTTAGATTTGAGAGATAAGTACAGTGGAATAGAAAATCCCCCCAGCTAGTCTGAAAATTAGCCAAAATGTTTTTAGAAATGCTTTTAATGATATTGGTTCAGAAGTAAGACCTGCAATTTTATCTTTTAAAATGTAAGCTTAAAACATAGGAAAACTAGAGGATATTATCTACCAAGATCGATATAGAAGAACTGAAAAAATTAGTAATATAGAGTATGTCTTCAATCATGATTTTGAGATAGGCTCTGTAGTCAGTTTCTATATGAGTTGAATTTTGTATATCTCATAGAAGGTGGAGTGAAATTTGAATAAAATGCAATTTGTACTTTGGTTTTGTAAATTTTAGCAGCATGGCAAACTTGGATGTCTCATGGTATAAGTGGAGATACATGACAACATTATAAGATATAAAAGCAAATAGTTTGTGTTCTGAACATCATTTGCAACTCATTGTTCTGTGGTTCTGGCTGTTGTCTATAAGAGCCCCGTCCATCTGTGTGTGTGTCACATCCACCAGCCAAAAGTTGGTGAAGAGATTATCTGTGATACAAGCTTCATAAACTCCACAATTTTTGGTGCATTAACCTAGCAGATTCAGATTCGTAATAAGGATCACATGTATTAGTAGGTTAGGTTAAGTTGTATAGAATATCAGCAGTTGAGACTTGGCAAAATTTAGGAAGCCATAGAAAACATGGGAAAGCCATGTTAAAGCTTAGTTGGTCTGTCACTGTCATGCTGTCAAGGATGCTCAATGACTATTTTTGATAGGATTTTCACAAGTGCTCAAGATTGGAAATATTTTAATCACGGGTTCTGTTGAATTGGATGTATTTGTTTTTAATCCACATCTGAAATACTTTTTTAGTAAATTATTGATTCACATAATTTTTGATGAGTTGCATACATCAAGAAACCCAACACCTTGACCTTCTCACAGTGCCAGCAGCGTAACATCCCCCCCTTCTGGAAAAAGGGTGTGTACTAGTTTTGTATAAATTTTGGTGTACACAGCCATGTCTGGAAAAAAAGTGTGAATTATTGAAAGTTTAATACTGCATGTGTGTTTCTGTTTGTTGTTGATTAGTGAAATGTAATATTAGTCTTCAGCATGGCACAACTTAAGGTCAGAAACATTGACATTGACTCAATAGATTTTAATAAAAATAATTAAAAAATTAAGCCTTATCTTATTGATAACCCTCCATTCTATATTGAACCATGCTTTCAGTGTAATGTTTATTTTTTCAAAAATTGTGGTATTAACACCAAGTATTTTGATGGGCCTCGCATTGGCCGAGTGTATAGAGCGTTTGCGTTCTATGCTTCATGCCCAGGTTCGATCCCTGTGAGCGGCAGTTGGCGTGAAAAACGCTGATGCGGAAAATCAGGGTCATTGCCTGCAGTATGGTCACTGTCCTCAAGGAATGTTACCTGAGCACTAAACGAGAGAAAAATGAGGCCTAAAGCTCGGGCATGACTAGGGGCCTGGGGAACCCCTATCATGTACATTCCCTGTAAAGTATCATGTAAATGATGCTAGCTACCCTCTACTTGTAAAGAGGAAAAGGCTTGGTATATACCTATATACCTATTTGATGGGAGGTACCCATAAAGTTAGTATTATTACAGTAATATAATTTTTTAATCTGTTGAACCTTGATATGAGTCAAATATTAAATGTGCTGAAAAACTATCAAAAACTCTAACATTAAATATTATGTTGAAGTGTTGTTTTTGTTGCATTTGCTGGTAAGGTATGATTTTAATATTTCTTCATTCATCTCAATATATCTGAACAGGTTAGTTGATTGCTTTAATTGCACCTTGATGAGGAATTTAAAAACAAAAATTCCAAAGAACTTGATCATATTTACTAGGAATATGTTTCGGAGTCCAGCTCCATCATCAGTTCGTAAAAGTACATATAACTATTCCTTTAATAAAAGAAAAAACAAAGTGATGAATAACATATAAATTGACAAGATAACTATCTAGTTAAAATTTGCAATGAGTAGGAACTGTCAGTATTGTGACACTTTCGATTCTTATGAGAGCCTCTCTTCCAATGGAGATGAGAGCCTCTGATTTATTCTTATAGTTTTGTGCAGTTGTTGTGTTTGTCATTTTTTTATTGAAATATACTGGAATCCTACATCGTTGTCCTAATTTATTGGTCATTTTCAAGATCGACCTTCAAATCGCCAATTTTCAGCAGGTTTGGATTGAGGTAAAACCCATCTTAGCATGGCCACACATTTAATGGGGTATGAATGATAACATATGACAAGCGATGAATCAGGACTAGCAATCATTGACTGACAAGAATGCAATTAAAATACTTGACCCTAGAAGAAGCAGCGGTAGCAATGATTATAGAAGGTATTGGGTTTACGTTAAATTGAATACGTAGGATTTAATAATTAACGCATGAACAATACATAAACGAGCTCAGGATGCCGGCCGAGTTAAAATTTAACAAGTCAAAGTGGCACCAATCCAGGACCCTTCTGAGATGAACTCTTGTATTAGAATGCTCCAATCCTGCCGGTAGCACAGGCTTAAATAGCGATCGTTGTCGTAAGACTGCCGCCGCTATTGGTCGAAACCACATGTTCCATTATGGTATTTGAATGGAAGGGCCTATAGAATTCCTAAAGTTATCGGTCAGGATTGTTCACTCCTTGTCAGACCGTTGCTCTATATGAGGGTAACCAGCTTGTCGGATGTTGGTGTCAGGCCTGAGGTATTTGGTCCTGCTAAGTGTATTTTGTTTAGTCAGGGCTCAGCGGGTGGATCAATACTTTCAAGCTCGGCATAAGCTTGTACTCCATCAGCTCTCCCTCACTCGACGGAATGACTTTAGCTGTTTCATTGCAAAGTCATAACACAGTGCAATCATTGTACGTTGGCATGACGTCACGAAATTTTTATATCAGAATAGCCGAGCACCGGGGTTGAAGCGTTTGCACGGTTAACCGATTAGCACACCCCTCACACTCCGCTGTACGTAATTACACAAAAAAATGCAACGTACCAATATCCTCTGCAGACTTCAAAATCTTAGATTTGGCTTCACCCGCAAATGACCATAGAATTTTGGAGTCGCTACATATTTTTAAACAAAAATCGGCCCTCAACAATACCGACAGTTCCTACCCACTGCAAATTGTAACTAGATAGTAATC
This sequence comes from Morinoia aosen, assembly GCA_030386875.1. Classification (NCBI taxonomy): domain Eukaryota; kingdom Metazoa; phylum Arthropoda; class Malacostraca; order Amphipoda; family Talitridae; genus Morinoia; species Morinoia aosen. Next base: position 8,021,367 of record CM059580.1, read on the forward strand.
TTGTCAATTTTTGTTTTTGCTGGGACATGTTTTGATTTTATTTTTGTTTTCGTGATTTCCTTTCATGACTGTATTCAACATTTTGTTTTTTCTTATAATACACACAATGATTTGTACTTTCGTGAACTGATGATGGAGCTGGACTCTGAAATGTATTCCTAGTAAATATGATAAGGTTCTTTGTAATTTTCCTCGTTTTTGAATTCTTCTACTTCATTCATTGTGTGTTGTTTCAAGGGCTCTAAAATCATGATCTAGAATGTATACCATTGCTCTATAAAAAATAAGGACTTCAGTGTTACGAGTTATAAATTATAATATAGTGTAATATTTCCTGGTGCTGAGTTGAATCCTTTTTAGCCTTGGTAAGTTGCGTGACGTCATTTAAAAATTTTGTGATATACAAATTACAGATTTTAAGGTAAAGTTTTATTGTATTAGAAATTTTTGTGTGATTAACATGAATTATTTATTTCTAAGACTTTGTTTCTCACTACTTATCAGCAGTTAAATTTTGTGGTGAGCTACAGAAAATAATTTTGCTTATTGAAATCCTTCAAGTTCTTGAGATGCTGATAATTTAGTTAATTAAACAGTTATGTGTCCATTACTGGAGTAAGTGTTGGTAGATTCCATTCCAACTTCCTAACCCTAGAAATTGATTTTTAGTTCTTCACATACTTAAAAAATAATTTTTCATCATTATCAAATATGAGCAATTATCTTAGTATTTCAGCACAAAAAGAATTCTTCCTAGATTTTTTTATCTCTGGCTTGATGTTTCTCAATGATCTTGGTGTCATTTGCAGTAGAACCAAATTCTGGGAGTCATCTAGAAGCAATTTACATCAAACAAGAAACGCCTGATGCTGAGCTGGAGGCCATTACAGTGAAGGAAGAACCCATTGACTGGAATCAAAAACCCCAGGTGCTGTAATTAGTTGCTTATTTTACTGAATGTTTACAATTGGTTGCTTACTTCCTTCTTGAATGGTTCTAATTCAATGCTTATCTTTCTCTTGAATGCTTTCAATTGGTCAGTTGCTTTTCTCTCGAATGAATCCAGTTGGTCCTTTGCTCTCTATTTGATGGCATACTATTTGTTGCATACTTTCCTCATGAATGCATACAATTTGAAGCCTTGCTATTTTTTTGAATGCCTGGTACACTCATGCTTGAATGCCACTCATTGTACAGTGGAACATTTCAGGTCATGCTTTGTAACATTTAAATTAGTTATTATGTAATCTGCATTGCCCTGTTCATGTCTATTATTGTGTTACTTTCATTACATTATTACTGCTGTTATCCCTCATTCTCTTGAGCATTTCTGACATTATTGTCAAAACATATCACTATGGGGATAACATTCCAATCAATGTCACTTGAATGATATACAGTAACTCACATTATGTTTACTCAATTTCTTCTTAAACTGCTGTTTCATTGGTTGCCTAGGGATGTTTGACCCTGGTAACAAGGGGTGACCTCGCTACATAAGCCGGTATTTTTGAGTTAGCATTGGGGGTTCGTCAAGATTTTTGTCTTTTTGTTGGCCTACTTGATCTGTGTTTATTTTATTTTATTCTAAAAAAATTATTTTACCAGGCATAGTGTTACTGCATCTTTTTCTGCTGTCACTCAGTCGTGTTTTGTTATTAACTTTATCCCTTATTTCATTTTTTGTTGAGCCTATTTCAACATGCTTCTTGTACCCCAAGTGTCATGGAGCCCTTTTTTGCCTGCGTTGTGCTTCAGTAAGTTGAATTTCATGACATGTTTTTGTGATTTGCATACATTTTTTCCTGTTTATGATTAATGAATGAATAATGTTTGATGAATTTTGCTTGTTTTTTAGAAATCATTCCAGCAACTCACAGTTTATTCAGAGACCATTCATCATACACTTGTTGTCAACTTTTAATAGAATAATCGAGTTAGTGATGTTTTTTTGAGAGTTGAACATCAACAGTAGACGGTTTTGTAAAGTTCTTAATTCTAAAGATTCGTTTTATGAAATTCGTTGGTACGTTAGTTTGCAGTTGATTTTGTGATGTCATGTATGTCTGATTCTTGAAAAAGGTGTTGAATTTTGGTAAGCGTTGAATATTGTTTAAATGTATCATGTGTATTGCATTTACGGACTGTAAGAGAATGTGATTTTCAAATTGTATCTTTGCCCGAAATATTATTTATCTACCTTTGTGATTACTAACTATATATATTTTGTATCGTTTGTCTACAACTTTACGTTTTTTGTGAAGAAAGTTTATTTTATGTTAATTTTGACAAAACCTTCAAACTTTTAAGTGAAAATAGTCCTCTCCTATAGGCCAGCTCAGGTGCGGGCCTTAATGCAGTTACTTTCAAGAGAGAAGTAGACGATGTTGCCTCTGAGGCAAGTTCAGGGCATGCAGAAGCAAAAGACAACTTGAGGGAAGGCAGCTGTGGTGCGTACAACACAAGTACTGTGCATCAGGGACCAGCTGGAGCATCTCAAGGGAGCGTTGACTCGCTACCATCAGATGTGTTGGGTAGTGGCAGCGGCGTCGAGGTCACACCCCCTGACAGACTCGTGTCACAGCCCCTACTGTGTGAACTTTGTGATTACTCCACTGGCAGTAGGGACCTCATGAAACTGCACCTCCGTGCCAGCCATGAATTGGGATTTTACTACGAATGTGAGAGGTGTGATTACTCCACTATAGACATGAGTACTTTGAAGCAACACATAGTGGTGCAGCATGACGGTGAGAATACGTGCAAGTGTCAGTCAGATCATTATCAGTATTCAGGTATGAAAAAAATGATTTGGGAACATCGACTTCAAAAACATGGTCCAAAAAACCTCGTGGCCTGCAAATTCTGTAACTATTCATCACACACAAATTCCAGTTTAATTACACCTAACGATGGTGCTCTCGAATATCCTAAGGCTAATGAAACAAATTTTAAGCAGCATTTGTATTGCAAGAAAACTCATGAAGCAAGTAAATCTGGCAAATCTCAGCTGTTTGAGTGTGAGGTCTGTGACTATTCCTGTGGTCGTAAAGACTATGTTCAACAACACCAAGCGAAAGAAAATGGTATAGGTCAGGTATTTAGGTGTGAGTTATGTGATTATTCTACGGGTCGTAAGGACCGTTTCAAGTCTCACCAAGCTAGCAAACATGGCAAAGGTCAGCTGTTTAGGTGCGAGTTATGTGACTATTGCTGTGCTTCTAAACATATCATCAAATTACACCTAGCCAGCAAACATGCTGAAGGCGAGCTATTTAGGTGTGAGTTATGTGACTATTTCTCTGCTTATAAAAGTAGTTGGAAATTACACCAAGCCAGCCGACATGGGAAAGGTAAGCAATACAAATGTGAGTTATGTGACTTTTCTACAGGTAGTAGACGAACTTTAAAATTCCATGAAGCTGGGAAACATGGCAAAGGTCAGCTATTTAAGTGTGAGGTATGTGACTATTCCACCTGTAAAAGAAACCATTTGAAAATCCATGAAGCTGGGAAACATGGCATAGGTCAGCTATTCAAGTGTGATTTATGTGACTATACCACCGGCCGCAGAAACTATTTTAAATCCCACCAAGCTAGCAAACATGGTATTGGTCAGCTGTTGAAGTGTGAGCTATGCGACTATTCATCTGCTTATATAAACTGTCTCAAGGGACACCAAACCAGCAAACATGGTAAGGGGCAACTAGTCAAGTGTGGGCTATGCGACTATTCAGCCACTACTAAGCAATCATATAAGCGACACCTAGCCAGCAAACATGCTGAAGGTGAGCTATTTAGGTGTGAGTTGTGTGACTATTCCTCTGCTCTTAAATCAAGTTTGAAAGTACACCAAGCCAAGCGACATGGTAAAGGTAAGGTATTTAAGTGTGAGTTATGTGACTATTCCACAAATTGTAGACAAGGTTTGAAAATCCATGAAGCTGGGAAACATGGCATAGGTCAGCTATTCAAGTGTGATCTATGTGACTATACCACCGGCCGCAGAAACTATTTTAAATCCCACCAAGCTAGCAAACATGGTATTGGTCAGCTGTTGAAGTGTGAGCTATGCGACTATTCAGCCACTACTAAGCAATCATATAAGCGACACCTAGCCAGCAAACATGGTAAGGGGCAACTAGTCAAGTGTAGGCTATGCGACTATTCAGCCACTACTAAGCAATCATATAAGCGACACCTAGCCAGCAAACATGGTAAGGGGCAACTAGTCAAGTGTAGGCTATGCGACTATTCAGCCACTACTAAGCAATCATATAAGCGACACCTAGCCAGCAAACATGCTGAAGGTGAGCTATTTAGGTGTGAGTTGTGTGACTATTCCTCTGCTTTTAAATCAAGTTTGAAATTGCACCAAGCCAACCGACATGGTAAAGGTAAGGTATTTAATTGTGAGTTATGTTACTATTTTACCGGTTGTAAAATTAATTTGGAATCCCACCAAGCTAGCAAACATGGTAAAGGTCAGCTGTTTAGGTGTGAGTTATGTGATTATTCTAATGGTCGTAAATACTGTCTCGAAGTACACCAAGCTAGAAAACATGGTAAAGGTCAGCTGTTTAGGTGTGAGTTATGTGACTATTCTTGTGGTTATAAAGGCCTTATCAAATCACACCTAGCTAGCAAACATGCTCAAGGTGAGCTATATAGGTGTGAGTTATGTGACTATTCCTCTGCTTATAAAAACAGCTTGAAATTACACCTAGCCAGCCGACATGGTAAAGGTAAGCGTTTCAAATGTGAGTTATGTAACTTTTCGACAGGTTATAAAAGGACTTTAAAATTTCACCTAGCCAGCCAACATTTCAAAGCACAGCTACTTAAGTGTGAGTTATGTGACTATTCCTCTGCTGATAAATTCAAAATTAAAGTACACCAAGCCAGCAAACATGGTAGAGGTCAGCTATTTAGGTGTGAGTTATGTGATTATTCATGTGCTTATAAAAGCCTTATCAAATCACACTTAGCTAACAAACATGCTCGAGGTGAGCTATTTAGGTGTGAGTTATGTGACTATTCCTCTGCTTATAAAAACAAAATGAAATTACACCAAGCTAAGAAACATAAATGAATCGTGTTATCATTTCTGTTTCTGAAGACATGTTTTAGCAGAGCGCATTACTGTTTAGCAAGACATGGTACAACAGCAATAGTGGGAGAATTCCAGATAATTGTAATAAAAATTGAAAATTGTAGGGCATTTAACATTTCTCTGCAGGGAAAGGCTTTGTGGTTTCGTAGGGAGGTTGGAATTAATTGATTGTATAAATAAAGTCTATGATCCATGTTTTGATTGATTTCTGTTTACCTTCTAACAATGATGCCTCTGGTTCGGGTACTGTGAGTTGTGGTCATTGCACAGGAATAGTATTTCTTGAAACAACACAGTGCTCCAACATGCTCGAATTTTGCTGTGTGTACGAGTATTGTAATTTAATTTATTCCGTCACCGGAAATAAACGTATGAATGAAATTTTTATGTGATTTTTACTAGCGTAAGATTCAACGATGTTGCATAGCGAAGGTCTTCTGGTATTGCATAGATGTGATGCTAAAAAATGTGGTCGTAGAGCTCATTGGTAAACATTGATGATGGTGTTAGTTATTTCGTATTGCAGTCCCTTGTTCGGGCGCCAAATTGTTGGATATTTGGTTTGGCTGCATCCTCTTAGGCGCCAAAAGTTTGATAGTTGTTTAGGCGGGCGGATCCTCGTTGGGCGCCAGTTATAGATTATTTATTTTTCGCTGGTCCTTCTTGGGAGCCAGCGATAATAGTTTAGGTGGGCGATTCCTGTTTCCGCCCGATTGAGAATTAATTATATTGGTCCTTCTTGGGAGCCAAATTGTAGATTGTCCCTGTTCGCGGGTTCTGAAGGCCGTAATTTTATAGGCTTCTATCCCGGGGGGGATCTTCCTGATATCTTCAAAGATAATAGAAAGTCAGGTTTTGCTGACTTAATTTATTTAGTTGTGGATTGCCCACAGGTCCTTCAAGATGCGAAAGATTTTCAATAATTCTTGTAGTTTTTTTCTCTGATACAGTTTTGAAAATGTCGAGCCGTTTTTCAAGCGTCGAATTTTTGAGTGGAAAGCGAAATCGAACTAATGAGTTTTTCGCACTGGTAATACAGGCTTCCAGAGTTTAGAGCCGAAATGAAATTCAAGCTTTGGAGTTTTCTGCGATGATATAAAGAAGCTGCGAAATTTGAGCCGATATAATAATCAAGCTTCAGAGTTTTTGGCGCTGGTAATACAGGCGTCGAAAGTTTAGAGCCGAAATGAAACTCTAGCTGTGGAATTTTGGAATTCGAGATGGAAGTAGGTTACTCAAGTATCTGTGATACGAGAGCTTAGTTATGCGAGGAGAATTATTTTCCCTCCCGTTAAATTACAAGGCACTAGTCGGCATCTTAGACAATAGCCTGACAATCGGCTATTTCACATACCTCCGTGCTATCATCTATCGTTTACTATATGGATTGCTTATTGTTAACCAGCAAGGTTTTCACGACGTTGATGTCACTAACCCCTACGTGTTGTGCCTACAGTGATGTGGAGGAAGCTCTGCATGCTGGTACCCTTGTTTCCCATACCAGCACACTGGTGCTCTTGTGTGTCGAAAAATTGACATATTGCTATTCATACTTGACTGTGACACTTCGAGACTCTTACTAAATTGGCAAGCAAAGGAACTCTCGAGTTGCATCAATACCTTTTCTTTTCAGCGGTAAATTCAAGTTTTTGGGTTGCGTTAATGTATAATTTCTACGCTGTGCTTCCAAGTCGCTAAATAGCAGAATTTTTCCGTGTAGTCAAAGATCTGAAGAATTTCTCTCTCATAGGGAGACAAATGTATCTATGGAAATTGATGTTACCAGGGGGAATGTGTGGTCCCAAGTTTTCAGTAAGGTTGACCCCCCCTAGTTGTTTAAATGACATATGTGCAATTCTTTGTTTGGGACCCGCTTTTGCGGTTCCCTGCTGTCTTGTTTTTCAACATCTGTCTCGCTTATCTTCGACTTTATCCTGTTTCATGAACTTCTTTTCCATTAGGCTATTTCTATTAACTTTTTGCACAGATTCTGCGTTCCCTCAAGTTAATGATGGCTTTCTCCGCCCTCTCTATAGGTAACTTTTTCGTGATTAAGGAGGCTCAAATTGTTGTATTTATTCTAATCGAATCTAATCTAACGATTCCGTAGCGTTGTCGGCAATGAGGCTCTATTTATCAATTAATATTGTATTCTTTGTCTCCTATACTATTTGGATAATTTTCTTTAATTAAAGAAGGTATCATAGAAATTGAGATGCTTCTGATGGTGAAGCCTAGATATTAGATGTTTATATTGTATTTTTTAGTGTTCCGTGTCTCGTGCATGTGAAGTTTGTATAACCTGAACTGCGTGTTCGTTTTTCTCCGTTCATCTTTTATGATTACTGGTCGCAGTCTTCAGTTGTGTCACGGTGTTTGTGTTCGTGAGCAAACGTGTTTGTGGTAATTTATCTACTCCAACCTTTTATGACTAAGATGCGGTGTTTTTACAGGTTTTGCTTCCAAATCTGTGAATTTTAGCACTCAGAATCTTGATTTCGTTATCGAATTTCTTCTGGTAAACTTGATGTCTTACGTAAGTTGAGGAAATTTGGCTTACTAGAATAACTTCATGAATTAATTTCTGAACGAATGATTATTTATTTGCTCAAGGTGCGCGCGCTGTACCATGTTTTACATGAATTACATTTGACAAACATTTACTTATTTCATGAAAATCATTCAAGATGGTATTTCTATTATTATGTTGTATCTTTTTCCTGCATTGTCTCTGTATTATTATTGCGTTGTTTTTAGTTGAATTCATCACTTTCATAGGCTTAAAATTACTTCTTGTGTTACTTATCCTAATTAGATGCCCCTCAGGGGGATACAACTATTGTATCTATGGGAATTAGCGCTCCCAGGGGAAAAATGTGAGGGCCCGAGCTGAGAGTTAGATAGGCCTTCTTTTTGTTGAAATAAAATGTTTTTTGTTATGTTAAGGACCACCTTTTTTCGGTTCACCTCTGTCCTGTTTTTCAGCACCTCTACTTTCTTTTTCAACTTTTATCTTATTTCATGAACTTCTTTCCCATCTCACTGTTTCTATGTCTTTTCTGCATAGATTCCTCATTTTCATATCTCCATACTAAATGGTGCCTTCCTCCTTCTTCTCTTCGATACGCTCTATTTTTGCAGCGGTTAGGGATGCCTAATTAAACTAACTTATAATCTAATCTAATCCTAATCAGATGTTAGTAGTTTTATATTAAGGAGTTTCCTAAAATAGAACAGAATTTTTTTAAACTATCCCCTGAAACTTTGTTTACGTTCAAAATGTTGGTTCACTTGTTTTTCTAAAGGTAAATACTTTTTAGCTTTGTGCTGGGGCAGCTTTTTCTCATTTCAGATGATGGGGAAGTTTTATGTTTCAGCATTATTTTGGTAAAAAATTGAAACGAAAATTTTGTTACGTATTTAATTCTCTTCTTCAATCTGATTAACTGGCGAAAATGGACGAAAAATGTGTGTGACTGTGTGGACGAAAAAATGGCTTCAACTTCCTGAAATCGATTCCTTAATTTATGGGCAAAATCATTTACTTCCACCCACTATACCTGCTATAAAATCAACAACTGCTACGGGAGCCTTAGCTCTTGCGTAAATGTAAAAGGAGACTGTCATACAATGCATTTCTCAGTAGTATTTACAGTATTTTTAAGCTTATAGTCCTTGTTTATAGCGTTTATCGGTAGTATTTACAGCATATTTAGTCTTATAGTCCTTGTTTATAGCGTGAAATATTCAATAGACTGTAATTTAGTTTCTCTCAATTATATATTCAACTCTGAAAGAGGTGATGTTAACATCTTAAAGTTTGTCTACCAATTTACCGACCATATTTTACGAAATATTTAAATCCTAATTAGGTTGTTTGGCATTTAACGTATCAAAATTGTTTGGAATAAACTTTTCCTTTCTTTTTTTTCTTTCGTCCTTCGAAATTCTTCTGTAGAAACGTCTAAATGTTTTTTCCTTTTTGTTTGTCAGTTGAGTGTTTCAACTGTTTTCCTAGTTTTCCTAACGTGCCATGAACTTTGATAGGATTTACTGCTTTGTTCTCAGTTGGTCCATCCACTGTAATGGATATTACAATTAGAATACTTCTGTAGTTTTTGCACCAATTAGATATAAGGTCAGTTGCCATTGGAGCTTTTGTAAAATTAATGCGTTAAAATTTGTATTACCTTTCTGGAAATATAAGGTGTCTTTTTTTAATTCCTTACGTATCAGGAGGAGATGAGGGAGCTTTGTTCCTCTTCTATCATGGGGAAACAAAATACCTGCGGGAAAAACGTGCACGCAGCGAATCGTTAAAACTTCAGCTCAAAATGAATTTTAAGTTACGGATGCAATGGTTTTATTCTGGGTTAAGGAGTGGATGTCTATGCTTGGTGCCACGAGTTGTCTCAAAATTGCATTCCCGTTTACACGTCCATCTACACCCAATGTCTGGAAGTGCTTCAAAGGCAATGTGTTTCAAATTTGTGTCAAGCCTTCGTTTTGATGTTATTATGTAGTTATAAGTAGGAAAATAGATATCACGTTTTCTAATGAGCAGGTGTGCGAACTGATAATGCTCCCAAAATTTTGTTGTGTAGCAACTTATTATTCACAACTATTTTATTGTTCATTCTAAATATAGTTTGACTTTTAGGGTTGGACGACTTCTTACTAACCTAGTTATATGAAACTATTTTGTAATTACCTTGTTGTTGGTCTTGGAACTTTGACTATTTGTATAACTGTAGGATATGTTAGATCTCCTGCTAGCAGATTATACGTGTCCTAGGAGAATATGTTCATCCCCTTCAGGCTATCGATTTAACTGTATTAATGTTTCTATTTAATTTAACTGTATTAATGGCACTCGTGGCAGCGTTTGTTGGAGTGTTGTAGTATTTGGATTCAGTGGCGCACCTTGATTCCCTGTGCAAGCCAGCGAATGTCGACTGGTCGTATTGGAAACGGGGCAACTCTATTTGGCGAGCCTTTCTTATGCAGTTTTAATCGAGTGACTCCCACTCCATACCTCTCTTGATATGCACGCTAATGTGAGGACTACTCCTTGGAACTGACTATTTTTGAGCACGGGACAACCACCCACAATTAGTTCATGATGTGTGATGATTGACCTGACATGATGTCCGTGCTCATTTGAGTTAGGTTTTTGTTTGTGCCGTTGTTTCAGTTCAGCCCAGATTTTGTGTTATCTCAATTTCATGATTTGTCCTTATTACTACCCTTGAATTGGTCAACCTCTAAAAACTGTACATTTTTGTGGTATTATTTTACTGATTAAACTTTTCTCTTTCGGTATGTTTTATTGCCTACTAGTCCACCCCCCTTTATTTGAAATAAAAAAGAGGGCGAAATGAGAGAAAGGCCGTAATAAATTAAAAAATACAATCTCTCGAGAGTTGATGAGGCCGCGTGAACACGGCCCGTCAAAATATATCTGGCTGGAGCTTGTATCACAGATACGCTCATCACACACTGCAGGCTGGCTTCGGACGGACGGACGGACGGACGCGGCTCTTATTATAGTATAGATTATTGACGGCTGCTTCTGACAAGTTTCCCCTCGTCCGTGGAATTTCGTTGAACCTCTCCTACGTTATAACCCCTCAGGGGGACACAACTATTGTATCTATGGGAACTCGCGCTCCCATGGGGACAAGGTGAGGGCCCGAGCTGAGAGTTAGGTAGGCTTTCTTCTTGTTGAAATAAAATGTTTTTTTAATGTTAAGGACCACCTTTTTTCGGTTCACTGCTGGCCTATTTTTCAGCACCTGCTACTGTCTTCTTCAACTTTGATCTTGTTTCATAACCTTCCTTCCCAACTTACTGTTTCTATGCCTTTCTGCGTAGATTCCACGCTTCCTTAACTCCATACTAAATGGTGCCTTCCTCCTTCCAATCTTTGGATCGCCTTTGTTGCGGATAGGGAGGCTTAAACTAACTAATAATCTAATCAATGACTACTTAACCAACATGTGTTCATGTGCTATTTCTTGCCAGAAAACATCATCATTAGAAAGAAATTTTCAAGAGAGCAAAGCTGTGCACTGGTAGCTCAAAAACTCCGGCTTAAAAGTTTGAATTACCAAATTTGGCCTTGCGTATAGAAAGTACAATAATTGTAACGCGTGTAGCAAAGCAAGATCATCTCGTGGTTCATTCTATTCCTCAGAGATTCTGCCCGTCACTTTTAATCCATCTTCTTAACACTTTGACTGCGGCAACTTAATATTAAGTTCAACATCAAACTCCAAATTAAAGTCAATTGTTGAAAACTGTTTTGAAAATACCAAACATGAACTGGATCTTGTCTTCATTTAATTTTGATTAAGTATTTATAAAAATTGAGTTTACGACTAATGGTCGGTCAGCAGCATTGTGAAAATTACCTCCGTGTACCACCGGTGGCGCACGCCGCAGTCAAAATGTTAAATTAGAACCCTTGCAGTAAAAAGCTGAAAATTAGGCTACAGTTGGCAGCCATTTTCAAAGACATTTGACCCGCATTGAGATTAGGTTGCGACACAGCAAGTACCACATTAATCAACCTACTAGGTACTTCATCTTCAATTTCAAAGTTATAAGCGCTTATTATCTCATAAAACTAGGAATTGCGACATGAGGAGGAAGTTGTTCGAGAACTCTAGTAAATACATCCTGCAGACAAGCATCTCGGTTATTTTTGTGTGCTGATCCCTACGTCTTCACAAGCTTCTCTTTGCTCAAAAAAAGTTTGCACCTAAATTGCTCTTCTCACTCAAGGTGAAGGTACTCTTCAAGCCCAAAAGTTGCATTGTTGAGTTCAATCCTTCAGTAATTGCCCCAGTTCGCACTCGCCCACCGTCACGTCGATCGTCTCCAATTGTGGCCGAGAACCAACAGCGCGCAAGACTGCACCACTTCACAGCTGCTCGAGAGAGCAGGGATGCGGGCGGTTTGGTCCACGCGCTGTTCTCCAAAGGCTTCTCTCGGGCATTTCAACGATCAAATACTCAGAATAGGTTTTCATGAAGATAATCCAGCAGCTAATGACGTATAAGGTTTATGTGTAGTCGACTACGTATTAGGGCACAGATGTACCAACCGGAGTACCACGGACTGTAGCAATATACCCCTAGGAACCACGTACATGTATAAACAAATGAATAAATTTGCGCTAGTGACCTTTCCGTATTCATATCGGAAATATTTCATCAGTTTTATCCGGGACTTATGTAGAAACTGGAAAACGTAAATAAGGAAAGAAAAAGTGGGAATGTTATTTTGCAGCTTCTAGACCCAAAAGAGGTGATTGGAACGCGTTCTAAAAAAGTTGAAGAGGTTTTCTTAATTTTTTTCTTTCCTTATTTACGTTTTCCCGTTTCTACGAAAGTCCCGTGACAAAAGCGATGAAATATTACACGGACTTGCGATATGAACACGGAAAGGCCACTAGCGCAAATTGCTAACATAAGTCTTCATAGGTAGAGGAAAATATAAAGAAAGAAATAATAAAAAACCTTTCTTTCCAAGAAAGTTGATGTAAACAATAAAGTACACGTTTGATTTTAAAAAATCGTTAATGTAAAGTTCCTTAATTGATAGGCAAACCATGCTAGGTGTACAATAACTGTGTCAGGGAATATTTGTTATTGAGAGTAACAATCAAACTATTTCCTCTTGGATATTTTAGTCATGGCAAGATAAGTAAATGCTCATAAATACTTTAAATACCACGGGAAAATGCCATTGAGGTTCTTCGCCGTCATTTCGAATGAAAGAAGGAAAGACATCAGCCACTTTTCCGGAACAGGCTGAAATTTCTTCCTAAATGATCTTCAGGAATTGAGAAAAGTTTTGTCGTCAGTAATGTATGAAAAAACAGCACAACACAAGCACCTATATCTAGTAAACAAACATACACGCAGAGCTGAATATCTGAGCTTGTTTATCATACGATGAATGAGATGATTTGAGAAGGAATCCTAAGCTCAGCTTACCCCTATTATCATAATATATTTTCATTCTCACATACAGAAGTTTTTGACGCTGACTAGAGTAGCAATAGATATCTTTTGAGACAGCGAGTCAGTGTTTGAAAATGGGTAAACTAACTCAGTGACTATTCAGTTATAGTTTTTGTAATTTACCCGAGTCACTGTCGTACTTTTGCAATGATGATTTCATAGTAACATTGGGAAAAGAAATTTAGGTCCGTAAGCTCAACAGCTTACGCCACATCGCGGTAAAGGCTACGAACTTAGCGTGACACCTATCCTAACTCCTCACACTAAACATTGCTGGCCGTACATCTCTCTTGAGTACTTATATATACCATCACTTCGAGAAACGGGGTAAACAGCCGTCTCAGTAAGTGTTTTTCAAGGAACATTCACAAATAATGAAGGCTTGATCGGTTCGTTGTGATTGTTTTGCTACGCACAAAGTTGTACCATAGCAGACAACACAACGGTGCCTCACCAGCATCCTCCACAACACAGCCACCTATCTTTGTTACTACAACTATAACCTCAGTACAGAAATTTCCACTTTTAAGGATTAAAAAATTGATTGGAATAAAATGTGTACTCGCGATGAGAATCCTTCGTAATTTTTCTTTTGGTTAGAAGGAATAATGAGGAATTTCCTTAAGTCATAGCTATACTTTCGCTAACACCTCTAAGGTGGCTCAAAAAGTAGCCCTGGCTACTGCAACGCGCCCAGAAAGAATAAGAACTTCGGAAACTCCAGAAATGCTTCACGCCCGAGCATCAGTGTGCCACCAACCGATACTTTCTATTTTCACTTCGTTTTAGCTCGTTTGCAGAGCCTAATCTTGATGGCCTATGTTATTCTCTCCGTGACCTGTGATAACTTGTGTTCGTTGGTGAAACTATAAACGTAGAGATGGCCTGCTAGACAATCAGACGGCCCACGGGCGGATGGGGGCAGGGCGATGACGCTTTGGGGGAGCGGTCGTTTCCTGCAAGCGATGAAGGCCTGGCACCAGAACTGCCTTCTCGTCACTACGGAGACACAATGACCGGACTACTGTTACGGTGGGTTGCAGTGACGGATAGCGCGATATCTAGTCATTCTGTTCAGTAATTCTTAACTTTTTAATGAGCGAGAAGGTCCATCACTTTGGCCTAATAAATAAATGTGAGAAGATCACGAAGGGTTCTCGCCCATTTGTAGCTTACTATAAGCGATGTAGGCTATTTTGTCACTTTTTTTTAATTACTGCTATTTAGCCACCTTATTGGTATTACTCATTGCTCGACTCTAATTTTTATTACCCATTGCTAGTCTCTAATTGCTATTACTCATTGCTAGATCTTAGTTGCTACTCCCTAATACTAGATCTTAGTTGTTAATAATTAATACTAGACCTTGCTACCATTATTCGATTGCTAGATTTTGCGGTAAATGTGTAGCGTTGGTCTGTAATCGATTTTCCCCTTTTCGGTGCCTAGAAATAGGTAATTAAATCCAAATAAAAATTTTTCGGTCAATGTGAAGTTTAATGCAATCACGGAAATTAATAATTTTATTCCAAAGAGTCACTAAAGGAACCCATTTAAGAACGTTTTACACGAATGACATTCTGCTCGCTGATGCGTTATTTTCGAATTATTAAACTTCGAAGTTGGCGACCGCGCCGAGCACAATTCAATTGAAAACCAAAGCTAACCCCCTATTACAAACGTAAAGAGGTTGGGTCGTGAGGGAAAGGAATAGTTCTTTTAATGAAAATTATAAATCAGTAAAGGAACACATTTAAAAACGTTTTGCATGAATGACATTCTGGTCGCTGATGCGTTATTGTACAGTTATTTAACTGAGAAGTTATATGAGCGTCGCACATAACAGGCTTTCGCGCGCCAAACGAATGAGTCGAGTGGGTGTTCCAACAATACGCAAGGTCGCCGAAGTTATTGTTTTGAAGGTATTGTTTTCGGCAGAACTTCGTAAAAATTGAATAATTATTAATATGGTGAAATTAATAATGAAGAGAGATATTCTTTTCAGTTAATAACTCAAAATAGATGATATCACCGGGACTGGAATAGTAAAGACTTGAATTGCCATGGACTTTTCATCAGTTTGAATATGGCGGCGGCCGCAGAAGGTGTGTGTGCCGGTTGCTCTCCGATGCTTTTCGAATGTATCAAGCGTTAGTATGGTGACAATTGTGCTAGTCAGAAAACGTTCGTACGTTTCCTTTTCTTAGTCGTCATTATCACGTCGTAATTTACGTTCTATTTATCGTTCTTGCTGCATTTTACGTTTCCTTTTCTTAGTCGCCACCCGGTACGGCCGCCGCCATCTTCGAGCTTATGTAAAACAATTGCTGACGCTTCTGTAATAGTCCCACTAGAAGAACTGTGGCTCCCCTCACGACCCAACCTCTTTACGTTTGTAATAGGGTGTTATATTCCGTTATTCATTAAATTATGCTCGGCTGCCTTTCGCGCGGGAAAAATTATGCTGAGCGCGGTCGCCAACTTCGAAGTTTAATAATTTGAAAATAAAGCATCAGCGAGCAGAATGTCATTCTTGTAAAACATTTTTAAATGTGTTCCTTCAGTGACTCTTTGGATCCGAATTATTATTTTCCGTGATTGCATTAAACTTCACATTGACCAATTTTTCTTCTATGCACTTTCCGTCGGAAATGAGTATTTAACGAGTTATGGCGCTAGGTTTAGTTTCGTCTTTGATGACGAATGCGCTCGAATAAACAGCTACTCATCGATTTTCGACTTTTTGTTGCTTGAATCATGGTAATAATATCGAAATAAACTACTTTTCTACTATACACTTTTCGCAGCAAATAAATATTTCACGAGTTAGAGCTGTAGGTTTTATTTTTTGCGCAATTGAGCTCTTAGAGTACGTTTGAATACTTTGTAATTTATTATTTGCTCACCCCGCGGAGCTTGCGAAGCCTGAACTCACTTCTAGGATTTTATAGTTAATAACACAATAGAAATTATCGCACATAAATAACGAATCATAGTGGTATGTTAACTTTCGTCGTAGATGGCGGGAACGCTCTCGAGCATTCGAGCGCGTCGGATCAGAGCGTCCATGACAGTGTTGCCGTCCGACGCGCGGTCGATGAATTACTTGCCGCTTCAAACGGTAGAGTTGAGGTAAGTCATTTACCGCCATAACTCGTGAAATACTCATTTCCGACGGAAAGGGCATAGAAGAAAACTGGGTTAATTCGATCTAATTAACTATGTTAACGTACTGAAAATTCAAAAATCGATTACTGACCAACACTACACATTTACCGATTTTGCTATTACTTGATTACCAGACCTTGCTGCTATTGCTTGATTGCTAGACCTTGCTGCTATTGCTTGATTGCTAGACCTAGCTGCAGTTGCTTGATTGCTAGACCTTGCTGCTATTGCTTGATTGCTAGACCTTGCTGCTATTGCTTGATTGCCAGACCTAGCTGCTATTGCTTGATTGCTAGACCTTGCTGCCATTACTTGATTGCTAGACTTTGCTGCTGTTGCTTGATTGCTATACCTTGCTGCCATTGCTTGTTTGCTAGACTTTGCTGCCATTGCTTGATTGCTAGACCTTGCTGCCATTGCTTGATTGCTAGACCTTGCTGCCATTGCTTGATTGCTAGACCTTGCTGCCATTGCTTGTTTGCTAGACCTTGCTGCTAGACCCCACAGGACGTATAATTGAAAGTTTACCATTTACTGTGTTCTTCCGTAATACTTTGCTTTACCGCACCGAACAAACCTAACTGTAGTATCTGTTCACTACCCGTGGTCTTCCTCCTTGCGGACGTCTATGGGCTAGTCGTCGAGCTGCGCCGCCGACATCACCCTGTCAGTTACCTCTGCAATGTGGGGAAATTTGCTGGGGCTCTGGCTGTTCAATTGTTGTTAAACTATCCTCACAGGAATGTACTGAGGACTTCCAGTATACGTCCAGAGTTTCCAGCATTTCTTTCCTTGCCCCCATGGTAGTTTTTTCAAGAACATCTGAATCCCCTCGGCATGAGACAACTATTGTGTCTATGGGAATTAGAGCTCCCAGGGAGACTATGTGAGTGCCCGAGCTGAGAGTTAGGTAGGCTTTTTTTTGTTGAAATAGAATAGGTTTTTATTTTGTTACGGACCATCTTTTTTCGGTTCACAGCTGTCTTGTTTTTCCGCCCCTACTACTTTCTTCTTCAACTTCTTGTTTCGTGATCTTCTTTCCCAACTTACTGTTTCTATGCCATATCTGCATAGATTCCGCGTTTCCTTAACTCCGTACTAAACGGTGCCTTCCTCCTTCCTCCCTTTGGATCGCATTTGTTGCTGCGGATAGGGAGACTTAAATTGACGACTAAAATAAACTAAACAACATCCGAATGATCGACTCTGACTCCACCATTTTCGGAAAGTCAACTCCGATTTTGATTCTACCTTAAAACATACGACCTCGACTCAGCAATTCTGCCTCCATTTAATGGAAATATTTCTCATCTTTGTACGTTGGCATTACATTAGGGGAGTTGTGCTGACGCAGTTGAACCCCTCAAAGTGTTTGGGTGTTGCTGAGATGATAAATCTCTTACAGTGGTGGGTCTCAGGTTCGTGATAACATTCAATGTCCAGTATCGTCACGGCTGCATTAGGGTCAGGTTCAACTGGAGTTACTCTTGGTAAAACATTCGGATGTCTAAGTTTAGGTTGTTGAAATTTTGGTACTATGATATTGCCAAAATAATCTAGCAAGTTAAGAAGAGTGTAACTCCACTTGAACCTGACCCTAACACAGCCGTAATGACACTAGACATTGAATGCTCTCACGAGCATGTGACCGACCGCTGTAGGAGATGGAGTCACATCTCAGCCCCACCCAAACAGTTTGAGGGCTTCTGCAGCGTCAGCACAGATCCCCAAAGTAATGACAACGTACAAAGATGATAAATATTTCTATTAGATGGAGGCAGGGTTGCGGAGTCGCATTTTTTAAGGTATAGTCAGAATCGGAGTCGACTTTCCGAATGTGGTGGAGTCAGAGTCGTTCATTCGGATGTAGTGGAGTCTAGGTCGTAGTCGCAATTTGTTGGTGTTTCCGATTCCGATTTTCGCTAAAATCTGCTTACAATTATTTAAAACCGAAAATTCATACAACGGAGTTGAAACACTTTAGTAATATGGTGAAAAGTATATATAAGGTCTTTGTTTGAATTTTTCATACTCTACTCCTTATTTTTTATACCTATTACTCCTCAACTCTGGATGCAAGGCTGGGAGTCGGCTCACCTAACTCCCCACTCTGACCTTAACTTTGATTCCAATACACCAATTAATTGCCAACGACTCCAACCAGTAAACACGGAAACAATCGACTCCGATATTTCCGTGTTTAAGTATTCTCCTTATTTTGAAGTGAAAAAAATAAACAAGATTGTTGATAATTAATGTCTGCAACCGAAATGATTTAGGCCGATATTATTTCAGGCCCCTCCCCCCCCATGAAATTATTTTAGGGATCCTGGCCCCGCAAAATTTTTGGCTCGCTGAGCCACTGGCCCAACCTGACACTCTTTGTATATATTTTTGCACCACTACACTGAAGATCAGTAAAAGATATTACTCCGATTAATATAATCGCGTGTGTGAAATGTAACAACTTAATTTCACGCATGTTTTCATCCGTGCATGTTTGCTGCTCATTCGTCATTTTGATAACGCTAATATCACTTGGTTGAAGAATTTCGATTATTCATGTAAATGAAATTGTTTAGAAATTAGCAGTAGCGCAAACTGCGATTTAACGAGAAAATCGGCCGACCATTGAGGGGTTCCGGGAACTTCGCTCCCTGCCTCCCAGAAAGCGTATGAGAGTTTTGTCTCGCATATTAGCATGAATGAGCTGATGTTGAAATTGAACCTAATTTGAAATTTTTAGGCACTATAGTTTAGAAATTAGAGTAGAGACAAATTGAGGATTATCGAAAAAATCTGCCCCTTATTGAGGAGTTACGGGAACTTCGCTCCTTGCTGTCTGTGAATGCTAAGGAATGTTGGTTGGCATGTACAATTTACACTTAAAATTGTTTCAATCTTTCGTTTGAGAGTAATTTGAACTCGACAGGTGCATTATTTTGAAAGTTACAAGTGAATGAACTAACGTGTTTTGATGGCGCGCGAGTCGGAAAAGTCTCTCAAGAAATTTCTGTAGTTTCCACAAAACAGTTTCTGTACCATCTTGGTTGCGGCACTCCCCCAGCTCAACATTTCGAGAGGGGGGTACCACGGCCCCCGTTCTTCCCTGGCTGCGCTACAGCTGTATGTGCCTACCTTAAATTTCAATTGTTGCGAAATGTTTCCTAGAGTAAGCTAGGGGGGTCCATAGTTGCAAAATGCTGGCGACCCTGGTGGGAGCTCATCCCTAAATTTATTATTATTATTGCGAAATGCACCGCGCATTAATGCACCGCATTAAAAGACTTGACTAATGTGCGTTCATGAAGCTCAGGCTACCGCGTTCGTTTCCCTGCTAGCTACGAAGCGCAGGTTGTTTTATTTTACCAGTAATAGCATAGGGAAAAATTCAAAACGTTGCCTATCATTTTTACTGTATTTTCTCGGTTGATTATTGTATTAAGTTATACGGGAGTGGAATTAAACGCATGATAACACTCACAAACTTTTATTCTAGGACAAGAAGTATTACAAGGAACGTAAGCGAGGGAGCAAGACGCTACACCCTCACGTCAAGTAGCGAGGGCACCACTGCATACAGCTTATATCTAAGTAGAACTCATTAAAAGAGAAATAGAATATGCGCGTAGACTAAAAGCAAATACTTAATGCATACCATAAATGCATATTTCATTTACAATTGATTATTAAACAGCATGAGATGTATTTAATACTTTAACAGGGTGTAGCTGGATGTATAAAAGGGGATTGCAATTTTGAGACCGCTCTTGGAACCACGCACAGATATCCATTCCTTAACCCACAGAATAAAACCACAGCATACGTGAACTTAAAATTCCTTTTTAGCTGAAGTTTTGACGGTTCTTTGCGTGCACATTTGTCCCACATGTGTTTTGTTTATCCAGGAGAGAAGAGGAGCGAATCTCCATCTCCTCTCAATACGTTAGTCATGAAATATAAGACAAACCTTATATGTCGAGAAAGTTAATACAAATTTTAACGCACTAGTTTTCCAAAAGCTCCTATCGCCACTTGCCTTATAACTAATTTGTGCAAAAACTAGAGAAATATCTTAATTGTAATATGAATAACAGTAGATGGATCAACTGAGAACACAGCAGTGAAATTCTATCAAAGTTCATAGCCAGCTAAAAATAACAAGAAAACAGTAGAAACACTCAACTAACAAACAAAAAAGAAAGAACATTTAGACGTTAATACAGATGAATTTCGAAGGACGAAAGAAAAAAGAAAGGAAAACCGTTTTTTCAAACAATTTTGATGCGTTGAATACCTAACAACCAACTTAGGCTTTAAATATTACAGGTAAAATGCGGCTAAATTGATAGACAAACCAGAAGATCTTGACATTACCTCCTTCAGGAGTTGAATATATAATTGAGACACAAAATTAGTATATTCTCATGAATAGTCCATGCTCTAAACAAGGACTATAAGCTTAAAAATACAGTAAATACTACTGATAAATGCATTGTATGACAGTCTTCTCTTACATTCACGCAAAAGCTAGGGCTCCCGCAGCAGTTGTTGATTTTGTTGTAGGTATAGTGGGTGGAAGTAAATGATTTTGCCCCTAAAACAAAGAAATCAATTTCAGGAAGTTGAAACTAGTTTTTCGTCCACACATATCAATGAGTGCGTGCCAGTTAATCAGCTCAAAGAAGAGAATTAAATGCATAAAAAAATTTTCATTTTAATTTTTTACCAAAATAATACTGGCACAAAAATTTTCCAGGCATCAGAAACGAGAAAGAGCTGCCCCAGCACGAAGCTAGAAAAGTATTTACTTCTAAAAACGAGTGAACCAAAATTGTGAACAGTGAATAAAGTTTCTGGAGAGTTCGAAGAAAATTCTGCATTGTATTTTAGGAAACGTCTTAACTTGAAATTACTTGTATCTGGTTAGTGGTAGTAAAACAAAAAGTATGTCTAAGGCAGTGATGAAATTTAAATGAAAGCAATGCAATAATAATATTCGCGTCAATTCAAGTAATTAATTAATTAACTAATTAATTCAAAAAGAAATCTAATGAATAAAATTTTCTAAAACTTATAGAATAGTAGAAGAGATCAATTTTATCGATTAAAATTCGAGAACGAACTCGACATTCTCAGCGCCAAAATTTACAGATTTGGAACCAAAACCTGCAAAAACACCGCATCTTAGTCATAAAAGGTTGGATTAGATTACCACAAAAATGTTTGCTCACGAACACAAACAACGTGACACAACTGAAGGCTGCGACCAGTAATCATAAAAGATAAACGAAGAAAAATGAACACGCAGTTCAGGTTGGACAAATTTCACATGCACGAGACACGGAATGCTAAAAATAGAATACAAACAGCTGATTTTCAGGCGTCACCATCTGAAGAACCTCATTTTGATTTATCTCTAGGGAAACGTAGTCTACATAAAAACAGAATTATCAAGGAGGGTAAAAACATCTTTCAAGAAGTCATCTTTGTTTAAAAATAAAGCTTTCGAGTACCACAACACTCATCATCAGTATCTGAAAAGGAAAAGAAAAATAAACTTTACATCACGAATCATAAGAGCACACATGTTAGTGAACAAAACTTAATTAAGAACTTGAAGAGGAACAGATGAATCAGTTGCGTTTAGTGTTGGTTTAATCTGATGAATAAGGATGCTTTCTAATAATCTTATATCTTGTCTACTACTGTGCCCTATAATTTCAAAGTTATTCTGATTGATTGGGTGACCAGCTAAATGTGCATGATCTCGGATACTACTATGTAATGTTTGGTTGGTAGCTCTACCAGTACGTACGGACATGCTCTTATGCTCTGCAATGCGCGTTACTAAGTGGCGAGTGGTCTCTCCACAATATGTAGCATTACACTGGCTACATGTATATTTATAAACGACGCAACTTTGTAGAGACTTAGGCATCCTGTCAGTAAACCGGAAGAAACTACCAACACTGAAGCCATTGCGAAAAATAATTCTTGGATTGAGCTGTGGGTAATATTTGGACAGTAGTAATTTTAATTCCTTCATAACATAATGATTTAATGCATTTGACATAAAGTTCACAGATATATATAAAAATTTTTTCTGCACATCATAATTTGGCATCTTATCCTTGCGGTTACATTCAATGGTTGCACGGAAAATTTTTTCTACGACAGAGAGCGGGAAACAGTTACGGCAAAAATAAGAACGCAAAAACTCAAGTCGGGCTGAAAAAGCGTCATACGTTGAACAGATTTTAAAAGCTCTATTTTCCTTGCCTTTGAAAAATTATGTAATTCACTGAGGGATAATTCCATTTATCGTATTAATACTGATTCTGTAAACCTTGTCCAGTCTACCATTAGAAATATTGCGTTCACCTCCTATTATACTTTTCGTAGTAATCTATCTGCTTACCAACGCTCAATTATTAGAACTCTCAAAGCTCTGCGGAGTGATAAGAGCGTTATCGTTACGAGACCGGACAAGGGGAAGGGTGTGGTAATTCTATCTCGTGACTCTTATTTGTCAAAAATGCCAACTATATTAGCAGATTCAACAAAATTTATCCGTTGTACTGGTGACTTGAGCAGACGTTGTTCAAAGTAGAAGATAAAGTGAATAGATTCATAGACAAAATTTATTCTAAACGCATTATTTCTGACGAAGCTAGGAAGACCTTGAAGACTACCGGTAGTAAGTTTGGTATCATGTATGGCTTGCCCAAAGTTCACAAGAAAGACTTTCCTCTGAGACCAATTCTTTCCACAATTGGGACGGCAAACTACAATTTGTCTAAGTTTCTAGTAACTCTTTTAACACCGTTTTCGTTAAGCGCTTCTACTATAAAGGACTCATTTTCATTCGTGCGCGAAATTTGTTCAATGCCCAACAAGAACTACATAATGTCTAGTTTTGATGTTGTGTCTCTCTTCACGAACATCCCGGTAGACGAGACTATTGAAATAGTATTGTCAAAATTATTTACTAACAAAGACGATTTTCATGGTTTCGACAGGCAGAGCTTCAACAAACTACCACAAATTTGTACTACAGATAATCTTTTTTTATTTGATGGAAACTTGTATTCGCAAAAAGATGGTGCTCCCATGGGAGGGTGCGTTTCACCGACTCTGGCTAATATTTTCCTTTCGCACTACGAACAGCTGTGGTTGAATGATTGTCCTGATATTTTTAAACCAGTATATTATAGGAGGTATGTCGACGATACTTTTCTTTTGTTTCGTGATGCCAGCCATATTACTTTGTTTCTAAACTACTTGAACAGCAAACATCCGTCTATAAAGTTTACCCATGAAAAAGAAACGGGAAATATGTCACTTGGATGTCTGCATTGAAAAGTGTGAAACTTCCTTCAAAACAAGTGTTTATCACAAATTAACCAATACTGGTCTGGGAATGAAGTTTAATAGTGCAATAAATGTTAACTTTAAGTACAACCTTGTTTCTGGTCTTGTAAATAGAGCTTTTAAAATCTGTTCAACGTATGACGCTTTTTAAGCCCGACTTGAGTTTTTGCGTTCTTATTTTTGCCGTAACTGTTTCCCGCTCTCTGTCGTAGAAAAAATTTTCCGTGCAACCATTGAATGTAACCGCAAGGATAAGATGCCAAATTATGATGTGCAGAAAAATTTTTTATATATATCTGTGAACTATATGTCAAATGCATTAAATCATTATGTTATGAAGGAATTAAAATTACTACTGTCCAAATATTACCCACAGCTCAATCCAAGAATTATTTTTCGCAATGGCTTCAGTGTTGGTAGTTTCTTCCGGTTTACTGACAGGATGCCTAAGTCTCTACAAAGTTGCGTCGTTTATAAATATACATGTAGCCAGTGTAATGCTACATATTGTGGAGAGACCACTCGCCACTTAGTAACGCGCATTGCAGAGCATAAGAGCATGTCCGTACGTACTGGTAGAGCTACCAACCAAACATTACATAGTAGTATCCGAGATCATGCACATTTAGCTGGTCACCCAATCAATCAGAATAACTTTGAAATTATAGGGCACAGTAGTAGACAAGATATAAGATTATTAGAAAGCATCCTTATTCATCAGATTAAACCAACACTAAACGCAACTGATTCATCTGTTCCTCTTCAAGTTCTTAATTAAGTTTTGTTCACTAACATGTGTGCTCTTATGATTCGTGATGTAAAGTTTATTTTTCTTTTCCTTTTCAGATACTGATGATGAGTGTAGTAGTACTCGAAAGCTTTATTTTTAAACAAAGATGACTTCTTGAAAGATGTTTTTACCCTCCTTGATAATTCTGTTTTTATGTGAACCTCATTTTTTATGATAGTTTTTATTATCTTTAGAAATAAGCCTCATTAATCAATTAAAAATATGCAAATAAGTGGGGAAGACGAAGAATACAATATTAATCGATAAGTACAGGGTGGGGCAGTAAAACCTATCCGATTTCAAAACGTTATAAAATTAAAACGACTGAAGTTGTCAAAAATTTTTTTATTAGCATCGCAAATTTTATGCCATTTTTAAATGTAAGTTTTGAAAAGCACATCACTCAAATGTCGTCCTTGGGAGCGGATACACTGATTTAGGCGCTTGCGGTAGCTTTCCATGACTTTCACCGTCATTTCAACAGGAATTTCTTCAATTGCCCGAGCAATTTCCCTTCGTAAAGCAAGAAGGGTCCTTGGTCGATGCTGGTAAACCTTCGATTTGAGGTAACCCCAAAGGAAGAAGTTACATGGAGTGAGATCCGGTGAGCGCGGCGGCCAGCCAAGATCACCTCTCAGGGAAATGAGGCGACCGGGAAACAGTTCCCTGAGAATGTCCATTGATCGTCGCGATGTGTGGGCGGTTGCACCATCCTGTTGAAACCACACATTTTCCACGCCATTTTCTTCCATTTTGGGTCTAAGAAAATTTTCCAGCATGAAACAATAGCGCTCGCTGTTGACCGTTACGGTTTGCCCATTTTCTTCAAAAAAGTAAGGCCCCCAGACGCCTAGGCGGGAAAGAGCACACCACACAGTCACTTTTGGGCTATGGAGGGGTTCCTGATGGATTTCTCGAGGATTTTCGTCACTCCAATATCGAAAATTCTGCCTGTTAACGGCACCACAAAGGTGAAAATGGGCTTTGTCCGTTAAGAGCACAACATCGTCGTTTGGGAGTTCTCTGAGATCGCGACACAGGTTCGTACGGGTTTCAAAATCCCTTTCACTTAATTCCTGTGCAACAACCATTTTGTAGGGATGCATTTTGAGGTCCCGGTGCAAAATGCGCCGAATACTGCGGTTGGAAATCGCCAAAGCGAGCGAATGTTTTCGCGCCGAACGACGCGGGGAACGTTCAATCGCGGCTCTCACATTGGCCACGTTTTCAGGTCCTGTTGCTGTCCTGGGACGTCCAGGCGACTTCTTTTTCAATGCTGAACTCGTCTGTCTAAAATTTGACACCCACACTTTAATCGTAGCGTGATGTGGAACAGGATCATGACGCCCGAGTCCGAAATGAATTCGAAAAGCAAGTTGTGTAGCAATTATCGAACCGCCGCATTCGATAAACCGCTCAATAACAAAAGCACGATGTTCACCAGACCAAGGCATGTTGACTACTGACAAATGGCATAAAACCGGCTTTCTAACGGTTTTTACCCCGCTACTCTACCTGCTCCCTCTTCTGAGAAAAAGGGATTTGAAATCGGATAGGTTTTTCTGCCCCACCCTTTAGAACCTCATCGCAGACAACGCTCCAGAGGCGTTAGATTAGATTGGATTAGTATAAATATAATTGGAGCCACCTTAATCACAAAAACAGGGTTCTAAAGAAAGGTAGGATAAAGCCATAATTAAGTAATAACTTGAGGGAACGCAGAATCTGTGCACGAAGTTTGTAGAAAAAGCCTGACGGAAAAGAAGTTCATGAAACAAGATAAAGTCAAAAAAATACAAAACATGAAAAACAGGACAGCAGTGAACCACAAAAAGCAGGTCATAAACAAAGAAATATGTCATTTAAACAAAAAAGGTGGCCAACCTTACTGGAAACTTGGGACCTCACATTCCCCCTGGCAACACTAATTTCCATAGATACAACATTTGTCTCCCTCTGAGGGAGAAATTCTTAAGATCTTTGACTAAACGGAACAACTCTACTATTTAGCGACTTGGAAGCGCAGCGTAGAAATTATACATTAACGCAACCCAAAAACTTGAATTTGACAGCTAAAAAGAAAAGGTATTGATGCAACTCGAAAGTTCCTATGCTTGACAATTTAGTAAGAGGCTCGAAGTGTCACAGTCACGTATGAATAGCAATATGTCAATTTTTCGACACAACGAGAGCACTAGTGTGCTGGAACGGGAAACAAGGGTACCAGCAAGCAGAGCTTCCTCCACATCACATTCACATTGTGAAAACCTTGCTGGTAAACAATACGTAATCCATATAGTAAACCATAGATGATATATGGAGGTCTGTGAAAAAAGTAATTCATCAACGACGTGTTTACGAATGAGCTCTACGTCCACATTTTTTGGGCATCACATCTACGCTATACCAGAACACCTTCGGTTTGCAAAATCGTCAAATTTTATGCTAGTAAAAATCCCATAAAAATTTCTTTCATACATTTAGTTCCCGCGATGGAATAAACTAAAGAACAATACTCCTACACAAAGCAAAATTTTAGCATGTTAGAGCACTGTGTTGTTTCAAGAAATATTATTCCTGTGCAATGACCACATCTCACTACCCGAACCAGAGGTATTAATGTTAGAAAGTAAACAGAAATTAATCAATTACAGGCAACAGGGATCATAGACTTTTGCTATATTATCAATTAAATTCCAATTCTACAAAAAACCACAAAGTTTTCCCCGTCGAAAAATTTTAAATGCCGTATTTTACAACTATCTGTAATTCTCCACCTATTGTTGTTGTACCATGTCTTGCTAAACAGTAATGCCCTCTGCTAAAACATGTCCTCTGAAACAGGAATGATTACACGATTCGTTCATGTTTCTTAGCTTGGTGTAATTTCATTTTGTATTTATAAGCAGAGGAATAGTCACATAACTCACACCTAAATAGCTCACCTTGAGCATGTTTGCTAGCTAGGTGTGATTTGAGAAGGTGTTTAAAAGCACAGCAATAGTCGCATAACTCACACCTAAACAGCTGACCTTTACCATGTTTGCTAGCTTGGTGTCGCTTGTTACTTTTCTCACTTCTAGTTGAATAGTCACATAACCCACACTTGAGTAGCTTCCCCTTACCATGTCGGCGTGCCTGGTGTAATTTCAAATTTGTTTTATAAGCAGAGGAAAAGTCACATAACTCACACTTGAATAGCTGACCTCTACCATGTTTGCTGGCTTGGTGTACTTTGATTTTGTGTTTATCAGCAGAGGAATAGTCACATAACTCACACTTGAATAGCTGACCTCTACCATGTTTGCTGGCTTGGTGTACTTTGATTTTGTGTTTATTAGCAGAGGAATAGTCACATAACTCACACTTGAGTAGCTGTGCTTTGAAGTGTTGGCTGGCTAGGTGAAATTTTAAAGTTCTTCTATAACCTGTCGAAAAATTACATAACTCACATTTGAAATGCTTACCTTTACCATGTCGGGTGGCTAGGTGTAATTTCAAGCTTCTTTTATAAGCAGAGGAAAAGTTGCATATCTCACACCTAAACTGCCGCCTGCCATGTTTGCTGGCTTGGTGTGATTTGACATTGCTTTTATAAGCAGAGGAATAGTCACATAACTCACACCGAAACAAAAACAGCTGACCTTTACCATGTTTGCCAGCTTGGTGTACTTCAAGGCAGTCTTTATGACCAGTAGAATAATCACATAACTCACACCTAAACAGTTGGATCTTCCCATGTTGGCTAGCTATGTGTCTCTTGAAGTTGCTTTTATGGCCAGAGGAATAGTGGCATAACTCACACCTAAATAGTTGCCCTTTGCCATGTTTGCTAGCTTGGTGTACTTTGAAATGGTCCTTACGACCAGTAGAATAATCACATAACTCACACCTAAATACCTGACCTATACCATGTTTCCTCGCTTGGTGTCGTTGAAAACTGTTTTTACCAGCACAGGAATAGTCACAGACCTCACACTTGAACAACTGAGATTTATCAGCTTTCCTCGCTTCATGCGTTATCTTGCGCTCACAAGCCAAAGGCTGCTCCAAATTTCTTTCATTAACTATTGGATATTCGAGAGCACTGTCGTTAGGTGTAATTAAATTGGGCTTTGTGAGTGATGAATAGCTACAGAATTTACAGGCCACAAGATTTTTAGGACCATGTTTTTCAGGTCGATGTTCCCAAATCATTTGTTTCATACCTGAATACTGATAATGATCTGACTGACACTTGCACCTATTCTCACCACCATGCTGCACCACTATGTGTTGCTTCAAAGTACTCATGTCTATAGTGGAGTAATCACACAACTCACATTCGTAGTGATATCCCAATTCATGGCTGACACGGAGGTGCAGTTTCATGAGGTCCCTAATGCCAGTGGAGTAATCACAATGTTCACACAGTAGGGGCTGTGACACGAGTCTGTCAGGGGGTGTGGCCTCTACGCCGCTGCTGCTACCCGACACATCTGATGGTAGTGAGTCAACGCTCCCTTGAGATGCTCCAGCTGGTCCCTGATGCACAGTACTCGTGTTGTACGCACCACAGCTGCCTTCCCTCAAGTTGGCTTTTGCTTCTGCATGCCCTGAACTTGCCTCAGAGGCAACATCGTCTACTTCTCTCTTGAAAGTAACTGCATGAAAGCCCGCACCTGAGCCGACCTATAGGAGAGGACTATTTTCAATTAAAAGTTTAAAGGTTTTGTCCGAATAAAAATAAAATGAATTTTCTCAACAAAAAACGTCAAGTGTTAGACAAACGATATAAAATATATATTGTAAGTAATCACAAGTGTAGAAAAATAATATTTAAAGCAAAGATACAATTGAAAATCACATTCGCTTATACAGTCCGTAAATGCAATACATATGATATATCTAAACAACATTCAACGCCTACCAAAATTCAACACCTATTGCAAGAATCAGACATACATGACATCACAAAATCAACTGCAAACTAATGTACCAACGAATTTCATAAAACGAATCTTTAGAATTAAGAACTTTACAAAACCGTCTACTGTTAATGTTCGACTCTCAGAAAAAACATCACTAACTCGATTAATCTATTAAAAATTGACAACGAGCGTATGATGGATGGTCTCTGAATAAACAGTGAGTTGCTGGAATGATTTCTAAACAACAAGCAAAATAAATAAAGCATTATTCATTCATTAATCATAAACAGGAAAAATATGTATGCAAATCAAAAAACTAATTTCATAACTAAGTCACAAGGCTTTATGGGTAGCGAACGGTCCACACAGTCGAATTTTATTGAAAATTCAGCATCTAATTCTTGAAAAAGTGAAAAAAAGAAAACTACAACGAATTATAAAATGATCTCAAGGGGCCCGAGTCGAGACGTGTCATGAAATTCAACTTACTGAAGCACAACGCAGGCAAGAAAGGGCTCCATGACACTTGGGGTACAAAAAGCAGGTTAAGATAGGCTCAACAAAAAATGAAATATGGGATAAAATTAATTACAAAACACGACTGAATGACAGCAGAAAGAGATGCAGTAACACTATGCATGGTAAAATAATTTTTGAGTATAAAATTGGAAAAAAAACAGATCAAGTAGGCAAACAAAAAAACAATAAATCTCAACGCCCCCCCCCCCCCCCTCCCTTCCAATGCAAACCCTAAAATACCGGCTTGTGCAGCGGAACCAGAATGGAATAAAAGAATCCAGGTCACTCCCTGGAACCAGAGTCAAACATCACTAGGCAACCAATGAAACAGCTTAAGAAGAATTTGAGCAAACATAATATGAGTTACTTTATATCATTCAAGTGACATTGATTGGAATGTTATCCCCATAGTGATATGTTTTGACAATAATGTCAGAAATGCTCAAGAGAATGAGGGATAACAGCAGCAATAATGTAATGAAAGTAACACAAAAAGGGACATGAACAAGGCAATACATATTATATGATAACTAATTTAAATGTTTCAAAGCATGACCTAAAATGTTCCACTCTACAATTAGGGTATATGTACAAAGCATTCAAAAGGATAGCAAGGCTTCAAATTGGAAGCATTCATGAGGAAAGTAAACAACCAATAGTATACATACAATATGAGAGCAAAGGGCCAGCTGCCACTGGATTCATTCAAGAGGAGAGCAACTGACCAATTGAAAGCATTCAAGAGAAAGGTAAGCATCTAATTGGAAGCATTCAAGAAGTGAGTAAGCAACCAATTGGAAACACTCAGAAGAATAACAGGGTGTCTACTGATATTTAATTTCCAAATTTTACTACTTTTTACTGCCTTCTAAAACAAAAAATTACTACCTATTTTTACATAATGAATGTTTTCGGAATGTAAGTCATCAGCCTATAATGAGTAGTATGAGTCAATAATACACCCAATACCAAACGTTCAAAAAGGTTCCAAGTTTCTTAATACTTGAAATACTTCATGCTAAATGCATCAAACGAAGCATAATTGTGAAAAAAGTTACCTAAATTACTAGTACCCCCGTCCTAAATGAACTCCATCCAATGTTAAGACAAAGAACCTTGTCTTAACATCTTTCAACTATGAGGACAACCGTTCATGATACGCTAAGAATAAACTGACTGGAAACTAGTGGACACCAGGTGATTGTCAGATCACTTTACAGTAGGATAGAATATCAGGGAACTTCATTATGACCAAACACTATAGCACTTAGTAAATATGAGTTGGCGAACTATTAAACGAATGTGATTATGTGAACGAATTTTTTTAAACTATATCGTACCCCAAAATCTAAATTGGCACCCTAGTTGCAATCAATGATGGTAACAAATAGGTTATTAACATTATATTACGGAACAAATCACGAAAATGCAAATTTCATGTTACTTTTACATACATATAGTATAAGGTTGTAACATAAGTTCTGTCCAATTGTTGAACCATTATACGAGGGTTAGTCAAAAATTTCTCAGATAAATGCCATAATTTTGAACTGAACAGAGATTTACACGTTTTTACAAGTTGAAACCTGTCCTTCGAGCCTTCTTGATAACTTGCAGCTGTCTCATCAGTCTATGTCAGGTCAGCATCGAGAGAGGTTGCATCTCAAAATAGTAATTTTCAACCCTTCAAATGGCAAATTTTGAGATCAGAGCTAACATCTAATTTTTAACTAAACTAATTTGGAAACCTGTTGAAGATCATCAAAGCTTTACAGCATGTTTATGAAGACTCTGCAACATGTATAGCAGTCGTTTATGATTGGATTAAACGCTTTAAAGAGGGAAGATTCCAACTACATGACGACCCACGAGGAGGAAGACCCACCACGGCAACAAATGAAGAAAACATCTCTCTGGTACAGAACCTAGTGGAACAAGCCCCTCCCCCCAATTCTATCAGGAAGGCATTTACAGGTGGAAGCATAGATCACAAAAGTGTATAGACAACAATGAAACTTATGTAGAAAAATAAAAGTTATGAGTTGTTTAATAAAGAAATTATAGCATTTGTCTGAGAACTTTTTGACTACTCCTCGTATATGTTTAGGGCACAATTACTTCAAATTAGCTTGTCAATGTTCAATGCTTATCCATGGTAATTAATGAAATAGTATTTCTTCTCTCAGGTTGTGTGATAATCATTGTAATTAATAACTATTTTTAGCCCTAATGTACACTCGAATAAATAGCATATCAGGCATATATTGTTGTTTGAATTTTATAAAGGCAATACGGCAAGCTCAGCAGCACAAACACTCAAAGACACTAATGGAAATGATGTTGTGAATGCAGGAGATGGTTTTTGTGTTTCAAAAAGGATGACTACAGTCTAAAATACGAACCGAGAGCAGGATGCTCAAAAAACTCAATTTTGAGCAATTTCAAGTTGTCATTGATGAAAATCCAACCTGCACTACTAGAGAACTGAGCAAAACCTTTAATGTAAGTCATATGACCATTTATCGGGAAATGAAAAGACTTGGTAAAGATTCAAAGACCGGAAATGGGTCCCACACGATTTGTCAGGAATCAACAGGCAACAGCGTGTGACCTGTTGTGTTTCACTGCGTTCTCGCGAACTTCAGGCACCTTTTTAGACCGAATCATAACTGGCGGCAAGAAGTGGATCCTTTACAACAATGGTAAGAGCAAAAGAGAGCGGCTAAGTCATAGTTCAAAACCAATTCCACAGCCGAGAAGTGGACTGCACCCTAAATAAATTCTTTTGTGTTTATGCTGGGATTTGAAGGGATTATTATTATTATTATTATATAAGAAAGTTTTAGCCTCCCTTAACCACGTCAAAGATGTTCCAAGAGAGGAAGGATAAAGGCACCATTTAGTATGGAGTTGAGGGAACGCGGAATCTATGCACAAAGTGCATAGAAACAGTAAGCTAAGAAATAAGTTCATGAAACAAGAAAAAGTTGAAGAAAGTAGTAGGTCTTGAAAAACAGGACAGCAGTAAACCGAAAAACGATGGTTCGTAACAAGACAAAGACTTATTCTATTTCAGCAAAAAGGAACCCTACCTAACCTTTAGCTCGGGCCCTCACATAGTCCCCCTGAGAGCGCTTATTCCCATGAATACATTAGTTGTATCCCCTTGATGGGGATTTGAAGGGAATTGTTTATTATGAACTAATGGGTGACAATCAAACAAAAACATCTGAAGTTAACTGTCAGCAGCTAACTTGTTTAAAAGCAGTTTCACAGGAAAACCTGCCTTCTTTGATCAATCGAAAAGAAGTGATTCTGCACCATGACAATGCCTGACCCCAAACTTCAAGAGCAACCAAAAATCTCTTTGAAGAATTTGGCTTGGAAGTCATGCATCACTCGCCAAATTCTCCTGATCTTGCTCCAACCGATTTTCACCTTTTCAGGAGTTTACAGAATCATTTAATGGAACAAAGGCTTACTTCAAGAGAAGAGGTCAAAATGAAACTAGTTTTTTTTTAAGCCTAAACTGGCCAAATTTTATGAAGAAGGAATCAAAATACTTATGGCAAGATGGGAGGATGTAATTAATAAAAATGGTGACTATGTTGAAGACTAAGTATATATGTTTTTGAGAGGATTTTCACTTTATTTCAAATTAACAAAAAAAAAAAAAATGGACAGAACGTCTGTTACTACCTAATAGAAGAAAGAACTTTAATAAGATGTAGCATCACCATGCCCTTCTGACAACATCCTGGAGGTAACTGAACTGAATCCGTCAGTCGCAATGACTGCCAAAAGGAACTTTGAAGGAACTTAACTCTTATTCAAATGATAGCATTTTATTTTAAAAGTTAATTTTATAGCATAATTCATAATTTGGACATAGACTAATGTCATGGGAAAGAGAAAACTTTCAGCTTTAAAAAAGGTAAATTTTTCCACAAAAAAGCATTCATAGTTACAGTAAATCATTATTGTTTCCCTAACACCGAAGTGGACAGAATAAACTCTAGTCTTTTCAAAGGAAAATATTAGTGCTGGATGTAAACACTTCATGGATGTAAATGAACTGCAGAGAAGTTCCTTAGACATCTTAGCAAAAGGATTGTAATGTACTGATGTTAAATTGAGGATGTAATGTGTTGCAATGTGGTGATACATTTAAAATTGTGATCCAAGGTACGTGATGTGAAAAAGTTGATATGTAAATCCAGTTTTTCCCTTGAATTGCACTTAAAATCACATCACATTTTTGTTTGCATTGAAGTGCGTAGTGTGAGAATATTTATCTTTGAATAAGATTTAGGAGGTTATTTCACTTGGTTCATCACTGCTTATATTTTATATTCACATTTGTAAGGTATAGTTAAATGATGCAATAATTTGAGTGAAGTGCTATTATTATACTTAGGCAAGGACATTTAAGTGCCTTATATATGACAAAAGATAAGTTTGTTCTTTGAAAGTAATGCGATTGGGTACATCGAAAGAAAATCATCATAAGACAAGAATGTTGAATATTATAGAGAGAAATAGCCACTTGAGGTGCTTGTTCAAAAATCTTGAGCAGGAAACTGAATTCAATCTTAGAAAAGTCAACAATCCTTGATTATTTACTGATCATTAGCCTGAAAAATAATGAAATGGCATTAAAAAAATGTGAAATTTAAACATTTAAATGGCCCAAATGAACTTTACATCATAAAGCAATTCAAAATCTTTCTGATCAAACTGAATGAGAAAAAATGAACTATTTTCCCAGTTGTTTACAAAAATTTTTTTTCAACATTTCTCTATCTTGTGTCCTTCAATCCTGAAATTACATTCTGCATGACAGGATTATTTCCCATAAACTGCGGCAAATTGCCTTATTCTGGAAGAAATAAATTTTCAACAATCTTAATTCACTTTATACATATGTACATTTCTTTCAATTTTCAGAGAATTATTCCACTTCACAATATTTTACTACCCTGAGTTGAATTTTACTAACTATTTACTACTTCTCATATTTGACTCCTTTTACTACTTTACTACCTAGTAGACACTCTGAATAAGCAACAAATTACAGCACCTGGGGTTCATGACTCCAGTCAATAGGTTCATCCTTCACTGTAATGGCCTCCAGCTCAGCATCAGGCGTTTCTTGTTTGATGTAAATTGCTTCTAGATGACTCCCAGAATTTGGTTCAGCTGCAAATGACACCAAGATCATTGAGAAACATCAAGCCAGAGATAAAAAAATCTAGGAAGAATTCTTTTTGTGCTGAAATACTAGGAATATTGCTCATATTTGATAATGATGAAAATTATTTGTATTTGAACATGTCAAGAGCTAAAACAAAATTTTAGGGCTAAGTAAGACGTTGGAATTGAATCTAGTAACACTTACTCCAGTGGTGGACAAAAAACTGTTTAATTAACTAAAATTATTAGCATCTCAAGAACTTCAAAGATTTCAATGAACAAAATTTTTTTTAGCACACCAGCAAATTTTTTAGAATAAAATAATTCATGTTAATCACACAAAACTTTCCAACACAGTAAAATTTTGCGATAAAATCTGTAATTTGTACATCACCAAATTTTTTCAGTGATGTCATGCAACTTATGAAGGATAAAAAGGATTCAACTTAGCAGCAGGAAATATTCACTGAGTTAGAATTAATAACTCCTCGTAACACTGAAGTCCTTATTTTTAACCAAACAATGGTGTACATTTTAAGGCATGATTTTAGGGCCCTTGAAATAACACAAAATGAATGAAGAAATATCACGAATAACCTTATCAGCAAATGCAACAAGAACAACACTTTAACATAATTTTTAATATTACAGTTTTTGAAAGTTTCCAGCACATTCTGCCTCATCGTAATTAATAACTACTTCTAGCCCTAATGTTCACTCAAATAAATAGCATATCAGGCATATATTATTGTTTGAATTTCATAAAGGCAATACGACAAGCTCAGCAACAGATTAATAAAGTAATATTACTGTAATAATGCTAACTTTATGTGTAGAGTATCTCTCAGTTAAATACTAGGTGTTAATACCACAATTTTTGAAAAATGAAACATTACACTGGAGATATAGAATGGAGCGTTATCAATAAGTTAAGGCTCACTCTGTAAATAATTCTTATTAAAATCTATTGAATGAATGCCAATGTTTTTGACCTAAAGTTGTGCCATATTAGACTATAAATAAATTTTAGTAATCAACAACGAACAGAAACACACACGCAGTATCACACTCTCAATAATTCACACATTATCTCCAGACATGGCTGTGTACACCAAAATTTATACAAAATAACAGCAAGAACCACAGAATAAAAAGCTGCAGATGTTGTTCAGAACACACAGACTATTTGCATTTATATCTTCTAATGTTGTTATATCTCCACTTATAACATGAGACATCCAAGTTTGCCATGCTGCTAAAATTTACAAAACCAAAGTACAAATTGCATTTTATTCAAATTATACATCACCTTCTGTGAGATTAACAAAATTCAACTCATATAGAAACTGACTACAAAGCCCCTCTCAAAATCATAATTGAATAGATATATTATATCAGCAATTTTGTTAGTTCTTCTACATCATTCTTGGTAGACAATATCCTGTAGTTTTCTTGTTTTTAGCTTACAATTTAAAAATAAAATTGCAGGTCTTATCTTTGAACAAATAACATTTAAAAATTTTTTATAAAATTTTAGTTCATTTTCAGACTAGATCGGCAGGGTTTTCTATTGTATTCTACTACCTACTAACTTATCTCTCAAATATAAACCAGAATCGAGTCTCACCTTGTGCCTCATTCTCTCCTGGAACTTCCTGCTTGATGAAGTCATGCCTGCAACACAGCCTCTCCACTTCAGCATCAGTCAACTTCTGCACCATAACCACTGCATGCTCCATGCTGGATGTTGAGGCATCTGAGCAATGGACAATAGCATGTGTGTTTGTTTTCATATTTGTGACAACTAAAGCCACAAACTAACAACCATTACACAATTTTTTTTTTTCAAGAAATGACTTGATAATGGGATGCTGGCTTGCTTTTATATTCAAGGTAACTGAAATTATAAACTGCTAACATGAAGCATCAAAATGTCTAAAAAAATGACATTCTTCCCTCATGGAAAAAGTGAGGGCCACCAGTGTTGGGGCTTTTGTAATGGCCTACGATTCCCTCAGCATTACCTACAGACTTCATACAAGAATTCAGTGCCTGTATACTAGACTTGTCCAATAGATTACTCAGGATCTACCAATGATTGTCACAAACTACCATAGGTTGGCATTGCTGGGATAACCAGTGTGCCAAAAACCATCCTCGGGCATTGTAGGTCACCAGAACCCGTTCTACTTCTTAGTTACTTATATTTATATGCACTGGCAAAATCAGATTAGGCAGGAAGAAACTTATTTTTGCTGTGCTTTTCTATCGATCATTTTTTGTTTCAACATTTTATACAGGTAACACGATACCAGTATGTTTTATCAGTTAAGGATGTTATTGTTAAGGTCTTTTAAAAACCAATGTATCAAAATCTCATGTTATACTTTATTGGAAATAAAATGTTTTCTTCATTTTTCCTTCTTTTTCTACACTCATTCCAGTCACTGTCTCAGGACTCTTGGCATGTAATTAAAATTTTCATAGGATCAATAATGCACAAATTACATTCCTGATCCAATCCAACAAGACAGCTCCTACCACTATCATCTTCAAAATTTCTGGTATACCATTCATTTTCTTCATAGTGCTCATATACCACATTAATATAAATCACCCTCTCTGGTTTGCATTTATTACATTCTAGCACAAAATTTTCAATTATTTCCTTTACTTTCCAATAACACTGCTGACATAATCAATTCTTATTCTCAAACCTCCTTACCAGACATGTATTCACACTCAATGCCTAACACCTCACAGCAAAGAAGAGTTGGCTTTCAAAACTACTTTCATAGAATATTTCACACTTCGGCACTTCCTTTTGCATATACCAGATTAGTGTAGGCTTTCGCATCATGCTGAGCATCCATTTATTCAATTCATACTATTTTGTTCCCCTCACACTCCTTTTTTTCCACCTCTTGCAGTCCCACTCTGGTCCTTCACCTCCAGCATTCATTAAAAGCCCACCATCAACAGGTCTCTTAATTCTAATACAAATAACTTTTTGCCTACTTGATTTTCTGGCATGCCCCTAACATATTTTCTCTAAATAGCTTACAGTCAGATTACATTCAAAAATTTGCTTAACACACCTGCTATTCTGCATTTTCTCAATTCTCACCTTATAATTCAACACAGCTTTTATCATTCTTTCTGAAAATAGGCTCCATCCTGGATCACCTTTAATAGGGGTTAATGTTTAAGGAGATGCACCTAATCGATTTTTGAAAATTTGTTGCATGTATCAAGGTAATTACATTGAAATAAGCAACTTTTCTATTATGCACTTTTTGGGGCAAATCAGTATTTCATGAGTTATAGCGGTAGGTTTACCTTTGGTAGAGTACGTTTGGGTACTTTATAATTTATTATTTGCCGGCCCTGCGGAGCCTGAACCCACTTCTAGGATCTTTTAGTTAATAACACAATAGAAATTATCACCCAAAAATAATGAATCATAGTGGTATGTTCATTTTTGTCTTAGATGGCACAAATGTGCTCAATCATTCAAGCACGCCAGAAGGGCAAGTTCACTGTAGTGTTGCCATCCGACGTGCTTGATGAATTACTTGCCGCTTCAAACACTAGAGTTGCAGTCAGTAATTTACCGCTATAATTTGTTAGATACTCATATGCCCCAAAAAGTGCATAAATGAAAAGTTGTTTTTTCGATTACCATGATACAGGCAACAAAATTTCATGAATTGATTAGTTGCACCTCCTTAACATTAACCTTAATAGCTTCCATAGCTGTCCATTTGGGAGCACCCAAAGCTAGACGTCCTACTTTATTTTGTATCCCATTCAGCCTCTCAAGATCACATCCAATTCAGGCTAGAGCATTCATACATGACACTAAGTACAGCAATGTACTGCCACATTCCTCTCACACATTCATACTTGCTTGCTCTGTATCTGGCCACACTATACTTAACCATCCACTCCACTGCATTGCTTTTGCCACTTTCTCACCCTCAGTTCTAGTGCATCCATCTTCACTTATCATACAACCTAGATATAAGTATTCTTTTGTTTTACCTATTCTGATTTCTCCAATATTCCACAGTCTGTCTCTATCAGTCTCATCACTATTTATAACCATAACCTTACTTTTGTCGGCACCAAAGTTCATCTTGAAATCTGTACTATATCCATTCACAATGTCAAGCATCCTTTGCAGTTCATGTCCACATTCACTAACCACAACCACATCATCAGCATACAACAAACAACTCAGTCTCTCATTACTGACTTTCAGTCCTAAGCCACTCACTCTCAGTCAAACTGCTAATTCTTCTCTGTACAATCCAAACAACAGGGGAGACAGAGTACAGCCCTGTCTCACTCCTCTAACACTCCTCACCTGCCCTGTTTCCAAATTTCCTAACCTGTAGATAGGGCTTGTGTTCTCACAGACTTTGTACAATTTTTACTATTTTTCTGCTAAACCCAACTTTTCTCTAAATTTCAAAGAGCCAAACCCAATCCACTCTGTCTTACGCCTTTTCAATAGCCAGGAATGCTAAATATAGCTTATCATCCTTCCTCATTTGCTCAATTATTTCACTCACTACATCACTACAAACAGATTATCCTCCCCACGTCTATCCTACCTAAAACCATTCTGTTCTTCACCTAGGACTCCTAATTCCTCAACTAAATTTTTCATTCTCTCATTCAAAATACCACAAAAGATCTTACATAGTGTCAGCCAGTGCAATTGGTCTGTTATTTTTTAGTTCTTTCATACTCTTATGTCCACTCTTATGCAACAGTACTACAATACACTTGTTCCAGTCATCCGGTACTCTTTCACTCTTCCATATCTCATCAAATAAACATTTCAACATACTGACTACCCTCTCTCCTCCACATTTATAGAACTCATATGGGATCTTATCAGGGCCACATGCCTTTCCATTTTTCACTTTCTTCAAAAAACTTACAATCTCTTCACAAGTGATTTTGTCATCCATGTGCAGTTCACACTCATCAATCAGAAAATTTATGGGTTTATCATCTGTAACCTGCTCATTCATTTTACCAATGTCCTCCCAGTATTCTTCAACTGCTTTCACCATTTGCATCCTATGTTGCATGCTTTCACCATTTGCATCCTATGTTGCATACTACAACCATTGACTACTAATTCATCAACTTGAACTTCACTACCTCTATCATTACCTTGTATAAACTTATACCAATCTTTTATTCCATCTGGACCTTTCTTTCTTAGATTTTCAACTTGGTGTCTCTCCTCTCTAACTCTAGCTTTATTTATCATTCTCCTTAGTTTCTTCTGCTGGTCCTGGTACTCATTCCATGCACTCTGCTATTCATCCTCAGTAATTCTGTTTCTTTCATACATTTTCCTCATACTGCGTTGTTTCTTATTTGAAGTCTTTCCTCTCATTTGTTCTTCCTTTATCTCACTTGTAAACCACCTGGCATTCCCTGTCCCTTTCCTACATTTCTTTCTACCAATCTTTTGCTCTGCCATATCATACAGGGTTCTTACAATCTCACTATTTAGGTCATTTACATTTCCACACCTGTTCCAGTTGCACCTACTCAATTCATTCTTAAATTCTTCCCAGTTTGCCATTTTTATCTGCCAACTTTCTTTCACACTACTGACCTTCAGCATTGACTCCTTTCTA
The DNA here is from genome assembly GCA_030386875.1 of Morinoia aosen. Classification (NCBI taxonomy): domain Eukaryota; kingdom Metazoa; phylum Arthropoda; class Malacostraca; order Amphipoda; family Talitridae; genus Morinoia; species Morinoia aosen. The sequence goes on from CM059580.1 coordinate 8,062,130, forward strand.
CCCCAGTTATATTCAAGCACAAGCATTTTATGATCACTATCAATATCAAAATCATTTTCATCTACAAACATTTCTTTGACATACTCTCTTGCTGTACTATTCACAATCATATAGTCAATTGCAGTTTTCCATTCCCTGCTTTGCCATGTATGCAAGCCATTTCCTGTTGTGACATTCAGGTTTTCAAGTTCATTCTCATCATAAAAATCTATCAATTTTTGTCCATTTGCATTCACCGGCTCACCAAGTATACCAACATGGCCATTCATGTCCCCCATCATAATCAGAGGGCACCTGCAGTGTTCTCGTACAATCCTTGTTAATATTTCATACTTTTTTACATTCTCTTCATGAGCTAAGATCCCATCAGTTGTCATAAAACATACAATCACAACAATACATTCTCTGGCATGCATTCTTTCACACTAAATTGCTAACACATCTTCACTTTCAGGTTCATTTCCAACAGGAAGTTCCTCTAATTTCCAATTTAGAGCATTCTTTACAATCAAACCAACTACACCCTCTTTTTTGCCAATTTACACGCCCTTTTCCTATCATATACTTATTCTCCTTACATGTTAAACTGACTCTATCGCGCATTTGGGTCTATACTACACCAACACAATCCAATTTTCCATTCTCAAATTCTACTACGAGGTCATCTAACTTTCCTGCATTCCATCCACGCACATTTATACTTCCAAACCTTACAACACAATTGGACAATACCAGACACTCCTCACGTTTGCTCTGACGGATTTTGATTCATCGAGTTCCACCTTCCATTATGACACGAGTAGCCCTGATCCACCGGATATATTTCTTGGAGAGTTTCATCTCACCTTCTTTTGTAAGATGGACTCCATCTCCAAGAAAACACCCATCCTGGATCACGCTATCCATTTCAAGGAAGCTGGAACCCAGCTCAAGCTTTCTCACACGCTCAGCTCTCATACTCATAATCCTTTCATGCACCTCTCCATTCACCTCTTTTCGCACCCTTTCATACTCCTCATCACATGCAGGTTTTCTTAGGAGGCTAGTCACCGCCACTCTAACATTCTTCTTTCGCGCCCTTTCAACAACTTTCATAATTGCATTCACCGTACGTTCTCTCCCACATTCAAGCAATCGATTGCCGCCTCCTTGCAGTACAACCATTCCTTCATCCATTCCATCTATCACTCTCTCAGCATGCCTACAAATCTCCTCCACTCCTTTCCCTCTCATGCTCGTACATCCGCTACTGTCACTCATACATATGAACCTATCAACATTCTTCACCATGCTATCTCCACATATTCTAATCATAGGCCTTACTCTCCCTTTCATGCTACTCTTTTGCTCACTTCTTTCACTCAGATCATTCTTTCCATTCATCTTCCTTTCATTTGCTTCCACTACAGGCTCCTGCACCTCATGTGGGACCTCAACAGGTGGCTCATTCACTCTCTTTCCACTTGTACCTCTTTCATCATGCTCATTCATCCTTCTACTCTCATCTGTCACATTTGCACCATCATTTGCTTCATTCACACTCCTTGCAACATCATTTGCCTTATCATCCACTTCATTTGCACTCCTTGCACCACCAGTTACCTCTTCATTCACTGCATTTGCACCATTCTCATTCTTTCCTTTGTTCAGCTTTCTTTCATCCATCAAGTCAGCCTCTAAAGCAACCATCAAAATTGTCAATCTCTCAACCTCCTCTTTCAACTTCTTACTCTCATCATTCAAACATTTCCAGCACATAAACACAAGATCATTCAACTTTCTCGGACTCGTTTCTCTCAAACCTTTGAATGCATCTATATCTACCCACTCTTTACAAGTCATGCACTCAATCTCCTCATCCATTCCACTTGCACCTCCCTTCCTACGACCAGTCCTATTTCTTGCCATCCTCAAACACAGACTCCTCTCTCAGTACAAATTTCACAGGCAGAAGAAGTCTTCACTTACCAAATCTACTGAAACTCAAGCTATCACACCAAAAGAAACAAAAATGTTTCCTACTACTCTCACAGTCACTCTCTACAATGTCACACACTAAACTTTTTATATGCAAAGAAAGCTTACCAGTCAAAACACCTCAGTCAAAAATTGCAAGTCACCACACCAAAGTTCAATGCTCAGTCTTAACTCTCACACAACAAAAAAAAAACTACTCTCACGAGCACTCCATACAAAGTCACACACTGTAATCACGTGAATATACAAACTATACCAGTTTTTCAGCAACTTCACTTTAATTCACCACAATTTTCGTCGGAGGATCAGAAGCACGTGCACACCGTATTGTATCCGCACCCAACTCCGACTTACCCGATTTCACACTTTGCGAATATCTAGTTCTTTTGGATTGTTCAACATTTCTGAAATTTGTTTAAAATTAAAAAAAACACTTGAATGATATTACTGGACTAACACCGTAATAAATACGAGCGTATGTGTCCTAATGCCAAAAGAAATATTCCACAGAAATGAAATAACATTGTATTAGGCAAGCGGAACGTTTGATGAAAAATTGCAGTGCTTGAAAACTTTTGTATACGTGAATACTGAACAACAAGAGTCCTGCATATAAGATTAAAATTTTTCTTTTCTAAATATTTATTAAATGAAAAACTGATTGCACGCTCCAGCTAGAACAATATTATGCTGAATTTTTTAATCATGTTTACAAAAAAACAAACAGAAACATAACAGTTTATTTCCAAGTTGCCTCATGAGATACATGCCAACATATTGGATTTTGAAAGTTTCTTAATATAAGACGTCCTAAAACAAAAGTTCCATACGAGTACTAATTGACAAACCATCCGAGGTGCACAAATAAATAAGCCATACGAGGCATAATAATAGACAAACTATTAGAGATGTACTATTAGACAATACTATCAGAGGTGTACAGATAGATAGACCATACGAGGCATATTAATAGAAAAAATATACGAGGCATACTAATTGACAAACCATACGTGGCGTGCTAATAGTTTAACTCTGTCAAGGGTAGTTGAATGAGAAATGAAAATTATTATCTCTTGGATATTTTATATTCAAAGGGATTCCGGTACAGCGCTTCTTGCCTTTTTTCTACTTCGATAATTTCAACTAAGAACTTGGGAGTTTCGAAGAATTCTTTAATAGCTTTAGAATTATTTATAAGATTATCGAAGTAGGAAAAATACAAAAAACGCTACACCGTACTAGATTGAAACACCACCGTAAATGACAATCAAGTATTGAGAAAAAGATAGTCTCGAAATAATTTGTAAAGAACATCGCGCAACACAGCACGCACATCTAGAAATGCGTTAACAAACTTACACTCAAAAATGAAATGCATGGCTTGTTCGGCATACATATATAGAGATAATATTTGCACGAGCGCTTTATTTCATTTGTCTGTTTATGCTTTTAATTTCTTCTGTTCACAGAAATGACCTTCGGGGTCGTGATAGATCGATTTATAAATCATTAAGCAAGCGCAATCAATTTGTTTATTTCTGAAATTTGGTGCAGTGTTAACTGATCGCAGAGCTTTAGGTAAAATGTAATGTGTCTTGAGGTTTTGCTTTTTATGCAAAAAGTAGAAATAGAAACCTATATATGTACATGTGCGCATATATGTGTGCGAAACGTGTGCATGTTTACACTGATATATAGACATTTATGTTTGCGTGCGCACACATACATACTCACGCACACACCAACACATATTCATATATATACGTATTGAAAATGAATATAAGAAAAATGCTAATAGATAGACATGAAAAATAATCCTGCTCTTTCAATATTTAATGACGTTTCTGGTCAGAAATTTTTAAAATCCAATTGGTTGAAGGTAATGAATTTCATGAATAAACAATTGTTAGTAGTGTTATTTTTTATTTAATTATTTAGTAATCCATGTTTTCTCTGATTCATGTTGCATCGAAACTATGTATACCCGTCTAAGTTTAGAGCTAACCCATGTTTTTTTCTGATATGCTTTACTGAGCGATTTCATCGTTATTTACTAATACTTTTTGTTAGGTTTATGCAACAGTTCATTGTTTTCTAACCTTTTATTACCATTTTAAAATAATTTAGAACGAGAGCTTAGCCTTTTTTCTAAAAAGTTTCTGATGTTTTCCTTTTTCCGTTTAACTGATAGCGAAGAGCCTCGAAGGCATTCTCCAGTATCATTAACAGTAATTATAAGATTTGTTATCGTGCCATGGCAAAAATATCCAAGTGAAAATTGTTTGACTATTTCTCTCAACAATATAATAAACTCCTGACACGGACACACGGCTATTGAACGTCTCGTATGGTTTGGCTACCAGCTAAGAACCATTGTGTTGAAAAAAATCAAATGCTGTTTCAATGCATTTCATGAATGAAATTTTACAGTAATAAACGTTTTTTCTTTATTTTTTCTCTCTCATTTGTTTGGACTCAAAAGAATCTTGTACAAAATTCTGGTGGAAACTATGGTGGGTCCATGTTTCATCCGCTTTACTGGCTGGCTGACAAAACTAGCAGAAGAAGACGAAAGGGCTTCCCGAGACTGGTGAGGTAGTCAGAATAGAGCCTCCATACAGCACTTATCTATCTCCGCTGGTGACTCTTCAGCTCAGCTTGTAATTTGTTTCTCAGCCGCTAGTTTTTGCGTCTTGTAAACGTCGCAGCTCTCACCACGGCCGCTGGGAGTCCAAGCCATCCGAAGGAGGAAGGAGTGGATCCAGTAACTGGGGGCCATTGGAGGTCGGCTGAAGATTCATCTTCATAATCCTGAGTTGCGATGAGGTGAGGCTGTCCGCCAGTGAACTCCTGATCTCGCCCCTTGCCATCTTACCTAGAGTAGATGATCACACAGAACTGGACCGTGATCTTGTTTCCACCAGGTTTTGTGCAGAAATCTATACTATAATAAGAGCCGCGTCCGTCTGTTCATCTGTCAGTCCGTCCCCGCAGGGGGATACAACTATTTTATCTATGGGAATTAGCGCTCCCAGTGGGATTATGTGATGGCCCGAGCTGAGAGTTGGGTAGGCTTTTTTGTTGAAATAAAATGTTTTTTTTTGTTATGTTAAGGAACACCTTTTTTCGGTTCACTGCTGTCCTGTTTTTTAGCACCTCTGACTTTCTTCTTCAACTTCCATCTTATTTCATGAACTTCTTTCTTTAACTTGCTATTTTTATGCCCCTTCTGCATAGATTCCTCATTCTCTTTAGCTCCATACTAAATGGTGCCTTCCTCCTTCCTCTCATCGATACACTCATTTTTTAATAGCGGTTAAGGAGGTTATCTATCTAATCTATCTGTCCAAAGCCAGCCGAAAGTGTGTGGTGAGCGTATCTGTGATACAAGCTCGGCCTCATCAACTCTCGAGAGACTGAATTTCTTTATTTCTTACGAGCTTTCTTTCATTTAGTATTCTTTCTTATTTCAAATAGAGGGGAGGAGGGGGGAGGGGGGGGGGGGGGGTTGGACTAGTACTATAATTACTATAACTATAAAAATTACCATACTTATCATTCTTATTCTACTTATACTAAATTCTAAGTTCTCGTTCCTTTTCTTCGCATGTGCTGATGTTAGAGAGCGGGAGCGCGAACTTTTACCTAATAATACAGATAAAAATTACGGGGAGAGGAGAAACCTTTCTACAGATAATTAACCAAGTAATTATTCCACCTTGAATTCCTTTCTAGTCATTAAAAGGCACAAAAATCGCTTAGTGGAAATTAATACTTGCAGAGCTTGGATGAGCTCGATTCAATCACATTCATTTTTTGTATAGTAACTTTAACACGTACTCTGCTATAAGTTGGGAGAGGGATGAATTTCTCAGTCTGGTGATTTGATGAGCGGAAAATCTATACTATAATAAGAGCCGCGTCCGTCCGTCCGAAGCCAGCCTGCAGTGTGTGATGAGCGTATCTGTGATACAAGCTCCGGTCCTATATATTTTGACGGGCCGTGTTCACGCGGCCTCATCAACTCTCGAGAGATTGTATTTTTTAATTTCTTCCGGTCTTTCTCTCATTACGCCCATTTTTTATTTCAAATAAAGGGGGGTGGACTAGTCTTTACTATAATAAGAGCCGCGTTCGTCCGTCCGTCCGTCCGAAGCCAGCCTGCAGTGTGTGATGAGCGTATCTGTGATACAAGCTCCAGTCCTATATATTTTGACGGGCCGTGTTCACGCGGCCTCCTCAACTCTCGAGATTGTATTTTTTTATTTCTTACGGCCTTTCTCTTATTTCGCCCTCTTTTTTACTTCAAATAAAGGGGGGTGGACTAGTCTATACTATAATAAGAGCCCCGTCTGTCCGAAGCCAGCCGAAAGTGTGTGATGAGCGTATCTGAGATACAAGCTCTGCCTATCAACTCTCGAGAGATAGATATTTTTATTTCTTTCTTTCATTTCGCCTTTCTTTTGTTTCAAATAAAGGGGGTTGGACTAGTTAGGCATAAATTGCGGAGGAGTACCGACCTAGTGCGTGAAGTTCACAAAGTGATGCACTTACGCGCTATACTTCAAGTAGCGACTGAGTGTAGAAAAGCCTGTTGGCTAGGATTGTGTGGCAGCTATGATTGGTTTGGTTAAGTTGTGAATAGCTAAAACAATCAACTGACTTTACTTCTGAAACATGGTACGTTTCAACAGAAATGTGAACAATTATTGCATGAGCGTGTATTTCAGCATGTACGCTAGTATCAATTTCAAAAAGGTATTTTAAAAACTGGCATGCAGCTCATTATACTTATGCGTGAATGAGCTATGTGCATAGTGGTATACATGTGTCCCAATACGAGGTCAACGTGTTGATCCCTGCGGTATGAGCTGGAGCTTGAAATTAGACTTGCCTCCCCTCAGGGGGACACAACTATTGTATCTATGGGAATTAGCGCTCCCAGGGGAACCATGTGAGGGCCCGAGCTGAAGGTTAGGTAAGCTTCCTTTTGTTGAAATAGAATAGGTTTTTGTTTTGTTACGGACCATCTTTTTTCGGTTGACTGCTGTCCTGTTTTTCAGCACCTATTACTTTCTTCTTCTACTTTTGTCTTGTTTCATGAACTTCTTTTTTAGCTCACTGTTTCTGTGCACCTTGTGCATAGAATCCGCGTTCCCTCAACTCCATACTAAATGGTGCCTTCCTCTCTTAAGGCGAGGCTACACTATGCGATTTTTACTGCGCAATCCTCAGGCATTTTTTACCCCCTGCATGCTAGAGCGGCTACACTACGCTACGCGGAGCAGCGGCATCACGCCGCATCAGTTGCACAGCGCAGCCCGGAGAGGAAAGATGTCGATAAACGTGCGCTCCGGTCAGTCGCTATCGCATGTGCGATAGGGAAGAAAAAACAGGAAAGACAATCACTCACGCTACCTGTCTATTTCCTTCATTTATAAGTAATTTACAGTCAATCAAAGACATAACTACCCAACTATGTTTCATTCTAATTTCGGGTTAAGCTATCTAATCAACAAGAAACAGGGTTGATTTACTCGAAATAAATGCTATATATTTCAAAAATATATACACGGTATTCATTTTTGATTTTGGTTTTATTCACTCAGGTACAAATGCAATGGGAAGAATTATTTAACTTGTATATTTTCTATATACAAATAAATAATACACATGACTTACCTGAGCGACTACTTGACTATGCAAATTTGATGTTGACTGCCGTCTCTCTACCCATCATTAAGAAATGACAACATATCATAGCAAGATTGGGTCAGTCGCTGTACCTCCTCTGTACCTGCTTCGATTTTTTTTAAATGCTGAACATTTTGTTCAGCCTAAAAATACTGTGTCTTCAATGTGTGAATTTTATTTTTACTAGTTCAAAATGACAGAGTTACACCACAACGAAAAGTTACATGTCCTCTGTTTAGCAAGCATAAAACTAAGCTCGAAATGTCAATCGAGCCTGAAAAAAATTAAAAACAATGTCAATTGAGCCTGAAAACATTTCTATCCGTGGTGGCCTCTCTTGGTAAAATTTTATTCTGAAATGTCTATTATCTCTTCCGAGCTTTTTAAGGAAATCACAATTTCGAAAACGATAACTCAAGTTCCAAAATCTTGGGCTTTATACTAAGTGGTAGCCAGGTTACTGGTCAAACGAATTTAAAACATTTTTTCGCATTATCAATTAGAAATATCAAAGCAAAATGATGAATTTCAACAGAGAAAGCTTCAAAGAAAATTTCTATTTGTAAAAATATGCTGATTGCGTATTCTGGATACCATAATCCAAATGAAAGGGAATTTAATCGCCACAGAAAAATAATGCAGTAGAATAATTTCTTGTATTTCTTAAGCTATATCCTTGTTGCTATCAAAGCTATCGATTAGAAGAGGGAGTCACACAGACGGATGGACGCGGCTACTTCTATAATAGTGGTTATATCAACTGTCAATGCCTTCTCAGTGTCTAGAAATGTTAACATAATTTTGTAAGCAAATTCTTATAACTTTATTTCTTATATGTTGAATTTTTGACGTTTCAGATGCATTACTTTACTTTAAATTGGTCTCTGAGCTGGAGCACCAGCTCGCGTGGCCAATCACTCGTTGTAGAAAGCGCAAGCAATAAACAGAAGTACAATAGAACACTCCATGATAAAGTACAACTGCGAAATGGGAGAGCTGTCGGGCGATGACCCTGAAATGATGTGTAGTTCACTCCTAACTACGCGCCACAGATGCTTGCTTCTCAAGAAGACGCGTCAAAAACCGCACACCGTCGAAGTTCATGCAGCACTCGTGCATCCGACATGCATGCGTCAAATTAGGGCGAGTCGCGCGTGAGTTGCACGAAAAACGCATAGTGTAGCCGGGCCTTTAGAACATCTTTGTCGTGCAGTTAAGGGAGGCTAAAACTTTTTTACATAATAATATTAATAACGTACAAGCATCACGTTTGTACAGAGTACCTTGAGTCAACAGCCTTTCCAGAACTTCCATGAGATTTTTAACCAGTCACACGATCCTGTTGTGAAGGAATAGATTCCTTTCAAAATTTACAGTTATTCCAGACAGCCAATTGTACCTTTGATCGCCGAGTGTTGAATTGGTATTAAAAAAACTGAGGACTTACCCTCAACGAGAATATAACACGATTTTTGAGGGGTAACTAAATCATAATATTCACACCATAATGAGCGTCCTAAGAATACCTTGAGGTTTGTTGTAGCTTGGCTCAATATTAGTTGACTGGCGTACACGAACCCCCAAAAATGAGGGGATTCGATGTTTGTTCAAAAAAACCATCCAGATGTGGACCAGGAACATATATATATCCATCCTAATGGTACCTCGATTACAATATTCGTGTAGTTGGGCACTGGTGAAGCTCGTATCACAGATACGGCCATTAAGCATCCTCAAAGAGCGTGGAAGAGAGACGGACCAACCAATTTGATGTGTTCATTGAAATTCCCATAACATAGCAGGAATTACGTGCAAGAAATGCCTAAATTATTTTTATATATTAATTTGAGAAGACACCTGGCGTTTTTATCGAATAGTAATGATTGTTTTCAGCGAATTGTTATCGAGTTCGTGCACCTCCTTTGGTAGTTATAGCAAATGTAGAAGACATGTGATGAAGCAAGAGAGCTAAGTCTTCCATTCCTTCAGCCTGCACTTCCCTCACTCCTCTCAGGTAAGGTGGAAAACAACATTGCCACAGCACGACTGTAACACTGGAGAGATCAATGTGGATGTTGTCGCTGAGTTTTGACTCGCGCTGTGTTGCCTGAACCCCCGTCACGCAACACCCCCGACCGACGGTTCCCAATACATATGTTTAAGTAACTTGTGTTGTATATTTCTCCTACAGCTCCATAGTTCTGCGCTGCAGTAATGCGCCGCGCCTCAACAATCTTGAAGTATTTCTCGGAACTTTCATTTTTGCGTCACGATGATTCGCAATTTAGTAATGTCACCCTTCAAAAATAGCCTCCATCAACTTTTTTTATAAAGGTTGTCGATCAGTTTGGCATAAATGTATCATGAATTTTATTTGACTTTTTGACGATTGAATGTGTAAATTCTGAAAGGTATAAACCTGGTAATCGGAAAGACTGCGTCTTATTAATATACCTCGAATGAAAGAGGACTTTCCATCCGAGTCGTTGTTACAAATTTACTGAGTTAATCCTACACACCGTATTGTGGATACGGTCTGCTATAAATGTCCAGTTTACAAAGGATATTCTTTCTATTTGCTATAAATAATTGCATTATTACAGGTACGTTTCAGCAGAGCAGTCAATACGAAATAAATAATTGAATGTAGAATATCATTTTGCTTTGTTGCTCATTGTTGACTAAACTTAATCAGGCTCACAAGCAGTCATATCTCAATCTGTACATTGTAATATGTATTTCTAATTCTTTCTTTGATGACTTACCAGTGAGAAAATATTCTGAGATATGCATGTGTGAATATGACGATGTGCACAATTTGATCGAGATATCCATGAAATAGTTCTTAGTTCTGTATTAGAAAGTTTTTGAACCACAAACTCAAATATTTAGATTGCATACCATATTTTCGATATTTCATTAATATTAAACTTCGTGAATTTATTTTCTATACATCAGCAATCTTCGTTTCTGAAATCAAATTTTAATTAATAGTTCTATATTTTTCTTTTCCATTGATTGGAATGAAAATTAGGGTGGTGCAGTGGGCAGTTTTCGATGGGTGTAATTATTCATATAAAATATAAGAAAACAAATACTGGAAATTTCAAAGGAAAATTATTCACAGAGCCAAAATGTAATCCAAACACCAGCTGTAAAGCATGCAGTTCGACATTGAGGTAAATAAGGTCTACCGTGGTCAGCAGCAAGCCAATATGTTGGCATGTATCTCATGTGGCAACATGGAGATAAATGTTTTTTCTGTAAAAATCATCACCGTGTACCACCGTTGGGTCACGTCAAACCATAAATACGTAAAGGGCATTGTAACTACTTCCAGAAGGCCATGGTTTATACATAAACTTTTAACCCACGTCTACATAACTCTTCACATCTTGGCATGATCTTCTGGAAAATATAACTTTCACATACTCTCTCGCAATCAACGTTCTAAATACTTTTATTACGAGTTTAATATATATAACATTCACATCTTTCATACGATTTTTCCCTATTTCGTACTATTTATTATTAGGTCCGTTCACAATAAGCTACTATTTTGCCATCAGCAGCAGTTCAACAAGGGAAACTCATCTATATTGATAAGCTTCGCCCACCGAAAAAAAACTTTGTAGAATAACTTAGGAGTTCTTGAGGCGTGGCTCATTATTATTTAATTAATTTCAACTAGAAAATTATTCGAAATTTATTGCAGTGACGATTCATCTTCCCGACAGTTCCCATTACATATGCTTAATATATACATATACAGGTATTTAGGTAACTTGTATATTTCCTCTAAAATCAATAATCAACTATATTATGAACGCCGTGTGTCTCCATAAACTTATTAATAAATACATATTTTTTGCGTGCAATTTCTCCTAAGTTATCACGATGGGGATTTGCTTGGTTGGTTTGTATCATAGATACCACTGAAATGATATAAAAAATCTGGCATTTGCTCCCGTTTTTTGCAAGTCAAAAATAGTCCGGGAAAATTGAAAATATTGCTGAGAAAATAGAGCTAATCGCAAGGGGAATGATATGGAATTTTTTCAAAAATATTTCGGCTAATAAATATTAAACAATAATAATAATACACGGTTGTTGCTTGCTTGGTGCGTGTGTCTGTGACATTCTTAAGGATGCTGATGTGTGATAGTAATGAGCGTATCTGTGATACTAATGACCTTGCATGTGATACTAGTGACGTTATTTGTGATACTAATGACCGTATCTGTGATACTAATAGCCGTATTTGTGGAAGAATTTCACAGGTGCACATGTACATGAATATTTTAATCGGGTTACCATATGGATGGATATATATGTTTGTCTTCCTCATCTGGAGGATTTGTCTTACTCAAATGGAGAATTCTATCATTTTTGACGGGTCGTACATTAAGTCATCTAATAATGAATCCCGCCTCTGCAATCTCAATCTTGTGCCCGAGACGTTCATTTTAGGGAAACTGTGTTCAATACTTTACTTTTGTTACCCTTAAACAAATCGCTTCTTCAACTTGTGTATAGAAGTCATCAGTTTTTGTAATACGCTGTTGCGATACACTGCTTTCGTTCGTGATTTGAAATTAAAAACTTGTAAAAATTTTGAGAGGAAGAATTTCCTTTATCTAATCAGACTGTTAAGAGGCGGATGTTGGACAGTTAGATGGCAAACCCGCCATAGTTATATCACGCGACATTGATATCCCACATGTTCTGCCCTACGTCATCGTTAGTAACAATGCTGAGCGTGTGCCGTGTAATTTCCTAGCAAACAAATGCGGTTATCAGTTTCATGATCCTGTAGAGCTCGTCATGTAAATAACCTTTATAACTAGAGTTGCGTATTCAGTACACTTGTTCTTCATACAGTGATGTTCAATATTGGTACATCGAAAACATCAATTACCATCACCATATTTCCTCCCCTTCCCTAATGACCGTATCTGTGATACTAATGGCCGTATCTGTGATACTAATGGCCGTATCTGTGATACTAATGAGCGTATCTGTGATACTAATGGCCGTATCTGTGATACTAATGAGCGTATCTGTGATACTAATGGCCGTATCTGTGATACTAATGGCCGTATCTGTGATACTAATGAGCGTATCTGTGATACTAATGGCCGTATCTGTGATACTAATGAGCGTATCTGTGATACTAATGGCCGTATCTGTGATGCTAATGACCGTATCTGTGATAATAATGGCCGTATCTGTGATAATAATGGCCGTATCTGTGATACTAATGGCCGTATCTGTGATACTAATGAGCGTATCTGTGATACTAATGGCCGTATCTGTGATACTAATGGCCGTATCTGTGATACTAATGACCGTATCTGTGATACCAATGACCGTATCTGTGATACTAATGACCGTATCTGTGATACCAATGACCGTATCTGTGATACTAATGACCGTATCTGTGATTCTAATGACCGTATCTGTGATACTAATGACCGTATCTGTGATACTAATGACCGTATCTGTGATACTAATGACCGTATCTGTGATCCTAATGACCGTATCTGTGATACTAATGACCGTATCTGTGATACCAATGACCGTATCTGTGATACCAATGACCGTATCTGTGATACCAATGACCGTATCTGTGATACCAATGACCGTATCTGTGATACTAATGACCGTATCTGTGATACCAATGACCGTATCTGTGATACCAATGACCGTATCTGTGATACTAATGACCGTATCTGTGATACTAATGACCGTATCTGTGATCCTAATGACCGTATCTGTGATTCTAATGACCGTATCTGTGCTACCAATGACCGTATCTGGGATACTAATGACCGTATCTGGGATACCAATGACCGTATCTGTGATACCAATGACCGTATCTGTGATACCAATGACCGTATCTGTGATACCAATGACCGTATCTGTGCTACCAATGACCGTATCTGGGATACTAATGACCGTATCTGTGATACCAATGACCGTATCTGTGATACCAATGACCGTATCTGTGATACTAATGACCGTATCTGGGATACTAATGACCGTATCTGTGATTCTAATGACCGTATCTGTGCTACCAATGACCGTATCTGGGATACTAATGACCGTATCTGTGATACTAATGACCGTATCTGTGATACTAATGACCGTATCTGTGATACTAATGACCGTATCTGTGATACTAATGACCGTATCTGTGATCCTAATGACCGTATCTGTGATACTAATGACCGTATCTGTGATACCAATGACCGTATCTGTGATACCAATGACCGTATCTGTGATACCAATGACCGTATCTGTGATACCAATGACCGTATCTGTGATACCAATGGCCGTATCTGTGATACCAATGGCCGTATCTGTGATACCAATGACCGTATCTGTGATACCAATGACCGTATCTGTGATACCAATGACCGTATCTGTGATACCAATGACCGTATCTGTGATACCAATGACCGTATCTGTGATACCAATGGCCGTATCTGTGATACCAATGGCCGTATCTGTGATACCAATGACCGTATCTGTGATACCAATGACCGTATCTGTGATACCAATGACCGTATCTGTGATACCAATGACCGTATCTGTGATACCAATGACCGTATCTGTGATACCAATGACCGTATCTGTGATACCAATGACCGTATCTGTGATACCAATGACCGTATCTGTGATACCAATGGCCGTATCTGTGATACCAATGACCGTATCTGTGATACCAATGACCGTATCTGTGATACCAATGACCGTATCTGTGATACCAATGACCGTATCTGTGATACCAATGACCGTATCTGTGATACCAATGACCGTATCTGTGATACCAATGACCGTATCTGTGATACCAATGACCGTATCTGTGATACCAATGACCGTATCTGTGATACCAATGACCGTATCTGTGATACCAATGACCGTATCTGTGATACCAATGACCGTATCTGTGATACCAATGGCCGTATCTGTGATACCAATGGCCGTATCTGTGATACCAATGACCGTATCTGTGATACCAATGACCGTATCTGTGATACCAATGACCGTATCTGTGATACCAATGACCGTATCTGTGATACCAATGACCGTATCTGTGATACCAATGACCGTATCTGTGATACCAATGACCGTATCTGTGATACCAATGACCGTATCTGTGATACCAATGACCGTATCTGTGATACCAATGGCCGTATCTGTGATACTAATGACCGTCTCCCTCCCCCCTCCTCTCCCCCTCCCCCCCCCCCCCCCCCCCTCCCCCTTCTGGAGTATGTCTAAAAAAACAAGTTCCGAGAAAATCATCACAATGCTTCACCTTCTCGGAGACGCTTGCCGTCGCCTCTAAATATTTACCCGCTAGATCCTTACACACGCGTCGCGAGATGGCAACACCGCCTGATTCTTCTCTGGCGACTTCACGTTTCTGGAGATCTCGTGCACCTATTTTTTGTTCGTGTTTTTTGTGTTTTTTTTTTGTGTTCGTAACTGAGGAAAGTAAATTTAGTTGTAATAGTCTACTTTAAAAATAGGTTGAAATAGACAATTAACTAGTCCTAGGGCGTCAACTATTGTGAGTACCATTTTTTTTTCTAGCGGGGTTGTCGTCGTTCCTTTTTTGTCGTGGAAGTGGTTTTGTTTTACGTCGGTTTTTAGTTCTGCAAGTCTAGGTATTTCGTCTGAATTTCTTGGTTCTTTGTGTTTTGTATTTTGTTTTGGTTCTTTGTATTTTTTCGAGAGTTTTTGCGTCCTTCCGAAAACAT
Source organism: Morinoia aosen (assembly GCA_030386875.1). Classification (NCBI taxonomy): domain Eukaryota; kingdom Metazoa; phylum Arthropoda; class Malacostraca; order Amphipoda; family Talitridae; genus Morinoia; species Morinoia aosen. Next base: position 8,077,570 of record CM059580.1, read on the forward strand.
TCATTTTTCTTACAGGTATTTCTTTTATTTTGGAAGGATTTTTCGTTGGCTTCATAAAACGTTTTGTGTTCAACGATTTGTGTATTTCTTTACGGGTTTTATATTTTCATGGCCAGTTATGTTTCGTAACTGAAATTGTGGAAGTGTTCAGGAGGCTGGTTTGGATTTTCTTGAGGGCTTCTGTTTGTTTTCTTTATTTTTGTAGTAGGTTTTTGTTTTTAGCGAGACTTTGTTTAGAGTTGGTTTTTGTTTTTTAGCGGGTTTTTGTTTTCCTAGCGGGTTTTTTGTTTTTTAACGGGTTTTTGTTTCTCTAGAGGGTTTTTGTTTCTCTAGAGGGTTTTTGTTTATAGCGGGTTTTTGTTTTTTAACGGGTTTTTGTTTTTCTAGAGGGTTTTTGTTTATAGCGGGTTTTTGTTTATAGCGGGTTTTTGTTTTTTAACGGGTTTTTGTTTATAGCGGGTTTTTGTTTTTTAACGGGTTTTTGTTTCTAACGGGTTTTTGTTTTTTAACAGGTTTTTGTTTTTAACGCCTTTTTGTTTTTCTAGAGGGTTTTTGTTTTTTAGCGGGTTTTTGTTTTTTAGTGGGTTTTTATTTTTTAACGGGTTTTTGTTTTTCTAGAGGGTTTTTGTTTATAGCGGGTTTTTGTTTTTAACAGGTTTTTGTTTTTTAACGGGTTTTTGTTTATAGCGGGTTTTTGTTTATAGCGGGTTTTTGTTTATAGCGGGTTTTTGTTTTTAACGGGTTTTTGTTTTTCTAGAGGGTTTTTGTTTTTTAACAGGTTTTTGTTTTTTAACAGGTTTTTGTTTTTTAACGCCTTTTTGTTTTTTAACGCCTTTTTATTTTTCTAGAGGGTTTTTGTTTTTTAGCGGGTTTTTGTTTTTTAGCGGGTTTTTGTTTTTTAGCGGGTTTTTATTTTTTAACGGGTTTTTGTTTTTCTAGAGGGTTTTTGTTTTTCTAGTGGGTTTTTGTTTTTAGCGGGTTTTTGTTTTTATCGGGTTTTTGTTTTTATCGAGATTTTGTTTATAGCGGGTTTTGTCTTTCTTGCAGGTTTTTATCTTTTTAGCAGGTTTTGTATTTTTAGCGGGTTTTTGTCTTTCTAACGGGTTTTTGTCTTTCTAGCGGGTTTTTGCTTTTCTAGCGGGTTTTCGTCTTTCTAGCGGGTTTTTGTGTTTCTAGCGGGTTTTTGTCTTCCTAGCGGGGTTTTGTGAGCCGAGAGTTTATCGTATGTTCTGTAGCTGGGTTTTATGCATTTTATAGCGACTCAGAATTTCTGAGTAGATTTTATGCGTTTTCCGTAATTTTGATTAGATTTATTCGTTTTTTAATGCGAAAATATGTTTGTAGCAAATTTCTGACAATTTGTCCCTAATATATTTATTTTTTCGATGAACTTCGCCGATTTTGATTCCTATTTGGAAGGTTATCTTTTGTCCTTTGATTGTCAGTTAGAGGGCTTCTTCAATTTTGTCTACTTGTAAAATTCAATTTATTTATGAAACTCTGCTCATATTATATCTGCTGGTATTTGTACCAAAACTCGCGTTTTTTTGGCGGGTTTCTGCCATTTTTCTAGCTGATTTTTTGTCATTGCCCTAGCGGGATTCCCTGATTTTTAGGGAATATCCGTAATTTTGTAGCCAATTTCTGTCATTTTTAAGCGGGTTTCTGCAAATTTTTCGACGGATTCGAGTGAATTTCCTTGCGTTTTTTTATTATTTTCCTAGCGGGTTTCCCATTAATGAGTCAACATTTAAATCGAATTAATACAAAGCCGAGCAATACATTTTTTGTGCCGTTTTCATGTATTTCGAAAAGTGCGCTTACCTCGAAAGATGTAATTAAAAAATTAATTAATTGAAATACATGGTTTCAAGATATAAATGTCAGGATTCTAATGCGGTTTTGTTTTCAAAAAATCCCTTGATTGTATCAAATGTTAATAATTAATTTTGTCGGGTCTAGTATCTAAAAAAACACCTAAATTTCGATAATTAGGTTTCATTAAACAGATATTTGGAAAATTTCATCATCCATTTAACCAGATTTAAATATTCTTAAGACGTATTTTCACCAACGCAATAATTACTGAGAGACAAGTGAGATATAAAGATATATAAATTTATTTTCTTGTGACTTTATATCTTGAAAGGATGTATATTAGGTTCTAGCATGCTTATGAAATATTTTTATACCGCCAGAAATAATTTATTAAGTAAAGGGATAAATGTATATATATATTTATATATATATATATATATGTAAATATATATACTATATAAGTATATATATATATTAGTATCTATATATGTATACTAATATATAAATAATACGTTCGTTAATATCCCGTGGAGATTAAGAAAGAAACTCGTATGAAATTTTTATTTGCTGAAAAAAAAAGTATTAATGAGGTTGTGGAAAATTGTTTAATAACAGTGTGAACGGAAATTTAAAAGAAACAATCCTCACGAAAATAGAAATAAAAGATTCTCTCAAAAATAATAAATAGAATTCGCGGAAGCAAATGAAAAAATGCATGAAAAAATGCGCATAAATCAAAAGAAAAAAGAGGGTTGCTTACGAAGAACCTAGTTACCCTCGTATACGAGTTACCCTCAAGCCTTGGACTTACCCTAAACAATTTACCGCGAGAAGAGCTCGCGCGTTGCCCTCACCTACCCTCAGATGGCGCGTTCCGATGACCCTCTTAGCCGAGGGTCAAGTGAGATTTGATCGCGATGTAAACAGGAGATATACATGATATTCTGCCCTCATGACCTTGTGAGGGTAGCGTGTGAGGGTAGTTCAGTGTGAGGGTAGTGTAGTGTGAGTGTAGTGCAGTGTGAGTGTAGTGCAGTGTGAGGGTAGTGCAGTGTGAGGGTAGTGTAGTGTGAGGGTAGTGTAGTGTGAGGGTAGTGCAGTGTGAGGGTAGTGTGCAGTGTGAGGGTGGTGTGCAGTGTGAGGGTAGTGTGCAGTGTGAGGGTAGTGTGCAGTGTGAGGGTAGTGTGCAGTGTGAGGGTAGTGTGCAGTGTGAGGGTAGTGTGCAGTGTGAGGGTAGTGTGCAGTGTGAGGGTAGTGTGCAGTGTGAGGGTAGTGTGCAGTGTGATGGTAGTGTGCAGTGTGAGGGTAGTGTGCAGTGTGAGGGTAGTGTGCAGTGTGAGGGTAGTGTGCAGTGTGAGGGTAGTGTGCAGTGTGAGGGTAGTGTGCAGTGTGAGGGTAGTGTGCAGTGTGAGGGTAGTGTGCAGTGTGAGGGTAGTGTGCAGTGTGAGGGTAGTGTGCAGTGTGAGGGTAGTGTGCAGTGTGAGGGTAGTGTGCAGTGTGAGGGTAGTGTGCAGTGTGAGGGTAGTGTGCAGTGTGAGGGTAGTGTGCAGTGTGAGGGTAGTGTGCAGTGTGAGGGTAGTGTGCAGTGTGAGGGTAGTGTGCAGTGTGAGGGTAGTGTGCAGTGTGAGGGTAGTGTGCAGTGTGAGGGTAGTGTGCAGTGTGAGGGTAGTGTGCAGTGTGAGGGTAGTGTGCAGTGTGAGGGTAGTGTGCAGTGTGAGGGTAGTGTGCAGTGTGAGGGTAGTGTGCAGTGTGAGGGTAGTGTGCAGTGTGAGGGTAGTGTGCAGTGTGAGGGTAGTGTGCAGTGTGAGGGTAGTGTGCAGTGTGAGGGTAGTGTGCAGTGTGAGGGTAGTGTGCAGTGTGAGGGTAGTGTGCAGTGTGAGGGTAGTGTGCAGTGTGAGGGTAGTGTGCAGTGTGAGGGTAGTGTGCAGTGTGAGGGTAGTGTGCAGTGTGAGGGTAGTGTGCAGTGTGAGGGTAGTGTGCAGTGTGAGGGTAGTGTGCAGTGTGAGGGTAGTGTGCAGTGTGAGGGTAGCGTGTGAGGGTAGAGTGTGAGGGTAACCGTTAGGGAGACGCACAGCGTTTTTCATAGAATAAATGGTATAACGAAAATAACTGCCCAACAAACCGAAGGGCTCAACAAACACGATCGTTTGACTAACTCAACCGCACGATTAACACGATTGTACGATAAACATGTTCTTTCAACGAACACGAGGGCACAACAAACACGACCGCTAGATGGCGGTGACAACAGACGATAGTTTGGTCCGAGTCGGAAATATTAGGTGACTTCAGTGTTGAGGTGGCCGTGTCGGAGTGAGGGTGTGTCGTCTGCCGCTCTTGCTCCTCTTCACTCGCTGTTCTTTTCAGCTTTTTTGTGTATTGTAAAACGGAACAGGAAACGGTATTTTAATTTTATCGGAAATTACGGGCGGGGAGAGTAATTGAAAGTGTTGATGTTCATTTTTATCTAATGGATTTAGTGATGACTTTCATTATATATGGACTTGAGAAAACTCACGGGTATGTATTACGTTAGAAGGAAGAACATAAAGTACAGAGTTCCGATGTTTATATTATTTATGGCATTTATGGAGTTTAACTACCCCACGCATTATGTTTTTTTAATATAGTGCAATTTGTATGGAGCTAGCACATTATATGTCACATTGAATTTGGAACACATTGCATTATTTATAACTTTCTGATTTCCTATTTTATTTTTCAGAAAAAAGAAACGCCATGTTCCTATGTGCATTAGAAAATCTTGAGCATTTATTGCATTTATTCTGACTTTTGTTTTTTTCTGTCTGAATTGTGTAAAATGTGGTCCACCATGCAATTTTAATGCTCCGGCTTTAAAATTTCGGTGATTCAAGCATTTTGTTAGACGGAAATGTAATACTTTTGTTTCCGCGAGGAGGAAGAGCTCTTTTGAGGGAAGCCTCTTCCGATCCCACAAATTGTGATACTTGTTTATTTTTCATTTTAAGAATCAGACATATCAATGCGGATTCAATTTTAGATTAACTTATTTTTATTCATACTTGGTGATCTGTCAATAATTGGGTTTCTTTGTTTTTGCTTCCTTTTCGTCGTTAGGTTTTTTTCATATATAGAAATTATATCACAATATTATATTATACTATTATATATTATATTATAATACCATATTAATCGTACGCAAGATATAGAATTAAATTTAACATGCTGACTACGACTGTGCGGTTGTTACGGTCAGTTTGGCGAGGCTAGGAGTTGTATTGAAAAGCCGGTTTTTCTGCTCTAATACATCTCCAACCTTTTTAAAAAGTGTATAGAATTCAATTGAACCACAATATGTGACTTTTTACTCTAAAATTTATTTCGGGAAAGTTAGAAAATAGTTAAAATGTTATATGTATATTCCGGTACGTACATGAACAATTTACCAAGTGGTACACATGTGTCCCACTTCGGAGTCAACGGGTTGGAACAAATTTCATTCGTGGTATTTTTCAAGTTTGTCTGATATTTTTCGAAAAATAGTATATATCCTATATTTAGATGCATTTTATTCATACGGTTCACTTGGTATTAATGTAGCCTATCTGTGGTATTTAGGCACAAACCAGGTAAATGTAGCATTTAGGCACAAATCAGGTAAATGTAGCATTTAGGCACAAATCAGGTAAATGTAGCGTTTAGGCACAAATCAGGTAAATGTAGCATTTAGGCACAAACCAGGTAAATGTAGCATTTAGGCACAAATCAGGTAAATGTAGCATTTAGGCACAAATCAGGTAAATGCAGCATTTAGGCACAAACCAGGTAAATGTAACATTTAGGCACAAATCAGGTAAATGTAGCATTTAGGCACAAATCAGGTAAATGTAGCATTTAGGCACAAATCAGGTAAATGTAGCATTTAGGTGCAAAAAAGGTAAATGTAGCATTTAGGTGCAAAAAAGGTAAATGTATTAATTGTATAAAACTTAGGAGAATGCAATATTTTTTATTTCTTAACTTTTCATTTCACATTTTTAATTTTTTAACGTGTCACTGTGGCCGAGTGGTCACGAGCACGTCATCAAGAAAAGGGTCGGCAGTTCGAATCCCGGCAGTGCCGCCCGGTTTTTCTCCCCGTTGGGAAAAGGGAGAACTCAGCCACAGTGCCCCACTCGACCCAGGTGTCGGAAATGGGTACCGGGGGTAACGTCATGGCGTCCTGGTGTTAGTTGATAAATATTTGATATACCAGTGTACGGGGTGGTGTGTACAGGGCTTGGTTGAAATAAAACATCCTGTAAGTGGCTGCCTCGCGCGTCCGTACGTGAGTGCGTGCGTGTGTGCGTACTCGAGTAGCCTCACAAGGCAGCTCTTCAGGCGTGAGTGTGTGTTCTTGGTGTGTGTTCTTGGTGTGTGTGCGCGCGTGTGTGTTTGTACTTCGTGCATGTGTACTCTGTGCTGTGTGCGTGTGTTTACTTTTTGCTGAGTGAATGTGCGTACTCTGTGCTGTGTGCGTGTGTGTACTTTGTGCTGAGTGAATGTGCGTACTTTGTGCTGTGTGCGTCTGTGTACTTTGTGCTGTGTGCGTGTGTGTACTTTGTGCTGTGTGCGTGTGTGCACTTTGTGCTGTGTGCGTGTGTGTACTTTGTGCTGTGTGCGTGTGTGTACTTTGTGTTGTGTGCGTGTGCGTACTTTGTGTTGTGTGCGTGTGTGTACTTTTTGCTGTGTGCGTGTGTGTACTTTGTGCTGTGTGCGTGTGTGTACTTTGTGCTGTGTGCGTGTGTGTACTGTGCGCTGTGTGTGTCAACACAGATTCAACACAGATTCAACACGGGTTCAACACGGGTTCAACACGGGTTCAACACGGGTTCAACACGGGTTCAACACGGGTTCAACACGGGTTCAACACGGGTTCAACACGGGTTCAACACGGGTTCAACACGGGTTCAACACGGGTTCAACACGGGTTCAACACGGGTTCAACACGGGTTCAACACGGGTTCAACACGGGTTCAACACGGGTTCAACACGGGTTCAACACGGGTTCAACACGGGTTCAACACGGGTTCAACACGGGTTCAACACGGGTTCAACACGGGTTCAACACGGGTTCAACACGGGTTCAACACGGGTTCAACACGGGTTCAACACGGGTTCAACACGGGTTCAACACGGGTTTAACACGGGTTCAACACGGGTTCAACACGGGTTCAACACGGGTTCAACACGGGTTCAACACGGGTTCAACACGGGTTCAACACGGGTTCAACACGGGTTCAACACGGGTTCAACACGGGTTCAACACAGTCCAACACAGTCCAACACAGTTCAACACAGTTCAACACAGTTCAACGCAGTTCAACGCAGTTCAACGCAGTTCAACGCAGTTCAACGCAGTTCAACGCAGTTCAATGCAGTTCAATGCAGTTCAACGCAGTTCAACGCAGTTCAACGCAGTTCAACGCAGTTCAACGCAGTTCAACGCAGTTCAACGCAGTTCAACGCAGTTCAACGCAGTTCAACGCAGTTCAACGCAGTTCAACGCAGTTCAACGCAGTTCAGCGCAGTTCAGCGCAGTTCAACGCAGTTCAACGCAGTTCAGCGCAGTTCAACGCAGTTCAGCGCAGTTCAGCGCAGTTCAGCGCAGTTCAGTGCAGTTCAGCGCAGTTCAGCGCAGTTCAGCGCAGTTCAGTGCAGTTCAGTGCAGTTCAGCGCAGTTCAGCGCAGTTCAGCGCAGTTCAGCGCAGTTCAGCGCAGTTCAGCGCAGTTCAGCGCAGTTCAGCGCAGTTCAGCGCAGTTCAGCGCAGTTCAGCGCAGTTCAGCGCAGTTCAGCGCGGGTTCAGCGCAGTTCAGCGCGGGTTCAGCGCAGTTCAGCGCGGGTTCAGCGCAGTTCAGCGCAGTACAGCGCAGTACAGCGCGGGCTCAGCGCGGGCTCAGCGCGGGCTCAGCGCGGGTTCAGCGCGGGCTCAGCGCGGGCTCAGCGCGGGCTCAGCGCGGGCTCAGCGCGGGCTCAGCGCGGGCTCAGCACGGGCTCAGCACGGGCTCAGCACGGGCTCAGCACGGGCTCAGCACGGGCTCAGCACGGGCTCAGCACGGGTTCAGCACGGGTTCAGCACGGGTTCAGCACGGGTTCAGCACGGGTTCAGCACGGGTTCAGCATGGGTTCAGCATGGGTTCAGCACGGGTTCAGCACGGGTTCTACACAGTACTAGAAAACAAGAATACGAGTCTCGAGGCTGTATTACTTCATGTATAGACGCGCCTTTACACAGCTTGTGTGTGCTCACACAGACCTGGCACACAGCCAGACATGTGCTCCCCACATGGCGCCCTGTGTACTGTGTGACTCATACAGCCGCTCTGTGTGATTGTGTCTCACACAGCTACTGTGTGTGTGGTTCATACAGCTGTTGTGTGTATGTGTGTTTCATACAGCTGCTGTGTGTATGTGTGTTTCATACAGCTGCTGTGTGTGTGGTTCATACAGCTGTTGTGTGTGTGTTTCATACTGCTGCTGTGTGTGTGTGGTTCATACAGCTGCTGTGTGGGTGTTTGGTTCATACAGCTGCTGTGTGGGTGTTTGGTTCACACAGCTGCTGGGTGTTTGGTTCATACAGCTGCTGTGTGTGTGTTTGGTTCATACAGCTGCTGTGTGTGTTTGGTTCATACAGCTGCTGTGTGTGTGTGGTTCATACAGCTGCTGTGTGGGTGTGTAGTTCATACAGATGCTGTGTGGGTGTGTGGTTCATACAGCTGCTGTGTGGGTGTGTGGTTCATACAGCTGCTGTGTGTGTGGTTCATAGAGCTGCTGTGTGTGTGTGTGTGTGGTTCATAGAGCTGCTGTGTGTGTGTGTGTGTGGTTGATACAGGTGCTGTGTGTGTGTGTGTGGTTCATACAGGTGCTGTGTGTGTGTGTGGTTCATACAACTGCTGTGTATGTATGGTTCATAGAGCTGCTGTGTGTGTGTGTGTGGTTCATACAGCTGCTGTGTGTGTGGTTCATACAGCTGCTGTGTGTGTGGTTCATACAGCTGCTGTGTGTGTGTGGTTCATACAGCTGCTGTGTGTGTGTGGGGTTCATACAGCTGCTGTGTGTGTGTGGGGTTCATACAGCTGCTGTGTGTGTGTGGGGTTCATACAGCTGCTGTGTGTGTGTGTGGTTCATACAGCTGCTCTTTGATTTGCTGCTGATATTTATCCCCTGAGGGTCATACAACTATTGTATCTATGGGATTTTTCCCCCCGGGGGGGAATATGTGAGGCCCCGAGCTGAGAGTTAGGTAGGCCTTCCTTGTGTAGAAATAGAATAGGTTTTTGTTTTGTTACGGACCATCTTTTTTCGGTTGACTGCTGTCCTGTTTTTCAGCACCTATTGCTTTCTTCTTCTACTTTTGTCTTGTTTCATGAACTTCTTTCTTAGCTTACTGTTTCTGTGCACCTTGTGCGTAGATTCCGCGTTCCCTCAACTCTGTACTAAAGGGTGCGTTCTTCCATCCTCTCTTTGGATCGCCTGTGTAGCGGATACGGAGGCTTAAACTAACTAGTAATGCTCTAATTATCTGCTGGGGTTTTTCATGTAAGGGAAATTTGTTATGTAATAATTGTATATACATTTTATTATGTAAATATTGCATGTAACTGGCAATTTGAGCTAAATTCACGTTATACATGAATATTTTGGTGTTTAGTTAGAAGTTATTGTTTAATTATTCAATGTTATAAAAATTATTTTTGTAGCGTTAACAGAAGCAATTGTGGTTATGATGCTGAATAAACTGTGATAAGTTATGGTACAAAGTTATTAATGCATGCATGGGAATGTAAAATATTGCACTCCTCTCTCAACAGCTGTGTAAAATGTATACAAAATGTACAACTCGCCGGAACATTAACTATTCCACTACTACCCTCTGGAGTTAAATAAAGACAATTGGAAATAATGAACTCGGACCCGTTGTTGCACACAAGCTCAGCAACAGCATGCGACGCGTACACACACACGTACACACGCGCACACACACGCACACGACCGGCCACACAGCGCGTGGCATTTCCGCCAGACGTCCGACTCCCGCCTGCGCTGTGAAACTAAAATAGAAACGCGTGTTTCTTCGAATAATAAACTGAACAAAGCCAACCGTAGACACATATGCATTTTATGTGTGCTATAATAAAAGTATTATTTGGATGCTCTAGTATTATCTATATGCTATTCGTGTGTGCATATGGATAATACGTAATTATATATGTACATATATATATATATATATATATATATATATATATACACGCTAATGAATTTTATGCATGAAATGTAAGCCGACTGTGGCATGTGTGTGTGGCGCTGTGGCATGTGTGTGTGTGGCGCTGTGGCATGTGTGTGTGGCGCTGTGGCATGTGTGTGTGTGGCGCTGTGGCATGTGTGTGTGGCGCTGTGGCATGTGTGTGTGGCGCTGTGGCATGTGTGTGTGGCGCTGTGGCATGTGTGTGTGGCGCTGTGGCATGTGTGTGTGGCGCTGTGGCATGTGTGTGTGTGGCGCTGTGGCATGTGTGTGTGGCGCTGTGGCATGTGTGTGTGGCGCTGTGGCATGTGTGTGTGGCGCTGTGGCATGTGTGTGTGGCGCTGTGGCATGTGTGTGTGGCGCTGTGGCATGTGTGTGTGGCGCTGTGGCATGTGTGTGTGGCGCTGTGGCATGTGTGTGTGCGGCGCTGTGGCATGTGTGTGTGGCGCTGTGGCATGTGTGTGTGGCGCTGTGGCATGTGTGTGTGGCGCTGTGGCATGTGTGTGTGGCGCTGTGGCATGTGTGTGTGGCGCTGTGGCATGTGTGTGTGGCGCTGTGGCATGTGTGTGTGGCGCTGTGGCATGTGTGTGTGGCGCTGTGGCATGTGTGTGTGGCGCTGTGGCATGTGTGTGTGGCGCTGTGGTATGTGTGTGTGGTGCTGTGGCAAGTGTGTGTGGCGCTGTGGCATGTGTGTGTGGCGCTGTGGCATGTGTGTGTGGCGCTGTGGCATGTGTGAGTGGCGCTGTGGCATGTGTGTGTGGCGCTGTGGCATGTGTGTGTGGCGCTGTGGCATGTGTGTGTGGCGCTGTGGCATGTGTGTGTGGCGCTGTGGCATGTGTGTGTGGTGCTGTTGCATGTGTGAGTGGCGCTGTGGCATGTGTGTGTGGCGCTGTGGCATGTGTGTGTGGCGCTGTGGTATGTGTGTGTGGCGCTGTGGCATGTGTGTGTGGCGCTGTGGCATGTGTGTGTGGCGCTGTGGCATGTGTGTGTGGCGCTGTGGCATGTGTGTGTGGCGCTGTGGCATGTGTGTGTGGTGCTGTTGCATGTGTGAGTGGCGCTGTTGCATGTGTGTGTGGCGCTGTGGCAAGTGTGTGGCGCGCTGTGGCATGTGTGTGTGGCGCTGTGGCATGTGTGTGTGGCGCTGTGGCATGTGTGTGTGGCGCTGTGGCTTGTGTGTGGCATGTGTGTTGCTGTGGCATGACTCATGCCATATAGTGACGCCGTCCAGATAAATTGTATGTAGATTTTAAATATTTAGATTTTTGATCGAAAATTATTTATTCTTTAGAAAAACTAGTTGACCATTTTTTCTCCTAATTAAAATCCCAAAGTAATAACATTATAATATTAATATTAATAATATTTTCTTCTATGTTGCCTTTGTTCAGAAGTGCCTTATATACAGTAGAGAATCTGACGGCCGGGCTCATGCACGTCCGGATGGCAAACGTATGTACGTATATTAGTGTATATTTATAACGTATAATAATTTGAAACGTATATTAATTTATTGTAGGTAGTGTTGGCTAGGGCTGAGGGTGAGGTAGGCCTTCTTTGTGTTGAAATTACATGTTTTTTGTTATGTTACGGACCATCTTTTTCTGTTGACTGCTGTCCTGTTTTTCAGCACCTATTGCTTTCTTCTTCTACTTTTGTCTTGTTTCATGTACTTTTTTCTTAGCTTACTGTTTCTGTGCACCTTGTGCGTAGATTCCGCGTTCCCTCAACTCCACACTGAATGGTGCCTTCATCCTTCCTCTGTTGTGAACATCTTTGTCATGGTAAAGGGAGGCTAAAACTTTCTTTACTATTTATAATGATTTATTACTATTAATATAATGATTAAATAATAATAATTAGTTTTTTTTCTCGTTCAAAACCATAAACATGTTCGTGGTCAGACTAAATCAAGGTGTAACACATATTAAATTAATATTTCTACTATTTTAATATTAGCTTCATTTTACTGTAATTAATGTAACGCTGAATGGTATTATTCATCTGTATTGTCGTCGTTCATTGCCTTCATGAAGACATGGCCCCAATGCTAATAATATTCTTTGCATGTCCAGATGTCAGAATATCGACTGTATTCAATATTTTGCGTTCTATAAAGTTTTGAGTTATCATAAGTTATTACTATTATTCATTACAAATTATTAGTTTCGATAATTTGTATGTTTTTATTTGGTTTCAGGTTCATTTCAGAGCTCTTCTTCTAGTTTATATCAGGGAAAATTTGGACGATATTTGGAAAAACCTAAAGTTCTGTAATTGCTCGTTAACTTCACCGACTTTCATTTAATTCTGTGCTGTGATTTTCATTGGTACTCCACTGAGTGTTTCGGACCATGCCAGTGTTGCCATATTTGTCCTGAGACGCCGTAGGGCCGCTACGCCACTGCAGTGTTGCCATATTTGTCTTCAGACGCCGAGGCTGCACCTGCAGTATTGCCACATTTGTCTTGAGACGCCGAGGCTGCACCTGCAGTGTTGCCATATTTGTCTTGAGACGCCGAGGCTGCACCTGCAGTGTTGCCACATTTGTCTTGAGACGCCGCGGCTGCACCTGCAGTGTTGCCACATTTGTCTTGAGACGCCGCGGCTGCACCTGCAGTGTTGCCACATTTGTCTTGAGACGCCGCGGCTGCACCTGCAGTGTTGCCACATTTGTCTTGAGACGCCGCGGCTGCACCTGCAGTGTTGCCACATTTGTCTTGAGACGCCGCGGCTGCACCTGCAGTGTTGCCACATTTGTCTTGAGACGCCGCGGCTGCACCTGCAGTGTTGCCACATTTGTCTTGAGACGCCGCGGCTGCACCTGCAGTGTTGCCACATTTGTCTTGAGACGCCGAGGCTGCACCTGCAGTGTTGCCACATTTGTCTTGAGACGCCGCGGCTGCACCTGCAGTGTTGCCACATTTGTCTTGAGACGCCGCGGCTGCACCTGCAGTGTTGCCACATTTGTCTTGAGACGCCGCGGCTGCACCTGCAGTGTTGCCACATTTGTCTTGAGACGCCGCGGCTGCACCTGCAGTGTTGCCACATTTGTCTTGAGACGCCGCGGCTGCACCTGCAGTGTTGCCACATTTGTCTTGAGACGCCGCGGCTGCACCTGCAGTGTTGCCACATTTGTCTTGAGACGCCATGGCGGCATCTTTAAAAACGCAAATTCGATGCGTTTTCTGGAGACAAAGTCTGGAGCGACGGCGCACTTGGGTGAGCTGTAGTTATTGGCTAATTTTATATTTATTATAAACTAATTTACGTAAAACAAAATTTATCCCATGCTGACATAGAAAACGTTTATGAATGAATACATATATTATTCAGGTAGAAAAAGATTCGTTATGATGACAGAGATTATTTCATGCTAAAATGGAAATTATTAATTTTGGAATATACAGAATTTTTAAACTGAAACATATCGTGAATGAACCTCGAATGTTGGTCAGACATGGGATTTATTGCTCTCAATATTATTTTACATGAATAAACGTAGTAGAAATAATACTTTCATTAATTGTTCAATCGTACCATTGTTCTGGACATAATTTGATATAAATATTAATACAAGAAATACTTGCATTACAATGTCTACACGTACCATTGCAGCACTGGTCGCTGTGGTCGGTGGTGGTGGGTGTGGTACCGCTGCTGGTGCTGGTACTGGCCAGGTACCTGGTACCTCCTGAGCACCAGCTGCCCTGTGAGTGGTACTTGGTACCTTCTGGTACCGTCTGGTACCGTCTGGTACCGTCTGGTACCGTCTGGTACCGTCTGGTACCGTCTGGTACCGTCTGGTACCGTCTGGTACCGTCTGGTACCGTCTGGTACCGTCTGGTACCGTCTGGTACCGTCTGGTACCGTCTGGTACCGTCTGGTACCTTCTCGTACCTTCTGGTACCTTCTGGTACCTTCTGGTACCTTCTGGTACCTTCTGGTACCTTCTGGTACCTTCTGGTGCCTTCTGGTGCCTTCTGGTGCCTTCTGGTGCCTTCTGGTGCCTTCTGGTGCCTTCTGGTACCTTCTGGTACCGTCTGGTACCTTCTGGTACCGTCTGGTACCGTCTGGTACCGTCTGGTACCGTCTGGTACCTTCTGGTACCTTCTGGTGCCTTCTGGTACCTTCTGGTACCTTCTGGTACCTTCTGGTACCTTCTGGTACCTTCTGGTACCTTCTGGTACCTTCTGGTACCTTCTGGTACCGTCTGGTACCTTCTGGTACCGTCTGGTACCGTCTGGTACCGTCTGGTACCTTCTGGTACATTCTGGTACCGTCTGGTACCGTCTGGTACCTTCTGGTACCGTCTGGTACCTTAATTAAGTTCCATTAGATTAGATAAAATTAGTTAAACTACGCTGCTTTAATAAATAAATCTAAAAAATGAACCTAATGAAGTAGACTGCAGTGGTTCTTGGCCTTGTCGGAGGTGCTGAACCCCTCAAGTTCCTTACGTGTGTTCATCGATCCTTTTATACGTGGAGAAATAAATTGTGGGTTTTTTCAAGTTCAAAATATATGCACATGGCTATATATTATCTACTAGTGTACATACTGTATTATGCCGAACTTCTGGGGTTCAATCGAACCGAGGTTAAGAACCACTGGGTTTCAATCGAACCGAGGTTAAGAATCACTGGGGTTCAATCGAACCTAGGTTAAGAACCACTGGGGTTCAATCGAACCGAGGTTAAGAACCGCTGGGGTTCAATCGAACCGAGGTTAAGAACCACTGGGGTTCAATCGAACCGAGGTTAAGAACCGCTGGGGTTCAATCGAACCGAGATTAAGAACAACTGGGGTTCAATCGAACCGAGGTTAAGAACCACTGGGGTTCAGTCGAACCGAGGTTAAGAACCACTGGGGTTCAATCGAACCGAGGTTAAGAACCACGGGTTCAGTCGAACCGAGGTTAAGAACCACGGGTTCAGTCGAACCGAGGTTAAGAACCACTGGGGTTCAATCGAACCGAGGTCAAGAATCACTGGGGTTCAATCGAACCTAGGTTAAGAACCACTGGGGTTCAATCGAACCGAGGTTAAGAACCACTGGTGTTCAATCGATCCGAGGTTAAGAACCACTGGGGTTCAATCGAACCGAGGTCAAGAACCACTGGGGTTCAATCGAACCGAGGTCAAGAACCTCGGGTTCAATCGAACCGAGGTTAAGAACCAATGGGGTTCAATCAAACCGAGGTTAAGAACCAATGGGGTTCAATCGAACCGAGGTTAAGAACCAATGGGGTTCAATCGAACCGAGGTTAAGAACCAATGGGGTTCAATCGAACCGAGGTTAAGAACCAATGGGGTTCAATCGAACCGAGGTTAAGAACCAATGGGGTTCAATCGAACCGAGGTTAAGAACCACTGGGGTTCAATCGAAGCGAGGTCAAGAACCTCTGGGGTTCACTCGAACCGAGGTTAAGAACCACTGGTGTTCAATCGAACCGAGGTTAAGAACCACTGGGGTTCAATCGAACCGAGTTAAGAACCACTGAAGAAGAGTAATACTAAGTAATTTTTGACGTTCAATAACAATGATAATAAAAATAATTGACCTATCTGCCGCGAGTTGGGTTTGGATTTGTTCGAATTCAACTCCATTGATTTGAATTTGTTAATAAAAGACGTTTCCCCTCAGGGGGACACAGCTATTGTATCTATGGGAACTAACGCTCCCAGGGGGACTGTGTGAGGTCCTGAGCTGGGAGTTAAGTAGGCCATCTTTTTGTTGAAATAAAATGTTTTTGTTATGGTCCGGACCATCTTTTTTCGGTTGACTGCTGTCCTGTTTTTCAGCACCTATTGCTTTCCTCTTCCACTTTTGTCTTGTTTCATGAACTTCTTTCTTAGCTTACTGTTTCTGTGCACCTTGTGCGTAGATTCCGCGTTCCCTAAGGAAGAGTACCCCCAGAATGTAGAATTTCCTCGAGATATATGATTTTAGCTGCTATAGGAAGGGGAAGATGTCAGGTACATCCTGTGAACAAATGAGACTCGTACGTTCTCTTGTTCGCCCGCTACGGGGGTTTGAAAATAGAGGGGAGGAGAAGGGGTATTTTATCATGGTACACCTCCCCTGTGGCACTTTCTTCACGGCCCGACGTTGCTATGTCATCTCCGATGTCTCTGTATTACTCTATAATGATTTCAAATCTATAATCTGACATTTAAAAAATTGTAATTGAGATTGTTTGTTTCTTTGTTTACCTATTTATGGAGGATTGGAATGTGGGGCTTCAAAATGGATCTCCTCCTACAGTTTTTGAGCTACAGTGATGATTTTGGTATCATTGGATGCGGAAAGACGTGGGCATTTCTAAAACTAAATGACAATTAGAATATCATTCTCGATCGAAAGTTGTGACGTCTTAAAGTACGAAATTTTACGAAAAAAGACCTGCCATGGAATTTTCTCTTTTTTTTAGCCTCGAACTAAAGTTTGGAGAATGTCATGTTAGTTGTTAAAATCTGCAAGTATTTTCGCATCCAATGACTTTAAAATCATCACTTTTACTCAAAAACTGTCGGAGGAAATCCATTTTGAAAAACTCCCCAAAATCTCGTTTTCTATGAATATCTCGTTTTCTATGGGGAAAATCGCACTTTTAATGTATAAAAAATGATCAAAAATTGCATTTCCTATCAGTATACCAAATTTTATTACTAAAGGTTCAATGATCAAGAAAATTTTGTAAAGAGGTACTCTTCACTTAACTCCATAATAAATGGTGCCTTCTTCCTTCCTCTCTTTGGATCTCAATTGGTGAGGATAGAGAGGCTTAAACTAACTAATAATCTAACCGACGTTTGGCACTGCCCCTCCAGGCGAGTTCCGAGAGAGGGGCTTGTCCCTCCACCGGCCCCTCCTGCTGCTGCAGTCCCTCCTCTGCAACACCGACAACGCCTGCCAGCGCAACACCTCCGCTGATGTGTTGCGCACCTACCCTGGCGCAACGTGGGTTGTGTGTTGTGTGTGCGTGTTGCGCACCTACCCTGACGCAACGTGGGTTGTGTGTTGTGTGTGTGTGTTGCGTGTTGTGTGTGCGTGTTGCGCACCTACCCTGGCGCAACGTGGGTTGTGTGTTGTGTGTGTGTGTTGCTGGGTGTGTGCGTGTTGTATGTGCGTGTTGCGCACCTACCCTGGCGCAACGTGGGTCGTGTGAGTGTTGCTTGTCTGTGTTGCGCACCTACCCTGGCGCAACGTGGGTTGTGTGTTGTGTGTGTGTGTTGCTGGGTGTGTGCGTGTTGTATGTGCGTGTTGCGCACCTACCCTGGCGCAACGTGGGTTGTGTGCGTGTTGCGTGTGTTGCTGGGTGTGTGCGTGTTGTATGTGTGTGTTGCGTACCTACCCTGGCGCAACGTGGGTTGTGTGCGTGTCGCGTGTGTTGCTGGGTGTGTGCGTGTTGTATGTGTGTGTTGCGTACCTACCCTGGCGCAACGTGGGTTGTGTGCGTGTTGCGTGTGTTGCTGGGTGTGTGCGTGTTGTATGTGTGTGTTGCGTACCTACCCTGGCGCAACGTGGGTTGTGTGCGTGTTGCGTGTGTTGCTGGGTGTGTGCGTGTTGTATGTGTGTGTTGCGTACCTACCCTGGCACAACGTGGGTTGTGTGCGTGTTGCGTGTGTGTGTTGCGTGTGTGTGTTGCGTGTGTGTGTTGCGTGTGTGTGTTGCGTGTGTGTGTTGCTGTGTGTGTGTGTGTGTGTTGTGTGTGTGCGTGTTGTATGTGCGTTTTGCGCACCTACCCTGGCGCAACGTGGGTTGGTGTGTGTGTTGCGTACCTACCCTGGCGCAACGTGGGTTGTGTGCGTGTTGTGTGTTGCGTATGTGTGTTGCGCACCTACCCTGGCGCAACCTGGGTTGTGTGCGTGTTGTGTGTTGCTTGTGTGTGTTGTGCACCTACCCTGGCACAACGTGGGTCGTGTGCGTGTTGTGTGTGTGTGTTGCGTACCTACCCTGGCGCAACATGGGTTGTGTGCGTATTGCGGTGTGTGCGTATTGCCTTGTGTGCGTGTTGCCGTGTGTGCGTGTTGCTGTATGCGTTGCGTATTAAATAAAATCATAAGCAAATAATTTTGTATGCTGTGTTCATACATTATAATTAGATACAATTTTAAATATACGAATGCTTCTACACTTAGGTTTAAGTTCATATGTAGGTATGATTTGATACCTGGATTGGCACCTTCCTTCTTCGTCTCGTGAGGAACCACTTTTTTATGTTGGAAAACCTCTAGTAACTTATCTAACTTGCGTACTCCGCTGGTCACCCATCCCAAATCATGACTCTTTCTACCAACCAGCCCAAACCACGACACTTTCTTTCAACCAACCATCCCAAATTATGACTATTCGCAGATTCAACCATCCCAAATCATGACACTTTCCCAGATTCAACCAGCCAAATCATGACACTTTCCCAGAACCAACCAGCCCAAATCATGACACGTTCCCGGAACCAACCTGACTAAATCATGACACTCTTTCAAGAAACCATCCCCAAATCATGACACTCTTTCAACCAACCATCCCAAATCACGACACTCTTTCAACCAACCATCCCAAATCATGACACTCTCTTTCAACCAACCATCCCCAAATCATGACACTCTCTTTCAACCAACCATCCCCAAATCATGACACTCTTTCAACCAACCATCCTCAAATCATGACACTCTTTCAACCAACCATCCCAAATCACGACACTCTTTCAACCAACCATCCTAAATCATGACACTCTCTTTCAACCAACCATCCCCAAATCATGACACTCTCTTTCAACCAACCATCCCCAATCATGACACTCTTTCAACCAACCATCCCCAAATCATGACACTCTCTTTCAACCAACCATCCCCAATCATAACACTCTTTCAACCAACCATCCCCAAATCATGACACTCTCTTTCAACCAACCATCCCAAATCATGACACTCTTTCAACCAACCATCCCAAATCATGACACTCTCTTTCAACCAACCATCCCAAATCATGACACTCTTTCAACCAACCATCCCAAATCATGACACTCTCTTTCAACCAACCATCCCAAATCATGACACTCTTTCAACCAACCATCCCAAACCATGACACTCTCTTTCAACCAACCATCCCAAATCATGACACTCTTTCAACCAACCATCCCAAATCATGACACTTTTTCAACCAACCATCCCAAATCATGACACTCCCTTTCAACCAACCATCCCAAATCATGACACTCTCTTTCAACCAACCATCCCAAATCATGACACTCTTTCAACCAACCATCCCAAATCATGACACTTTTTCAACCAACCATCCCAAATCATGACACTTTTTCAACCAACCATCACAAACCATGACACTCTCTTTCAACCAACCATCCCAAATCATGACACTCTTTCAACCAACCATCCCAAATCATGACACTCTCTTTCAACCAACCATCCCAAATCATGACACTCTTTCAACCAACCATCCCAAATCATGACACTCTTTCAACCAACCATCCCAAATCATGACACTCTCTTTCAACCAACCATCCCAAATCATGACACTCTCTTTCAACCAACCATCCCAAATCATGACACTCTTTCAACCAACCATCCCAAATCATGACACTCTTTCAACCAAACATCCCAAATCATGACACTCTCTTACAACCAACCATCCCAAATCATAACTTTATCCCAAGGATCAACCAGCTCTGGGAAAACAAGCTATGGAATATACTCCCCACGTCACTGCCGCCCGAGGGGGATAACCTTGAGGAACACCCAAGTTTTTCCCGAAATTTCCGCTCCAAGAGAGGAAAGGAAGCGCCATCGCTGTGGGAAGCGGTGCTGGGGATGCCAGAAGCTCTGTCGCTTGTGACCGACACTGCGGCGTTTGTGCGTGTGGAGTTTGTGCAGCACGTACTGGGTGAGTGTTGTGTTGTGTGTGTTGTGTTTGTTTGTGCGGCACGTGCTGGATGAGTGTTGTGTTGTGCGTGTTGTGTTTGTGTGGCACATACTGGGTGAGTGTTGTGTTGTGCGTGTTGTGTTTGTGTGGCACGTACTGGGTGAGTGTTGTGTTATGCGTGTTGTGTTTGTGCGGCACGTACTGGGTAAGTGTTGTGTTGTGGTGGTGTTGTATTGATGTGTGTTGTGTTCGTGTTCTGTTCGTGCTGTGTTTGTGTTGTTGTTTTGGTGTTGTGTTAGTGTTGTCTTGGCGATGTGTTGGTGTTGTGTTGGCGATGTGTTAGTGTTGTGTTGCGGTGGTGTTGTATTGGTGTGTGGTGTGTTGAGCCTCACTTTCCCGTCTTTGATTGGTATAAGCTTTTTTGTTGATGTGTGTTTCATGCGTGCTGTGTATAGTTATTATTGTGTTGTAAAAGTACTGTGTGTAAAAGTACTCGTGTCTGTGTTGCATCGTACAGTACACATGCTGTGTGTATATTCAGGGCACCCCAGTGGATCTATGTGTACTGTGTGTCTTTGTATACTGATATATTACCTGTATATTCCCTGTACACTGCTGTATGAATTGTAAACCTCTGCATACTGCTGTATTTACTGTGTAATGCTGTGTAATTCTGTGTACTGCTGCTGTATGAACTGTGTGCTGCTGCTGTATGAACTGTGTGCTGCTGCTGTATGAACTGTGTGCTGCTGCTGTATGAACTGTGTGCTGCTGCTGTATGAACTGTGTGCTGCTGCTGCTGTATGAACTGTGTGCTGCTGCTGCTGTATGAACTGTGTGCTGCTGCTGTATGAACTGTGTGCTGCTGCTGTATGAACTGTGTGCTGCTGCTGTATGAACTGTGTGCTGCTGCTGTATGAACTGTGTGCTGCTGCTGTATGAACTGTGTGCTGCTGCTGTATGAACTGTGTGCTGCTGCTCAGCAAACTGTACACCGCTGTATTGACTGTGTGAACTGTATACCCCTGTATACTGCTGTAATTTCTTTGTACCCCACATATTCCCCCAGAAAGGGGCATCTACGTCAAAGATTTGCTCCACTCGCCAAGCAACAATCCCGACGTGAACGCGACGCTGCACAGCCTCTTGCGTTTGAACTCAACGCAAGTTGAACTTTTACTCAACTTGAACCTGAACTTTGCCGGGGTGAGTGGGGTGACTAGGGTGCCACCCTGCCGGGGTGAGTGGGGTGACTAGGGTGCCAACCTGCCGGGGTGAGTGGGGTGACTAGGGTGCCACCCTGCCGGGGTGAGTGGGGTGACTAGGGTGCCACCCTGCCGGGGTGAGTGGGGTGACTAGGGTGCCACCCTGCCGGGGTGAGTGGGTGACTAGGGTGCCACCCTACCGCGGTGAGTGGGGTGACTAGGGTGCCACCCTGCCGGGGTGAGTGGGGTGACTAGGGTGCCACCCTGCCGGGGTGAGTGGGGTGACTAGGGTGCCACCCTGCCGGGGTGAGTGGGGTGACTAGGGTGCCACCCTGCCGGGGTGAGTGGGGTGACTAGGGTGCCACCCTGCCGGGGTGAGTGGGGTGACTAGGGTGCCACCCTACCGCGGTGAGTGGGGTGACTAGGGTGCCACCCTGCCGCGGTGAGTGGGGTGACTAGGGTCAACCTGCCGGGGTGAATGGGGTGACTAGGGTCAACCTGCCGGGGTGAGTGGGGTGACTAGGGTGCCACCCTGCCGCGGTGAGTGGGGTGACTAGGGTCAACCTGCCGGGGTGAGTGGGGTGACTAGGGTCAACCTGCCGGGGTGAGTGGGGTGACTAGGGTCAACCTGCCGGGGTGAGTGGGGTGACTAGGGTCAACCTGCCGGGGTGAGAGGGGTGACTAGGGTCAACCTGCTGGAGTGGGGTGACTAGGATCAACCTGCCGGGGTGAGTGGGGTGACTAGGGTCAACCTGCCGGGGTGAGTGGGGTGACTAGGGTGCCACCCTGCCGGGGTGAGTGGGGTGACTAGGGTGCCACCCTGCCGGGGTGAGTGGGGTGACTAGGGTGCCACCCTGCCGGGGTGAGTGGGGTGACTAGGGTGCCACCCTACCGCGGTGAGTGGGGTGACTAGGGTGCCACCCTGCCGCGGTGAGTGGGGTGACTAGGGTCAACCTGCCGGGGTGAGTGGGGTGACTAGGGTCAACCTGCCGGGGTGAGTGGGGTGACTAGGGTGCCACCCTGCCGCGGTGAGTGGGGTGACTAGGGTCAACCTGCCGGGGTGAGTGGGGTGACTAGGGTCAACCTGCCGGGGTGAGTGGGGTGACTAGGGTCAACCTGCCGGGGTGAGAGGGGTGACTAGGATCAACCTGCCGGGGTGAGTGGGGTGACTAGGATCAACCTGCCGGGGTGAGTGGGGTGACTAGGGTCAACCTGCCGGGGTGAGTGGGGTGACTAGGGTCAACCTGCCGGGGTGAGTGGGGTGACTAGGGTCAACCTGCCTGGGTGAGTGGGGTGACTAGGGTCAACCTGCCGGGGTGAGTGGGGTGACTAGGGTCAACCTGCTGGGGTGAGTAGAGTAACTATAGTCGGACCAGAATGAAATGACCATTTAGGGGCGGTTCCCAGAAATGCGCGGTTGCCAAATCACGAACCCTTACCAGTCGAAAATATTAGAAAACAATGATAACTCAAGCGGAAAATTAAGCAAAATATATTTATTATAATTTTCTTACATGCATCAAGCTATATATATGTACATAAAATTTATAATGCCTGAAATCTTGGTACGTTTGGCACAGCTTTTCTAGGAATTCATCTTTTGTTGTCACATCTTAGCTACATGGGAACTTTAATACTATTTGGCAACGTGGATGACTTCATGCCCCGCCCCCAAACGGTCATTTCATGCTAGACCGACCATAGGGTCAATGGGTGAAGAGAAGTGGGTAATGAAAGGGGTCGAGTGTAGGATAGAAAATAGGTGAAAAGAATTCGTTTTATGCCTTCCATTTTTTGGAAATGTGATTTAACCCTTTAACGCCCCAGAGGACACCAGTGTCCTCTTTCAAAAATACCCTCAATATATTGTATTTTTTGTTCAATTAGTTCCCTAATGTGTTCTTTGAAGTTCTCTGCCGGGTGGCAGTTCCTATCCCATCCTGATATTGGTGACTGCCTGATGTCAGCGCCAGTTTAGTGACGGTGGTTGTGTTAACGGTAATATGAGTACAAAAAATCGGACGTTAAAGGGTTAACTGAACCGTTGTTAATTCTATATATATATATATATATATATATATATATATATATAAGCTTTCATTGAATCTACCTTCTTGAAAAAGTGTTTCTAGTTCATGAAACAAACCTATACTTGAAAAGCATCAAGTCTGCAATATATACATGTTACGAGTCAAATGAATTGCTAAATTATTCAGGTTTATGAATTTTATTCAACAAATTCAAGTTATCATTTGAAATTCCCTCCGCAGATCATTTCAATAATGCACGGAAATCCTGACAACGAATCCCACCCATGCATTTTTTCGGAAATTCTACCGAAATTTTTGGGAGCCGACAACGACACGTCTCCTCCCGACGGCCGCCAGGCCAGCACTGAGGCGGTTGTGCAGGCGGTCACGTGGTCCGTGTGCGACGTGTTGCAGACAGGCTCGGGCGACCACGTGGCGCAGCTGCTCCAGCTGTTGGATGTCGACAAAATAATGAATGGGGTGAGATGCTTTTTTAATTATTATGCTTAATAAATTGAGGAACATTATTGAGTTCTGTTGTGGTTATATTCGCTGTCATTTCAATGCCCCCTCAGGGGGACACAACTATTGTATCTATGGGAATTAGCGCTCCCAGGGGAAAATGTGAGGGCCTGAGCTGAGAGTTGGGTAGGCCTTCTTTTTGTTGAAATAAAATGTTTTTTGTTATGTTAAGGACCACCTTTTTTCGGTTCACTACTGTCCTGTTTTTCAGCACCTCTGACTTTCTTCTTCAACTTTTATCTTATTTCATGAACTTCTTTCTCATCTTACTGTTTCTATGCCCTTTCTGCATAGATTCCTCATTTTCTTATCTCCATACTAAATGGTGCCTTCCTCCTTCCTCTCTTCGATACGCTCTATTTTTGCAGCGGTTAGGGAGGCTTAAACTAACTTATAATCTAATCTGTTAATTCAATGCACTGCATAAATTGAGGAGCATCACTGACCTCTGATACGGTTGGCTTGATAAATAAACCGTACATTTCAATAAAAAAATGCAATTGATGGAGGTTTTAGTACCTTTACTCCAAAATAAATTGAATATCTTTGCGCCAACGTGGATAATACTAGGCCTTTCATTTTAGTAGCAAATAATGCAAATGATGAAACTCTTTAGCATCGTTACACCAAAATAACTAGCATATCCTTGTACCACTGTACTTAATAATGCAAATGGTGAAACTTTTAGCACCATAACACCAAAACAACTTACATATCCTTGTACCACTGTACTTAATAATGCAAATGGTGAAACTTTTAGCACCATAACACCAAAACAACTTACATATCCTTGTACCACTGTACTTAATAATGCAAATGATGAAACTTTTAGCATCATAACACCAAAACAACTTACATATCCTTGTACCACTGTACTTAATAATGCAAATGATGAAACTTTTAGCACCATAACACCAAAACAACTTACATATCCTTGTACCACTGTACTTAATAATGCAAATGATGAAACTTTTAGCACCATAACACCAAGACAACTTACATATCCTTGTACCACTGTACTTAATAATGCAAATGGTGAAACTTTTAGCACCATAACACCAAAACAACTTACATATCCTTGTACCACTGTACTTAATAATGCAAATGATGAAACTTTTAGCACCATAACACCAAAACAACTTACATATCCTTGTACCACTGTACTTAATAATGCAAATGATGAAACTTTTAGCACCATAACACCAAAACAACTTACATATCCTTGTACCACTGTACTTAATAATGCAAATGGTGAAACTTTTAGCACCATAACACCAAAACAACTTACATATCCTTGTACCACTGTACTTAATAATGCAAATGGTGAAACTTTTAGCACCATAACGCCAAAACAACTTACATATCCTTGTACCACTGTACTTAATAATGCAAATGGTGAAACTTTTAGCACCATAACACCAAAACATTTTACATATCCTTGCACCACCTGCCCACAGCTGGCAGAGGCGCTCCAGCAGGCGGGCAGCACCAGCTGTGCCAGGCAGGTGGTGTTGCTGCGCCAGCTGGTCACCTCACTGCGCCTCCTGGCGCCTTTGTCGCCTCTGCTGGACGCCTTAGGGGCCGTCCAGGCGGCCTTTGCGCCTCTGTGGTCTGGTGTGCAACACCTAGGTGGGGGAGGCTGGGACCTGGCTAGGTGAGTACTGGTGACTAGGGGAGGCTGGGACCTGGCTAGGTGAGTACTGGTGACTAGGGGAGGCTGGGACCTGGCTAGGTGAGTACTGGTGACTAGGGGAGGCTGGGACCTTGCTAGGTGAGCCCTAGTGACTAGTGGGGGGGCTGGGACCTGGCTAAGTGAGCCTGGTGACTAGGGGATGGTGGGACCTGGCTAGGTGAGCCTGGTGACTAGGGGATGGTGGGACCTGGCTAGGTGAGCCTGGTGACTAGGGGATGGTGAGACCTGGCTAGGTGAGTACTGGTGACTAGGGGAGGCTGGGACCTTGCTAGGTGAGCCCTAGTGACTAGTGGGGGGATGGGACCTGGCTAGGTGAGCCTGGTGACTAGGGGATGGTGGGACCTGGCTAGGTGAGTACTGGTGACTAGGGGAGGCTGGGACCTGGCTAGGTGAGTACTGGTGACTAGGGGAGGCTGGGGCTTGGCTAGGTGAGTACTGGTGACTAGGGGAGGCTGGGGCCTGGCTAGGTGAGTACTGGTGACTAGGGGAGGCTGGGACCTGGCTAGGTGAGTACTGGTGACTAGGGGAGGTTGGGACCTGGCTAGGTGAGTACTGGTGACTAGGGGAGGCTGGGACCTAGCTAGGTGAGCCCTAGTGACTAGGTAGATAAGCACTAGTGACTAAGGGAGGCATTTACTAGTGACTAGTGGAGAACGTACTAGTGACTAGTGGGACATGTACTAGTGACTATTGGGGCATGTACTAGTGAATATTGGGGCATGTACTAGTGACTAGTGGGGAAAATAAATATACTAGTGACTAGTGGGGAAAATAAATACACTAGTGACTAGTACGGGTCACGTACTAGTGGAGGAAACAAGTTTGCACTTTTCATTATGATGAACTAGTGATTTATAACGGTGAATAATGACTAGTTAGGGAACTAGCTACTCGTTCTCATTTATTCTATACTAAACGACTTAGCACTAAAGAACAGCGAAGACTAGCAAAAGGGATCTAGTTACTAGTTTGTATTGTCATATCTTAGCTAATCACTTAAAAATGGGCAGATTTGTAAATTGATTGGAGTATAGCACTGGTTACTAGCGTAACTAGCACTAGGTACTAGCATAACTAACACTAGGTACTAGAATAACTAGCATTGCTAACACTAGTATTTCCACTAGGGTGGTGCCAGCTGTGCTGTTTGGAGACAGCCAGACACAGGAAAGAAAGGTGAGCTGTGTACTGTGGTTTGTTTGTGTGTTTTTGTGTGCACTGCGGTTTTCGTGTACTTTTTACAAATCCCTATTATGTTAAAATTACGTTTAGTACAGTTTAAAGTATACATGAAACTGCACATGGCGATCAGTACGTCTCGCATGGACGTACTGTACGTGTTTCCAAAGCCCATATACGTGTGACTGACTACGCACATTTCGCAGGCGGCTCCATCGCCTGGTGACACCGTCAGCTACTTCACGGAGCTGCTGACGCTGCCTCCTGCCATCCAGCCGCAGCTGATGTCCCTCTTTTCCTTCATCAACGGCACCAACATCAACAGGGGCGTCTGTTTCACGGAAAGCGATTGTTTTCTCGCAAATAACGGGGAAAAAGAGGCTGAACTTGCCGCAATTGGAATTAGAACGGCCGTAAACGGCTTTGAAACGTCCGAAAACGGCTTTGAAACTGCTGAAATATACAGAGAAGTTGCTCAGTCCGTAGTGGGTATCGTGGTGGATTTGCTGCAGTACGCTGGCCAAGACATCCCGCCGCTCGTGGCCAGGTGAAAGAGTGGGGTGTGAGTAATGTATGCCTAGAGGGGTGCAGAAGTGTGTAGAGGCGTGTATATAAGTGTGTAGAGGCGTGTATATAAGTGTGCAGAGGCGTGTATATAAGTGTGCAGAGGCGTGTAGAAGTGTGCAGAGGCGTGTAGAAGTGTGCAGAGGCGTGTAGAAGTGTGCAGAGGCGTGTAGAAGTGTGCAGAGGCGTGTAGAAGTGTGCAGAGGCGTGTAGAAGTGTGCAGAGGCGTGTAGAGGTGTGCAGAGGCGTGTATAAAAGAGTGCAGAGGCGTGTATAAGTGTGTAGAGGCGTGTAAAAGTGTCACGTGGTCAGAAAAATCTCGATTCCATGTCTATGGTTCATGCGAGACGGCATGTAGCTTCAATTAAACATGGGTCGGATTGGCGGGGCAACATAAGGGTGGGATATGTCACGTTCTGGGCTGTTGTTTGTCTGACGGGCTAGATATTGTGAATAAGGCCATTTAAACGCTACCTGGATGGAATATCGAGCTTATACCTGCCATTTGAACGATACCTGGATGAAATGTTGAGCTATACCTGCCATTTGAATGATACCTGGATAAAATGTTGAGCTATACCTGCCAAATGAACGATACCTGGATGAAATGTTGAGCTATACCTGCCAAATGAACGATACCTGGATGACATATTGAGCTATACCTGTCAAATGAACGATACCTGGATGAAATGTTGAGCTATACCTGCCAAATGAAAGATACTTGGATGACATATTGAGCTATACCTGCCAAATGAACGATACCTGGATGACATATTGAGCTATACCTGCCAAATGAAAGATACCTGGATGACATATTGAGCTATACCTGCCAAATGAACGATACCTGGATGACATATTGAGCTATACCTGCCAAATGAACGATACCTGGATGACATATTGAGCTATACCTGCCAAATGAAAGATACCTGGATGACATATTGAGCTATACCTGCCAAATGAACGATACCTGGATGAAATATTGAGCTATGCCTGCCAAATGAACGATACCTGGATGAAATGTTGAGCTATACCTGCCAAATGAACGATACCTGGATGACATATTGAGCTATACCTGCCAAATGAACGATACCTGGATAAAATATTGAGCTATACCTGCCAAATGAACGATACCTGGATGAAATATTGAGCTATGCCTGCCAAATGAACGATACCTGGATGAAATATTGAGCTATACCTGCCAAATGAACGATACCTGGATGACATATTGAGCTATACCTGCCAAATGAACGATACCTGGATGACATATTGAGCTATACCTGCCAAATGAACGATACCTGGATGAAATATTGAGCTATACCTGCTAAATGAACGATACCTGGATGACATATTGAGCTATACCTGCCAAATGAACGATACCTGGATGAAATATTGAGCTATACCTGCCAAATGAACGATACCTGGATGACATATTGAGCTATACCTGCCAAATGAACGATACCTGGATGAAATATTGAGCTATACCTGCCAAATGAACGATACCTGGATGAAATATTGAGCTATACCTGCCAAATGAACGATACCTGGATGAAATATTGAGCTATACCTGCCAAATGAACGATACCTGGATGAAATATTGAGCTATACCTGCCTAATGAACGATACCTGGATGAAACATTGAGCTATACCTGCCAAATGAACGATACCTGGATGAAACATTGAGCTATACCTGCCAAATGAACGATACCTGGATGAAACATTGAGCTATACCTGCCAAATGAACGATACCTGGATGAAACATTGAGCTATACCTGCCAAATGAACGATACCTGGATGAAACATTGAGCTATACCTGCCAAATGAACGATACCTGGATGAAACATTGAGCTATACCTGCCAAATGAACGATACCGGGATGAAACATTGAGCTATACCTGCCAAATGAACGATACCTGGATGAAACATTGAGCTGTACCTGCCAAATGAACGATACCTGGATGAAACATTGAGCTATACCTGCCAAATGAACGATACCTGGATGAAACATTGAGCTATACCTGCCAAATGAACGATACCTGGATGAAACATTGAGCTATACCTGCCAAATGAACGATACCTGGATGAAATATTGAGCTATACCTGCCAAATGAACGATACCTGGATGAAACATTGAGCTATACCTGCCAAATGAACGATACCTGGATGAAACATTGAGCTATACCTGCCAAATGAACGATACCTGGATGAAACATTGAGCTATACCTGCCAAATGAACGATACCTGGATGAAACATTGAGCTATACCTGCCAAATGAACGATACCTGGATGAAACATTGAGCTATACCTGCCAAATGAACGATACCTGGATGAAACATTGAGCTATACCTGCCAAATGAACGATACCTGGATGAAATATTGAGCTATACCTGCCAAATGAACGATACCTGGATGAAACATTGAGCTATACCTGCCAAATGAACGATACCTGGATGAAACATTGAGCTATACCTGCCAAATGAACGATACCTGGATGAAATATTGAACGATTCCTGCCAAATGAACGATACCTGGATGAAACATTGAGCTATACCTGCCAAATGAACGATACCTGGATGAAACATTGAGCTATACCTGCCAAATGAACGATACCTGGATGAAATATTGAACGATTCCTGCCAAATGAACGATACCTGGATGAAACACTGAGCTATACCTGCCAAATGAACGATACCTGGATGAAACATTGAGCTATACCTGCCAAATGAACGATACCTGGATGAAACATTGAGCTATACCTGCCAAATGAACGATACCTGGATGAAATATTGAGCTATACCTGCCAAATGAACGATACCTGGATGAAACATTGAGCTATACCTGCCAAATGAACGATACCTGGATGAAACATTGAGCTATACCTGCCAAATGAACGATACCTGGATGAAATATTGAACGATTCCTGCCAAATGAACGATACCTGGATGAAACATTGAGCTATACCTGCCAAATGAACGATACCTGGATGAAACATTGAGCTATACCTGCCAAATGAACGATACCTGGATGAAACATTGAGCTATACCTGCCAAATGAGCGATACCTGGATGAAATATTGAACGATTCCTGCCAAATGAACGATACCTGGATGAAACATTGAGCTATACCTGCCAAATGAACGATACCTGGATGAAATATTGAACGATTCCTTCCAAATGAACGATACCTGGATGACATATTGAGCTATTCCTGCCAAATGAACGATACCTGGATGACATATTGAACGATTCCTGCCAAATGAACGATACCTGGATGAAATATTGAGCTATACCTGCCAAATGAACGATACCTGGATGAAATATTGAGCTATACCTGCCAAATGAACGATACCTGGATGACATATTGAGCTATACCTGCCAAATGAACGATACCTGGATGAAATATTGAGCTATACCTGCCAAATGAACGATACCTTGATGACATATTGAGCTATACCTGCCAAATGAACGATACCTGGATGACATATTGAGCTATACCTGCCAAATGAAAGATACCTGGATGACATATTGAGCTATACCTGCCAAATGAACGATACCTGGATGAAATATTGAGCTATACCTGCCAAATGAACGATACCTAGATGACATATTGAGCTATACCTGCCAAATGAACGATACCTGGATGACATATTGAGCTATACCTGCCAAATGAACGATACCTGGATGACATATTGAGCTATACCTGCCAAATGAAAGATACCTGGATGACATATTGAGCTATACCTGCCAAATGAACGATACCTGGATGAAATATTGAGCTATACCTGCCAAATGAACGATACCTGGATGAAATATTGAGCTATACCTGCCAAATGAACGATACCTGGATGACATATTGAGCTATACCTGCCAAATGAACGATACCTGGATGACATATTGAGCTATACCTGCCAAATGAACGATACCTGGATGAAATATTGAGCTATACCTGCCAAATGAACGATACCTAGATGACATATTGAGCTATACCTGCCAAATGAACGATACCTGGATGACATATTGAGCTATACCTGCCAAATGAACGATACCTGGATGACATGTTGAGCTATACCTGCCAAATGAAAGATACCTGGATGACATATTGAGCTATACCTGCCAAATGAACGATACCTGGATGAAATATTGAGCTATACCTGCCAAATGAACGATACCTAGATGACATATTGAGCTATACCTGCCAAATGAACGATACCTGGATGACATATTGAGCTATACCTGCCAAATGAACGATACCTGGATGACATATTGAGCTATACCTGCCAAATGAAAGATACCTGGATGACATATTGAGCTATACCTGCCAAATGAACGATACCTGGATGAAATATTGAGCTATACCTGCCAAATGAACGATACCTGGATGAAATATTGAGCTATACCTGCCAAATGAACGATACCTGGATGACATATTGAGCTATACCTGCCAAATGAACGATACCTGGATGACATATTGAGCTATACCTGCCAAATGAACGATACCTGGATGACATTTTGAGCTATACCTGCCAAATGAACGATACCTGGATGAAATATTGAGCTATACCTGCCAAATGAACGATACCTAGATGACATATTGAGCTATACCTGCCAAATGAACGATACCTGGATGACATATTGAGCTATACCTGCCAAATGAACGATACCTGGATGACATATTGAGCTATACCTGCAAAATGAAAGATACCTGGATGACATATTGAGCTATACCTGCCAAATGAACGATACCTGGATGAAATATTGAGCTATACCTGCCAAATGAACGATACCTAGATGACATATTGAGCTATACCTGCCAAATGAACGATACCTGGATGACATATTGAGCTATACCTGCCAAATGAACGATACCTGGATGACATATTGAGCTATACCTGCCAAATGAAAGATACCTGGATGACATATTGAGCTATACCTGCCAAATGAACGATACCTGGATGAAATATTGAGCTATACCTGCCAAATGAACGATACCTAGATGACATATTGAGCTATACCTGCCAAATGAACGATACCTGGATGACATATTGAGCTATACCTGCCAAATGAACGATACCTGGATGACATATTGAGCTATACCTGCCAAATGAAAGATACCTGGATGACATATTGAGCTATACCTGCCAAATGAACGATACCTGGATGAAATATTGAGCTATACCTGCCAAATGAACGATACCTAGATGACATATTGAGCTATACCTGCCAAATGAACGATACCTGGATGACATATTGAGCTATACCTGCCAAATGAACGATACCTGGATGACATATTGAGCTATACCTGCCAAATGAACGATACCTGGATGACATATTGAGCTATACCTGCCAAATGAAAGATACCTGGATGACATATTGAGCTATACCTGCCAAATGAACGATACCTGGATGAAATATTGAGCTATACCTGCCAAATGAACGATACCTAGATGACATATTGAGCTATACCTGCCAAATGAACGATACCTGGATGACATATTGAGCTATACCTGCCAAATGAACGATACCTGGATGACATATTGAGCTATACCTGCCAAATGAAAGATACCTGGATGACATATTGAGCTATACCTGCCAAATGAACGATACCTGGATGAAATATTGAGCTATACCTGCCAAATGAACGATACCTGGATGAAATATTGAGCTATACCTGCCAAATGAACGATACCTGGATGACATATTGAACTATACCTGCCAAATGAACGATACCTGGATGACATATTGAGCTATACCTGCCAAATGAACGATACCTGGATGAAATATTGAGCTATACCTGCCAAATGAACGATACCTAGATGACATATTGAGCTATACCTGCCAAATGAACGATACCTGGATGACATATTGAGCTATACCTGCCAAATGAACGATACCTGGATGACATGTTGAGCTATACCTGCCAAATGAAAGATACCTGGATGACATATTGAGCTATACCTGCCAAATGAACGATACCTGGATGAAATATTGAGCTATACCTGCCAAATGAACGATACCTAGATGACATATTGAGCTATACCTGCCAAATGAACGATACCTGGATGACATATTGAGCTATACCTGCCAAATGAACGATACCTGGATGACATATTGAGCTATACCTGCCAAATGAAAGATACCTGGATGACATATTGAGCTATACCTGCCAAATGAACGATACCTGGATGAAATATTGAGCTATACCTGCCAAATGAACGATACCTGGATGAAATATTGAGCTATACCTGCCAAATGAACGATACCTGGATGACATATTGAGCTATACCTGCCAAATGAACGATACCTGGATGACATATTGAGCTATACCTGCCAAATGAACGATACCTGGATGACATTTTGAGCTATACCTGCCAAATGAACGATACCTGGATGAAATATTGAGCTATACCTGCCAAATGAACGATACCTAGATGACATATTGAGCTATACCTGCCAAATGAACGATACCTGGATGACATATTGAGCTATACCTGCCAAATGAACGATACCTGGATGACATATTGAGCTATACCTGCCAAATGAAAGATACCTGGATGACATATTGAGCTATACCTGCCAAATGAACGATACCTGGATGAAATATTGAGCTATACCTGCCAAATGAACGATACCTAGATGACATATTGAGCTATACCTGCCAAATGAACGATACCTGGATGACATATTGAGCTATACCTGCCAAATGAACGATACCTGGATGACATATTGAGCTATACCTGCCAAATGAAAGATACCTGGATGACATATTGAGCTATACCTGCCAAATGAACGATACCTGGATGAAATATTGAGCTATACCTGCCAAATGAACGATACCTAGATGACATATTGAGCTATACCTGCCAAATGAACGATACCTGGATGACATATTGAGCTATACCTGCCAAATGAACGATACCTGGATGACATATTGAGCTATACCTGCCAAATGAAAGATACCTGGATGACATATTGAGCTATACCTGCCAAATGAACGATACCTGGATGAAATATTGAGCTATACCTGCCAAATGAACGATACCTAGATGACATATTGAGCTATACCTGCCAAATGAACGATACCTGGATGACATATTGAGCTATACCTGCCAAATGAACGATACCTGGATGACATATTGAGCTATACCTGCCAAATGAAAGATACCTGGATGACATATTGAGCTATACCTGCCATTTGAACAGTATGGGAACAGAAGCAAGTCTTGAAATTTGCATATTATGCAGTAAGAATAAAAAACTTTTTGCCATTTGCACAATGTATGTGGATGTAAACAGTTTTAATTTGTTGGTTACTCTTGTAATTTTTTTCCGAAATAACCAGAATAAAAATGCTTTATTGTTAACGCAGTTTCATTTTAATTTAATTTAAAATTAATCAAATGAATTTAATGTGAAAAATTTTAATTAAAGAAATACTTTGTTGATATAACAATAATTTTTTCTTTCAGGAATCCTTCCTTCTACCGAGAGACGATGTCACCAGATACTGGTACTGGTGGTTGTGTGGTGGTTGTGTGGTGGTTGTGTGGTGGTTGTGTGGTGGTTGTGTGGTGGTTGTGTGATGGTTGTGTGGTGGTTGTGTGGTGGTTGTGTGGTGGTTGTGTGGTGGTTGTGTGGTGGTTGTGTGGTGGTTGTGTGGTGGTTGTGTTGGTGGTTGTGCTGGTGGTTGTGTGGTGGTTGTGTGGTGGTTGTGTGTGGTGGTTGTGTGGTGGTTGTGTGGTGGTTGTGTGGTGGTTGTGTGGTGGTTGTGTGGTGGTTGTGTTTTGGTTGTGTGGTGGTTGTGTGGTGGTTGTGTGGTGGTTGTGTGTGGTGGTTGTGTGGTGGTTGTGTGGTGGTTGTGTGGTGGTTGTGTGGTGGTTGTGTGGTGGTTGTGTGGTGGTTGTGCTGGTGGTTGTGTGGTGGTTGTGTGGTGGTTGTGTGGTGGTTGTGTGGTGGTTGTGTGGTGGTTGTGTGGTGGTTGTGTGGTGGTTGTGTGGTGGTTGTGTGGTGGTTGTGTGGTGGTTGTGTGGTGGTTGTGTGGTGGTTGTGTGGTGGTTGTGTGGTGGTTGTGCTGGTGGTTGTGTGGTGGTTGTGTGGTGGTTGTGTGGTGGTTGTGTGGTGGTTGTGTGTGGTGGTTGTGTGTGGTGGTTGTGTGGTGGTTGTGTGGTGGTTGTGTGGTGGTTGTGTGGTGGTTGTGTGGTGGTTGTGTGGTGGTTGTGCTGGTGGTTGTGTGGTGGTTGTGCTGGTGGTTGTGTGGTGGTTGTGTGGTGGTTGTGTGGTGGTTGTGTGGTGGTTGTGTGGTGGTTGTTTTGTGGTTGTGTGGTGGTTGTGTGGTGGTTGTGTGGTGGTTGTGTGGTGGTTGTGTGGTGGTTGTGTGGTGGTTGTGTGGTGGTTGTGCTGGTGGTTGTGTGGTGGTTGTGCTGGTGGTTGTGTGGTGGTTGTGCTGGTGGTTGTGCTGGTGGTTGTGTGGTGGTTGTGCTGGTGGTTGTGCTGGTGGTTGTGCTGGTGGTTGTGCTGGTGGTTGTGCTGGTGGTTGTGTGGTGGTTGTGCTGGTGGTTGTGTGGTGGTTGTGCTGGTGGTTGTGCTGGTGGTTGTGTGGTGGTTGTGCTGGTGGTTGTGTGGTGGTTGTGCTGGTGGTTGTGCTGGTGGTTGTGCTGGTGGTTGTGCTGGTGGTTGTGCTGGTGGTTGTGTGGTGGTTGTGCTGGTGGTTGTGCTGGTGGTTGTGTGGTGGTTGTGTGATGGTTGTGTGGTGGTTGTGTGGTGGTTGTGTGGTGGTTGTGCTGGTGGTTGTGTGGTGGTTGTGCTGGTGGTTGTGTGGTGGTTGTGCTGGTGGTTGTGTGGTGGTTGTGCTGGTGGTTGTGTGGTGGTTGTGTGGTGGTTGTGTGGTGGTTGTGCTGGTGGTTGTACTGGTGGTTGTGTGGTGGTTGTGTGGTGGTTGTGTGGTGGTTGTGTGGTGGTTGTGCTGGTGGTTGTGTGGTGGTTGTGCTGGTGGTTGTGTGGTGGTTGTGCTGGTGGTTGTGTGGCGGTTGTGCTGGTGGTTGTGTGGTGGTTGTGCTGGTGGTTGTGTGGTGGTTGTGCTGGTGGTTGTGTGGTGGTTGTGCTGGTGGTTGTGCTGGTGGTTGTGCTGGTGGTTGTGCTGGTGGTTGTGTGGTGGTTGTGTGGTGGTTGTGCTGGTGGTTGTGCTGGTGGTTGTGTGGTGGTTGTGTGGTGGTTGTGTGGTGGTTGTGTGGTGGTTGTGTGGTGGTTGTGCTGGTGGTTGTGCTGGTGGTTGTGCTGGTGGTTGTGCTGGTGGTTGTGCTGGTGGTTGTGCTGGTGGTTGTGCTGGTGGTTGTGCTGGTGGTTGTGCTGGTGGTTGTGCTGGTGGTTGTGCTGGTGGTTGTGCTGGTGGTTGTGCTGGTGGTTGTGCTGGTGGTTGTGCTGGTGGTTGTGCTGGTGGTTGTGCTGGTGGTTGTGCTGGTGGTTGTGCTGGTGGTTGTGCTGGTGGTTGTGCTGGTGGTTGTGTGGTGGTTGTGTGGTGGTTGTGTGGTGGTTGTGTGGTGGTTGTGTGGTGGTTGTGTGGTGGTTGTGTGGTGGTTGTGTGGTGGTTGTGCTGGTGGTTGTGTGGTGGTTGTGCTGGTGGTTGTGTGGTGGTTGTGCTGGTGGTTGTGCTGGTGGTTGTGCTGGTGGTTGTGTGGTGGTTGTGTGGTGGTTGTGCTGGTGGTTGTGTGGTGGTTGTGTGGTGGTTGTGTGGTGGTTGTGCTGGTGGTTGTGCTGGTGGTTGTGCTGGTGGTTGTACTGGTGGTTGTGCTGGTGGTTGTGCTGGTGGTTGTGCTGGTGGTTGTGCTGGTGGTTGTGCTGGTGGTTGTGCTGGTGGTTGTGCTGGTGGTTGTGTGGTGGTTGTACTGGTGGTTGTGTGGTGGTTGTGCTGGTGGTTGTGCTGGTGGTTGTGCTGGTGGTTGTGCTGGTGGTTGTGTGGTGGTTGTGTGGTGGTTGTGTGGTGGTTGTGTGGTGGTTGTGCTGGTGGTTGTGCTGGTGGTTGTGTGGTGGTTGTGCTGGTGGTTGTGTGGTGGTTGTGCTGGTGGTTGTGCTGGTGGTTGTGCTGGTGGTTGTGTGGTGGTTGTGTGGTGGTTGTGTGGTGGTTGTGTGGTGGTTGTGTGGTGGTTGTGCTGGTGGTTGTGCTGGTGGTTGTGCTGGTGGTTGTGTGGTGGTTGTGTGGTGGTTGTACTGGTGGTTGTGCTGGTGGTTGTGTGGTGGTTGTGTTGGTGGTTGTGTGGTGGTTGTGCTGGTGGTTGTACTGGTGGTTGTGTTGGTGGTTGTGCTGGTGGTTGTGCTGGTGGTTGTGCTGGTGGTTGTGTTGGTGGTTGTGTGGTGGTTGTGCTGGTGGTTGTGCTGGTGGTTTTGCTGGTGGTTGTGTGGTGGTTGTACTGGTGGTTGTGTGGTGGTTGTGTGGTGGTTGTGCTGGTGGTTGTGTGGTGGTTGTGCTGGTGGTTGTGCTGGTGGTTGTGCTGGTGGTTGTGTGGTGGTTGTGCTGGTGGTTGTGCTGGTGGTTGTGTGGTGGTTGTGTTGGTGGTTGTGTGGTGGTTGTGCTGGTGGTTGTGTTGGTGGTTGTGTTGGTGGTTGTGTGGTGGTTGTGCTGGTGGTTGTGCTGGTGGTTGTGCTGGTGGTTGTGCTGGTGGTTGTGTGGTGGTTGTGTGGTGGTTGTGCTGGTGGTTGTGCTGGTGGTTGTGTGGTGGTTGTGTGGTGGTTGTGTGGTGGTTGTGCTGGTGGTTGTGCTGGTGGTTGTGCTGGTGGTTGTGCTGGTGGTTGTGCTGGTGGTTGTGCTGGTGGTTGTGCTGGTGGTTGTGCTGGTGGTTGTGCTGGTGGTTGTGCTGGTGGTTGTGCTGGTGGTTGTGCTGGTGGTTGTGCTGGTGGTTGTGCTGGTGGTTGTGCTGGTGGTTGTGCTGGTGGTTGTGCTGGTGGTTGTGCTGGTGGTTGTGCTGGTGGTTGTGCTGGTGGTTGTGCTGGTGGTTGTGTGGTGGTTGTGTGGTGGTTGTGTGGTGGTTGTGCTGGTGGTTGTGCTGGTGGTTGTGTGGTGGTTGTGCTGGTGGTTGTGTGGTGGTTGTGCTGGTGGTTGTGCTGGTGGTTGTGCTGGTGGTTGTGTGGTGGTTGTGTGGTGGTTGTGCTGGTGGTTGTGTGGTGGTTGTGTGGTGGTTGTGTGGTGGTTGTGCTGGTGGTTGTGCTGGTGGTTGTGCTGGTGGTTGTACTGGTGGTTGTGCTGGTGGTTGTGCTGGTGGTTGTGCTGGTGGTTGTGCTGGTGGTTGTGCTGGTGGTTGTGCTGGTGGTTGTGCTGGTGGTTGTGCTGGTGGTTGTGTGGTGGTTGTACTGGTGGTTGTGTGGTGGTTGTGCTGGTGGTTGTGCTGGTGGTTGTGCTGGTGGTTGTGCTGGTGGTTGTGTGGTGGTTGTGTGGTGGTTGTGTGGTGGTTGTGTGGTGGTTGTGCTGGTGGTTGTGCTGGTGGTTGTGTGGTGGTTGTGCTGGTGGTTGTGTGGTGGTTGTGCTGGTGGTTGTGCTGGTGGTTGTGTGGTGGTTGTGTGGTGGTTGTGTGGTGGTTGTGTGGTGGTTGTGCTGGTGGTTGTGCTGGTGGTTGTGCTGGTGGTTGTGTGGTGGTTGTGTGGTGGTTGTACTGGTGGTTGTGCTGGTGGTTGTGCTGGTGGTTGTGTGGTGGTTGTGTTGGTGGTTGTGTGGTGGTTGTGCTGGTGGTTGTACTGGTGGTTGTGTTGGTGGTTGTGCTGGTGGTTGTGCTGGTGGTTGTGCTGGTGGTTGTGTTGGTGGTTGTGTGGTGGTTGTGCTGGTGGTTGTGCTGGTGGTTTTGCTGGTGGTTGTGTGGTGGTTGTACTGGTGGTTGTGTGGTGGTTGTGTGGTGGTTGTGCTGGTGGTTGTGTGGTGGTTGTGCTGGTGGTTGTGCTGGTGGTTGTGCTGGTGGTTGTGTGGTGGTTGTGCTGGTGGTTGTGCTGGTGGATGTGCTGGTGGTTGTGTTGGTGGTTGTGTGGTGGTTGTGCTGGTGGTTGTGTTGGTGGTTGTGTTGGTGGTTGTGCTGGTGGTTGTGCTGGTGGTTGTGCTGGTGGTTGTGCTGGTGGTTGTGCTGGTGGTTGTGTTGGTGGTTGTGCTGGTGGTTGTGCTGGTGGTTGTGTGGTGGTTGTGTGGTGGTTGTGTGGTGGTTGTGTGGTGGTTGTGCTGGTGGTTGTGCTGGTGGTTGTGTGGTGGTTGTCCTGGTGGTTGTGCTGGTGGTTGTGTGGTGGTTGTGTTGGTGGTTGTGTGGTGGTTGTGTGGTGGTTGTGTGGTGGTTGTGTGGTGGTTGTGCTGGTGGTTGTGCTGGTGGTTGTGCTGGTGGTTGTGCTGGTGGTTGTGTGGTGGTTGTGCTGGTGGTTGTGTGGTGGTTGTGTGGTGGTTGTGTGGTGGTTGTGCTGGTGGTTGTGTGGTGGTTGTGCTGGTGGTTGTGCTGGTGGTTGTGCTGGTGGTTGTGTGGTGGTTGTACTGGTGGTTGTGCTGGTGGTTGTGTGGTGGTTGTGTTGGTGGTTGTGTTGGTGGTTGTGCTGGTGGTTGTACTGGTGGTTGTGTTGGTGGTTGTGCTGGTGGTTGTGCTGGTGGTTGTGCTGGTGGTTGTGCTGGTGGTTGTGCTGGTGGTTGTGCTGGTGGTTGTGTGGTGGTTGTGTGGTATTTGTGCTGGTGGTTGTGCTGGTGGTTGTGCTGGTGGTTGTGCTGGTGGTTGTGCTGGTGGTTGTGCTGGTGGTTGTGCTGGTGGTTGTGCTGGTGGTTGTGCTGGTGGTTGTGCTGGTGGTTGTGCTGGTGTTTGTGCTGGTGGTTGTGCTGGTGGTTGTGCTGGTGGTTGTGCTGGTGGTTGTGCTGGTGGTCTGAACAGTACTATTCATTTTTAAGTGAAAGCCATCAATAAATTATTGTATTCATGGGAATTAGCGCTCCCAGGGGGACTATGTGAGGTCCCGAGCTGAGAGTTAGGTAGGCTTCCTTTTTGTTGTAATAGAATAGGTTTTTGTTATATTAAGGACCATCTTTTTTCGGTTGACTGCTGTCGTGTTTTTCAGCACCTATTGCTTTCTTCTTCTACTTTTGTCTTGTTTCATGAACTTCTTTCTTAGCTTACTGTTTCTGTGCCCTTTCTGCATAGATTCCGCATTCCCTAATATCCATACTATATGGTGCCTTCTTCCTTCCTCTCGTCGATACCCTCTTTCTGTTCGCGCTTAGGGAAACCCTAATTAATATATGTATAGTCTAAAATATATACAATCTAATGCAGATATAATGTAATCGTATACGGTTATGAGATATAATATATAATGATTATAATACAAATAATAGAATGATTATGATAGAAATAATAGAATGATTATGATAGAAATAATAGAATGATTATGATAGAAATAATAGCATGATTATGATAGAAATAATAGCATGATTATGATAGAAATAATAGCATGATTATGATAGAAATAATAGCATGATTATGATAGAAATAATAGAATGATTATGATAGAAATAATAGAATGATTATGATAGAAATAATAGAATGATTATGATAGAAATAATAGCATGATTATGATAGAAATAATAGCATGATTATGATAGAAATAATAGCATGATTATGATAGAAATAATAGAATGATTATGATAGAAATAATAGAATGATTATGATAGAAATAATAGAATGATTATGATAGAAATAATAGCATGATTATGATAGAAATAATAGCATGATTATGATAGAAATAATAGCATGATTATGATAGAAATAATAGCATGATTATGATAGAAATAATAGCATGATTATGATAGAAACAATAGCATGATTATGATAGAAATAATAGCATGATTATGATAGAAATAATAGCATGATTATGATAGAAACAATAGCATGATTATGATAGAAATAATAGCATGATTATGATAGAAATATTAGAATGATTGTGATAGAAATAATAGCATGATTATGATAGAAACAATAGCATGATTATGATAGAAACAATAGCATTATTATGATAGAAACAATAGCATGATTATGATAGAAATAATAGCATGATTATGATAGAAACAATAGCATGATTATGATAGAAATAATAGCATGATTATGATAGAAATATTAGAATGATTGTGATAGAAATAATAGCATGATTATGATAGAAACAATAGCATGATTATGATAGAAATAATAGCATGATTATGATAGAAACAATAGCATGATTATGATAGAAATATTAGCATGATTATGATAGAAATAATAGAATGATTATGATAGAAATAATAGAATGATTATGATAGAAACAATAGCATGATTATGATAGAAATATTAGCATGATTATGATAGAAATAATAGAATGATTATGATAGAAATAATAGCATGATTATGATAGAAACAATAGCATGATTATGATAGAAATAATAGCATGATTATGATAGAAACAATAGCATGATTATGATAGAAATATTAGCATGATTATGATAGAAATAATAGCATGATTATGATAGAAATAATAGAATGATTATGATAGAAATAATAGAATGATTATGATAGAAATAATAGAATGATTATGATAGAAATAATAGCATGATTATGATAGAAATAATAGCATGATTATGATAGAAATAATAGCATGATTATGATAGAAATAATAGCATGATTATGATAGAAACAATAGCATTATTATGATAGAAACAATAGCATGATTATGATAGAAACAATAGCATGATTATGATAGAAATAATAGCATGATTATGATAGAAACAATAGCATGATTATGATAGAAATAATAGCATGATTATGATAGAAATATTAGAATGATTGTGATAGAAATAATAGCATGATTATGATAGAAACAATAGCATGATTATGATAGAAATATTAGCATGATTATGATAGAAATAATAGCATGATTATGATAGAAATAATAGAATGATTATGATAGAAATAATAGAATGATTATGATAGAAATAATAGAATGATTATGATAGAAATAATAGCATGATTATGATAGAAATAATAGCATGATTATGATAGAAATAATAGCATGATTATGATAGAAATAATAGCATGATTATGATAGAAATAATAGCATGATTATGATAGAAACAATAGCATTATTATGATAGAAACAATAGCATGATTATGATAGAAATAATAGCATGATTATGATAGAAACAATAGCATGATTATGATAGAAATAATAGCATGATTATGATAGAAATATTAGAATGATTGTGATAGAAATAATAGCATGATTATGATAGAAACAATAGCATGATTATGATAGAAATATTAGCATGATTATGATAGAAACAATAGCATGATTATGATAGAAATAATAGCATGATTATGATAGAAATATTAGAATGA
Source organism: Morinoia aosen (assembly GCA_030386875.1). Taxonomy (NCBI): domain Eukaryota; kingdom Metazoa; phylum Arthropoda; class Malacostraca; order Amphipoda; family Talitridae; genus Morinoia; species Morinoia aosen. Next base: position 8,120,088 of record CM059580.1, read on the forward strand.
TTGTGATAGAAATAATAGCATGGTTATAATAGAAATAATAGCATGATTTTAATAGAAATAATGGAATGCGTGCAGGTATGCAGCACAACGCCTCCTCCGACCCCTGGCTCCACACTCTCTTCGGTATCGGGTAATTCTTTATATATATATATATTTAAATATACAATAATATATACATAAATATTAATGTAGAATAAAAGAGCATAGAACATCGATTTCACAGTAATAATTTTTTTTAAACATTTCAATAATAAAAAAGAATAAAAACTATTACGAGAAAAAAACATTTCAATAATAAAAAAAATATAAATTGAAAGAATGAAACATTTATATGAATATAAACGTTTTAGCAAAAAAAATGTTAGCAATAAAGCATTTTAGCAATAAAAACATTTTAGCAATAAAAACATTTTAGCAATGAAAACGTATAAAAGAACGATAAAACTCATATAAATAAAAATTTTTTGACCATAATCGAAGACCATAAAATTAGTCGAAACGTTCTTTATATAATTGAAATGTTTTTAAAGAAATATGATTTTTATTAAAGCCATTTTTTTGCACTTTCATTCATCGTTAGGCTTTATAAGCCGAACTTCAACTTAAATCCAATAACTTTTACTTATATATATTGATATATTATTTCTTATATATTACATCAATATATATATGTATATATACACTTTATTATTCATATTAATGTATTATCCCCCTCTAATGTATTAACCCCCACTTCTAATCGAAACCTTTGATAGCAACAAGGATAAAGCTTAAGAAATACAAGAAATCATTCTATTGCATTATTTTTCTGCGGCGATTCAATTCCCTTTCACTTGCATTATGGTATCCAGAATACGCAATCGGCCTATTTTTACATATATAAATATTCTTTGGAGCTTGCTCCGTTGAAATTCATCATGTTGCTTTGATATTTTTAATTGACAATGCGAAAAAAATGTTTTGAATTCGTTTGACCAGTAACCTGGTTACCACTGGGTATAAAGCTCAATATTTTGGAACTTGAGTTATCGTTTTCAAATTGTGATTTTCTTGAAATGCTCCGAAGAGATAATAGACGACATTCAGAATAAAATTCCGGCAAAAAAGGCCACCATGGATAGAAATGTGTCCAACCGAAAGATAGAAGTAGCAAGACTTCGACAGCAAGAAAGACGCCGAAGACGATCGGATGAACAGCGCGAAATGGCAAGACGAAGCAATGCTGCTCGCCAACGAGAAGCTAGAGCTAAATCGACCCATGAACGGCGTTTGGAAATTCTACGGAATAATGCAGAGCAACACCGAGTAGCTAGAGAGAGCTGAACACATGAAAGAAGCGAGGAAATTCTTCGGCATAGCGCTGGACAACATCGAGTGGCACGAGAGAATTTAACTCAAGAAAGAAGGGGTGAAATTCTTCAGACTAATGCCGACCAGCACGTGTGCACTTGTATATAATAAAGTATTTGTATACACGTACATATTAATGTGTATATACATAGATGAATTGTATAATTAAATTTTAATTTATAGTACATCATTAGGTAAGACGTATAATAATATAATACATTTTAATATAATACATTAGGATGTATAATAAAGTGTACATATACATATGTGCATTGTGCATGTATATTGATGTATGTGTTAATGTATAAAGCTCTATTTAAATTATATTTTTAGTTCCAGGGGACTTTAACTCTTTAATTTGGAATAAGTTACATTTTTTTGCTCAAAACCATTCTATTTTTGGAAAGATATCAACCATTCAGCGATGAGATGGTGGTATTTCTAACAAAAAAAAAATTCTAACAAAAATGAAACTTTCCGTTAAACAAAAATTAAAAAAAAATTTTGGTTAAAAAAACAAAAACAAAAAAAAATTGAACAGAAATTCTAAAAAAAATTCGCGGCCGTGTTGGAAGGACATGGCTGTTTCTAAAGCACTTACCACTATTTTGCTTGAAGATATATGGTTTTTGGAAGAATTGCCATTTTTGGTGCTGAGGTGTTGCCTTTTTAGAAACATATACGGTTTTTGTTATGAAAAATTGTCCAGTTTGGAACATTTACATTGTTTTTGCAGAAAATGGCCTGTTATGCAATGTTATCATAGTTTTTGCGAAAAATGCCGTTTTTGAAAGATTCACATCTTTTTCTGTTGGAAAATAACCGTTTTTGTAATATTTTCATTTTTTGCAGAAAAAAGCATGTTTTTTAATATTTTCATCTTTTTCTGTTGGAAAATTACCGTTGATGAAGTATTTACGACCATTTCCCTCATAAATTGCCACCATGTGCGTAAGGACAGAGCCGGACGACGTGTAAAATCACAATTACTTTGTGATGTTACATATAATAAAAGTTGACTTATATAAGTCAACTCTATATTAATAAATAAATTGATCAGTTAAGCTCATTTTTGTGTAATGCTTGTTAAAATATCTATATTATATTTATTGCATCTTCATTTATTATATATTGCACATGTTGTGCATTTTTTCTCATATGCTGGGATATTTATTGACTAATTAACTTCTATATTCACTTCAAGTTTCACTATCACATCCTAAACAACATCAACAATATTTTAAAAGTATTTTGCATTTTAAAAGATGTAAACGAAATTAATAATTAATTTGCTGATGCGTACGACAACTTTCCAGTCTTCGCGTCCTCGACATGCACGGTCGTACGTTTGGCAGCGCCGCGCTGCCGACGTCTCCACCAATCACAGCCACGCACGACCTCCTGCGGCTGACCAATCACGTCCTGCGGACCGTTAGAGGTCAGGCGGACATTTTATTGTCAAAATTGATTTTCTTTTAGCCGGATTTGGATGTGAATTTTTTTCTTTGGGAAGGGGGGGTTGGGGAAGAGACATTTTAATGCTGGAATTCATTAAAATTAGAATTTTTACGCTGAATTAAGATTAAATTATTGTGTCTGAGGGTACCAGAGCTTCCAGGAGGAAGATGTGAGGTCCCGAGCTGAGGGTAAAGTAGGCCTTCCTTGTGTAGAAATAGAATAGTTTTTTGTTTTGTTACGGACCATCTTTTTTCGGTTGACTGCTGTCCTGTTTTTCAGCACCTATTGCTTTCTTCTTCTACTTTTGTCTTGTTTCATGAACTTCTTTCTGACTTGCTGTAGGAACTGCGAGAACAGATTCCCTGTTCTCCAAGCTCCAGCTGTTTGTGTTGGGATCTCGTGCATAGATTCCCCGTTCCTTAATTTTTCCCTAAAAAATGCTTGCCACCTTCCTGTCTTTGGAACACAAATGTTGCGGCTATGGAGGCTTTAACTAACTTATAAAATATAATAAGCAACGCACCACAACAGACTCGCAAGTGGACCCGATGACCTTGAGGAAGCAGTACCCCGCCACTTGGGGTTGCCTTGCCTTCACTGCGACGTTGCCACATCTCTTCGCTGCCGCCCTCGCTTCTCTTGCCACGTCTCCAACTCACGAGGTGTGTGTTGTGCCGTTCTTTTGTGTGTGTTTCTTGTGTGAACTTCTTTTTATGTAGTGTTTTGTGTGCAGTCTTTTGTGTGTACTGTTTTGTGTAATTTTTTGTGTGTGCATTTTTAGTTTACGTGTTAGGGACTTTTTATCAAACTGTTTATGTTTTTCTTTTATTTACCGCGTAAGTTCATTAAAAATTTTGTGTTTAATTCCTTATCCACGTTGGTTGAATAAATTTCTTGTATTGCCTGATTTGGATGGAATTTTTTGTTTCTAAAGCAAAGAAATTACTCTATTTTTTTATATCGGAAATGAAAAAAATAATTTATGTTCGTTTCCCAGACCGAGGCTTTGCCGCCCGACTGGCCGTGTGGCAAATCTGCGTTCGGACCCGTGGCTAAAACTCGAAGCCGATGCCACGGACGCGACTTCGTTTCTTCCTTCCTGAACTTATTCTTCGAAGATCCAAAAACTTCAAATTTCCAAGAGAAAAATCCGTTCGAAAATTGTTTCCAAGAAAAAAACCCGTTCCAAAGCTTTTTCACCGAAAAAAATCCGTTCGAAAATTTTTTCTCCGAAATAAATCCTTTCGAAAATTCTTTTCTTGAAGAAAATCCGAACGAAAATTATTACCCCGAATCCGGGTTTAACTGGACGTTGTTTCGAGAAATTTACCCTAAAGAGAACAATTCTTACCCTAAAAAATGTTCCTCCCGAAAAGGTTCTTCACAAAATTCGAAAACTTTGAGAAGCATCGAGAACTATTTGTGCCTCGAAATGGAAAATTTGAAAAAAGAAATGGAGAATCTTGGAGCGGATGTCACGCCTATGGTAGGTGATGTTGTCTATTTATATTGTTTTTTATTCAACATTTTTGTCTATTATACATAACCACACTAGAGTAACTTGAATCCTGGTTGCATTTACCGTAGACTTTTGTGTACTTTTTTCACAGTGAAAGTTGTTTAAATTCTGGTTGTATATTCCGTAGATTTTTTTGAAATTTTACATTCATATCATAATTGAATTACTGGTTACATTTTCCGTAGACTTTTTATCTAAAAAAATTAAATTCTGCTACTGAATTCACGAACAAAAATTATTGGACATAGCGAGTGCTTATCATGATGTATATGCCATTTGTTTAATATTTTAAATACTTTTATTAAAGATTGTTTTATTATTTCTGTTTTTATTTCTACATCACCACCACTTGGATGCTGCGCACCACCTGGCAGACGGAGCTGGGCAGCACCACGCACCGCAGGTCGGCGCACCAGCTGCTGCATAGCCAGCTGGTGCTGCTGCAGCTGGTGCACGCACCGGAGCTGCGCTGGCTGCACCACCTGGGTGTGCTGGACGAAGCAGGTGGTGCAGGTGGTGCGGGTGCAGGTGGTGCGCTGAAGCTGCTACACCATCTGACAACGTGAGTCTGTTTTTGACTTTTTTTTTCATCGGTAAAGTTGTGTTTTTTTGCTTTTGAAAGTTAGTGTCTAGGATTTGTTCTCAGTTGTGTTTTCTCTGAGTATGCTGTGGAAATTAGGCTTTGGAAGTTTGAATTAGGATTAGTTTTCTCTTGGAAGTAGGTTTTTTTGCGGGTAGGGTTTTAAAAGTGTTTTTTTTTAAAGTGGGGTTTTAAAAACGAGATTTGGAAAGTAGGGTTTTGAAAATAGGATTTTAAAAGTAGGGTTTTGAAATAGGGTTTTAAAAGTAGGGTTTTGAAATAGGATTTTAAAAGTAGGGTTTTGAAATAAGATTTTAAAAGTAGGGTTTTGAAAATGGGATTTTAAAAGTAGGGTTTCTAAAAAGGATTTTAAAAGTAGGGTTTTGAAAATAGGATTTTAAAAGTAGGGTTTTGAAATAGGATTTTAAAAGTAGGGTTTTGAAATAGGATTTTAAAAGTAGGGTTTTGAAAATAGGATTTTAAAAGTAGGGTTTTGAAATAGGATTTTAAAAGTAGGGTTTTGAAATAGGATTTTAAAAGTAGGGTTTTGAAAATAGGATTTTAAAAGTAGGGTTTTGAAATAGGATTTTAAAAGTAGGGTTTTGAAATAGGATTTTAAAAGTAGGGTTTTGAAATAGGATTTTAAAAGTAGGGTTTTGAAATAGGATTTTAAAAGTAGGGTTTTGAAATAGGATTTTAAAAGTAGGGTTTTGAAAATAGGATTTTAAAAGTAGGGTTTTAAAAATAGGATTTTAAAAGTAGGGTTTTAAAAATAGGATTTTAAAAGTAGGGTTTTGAAAATAGGATTTTAAAAGTAGGGTTTTGAAAATAGGATTTTAAAAGTAGGGTTTTGAAAATAGGATTTTAAAAGTAGGGTTTTGAAAATAGGATTTTAAAAGTAGGGGATTTAAAGTAAAGTTTTAGAAGTAGGGTTTTAAAAGTGGTATTTTAAAAGTGGTATTTTAAGAGTGGTATTTTAAGTGGTATTTTAAGAGTGGTATTTTAAGAGTGGTATTTTAAGAGTGGTATTTTAAGAGTGGTATTTTAAGAGTAGTATTTTAAGAGTGGTATTTTAAGAGTGGTGTTTTAAAAGTGGTATTTTAAAAGTGGTATTTTAAAAGTGGTATTTTAAAAGTGGTATTTTAAGAGTGGTATTTTAAGAGTGGTATTTTAAAAGTGGTATTTTAAAAGTGGTATTTTAAAAGTGGTATTTTAAGAGTAGTATTTTAAGAGTGGTATTTTAAAAGTGGTATTTTGAAAGTGGTATTTTAAGAGTGGTATTTTAAAAGTGGTATTTTAAGAGTAGTATTTTAAGAGTGGTATTTTAAAAGTGGTATTTTAAGAGTGGTATTTTAAGAGTGGTATTTTAAGAGTGGTATTTTAAGAGTGGTATTTTAAGAGTGGTATTTTAAGAGTGGTATTTCAAGAGTGGTATTTCAAGAGTGGTATTTCAAGAGTGGTATTTCAAGAGTGGATTTTAAGAGAGTTATTTTAAGAGTGGTATTTTAAGAGTGGTATTTTAAGAGTGGTATTTTAAGAGTGGTATTTTAAGAGTGGTATTTTAAAAGTGGTATTTTAAAAGTGGTATTTTAAGAGTGGTATTTTAGCAGTGGTATTTTAGGAGTGGTATTTAGGAGTGGTATTTTAGGAGTGGTATTTTAGGAGTGGTATTTTGAGAGTGGTATTTTGAGAGTGGTATTTTGAGAGTGGTATTTTGAGAGTGGTATTTTGAGAGTGGTATTTTGAGAGTGGTATTTTAAGAGTGGTATTTTAAGAGTGGTATTTTAAGAGTGGTATTTTAAGAGTGGTATTTTAAGAGTGGTATTTTAAGAGTGGTATTTTAAGAGTGGTATTTTAAGAGTGGTATTTTAAGAGTGGTATTTCAAGAGTGGATTTTAAGAGTGGTATTTTAAGAGTGGCATTTTAAGAGTGGTATTTTAAGAGTGGTATTTTAAGAGTGGTATTTTAAGAGTGGTATTTTAGGAGTGGTATTTTAAGAGTGGTATTTTGAGTGGTATTTTAAGAGTGGTATTTTAAGAGTGGTATTTTAAGAGTGGTATTTTAAGAGTGGTATTTTAAGAGTGGTATTTTAAGAGTGGTATTTTAAGAGTGGTATTTTGAGAGTGGTATTTTGAGAGTGGTATTTTGAGAGTGGTATTCTGAGAGTGGTATTTTGAGAGTGGTATTTTGAGAGTGGTATTTTGAGAGTGGTATTTTGAGAGTGGTATTTTGAGAGTGGTATTTTGAGAGTGGTATTTTGAGAGTGGTATTTTGAGAGTGGTATTTTAAGAGTGGTATTTTAAGAGTGGTATTTTAAGAGTGGTATTTTAAGAGTGGTATTTTAAGAGTGGTATTTTAAAAGTGGTATTTTAAGAGTAGTATTTTAAGAGTGGTATTTTAAGAGTGGTATTTTAAAAGTGGTATTTTAAAAGTGGTATTTTAAGAGTGGTATTTTAAGAGTGGTATTTTAAAAGTGGTATTTTAAGAGTGGTATTTTAAGAGTGGTATTTTAAGAGTGGTATTTTAAGAGTGGTATTTTAAGAGTGGTATTTTAAGAGTGGTATTTTAAGAGTGGTATTTCAAGAGTGGTATTTCAAGAGTGGTATTTCAAGAGTGGTATTTCAAGAGTGGTATTTCAAGAGTGGTATTTCAAGAGTGGTATTTCAAGAGTGGTATTTCAAGAGTGGTATTTCAAGAGTGGTATTTCAAGAGTGGTATTTCAAGAGTGGTATTTCAAGAGTGGTATTTCAAGAGTGGTATTTCAAGAGTGGTATTTCAAGAGTGGTATTTCAAGAGTGGATTTTAAGAGAGTTATTTTAAGAGTGTTATTTTAAGAGTGGTATTTTAAGAGTGGTATTTTAAGAGTGGTATTTTAAGAGTGGTATTTTAAGAGTGGTATTTTAAGAGTGGTATTTTTAAAGTGGTATTTTAAAAGTGGTATTTTAAAAGTGGTATTTTAAGAGTGGTATTTTAGGAGTGGTATTTTAGGAGTGGTATTTAGGAGTGGTATTTTAGGAGTGGTATTTTAGGAGTGGTATTTTGAGAGTGGTATTTTGAGAGTGGTATTTTGAGAGTGGTATTTTGAGAGTGGTATTTTGAGAGTGGTATTTTAAGAGTGGTATTTTAAGAGTGGTATTTTAAGAGTGGTATTTTAAGAGTGGTATTTTAAGAGTGGTATTTTAAGTGGTATTTTAAGAGTGGTATTTCAAGAGTGGATTTTAAGAGTGGTATTTTAAGAGTGGCATTTTAAGAGTGGTATTTTAAGAGTGGTATTTTAAGAGTGGTATTTTAAGAGTGGTATTGTAAGAGTGGTATTTTAAGAGTGGTATTTTGAGAGTGGTATTTTGAGAGTGGTATTTTAAGAGTGGTATTTTAAGAGTGGTATTTTAAGAGTGGTATTTTGAGAGTGGTATTTTGAGAGTGGTATTTTGAGAGTGGTATTTTGAGAGTGGTATTTTGAGAGTGGTATTTTGAGAGTGGTATTTTGAGAGTGGTATTTTGAGAGTGGTATTTTGAGAGTGGTATTTTGAGAGTGGTATTTTGAGAGTGGTATTTTGAGAGTGGTATTTTGAGAGTGGTATTTTGAGAGTGGTATTTTGAGAGTGGTATTTTGAGAGTGGTATTTTAAGAGTGGTATTTTAAGAGTGGTATTTTAAGAGTGGTATTTTAAGAGTGGTATTTTAAGAGTGGTATTTTAAGAGTGGATTTGAAGAGTGGATTTGAAGAGTGGATTTGAAGAGTGGTATTTGAAGAGTGGTATTTGAAGAGTGGTATTTTAAGAGTGGTATTTTAAGAGTGGTATTTTGAGAGTGGTATTTTGAGAGTGGTATTTTGAGAGTGGTATTTTGAGAGTGGTATTTTGAGAGTGGTATTTTGAGAGTGGTATTTTAAGAGTGGTATTTTAAAAGTGGTATTTTAAGAGTGGTATTTTAGCAGTGGTATTTTAGGAGTGGTATTTAGGAGTGGTATTTAGGAGTGGTATTTTAGGAGTGGTATTTTGAGAGTGGTATTTTGAGAGTGGTATTTTGAGAGTGGTATTTTGAAAGTGGTATTTTGAAAGTGGTATTTTGAAAGTGGTATTTTGAAAGTGGTATTTTGAAAGTGGTATTTTGAAAGTGGTATTTTGAAAGTGGTATTTTGAAAGTGGTATTTTGAAAGTGGTATTTTGAAAGTGGTATTTTGAAAGTGGTATTTTGAAAGTGGTATTTTGAAAGTGGTATTTTGAAAGTGGTATTTTGAAAGTGGTATTTTGAAAGTGGTATTTTGAAAGTAGCGTTTTGAAAGTAGCGTTTTGAAAGTAGCGTTTTGAAAGTAGCGTTTTGAAAGTAGGGTTTTACAAGTAGGGTTTTACAAGTAGGGTTTTGAAAGTAGGGTTTTGAAAGTAGGGTTTTGAAAGTAGGGTTTTACAAGTAGGGTTTTACAAGTAGGGTTTTACAAGTAGGGTTTTACAAGTAGGGTTTTACAAGTAGGGTTTTACAAGTAGGGTTTTACAAGTAGGGTTTTACAAGTAGGGTTTTACAAGTAGGGTTTTACAAGTAGGGTTTTACAAGTAGGGTTTTACAAGTAGGGTTTTACAAGTAGGGTTTTACAAGTAGGGTTTTACAAGTAGGGTTTTACAAGTAGGGTTTTACAAGTAGGGTTTTACAAGTAGGGTTTTACAAGTAGGGTTTTACAAGTAGGGTTTTACAAGTAGGGTTTTACAAGTAGGGTTTTACAAGTAGGGTTTTACAAGTAGGGTTTTACAAGTAGGGTTTTACAAGTAGGGTTTTACAAGTAGGGTTTTACAAGTAGGGTTTTACAAGTAGGGTTTTACAAGTAGGGTTTTACAAGTAGGGTTTTACAAGTAGGGTTTTACAAGTAGGGTTTTACAAGTAGGGTTTTACAAGTAGGGTTTTGAAAGTAGGGTTTTGAAAGTAGGGTTTTGAAAGTAGGGTTTTGAAAGTAGGGTTTTGAAAGTAGGGTTTTACAAGTAGGGTTTTACAAGTAGGGTTTTACAAGTAGGGTTTTACAAGTAGGGTTTTACAAGTAGGGTTTTACAAGTAGGGTTTTACAAGTAGGGTTTTACAAGTAGGGTTTTACAAGTAGGGTTTTACAAGTAGGGTTTTACAAGTAGGGTTTTACAAGTAGGGTTTTACAAGTAGGGTTTTACAAGTAGGGTTTTACAAGTAGGGTTTTACAAGTAGGGTTTTACAAGTAGGGTTTTACAAGTAGGGTTTTACAAGTAGGGTTTTACAAGTAGGGTTTTACAAGTAGGGTTTTACAAGTAGGGTTTTACAAGTAGGGTTTTACAAGTAGGGTTTTACAAGTAGGGTTTTACAAGTAGGGTTTTACAAGTAGGGTTTTACAAGTAGGGTTTTACAAGTAGGGTTTTACAAGTAGGGTTTTACAAGTAGGGTTTTACAAGTAGGGTTTTACAAGTAGGGTTTTACAAGTAGGGTTTTACAAGTAGGGTTTTACAAGTAGGGTTTTACAAGTAGGGTTTTACAAGTAGGGTTTTACAAGTAGGGTTTTACAAGTAGGGTTTTACAAGTAGGGTTTTACAAGTAGGGTTTTACAAGTAGGGTTTTACAAGTAGGGTTTTACAAGTAGGGTTTAACAAGTAGGGTTTAACAAGTAGGGTTTAACAAGTAGGGTTTTACATGTAGGGTTTGAAAGTAGGATTTTAAAAGTAGGGTTAAAAAAGGGACTTTATTAGTAGGGTTTTATAAGTTGGTTTTTTGGACGTAGGTCTTCGACAGTGTTTTTTTAGAAATATTACTTTTTTGGATTTTTTTCGAAATTAGTCTGTGGAATTACCTTTTTTGTGTACGTTTCTTCCATTTTAGAAAACACGGGTCTCGGATACAAGGTAAATGTGTGTGCATATTTGGTTCGTATGTTAATTTTAATTATAAAACTTAAATCAAGGCGAGTTATTTGATCGAGATACATAACAAATAAAATATGCACTATTACATAATAAATGAGGTATCTAATCACATATGAGGGTGTAATTATAGAAAGAATTTATCTATTAGGGTATTATTATGCAATTATTTTTGCCATATACATTACGGGGTGACTTAGTAAATGTGTCCGGTTGAAAAGATAATTTTTTGTGCTTACTCAACACGAGATTTACCATCTTGTCCTTACCAGCTCAATATGACCTCAATAAAAATCGAAATAAATATATCAATAATTAGCGCATTTTTATTTCATGAAACATGTAAAATAAAATTTATCGATATTACGTATTTATACCTCATTTAATAGTTGAAATGAAATGTACCAACAATTGACGTACTTTTATCTCATTATATAACTCAGATTTTACTTTCAATTTAGAATTAAAAGAAAATTTACCATTAATTAACGCATTTCTACCTCATTAAATAATTAGAACAAAACGTACCAATAATTACTAATTTTATCTCATTAAATACTTTGATTTAATAAATAAATAATTAAATACTTATATATTCAATACTTATATACAATAAATGAATATATAAAATACTTAAAAGCACCGACAATCACCGTACTCACCACATCCCCGGTGTACCAGGCACGTACCGGCGGTACTGGACACGCTGTACCGTAACGTACCGGTACCGTACCGGGCGCCGGTACAGCGCTGGCTCGGTACCCTGCACCGGGGCCTGGCAACCGCCGGCAACTGGCTACAGTGGGCTGATGCTGTGTTGCCATATGCAGGTAGGTTGTGTCTCCGTGTTGCCATATATGAATGTTGCCATGTCTGAATGTTGCCATATCTGAATGTTGCCATATCTGAATGTTGCCATATCTGAATGTTGCCATATCTGAATGTTGCCATATCTGAATGTTGCCATATCTGAATGTTGCCACGTCTGAATGTTGCCACGTCTGAATGTTGCCACGTCTGAATGTTGCCACGTCTGAATGTTGCCACGTCTGAATGTTGCCACGTCTGAATGTTGCCACGTCTGAATGTTGCCACGTCTGAATGTTGCCACGTCTGAATGTTGCCACGTCTGAATGTTGCCACGTCTGAATGTTGCCACGTCTGAATGTTGCCACGTCTGAATGTTGCCACGTCTGAATGTTGCCACGTCTGAATGTTGCCACGTCTGAATGTTGCCACGTCTGAATGTTGCCACGTCTGAATGTTGCCACGTCTGAATGTTGCCACGTCTGAATGTTGCCACGTCTGAATGTTGCCACGTCTGAATGTTGCCACGTCTGAATGTTGCCACGTCTGAATGTTGCCACGTCTGAATGTTGCCATGTCTGAATGTTGCCATGTCTGAATGTTGCCATGTCTGAATGTTTCCATGTCTGAATGTTGCCATGTCTGAATGTTGCCATGTCTGAATGTAGCCATGTCTGAATGTAGCCATGTCTGAATGTAGCCATGTCTGAATGTAGCCATGTCTGAATGTTGCCATGTCTGAATGTTGCCATGTCTGAATGTTGCCATGTCTGAATGTTGCCATGTCTGAATGTTGCCATGTCTGAATGTTGCCATGTCTGAATGTTGCCATGTCTGAATGTTGCCATGTCTGAATGTTGCCATGTCTGAATGTTGCCATGTCTGAATGTTGCCATGTCTGAATGGTGCCATGTCTGAATGGTGCCATGTCTGAATGGTGCCATGTCGGAATGTTGCCATGTCTGAATGTTGCCGTGTCTGAATGTTGCCGTGTCTGAATGTTGCCGTGTCTGAATGTTGTCATGTCTGAATGTTGTCATGTCTGAATGTTGCCATGTCTGAATGTTGTCATGTCTGAATGTTGCCATGTCTGAATGTTGCCATGTCTGAATGTTGCCATGTCTGAATGTTGCCATGTCTGAATGTTGCCATGTCTGAATGTTGCCATGTCTGAATGTTGCCATGTCTGAATGTTGCCATGTCTGAATGTTGCCATGTCTGAATGTTGCCATGTCTGAATGTTGCCATGTCTGAATGTTGCCATGTCTGAATGTTGCCATGTCTGAATGTTATGTCTGAATGTTATGTCTGAATGTTATGTCTGAATGTTATGTCTGAATGTTATGTCTGAATGTTATGTCTGAATGTTATGTCTGAATGTTATGTCTGAATGTTATGTCTGAATGTTATGTCTGAATGTTATGTCTGAATGTTGTCATGTCTGAATGTTGTCATGTCTGAATGTTGTCATGTCTGAATGTTGTCATGTCTGAATGTTGTCATGTCTGAATGTTGTCATGTCTGAATGTTATGTCTGAATGTTATGTCTGAATGTTATGTCTGAATGTTATGTCTGAATGTTATGTCTGAATGTTATGTCTGAATGTTATGTCTGAATGTTATGTCTGAATGTTATGTCTGAATGTTATGTCTGAATGTTATGTCTGAATGTTATGTCTGAATGTTGTCATGTCTGAATGTTGTCATGTCTGAATGTTATGTCTGAATGTTATGTCTGAATGTTATGTCTGAATGTTATGTCTGAATGTTATGTCTGAATGTTATGTCTGAATGTTATGTCTGAATGTTATGTCTGAATGTTATGTCTGAATGTTATGTCTGAATGTTATGTCTGAATGTTATGTCTGAATGTTGTCATGTCTGAATGTTGTCATGTCTGAATGTTGTCATGTCTGAATGTTGTCATGTCTGAATGTTGTCATGTCTGAATGTTGTCATGTCTGAATGTTGTCATGTCTGAATGTTGTCATGTCTGAATGTTATGTCTGAATGTTATGTCTGAATGTTATGTCTGAATGTTATGTCTGAATGTTATGTCTGAATGTTATGTCTGAATGTTATGTCTGAATGTTATGTCTGAATGTTATGTCTGAATGTTATGTCTGAATGTTATGTCTGAATGTTATGTCTGAATGTTGTCATGTCTGAATGTTGTCATGTCTGAATGTTGCCATGTCTGAATGTGGCACTAGTACCCATAACACCACTACTAGTGTAATACTAGAACCCATACTAGTACTGTTCACTAGTACCACCAGTACCTCACCAGGCGGCGCACCAGCGCACCACCTGCACCAGCTGCAGCAGATGGTGCGCCGCACCAGCCAGCTGGTCGCGGCAGCTGGTACAGCGCACCACAGCTCTGCCGGTCCGGTGCGTACTTTTTGTTTTACATGCTTTACATCCTAATTGTTTACATGCTTTACATCCTAATTGTTTACATGCTTTACATCCTAATTGTTTACATGCTTTACATCCTAATTGTTTACATGCTTTACATCCTAATTGTTTACATGCTTTACATCCTAATTGTTTACATGCTTTACATCCTAATTGTTTACATGCTTTACATCCTAATTGTTTACATGCTTTACATCCTAATTGTTTACATGCTTTACATCCTAATTGTTTACATGCTTTACATCCTAATTGTTTACATGCTTTACATCCTAATTGTTTACATGCTTTACATCCTAATTGTTTACATGCTTTACATCCTAATTGTTTACATGCTTTACATCCTAATTGTTTACATGCTTTACATCCTAATTGTTTACATGCTTTACATCCTAATTGTTTACATGCTTTACATCCTAATTGTTTACATGCTTTACATCCTAATTGTTTACATGCTTACATCCTAATTGTTTACATGCTTTACATCCTAATTGTTTACATGCTTTACATCCTAATTGTTTACATGCTTTACATCCTAATTGTTTACATGCTTTACATCCTAATTGTTTACATGCTTTACATCCTAATTGTTTACATGCTTTACATGCTAATTGTTTACATGCTCTACATGCTGTTTTTTACATGCTTTACATGCTGTTTTTTGCATGCTTTACATGCTGTTTTTTACATGCTTTACATGCTGTTTTTTACATGCTTTACATGCTGTTTTTTACATGCTTTACATGCTGTTTTTTACATGCTTTACATGCTGTTTTTTACATGCTTTACATGCTAATTTTTTACATGCTTTACAAGCTAATTTTTTACATGCTTTACAAGCTAATTTTTTACATGCTTTACATGCTGTTTTTTACATGCTTTACATGCTAATTTTTTACATGCTTTACAAGCTAATTTTCTACATGCTTTACAAGCTAATTTTTTACATGCTTTACATGCTAATTTTTTACATGCTTTACATGCTAATTTTTTACATGCTGTACAAGCTAATTTTTTACATGCTTTACGAGCTAATTTTTTACATGCTTTACATGCTAATTTTTTACATGCTTTACGAGCTAATTTTTTACATGCTTTACGAGCTAATTTTTTATATGCTTTACGAGCTAATTTTTTACATGCTTTACAAGCTAATTTTTTACATGCTTTACAAGCTAATTTTTTACATGCTTTACATGCTAATTTTTTACATGCTTTACAAGCTAATTTTTTACATGCTTTACAAGCTAATTTTTTACATGCTTTACATGCTAATTTTTTACATGCTTTACATGCTAATTTTTTACATGCTTTACATGCTAATTTTTCACATGCTCTACCAGCTATTTTTACATGCCAAAGATTTATTCATGTTTTGTAAACAATTTTTCTATCTTGTTTTGTGCTATATATCCGTCTTGTTCTGTACGCAATTTTCCATCTTGTTATATACGCAATTTTCCATCTTGTTCTATACGCAATTTTCCATCTTGTTCTATACGCAATTTTCCATCTTGTTCTATACGCAATTTTCCATCTTGTTCTATACGCAATTTTCCATCTTGTTCTATACGCAATTTTCCATCTTGTTCTATACGCATTTTTCCATCTTGTTCTATACGCAATTTTCCATCTTGTTCTATACGCAATTTTCCATCTTGTTCTATACGCAATTTTCCATCTTGTTCTATACGCAATTTTCCATCTTGTTCTATACGCAATTTTCCATCTTGTTCTATACGCAATTTTCCATCTTGTTCTATACGCAATTTTCCATCTTGTTCTATACGCAATTTTCCATCTTGTTCTATACGCAATTTTCCATCTTGTTCTATACGCAATTTTCCATCTTGTTATATACGCAATTTTCCATGTTGTTCTATACGCAATTTTCCATCTTGTTCTATACGCAATTTTCCATGTTGTTCTATACGCAATTTTCCATCTTGTTCTATACGCAATTTTCCATCTTGTTCTATACGCAATTTTCCATCTTGTTCTATACGCAATTTTCCATCTTGTTATATACGCAATTTTCCATGTTGTTCTATACGCAATTTTCCATCTTGTTCTATACGCAATTTTCCATGTTGTTCTATACGCAATTTTCCATCTTGTTCTATACGCAATTTTCCATCTTGTTCTATACGCAATTTTCCATGTTGTTCTATACGCAATTTTCCATCTTGTTCTATACGCAATTTTCCATCTTGTTCTATACGCAATTTTCCATCTTGTTCTGTACGCAATTTCCATCTTGTTCTATACGCAATTTTCCATCTTGTTCTATACGCAATTTTCCATCTTGTTATATACGCAATTTTCCATCTTGTTCTATACGCAATTTTCCATCTTGTTCTATACGCAATTTTCCATCTTGTTCTATACGCAATTTTCCATCTTGTTATATACGCAATTTTCCATCTTGTTCTATACGCAATTTTCCATGTTGTTCTATACGCAATTTTCCATCTTGTTCTATACGCAATTTTCCATCTTGTTCTATACGCAATTTTCCATCTTGTTCTATACGCAATTTTCCATCTTGTTCTATACGCAATTTTCCATCTTGTTCTATACGCAATTTTCCATCTTGTTCTATACGCAATTTTCCATTTTGTTCTATACGCAATTTTCCATGTTGTTCTATACGCAATTTTCCATGTTGTTCTATACGCAATTTTCCATGTTGTTCTATACGCAATTTTCCATGTTGTTCTATACGCAATTTTCCATCTTGTTCTATACGCAATTTTCCATCTTGTTCTATACGCAATTTTCCATGTTGTTCTATACGCAATTTTCCATCTTGTTCTATACGCAATTTTCCATCTTGTTCTATACGCAATTTTCCATCTTGTTCTATACGCAATTTTCCATCTTGTTCTATACGCAATTTTCCATGTTGTTCTATACGCAATTTTCCGTCTTGTTCTATACGCAATTTTCCATGTTGTTCTATACGCAATTTTCCATCTTGTTCTATACGCAATTTTCCATGTTGTTCTATACGCAATTTTCCATGTTGTTCTATACGCAATTTTCCATCTTGTTCTATACGCAATTTTCCATCTTGTTCTATACGCAATTTTCCATCTTGTTCTATACGCAATTTTCCATCTTGTTCTATACGCAATTTTCCATCTTGTTCTATACGCAATTTTCCATCTTGTTCTATACGCAATTTTCCATCTTGTTCTATACGCATTTTTCCATCTTGTTCTATACGCAATTTTCCATCTTGTTCTATACGCAATTTTCCATCTTGTTCTATACGCAATTTTCCATCTTGTTCTATACGCAATTTTCCATCTTGTTCTATACGCAATTTTCCATCTTGTTCTATACGCAATTTTCCATCTTGTTCTATACGCAATTTTCCATCTTGTTCTATACGCAATTTTCCATCTTGTTATATACGCAATTTTCCATGTTGTTCTATACGCAATTTTCCATCTTGTTATATACGCAATTTTCCATGTTGTTCTATACGCAATTTTCCATCTTGTTCTATACGCAATTTTCCATCTTGTTCTATATGCAATTTTCCATCTTGTTCTATACGCAATTTTCCATCTTGTTCTATACGCAATTTTCCATCTTGTTCTATACGCAATTTTCCATCTTGTTCTATACGCAATTTTCCATCTTGTTCTATACGCAATTTTCCATCTTGTTCTATACGCAATTTTCCATCTTGTTCTATACGCAATTTTCCATCTTGTTCTATACGCAATTTTCCATCTTGTTCTATACGCAATTTTCCATCTTGTTATATACGCAATTTTCCATGTTGTTCTATACGCAATTTTCCATCTTGTTCTATACGCAATTTTCCATCTTGTTCTATACGCAATTTTCCATGTTTTTCTATCCGCAATTTTCCATGTTGTTCTATACGCAATTTTCCATGTTGTTCTATACGCAATTTTCCATCTTGTTCTATACGCAATTCTCCATCTTGTTCTATACGCAATTTTCCATCTTGTTCTATACGCAATTTTCCATCTTGTTCTATACGCAATTTTCCATCTTGTTCTATACGCAATTTTCCATCTTGTTCTATACGCAATTTTCCATCTTGTTCTATACGCAATGGGAGAGTTGAAAGACACGAGTTTTTCGAAAAAATAATTACTAATAAAAAAACATATTTTTTCAATGAGTGGAAATTGTATTCGCTTGTTAGTTCTAAATAATTAAGATATTCCCAGAAATATTTAATTAAAACTTAAAATGCTTATTTACCTAGAATAACAAAAAACTAGTTACATAGAATAACAAAAACTGATTACAAAGAATAACTAAAAAATAAACTAAAATAACAAAACTCAATAATTACATGGAATACTAAAAAACCTAATTGTTCATGGTTTTAATGATATTGTTTCATTCACAGGTAGTGCCATCGACCATAGTACATTTGCTGGTCCAGCTCATGCAGCAGCTGGCGGAGCTGCAGCAACATGCGTCCTCCCTCCTCGGGCTCCAGGCCCCGACTGAGGGCCAGCCAATGAGCGCCGCCGAATATGTAAACAAAGCCAAGCTGCGGTTGAATGAAACATTGTCCTACGTTCAAGAAAACGTGTAAGTTGTGTAAAATTGAACTCTTGAGACATGTAAGTTACGTAAAATTAAACCCTCACTTCGAAATCTTTTAAATTGCACAATATCAAACCCTAACCGCAGTTTTAAATTTTGATTCTGTTCTTATATCCTCCATGATATTCATAGTAACGTATAAATTAAATATATATATATATTCTAAAATGATAATGAGAAAAATATATAATCTCCCTGAATTGTTTTTCAACATAATTTATTAACATTATCTCTCAAAATCATCCATTAACATTTTTTCATTAACGTAAACCATTATAATTAACCATTAACATTATCCAAACACCATCCCATAAAACTTGGTCAGTGTCACGAGTAGCATGACTTTAACCAAGTTTAAAATAATAACAATAGTAATAATATAAATAATACAACAAATTTTCTTGGTTCCCAGATTGTGGGTCGCCGCCGACGCTGCGGTGGCGCGTTCTGATTGGCTGTCGAAATTTGTGATGAGGACCACGGCGTTCGCTGATTGGCTGGCGGACTTCCTTACCTCGACACTTGCTGGTGGATTATTTTTTCTATTATTTGCTTGTTGTCTTGTTTCATTTCCAACCTAGTTTATTATAGACATATGTAAATGTATATAGATGTATAGTAGTATATAAGAGCACATATGTATCTTAATTAATATATGCACGTTATTTTTGTTCACATTCACGTCACGTTCACGTCGCGTTCACGTGGCGTTCGCATCGCAATAATTTTAAAGTAGTTTTTTCCACGTCACGTAGTTTTTTAATTTAATATAATTCTTTTTTCATTTTCAGAGCCTATATGCGATGACCTCGTAGCCGGCGACCTCGTGAACGTGTTTGTGTTTGCCATGGAGCATCAAAATTCTGCTGCGAACGTTCGGGAATTTTGTCATGATGTATTTGTGCAAAATGGCAGCCATGATTACCAATATGGCGGCTATGATTACCAAGATGGCGGTCCCGATTTCCAAAACGGTGGCAAAGATTACCAAGATGGCGGCAAAGATTACCAAGATGGCGGCAAAGATTACCAAGATGGCGGCAACAATTATCAAGATGGCGGCAACAATTATCAAGATGGCGGCCAGGAGTTCCAAGAAGCCGGCAAAGATTTCCAAGATGGCGGCAACAATTATCAAGATGGCGGCCAGGAGTTCCAAGATGGCGGAGCAGAAATTCTCGACAAACTATGCTCATATGATTGGAGCAAGATGTTGAATAATATTTTGAATTGGCTGAAGTACGACGACTTCATGGAACGCATGGTAGGCAATATTTTGTGTGATGTATTCACCTGACGTATATGATCTAAGTCAAGTATATGACGTAGTTTAAGTGTAATTTGTAATTCGTTTGTTTCTGTTGATTTTCGTTAGTTTTCGTTAATTGTCGTTAGTACTCGTTAGTTTTCGTTGGTTTTCCTTTTTTTCGTTGGTGTTCGTTGGTGTTGATTTAGTTTGGTTTGGGTTGGTGTTCGTTGGTGTTCGTTGGTGTTCGTTGGTGTTCGTTGGTGTTCGTTGGTGTTCGTTGGTGTTCGTTGGTGTTGATTTAGTTTGGTTTGGGTTGGTTTGGGTTGGTGTTCGTTGGTGTTCGTTGGTGTTCGTTGGTGTTCGTTGGTGTTCGTTGGTGTTCGTTGGTGTTCGTTGGTGTTCGTTGGTGTTCGTTGGTGTTGATTTAGTTTGGTTTGGGTTGGTTTGGGTTGGTGTTCGTTAGTGTTCGTTGGTGTTCGTTGGTGTTCGTTGGTGTTCGTTAGTGTTCGTTGGTGTTCGTTGGTGTTGATTTAGTTTGGTTTGGGTTGGTTTGGGTTGGTGTTCGTTGGTGTTCGTTGGTGTTCGTTGGTGTTCGTTGGTGTTCGTTGGTGTTCGTTGGTGTTCGCTGGTGTTGATTTAGTTTAGTTTGGTTTGGGTTGGTTTGGGTTGGTGTTCGTTGGTGTTCGTTGGTGTTCGTTGGTGTTCGTTGGTGTTCGTTGGTGTTCGTTGGTGTTCGTTGGTGTTGATTTAGTTTGGTTTGGGTTGGTTTGGGTTGGTTTGGGTTGGTTTGGGTTGGTGTTCGTTGGTGTTCGTTGGTGTTCGTTGGTGTTCGTTGGTGTTCGTTGGTGTTCGTTGGTGTTGATTTAGTTTGGTTTGGGTTGGTTTGGGTTGGTGTTCGTTAGTGTTCGTTGGTGTTCGTTGGTGTTCGTTGGTGTTCGTTGGTGTTCGTTGGTGTTCGTTGGTGTTCGTTGGTGTTCGTTAGTGTTCGTTGGTGTTCGTTAGTGTTTGTTGGTGTTCGTTGGTGTTGATTTAGTTTGGTTTGGGTTGGTTTGGGTTGGTTTGGGTTGGTGTTCGTTGGTGTTCGTTCGTGTTCGTTGGTGTTCGTTGGTGTTCGTTGGTGTTCGTTGGTGTTCGTTGGTGTTCGTTGGTGTTCGTTGGTGTTCGTTGGTGTTCGTTGGTGTTCGTTGGTGTTCGTTGGTGTTCGTTGGTGTTGATTTAGTTTGGTTTGGGTTGGTGTTCGTTGGTGTTCGTTGGTGTTCGTTGGTGTTCGTTGGTGTTCGTTGGTGTTCGTTGGTGTTCGTTGGTGTTCGTTGGTGTTCGTTGGTGTTCGTTGGTGTTCGTTGGTGTTCGTTGGTGTTCGTTGGTGTTTGTTGGTGTTTGTTGGTGTTCGTTGGCTTTCGTTGGCTTTCGTTGGCTTTCGTTGGCTTTCGTTGGCTTTCGTTGGCTTTCGTTGGCTTTCGTTGGCTTTCGTTGGCTTTCGTTGGCTTTCGTTGGCTTTCGTTGGCTTTCGTTTGCTTTCGTTTGCTGTTGTTGGTTTAGTGTCCTAGGCAAATAAAAGGAAATTGCTTTATTTGCTCTAACGAACTATTTGACTCACATCCAGCGCACTTCTATAGTTGACATACAAAATAGAAAAAATGAAGAAAGTTGACTCGGTAATCAATTTAGTTGAAAAGAAATTGAAAAATTTTCGCTTCTCATTCTCCAACTAAATATGTGAATGATGACGTCATGTATATAGGCCAGGAATATGTGTGTAGGTCGGAAATATGTACGTACATGGTTAATGTGTGTATGACTATTTGTATTTTCGTATGTGTGTGTAGGTATATTTGTATGTGTGTAGGTATATTTGTATGTGTGTAGGTATATTATCTATGGGAATTAGCACTTCCAGGGGGAAAATGTGGGGCCCGAGCTGAGAGTTAGGTAGGCCTTCATTTGTTGAAATAAAATGTTTTTGTTTTGTTACGGACCATCTTTTTTCGGTTGACTGCTGTCCTGTTTTTCAGCACCTATTGCTTTCTTCATCTACTTTTTCTTGTTTCATGAACTTCTTTCTTAGCTTACTGTTTCTGTGCACCTTGTGCGTAGATTCCGCGTTCCTTTAACCCCATACTCAGTGATGCTTTCTTCTTTCCTTCCTCTCTTTGGA